>CM060949.1:107913783-109113783 GCA_030765055.1 Mantis religiosa
AAAAAGGAATCAGCATTATCTTAATCTTGCATTTTGTCAGCCAAAATATTATTGGCGGAGAAGACAGTAAAAACCATGCCACTGACTGTCACTTGGCATCCAGATCATATTGGTAATGAGAATCACATCTCTTGTAAAGATGGTTTTCAAAAACTGTTAATTATGTCAGAAATGTCAATGAAATTTCCAGATATTTTCCATTCAACTTTCTTTCTGCTTGTCTATGAACTTTTGGCAGGAACTGGACACAAATCTTCCACTTTTTAAATATTCATAAACAATAGTATTTACACTGTTTATGTTTACTTTTTTTCTGCTATCATTCTTAAAGATAGCCATTGATCATCTGTAGGCATTTTTCGCACTCATTTAATGTTGTCGGGATTGTGCGTTTTGATGCTGTACCTGAGTGCAGCTCTCCTTACCTTCATTTCTATCTCCAAAGCATTTAAACCACTCAAATAAACATATTTTACTCACGGTTTCAACAGCATACTTTTTCAGTAACATTTCACAAGTTTTTGCTTTCATTTGCCTTCATTTGAAGGAAAACTTTCATTTAACATGTTGCTCCATTTTCCAATGATCAGTCTCCTACACTGACTGTTTGGTTGCAGCATGTAATACTCTTTCCTTGATTTGCCCAATAGGGGGCACTTGTTGACATATGTATGTGAAGACATATGATCCTAACCAATGTGGTTTTAAACATATGGGTCATTCACCAAACCACTCAGATGCTCCTTGGATATATACAAGGTATTTTTAAGTATTTAATTTACTATTAAATGCTGATATAAAGTATTGTGATATTGTAAATTTACATGTTCTTTTTATAGCAACATGGGTGAATAGAGTTCCTAGTGAAGATGACTCTCAGATGGATTATAATTGCAGCAATTTGTCCCAGCTGCAAAAAGAAAAGTTTCAACACTTCTTCTCACATCTTCTTGATTGGGACAAAGATGAAATGATATCTGAACAGGATTTTGCTGCCCTAGCTGAGGTATTAGTTGTTTAAGTACAATTAATATTGTCATACAAATGACTACCACAGACATTATGTTGTTAGACTAGACTCATAGTGTTGCTATTATGCACCAAAGTGGGTAGAAGAAGTAATAGTAATATTGCTATGTCAATTATTCTCTCATCCCAGCAAGAGGCAGTTGCATACAGACAGTATAAGCACAACTGCTGTTTCTTCTGTGAAGATGATTTAATGTTTGTGTTGGAACTTGAAAATGTTGTAGCTGAACAAGTAGACATAGTTATCCCAAAAATTATACGAATCTGTTGGCAAAACATTTAAGACATGCCTTATGCTGCAGTATTGTTTTAAGCAACACCATCTTTTCCCAGAAATAGTTGGAAAATCATGATCATATAAATGTACTGAACTAAACACCACATGGAGTAGGCTGCAGCTTTGGTGGCTACAATCTTGCAGCCACAGATACTCGCCACAAAATTTTGTCTGATGACCTGAATATGTTCACATATTAACCAGTGCAGTGCCATTCATTCCGATGCAAACTAACATGAGGATTGCATAACAATTTACAATGACCTGATGAATAGCCCGCCTCGGTAGCGTGGTGGTACCATGTCTGCCTCACGTTCAAGAGGTCCCAAGTTCGAATCTCGGTCAGGGTGGGTTACCTGGATAAGGTTTTTTCCGGAGTTTTCCCTTATCCTGAAAGACGAATGTCGGGTAACTCTAAGCTCCATGGACCCCGGGTTCATTTGAGCATCATTTCACCCATTCCATTCATCGTCCGATATGACTTAACGTTGGAGGACGTAAATTACAACAAATAATAATAACAACTGGATGAAACATGGCTTTATGATCAGCAACAATTGGCCACCTGGAAATTCCTTAATCAAATAAATTGTAACAAGACAGGTCAAAGGTCAATTACTTGTAGAAATGTTGACTGTTGGAAATTGTTCTTTAAAAATCTTGAAATTCATTTTAAATGGGATACTTGAAATAAGACCTTCTATTGGAAAATCCTGCACAGTTGGATGAAAAGGTATTTTACCAATGTTTCAATTAACACCTAAGAAGATTTTTTTATCCTGTTTGTAGAATTTGCAACAAATAGCAGCAATGTAATAACTGCAAGTATAATAAGAAACGTATCAGTAACTTAAACCCTACAAAGTAACAGTAAAAGTTACATAATTGTTTATGTTACAGTTATTTACACAGTTCTTGCACACATTTAATAATGTTAATTTTCATCAACTGTCTAAACTTACATTTTAATACATTATTGTATGTTAATGTGCTAGAGAGGTGATTACTTGTTCTTTTAAATGTTCTATAGACCTTAAGGAAAATATATGTGTTTCTACTGTTATTTAGAGTTAATTTAAAGAATGTCATTTCATGGACTGATCAAATGTGTCAATGGTCTCGACCCCATATCTCAGATTTGAAAAAAACAAATTACAGAAGGGGAAGGGACTTCATTTGAGCTAATTAAAATTCCTGAAAGGAAAATCCCCTGCAAACTTCTCAAAATTTTAGACAAGATAAATATAAAATGCACTCAAACTTTGATAGGACATTTAACAGCAATGTCACAGTTTATAAGATTAATACACATAAGAAAACAACAAAGGCCCGCAAAATTAAATTAAATTATTGCCTACCTTTGTTGAAGGATATGAAGTGAAATTTCAGCTATAACATATGATAAAACTGTAACAATGCTATAAGGAATTGTCATATTTATACAATATTAAGATATTTTAATATATTAATCATGACACTTATAGCTATACTGGTAACTTGTAGACTATTTAACAATTTATGCAGTAAACAAATCAAATAGTACTCATTTCTTCACAGACCTAATCACAATTTAAGTTCAAAATATTCCAAGTCTTACAGAGACATTGCACAAATAAATATTTTCTCCCAAACCCATTTAATTACTGTAATAATAATTTAACTTCTGAATTTATTTCATGCTGAAATGACCAAAACTCATCTGCTACGGCTGATTTATCAATCTGTTTATACCTAATATTCTGAAATGTTCTTTCATTCTAGTTTCTAAATTATGTTTGTCATTCCAATCTAAACCCAGTTAAAAATTAAACAAATTGATAACTGCCAGATTTTTTATTTATTAAAAATTTCATCTTCTTTAGAACAATTTAGTAAATTTTTTACTTACGCCTACTTTGAAGAAAAATTTTGCGTCAGTTTTCATTAGATCAAGGATGGTAAGTAAATTTTTTACAATTCTAGTCATCTTTTAGTTTTTTAAGGACAGAAACATAATTTACATTTTTTTTATATTTAAATTTTTCAATCTTTTTGTGTATATCTTTTAACCATTAAAGCAGTATTAATAATGTGATTATATTGTATATTGTGACTTTGTGGGTTCATAGAAATAAAAGTCCGAGTTGCAGATATTCCAAATGTTCTTTATTTGTGTAGAAATACATTGTTCAATTCTCACGTAACAACATTACATCACATACACAACACAATCTATCAAGGTCGTTGACAATAACAAACAGCGTTCTGATTACATCTGTTTACAACACTCCTGTTAGATCTTTACAGCTGTTTACTTCTGTTTGCAACTGACTCTCGGCGAGTCGTTGCCCCCTTAAATACCTCATTGATAATTTCTAGACTGTTCTAAGACAAACCAGAAACCGAATAATCTCTATCAATAAAGAAGTCACTATAAATTTCCATTTACCTCACTTATCTGTGTAGGTAAGTCTTTTATCTCCAGTGCTGTTTATCTGCTTATGCAAGCTCTTTATCTCCGTGAAACACTATCCGTCTGTTGTCTATTTGCACTGAACATTTTATGCATGTCGCCGCAACACTGCTCCCTCCTCAAGGCAGGTCGTCCCGAACAGCTCCATCATAGCGGGCCAGGCGATCCAGGTGTACCACCAACATCTTCCCTCGGGGCACCTTCTGGATGCGGTAGACCACGTCGTTAATCCTCTTCATCACCCGATACGGTCCTTGCCATGGTTGCTGAAGCTTCGAGCAGCGTCCCTTGGTTCAGGTAGCACGATACAACCAGACTAGGTCATCCTGCTGGAACCTGTGGCTGTTGGCTTCCCTGTCATATCGGGTCTTCATGCGGTCGCTCGCCTTCTGGATGTTCTGACGAGCCATCTCATGCATGTCGTGCAGATGGTCCACCAGGTTCTCCACATACTCGGTTGCTGGCTGTTTTGCGTCCGGGGGGCTCCCAAAGGCCAAGTCACAAGGGAGGTGTAACTCTCGGCCAAACATTAAGCTGGCTGGCATCATCCCAGTGGTGTCGTGTGTAGACGAGCGGTAGGCCAGCAAGAACAGTGGCACCTTGACGTCCCAGTCTTGCTGATGGCTGGCCACGACCTTCCTCAGGTGTTCTTCTAAGGTCTTGATGTACCTTTCGACCATGCCATCCAACTGGGGATGTAGAGGTGTTGTGCGGGTCTTGTTCACCCCAAGTCTTTCCAGTGCCTCCTTCATTAGGTTGGACTCAAAATTGGTGCCCTGGTCGCTGTGGAGCTCTAACGGCACCCCAAATCGGTAGAACACTTGATCCACGAGACAGTCTGTGATTGTCTTCGCCTCCTGGTTCGGGATGGCATACACCTCCGGCCACTTAGTGAAGTAGTCCACGATCACAATCAGGTACTTGTTGCATCGGTCGGACACTGGAAAACGTCCAGCTATATCGACGGCGATGCTTTCGAATAGCGCTCCGACGTTGTACTGCTGCATGCGACCCCGGCTCCTTGTCTGGAGGCCGCGACTCGCCTCGTACACGTGACATTGACGGCACCATCTCTCAACATCTGCTCGTAGCCTAAGCCAGTAGTAGCGCTGTCGGAGTTTGTCGATTGTTCGGTTTGCTCCCAGGTGTCCTCCTGAAGTACCGGCGTGCACTTCTTCCAAGACCTCCGGGACCTTACTTCGGGAAAGTACCAAATGTTCTCTCTGAGTCTTCCCATCAGACGATTCCCATACCCGGAACAGCAGATCACCAGGCGGCCGCACCGAGGTTGTTCGGTAGTCTTCACCTTGAGTGTTGACGCGCGTAAGTGGCGTATCCACTTCCATCCCGTCTTGAGTCCATAGGACCAGATGGGGGGCTTGTTAGTCTCTAGGTCTTGCCCTATGGAAAGCCCCACGGAGGACGCCGAGCGCCCTTTGGGACAGCTCGGATACTCCCTGGTTGAAGGAGGCCCGGGTTCAGGACTAATGGGAGTAGAACCTCTGGGCTAAACCCGGAACAGCACACCGTCTCTTGTCTTCAGTGAGTCCCATTGGGCCCAGTACCACTTGTATGTGGCGCTCCTTGGTGCGATGTCCTCTCAGTTTGGTCTTGTCCGTGCCTTCACTTCTCTCAAGAGTGGCCCCAAGTTCGCGTTCGCCAGCTGCTCCCTCCTCAGGCTTGCGCTATCCCAGCCATCCGCAGGCACTGCCGTGACCATTCTAACAGCTGCGGCATGTTCCTTCTCCTCCACTCTTGTGCATTAGCCGTACCCTTCTGGGCAAGGTCTTCGTGACATGGCATCTGCGTTGCCGTAGCTCCTCCCTCTACGATGTTCAGAGGTGAAGTCTTACTCTTACTTACTTACTCTTAGCCTCTGGACACAACGGGCTATCTGGACTTCCAGGTTCTTAAAGCTCAGTAGCCAGGTTAGGACGGAATGGTCAGTACTCAGTTGGAATGACTGATCGTACTGGTACTTGTGGAAGTGCTCCAAGGTCTTTACTACCGCCAATAATTCTCGCCAGGTGACGCAGTAGTTCTTCTCAGCCTTGGATAGCGTCTTGCTGTAGTAGGCTATCACCCGCTCATGGTCGTCCTGAACTTGCGATAGGACGCCTCCAATGCAATGGTCGCTGGCGTCGGTGTCTACAAGGAATGTGCCGCCTGGTTGTGGAAATCCCAAAATGGGAGTACTACACAGTGCCCTCTTCAGCCACTGGAAAGCGTCTTCGGCATCATACGTCCACACGTAAGGTCGGTATTCTTCTGTCAGGTGGATGAGGGGTTTGGCGATGTTGGAGAACCCCTTGATAACACGGCAGTAGTAGCTGCACAGCCCCAGGAAGCTGCGAAATTCTCTCTTATCCTTCGGCCGAGTCCAATCTCTCACGGCCTGTGTCTTTTCCAGGTCTGTGGCCACTCTGGTTGGTGAGACTATGTGGCCTAAGTAGTTGACTTCCTTGCGGAAGGGCTGGCACTACTTTGCATTTAACTTCAAGTTGGTCGCCTGCAGTCTCTGCAACACTTTGCTCAGGTTTTCCAGGTGGTCTTCGAAGGTCTTGCCGACGATGATGATGTCGTCCAGGTATAACAGGCAGGCGTCATAACTCAGCTCTCTCATCACTGATTCCATTAGGCGTCGGAAGGTAGCTGGTGCGTTGCAGAGGCCAAAGGACATAACTGTGAACTGCCAAAGCCCTTGGCCTGTCCAGAAGGTGGTCTTCTCTTTGTCTTTCGGGTTCAGAGTTTCCTGCCAGGAACCTGACTTCGGTCCAGGGTCGAGAACCACTGCGCACCAGCAAGCGTGTCCAGAGTGTCGTCAATCCGGGGTAGGGGAAGCAATCATTTAGGGTGACAGCGTTCAACTTCCTGTAGTCCACGCAGAAGCGTAGCTCGCCGTTCTTCTTCGTCACCAGAACTACAGGAGAACACCAAGTGCTGTCAGACTCTTCAATGACTCCCCTGGATTTCATGTCATCTACCATATCCCGTATCGCCGCTGTTTTGCTAGCGGAACGCGTCTAGGTGGTTGCCGAATAGACCGGGCGTCTACGGTGTCGATGCGGTGGAGCACTCGGTCCGTGCGGCCATAGTCGCTGTCGTCTTGGCTGAAGACGCGCTGGTATCGCCTCAGCAGTTGTCGAACTTTCTCTAGCTGTTCTGCGGTCAGGTATTCGGCCGCCCTCTCCAGTAAGCCTTCCAGCCGGGGCCCCAGGTGTTGCGTCGGCACCGGCTCCTGTGTGTTGTCAATAGCTGTCACGCTGACAGGCTCGCACATCCCCAGCTTCGTTCCAGCCTGGACCTCCTGATCGGTGTCTGCTAGGTTGAACAGCCTCACTGGCACCTCCTCTCGACACGGCAACAATGCCCTGGCTACACATAGTCCGTGCACAGGCATCTTCTGGTCCATCATCAGGTTCTTCGCCCGCTGGCCTCCCAGTCGCGCCGTCACCACCACATCGCTTCTCGCGGGAACCACGTCTTCCTTCAAGACGACCCTGCAGATTCCAAGGCGCTCTTCTGTTAGATCTTTACAGCTGTTTACTTCTGTTTGCAACTGACTCTTGGCGAATCGTTGCTCCCTTAAATACCTCACTGATAATTTCTAGACTGTTCTAAAACAAACCAGAAACCGAATAATCTCTATCAATAAAGAAGTCACTAGAAATTTCCATTTACCTCACTTATCTGTGTCGGCAAGTTTTTTATCTCCGGCGCTATGTTTATCTGCTTATGCAAGCTCTTTATCTCTGTGAAACACTATCCGTCTATTGTCTATTGCGCCGAATCTTTTATGCCCGTCGTATCGACAATATTAAATTCCTCTTTATTTAGGGATATATTTAGGGCCTCGTAGTTCAACCAAAAAAGCAATACAAAGGTTAGTAGTGACAGGGTTAAGTAGGTACTCTTACAACGGTAATCTATCAAATGTGGTCACACAATGGACACAGTGTCATGGAATATATTGCACATTTATTCATAAATTATACAAAACAAACTTATCTTTTCCAGATATATGAATGTAAACAAAATTTTTTTCATATTTACAATGTGCATATTAAATGAAATGCTAATTCACTGTGACACCCCTACTTATGTCTGTGTATATGCCTTATTACAGCGAACAAAATATACATTTTCAAGGTTTCAAACGAAAACATTTTTATTCACCTCCTGACTTGCTCTGTATTGGGAAAAGTTTCTCTCTACATCACATGGAGTGACTGCGCAAATTTAAAACAAAACAAAGGGGCTGTCATTTCCTTTTTGTGCATTACAGTTTTCTCTAGAACCTTGTAGTTCATCCCAAATTTTACACAAGGTGGAAAATCCTATGTTTTTCTGAAGAAAGCATTTTAGTTTCTGCTGCACCTATAGAAGTATTTTGTCTGACTGACATAGCCAATGCGTGCAACCTTCCACTAACATGAGTTGATGACTAACTCAGTTGAGCATCTATACCTCATGCACAACTAACTTCATGAATGTTCTGCTAAACTTCCAGGTGCTATTTATTAACATGTAAATTAAACTATAAAAAACACAAATATATGTGAAAAAGGGTTAAAACTTTTATTTTTATGTAATTATCATTATGAGTTGATATGATGCCAAAGTTAAGTTTTTGTTTACTATTTTTAGATCTAGAAAAGGAAGACAACCATTATTTTCAATTTCAGATGTGAATGTTATAGCTTTATCTTGTAAATTTTATAAGTTTTAAAGTATCATTTATGTCAAAAAACGGAACCTATTGACAGTGAAGCAATCCAAGTATTATGAATGAACTACAACACTAAGAAACACAATTCACTAATCATTTATCTCTTTGTAAAATCCTCTGGGACTGGTTTCATAATGCATCCGATTCCAGGAGATGTTTTTGAAGTGTATTGCTTAGTGTTGTAGTTTATTCATAATACCATTTATGTGTTTATCAGAAACAATAGCAAAATTAATCTTATCTAAGTATCTATAAAAGTTTTAAAAATTAAAGGGAATTATTTAGTCACTAGCATTTCAAAAAGCTCATGAAAAGATCAGCAAGAAAGTGTGAAAGTAGATTACCCATTGCTAAACCAGAAGTTTGTTGAATGAATCTGCCAATAAAATTGAAAACATTTCGATACATAAAAGATTAATAAATTTAATAAAGTCATAATAAAGTCATCTGCTAATTCCGCAGATCTTTTTTACTAGCTCAAAAGAATTTTTAATACTTAAACTCTCAAATTTATCAAAAATCGAAATTTTTTACATAACCATTTATCTACTTTGTAAGCTGGCAAATTTACTGTTTACAAAGGGTGTTGTTATATTTCCGGGCTTATGAATTTTAGGAAGAGCATAAATTCCAGGAAAAACAGGATTACTAACTTTTACAATATGTTTTTCTTTATTTGATATAATTTTTACTTCATTAAGCATGTTATTAAAATTTGAAATTCAAAATTTTAAAGGATTATTTTGATTCTTATAAGACCATCACCTTGAAATAAAAATTCTGCTCTATTAATATAATCAAATTTATCTACGATTACAATGTGTCAGCTTTAATAAAAAATTAAACCTTTGTCATTTAATGATTTAATAATATATTTATTATTATTTCCTTTAGAATGGTTTTTATCTAAATTTTGTAAGATGTTGCTGCATTTCATTTTAATCAATGTTTTATCATTTTCATTTAAATCCTGATTAGCAGCTTTGATATATGCAGTATAATCATCCGTACTTTTTGAAAAATCTCTTCGCATTTATTCCTTTATTTAAAAAGGTCCAATTCTTCCTCATTAAGAATACAATTTGAAAGATTAACAGCATTATCCTTTTTATTATTTTGCATAATTGGGTTTAATTTATGTTGTTTTTAACATAAGTTATTTAATTTATTTTTTAACTTTGCAGTTTTATTTTCATGCTGAAATTAACTTTGTCAAATAATTTGGATTCCAAATTAAGCCAAACTGGGTTATCTAAAATATGTATTAATTTAAGATGTAAAGCATATAATTTAAGTTCAGTATTATTTACGTTTTTTAAAATGTTAATTTCTTTCAACCTGAATTACTTTTTCCTTGACCACTATTGGATGAACAATATTATCAAATTTACCAGTTTTTCTAACAAATATAGGAGTTACTTTACTTTTAAAACAAAGATTTAGAAAACGAATATTCACAAGATGTTCATTTTGTAAATATTTTTTGTTCTCCAAAGTTTTAAATATGGTTTAACTTTAAGCTTAACATAATTAAAATTTAAATTAAATGAATAAGTATTATTAGTAAAATTATCCATAATTATCTATGTGATGTAACTAAAAAGGAATGCCTCAAACTAAACGACAATAAGCTCAGTATAGGAATGTAATGTTTCTCATGAACACCATGAGTAGGAACATAATAGAATTAAGGGTTGAAAGACCAATGCTATGTACTCAATAACATTTATATTTGATGGGCTACTGAAATGCACTTACCAGGAGCTACTCAGTGCTACTTAGTCAATGAATTGTTGATCTGCCATTTTATGCTCTATTCTTAGATGTTTCTCCATCTGAAATCAACTTACTATGAATTGTCATGGCAATAGCACAAGTCTACCGTGAGAAGGTAACATGCGCTTAACAACACCTATTGGTGGAGATCATGAACAGAAGGCAAACTGTCATGAAAAATAAACAGACATTCAAGGACAGCTCACATCAGGAAGTTATTATTATTATACAAAAAGATCTTTCTTGACTGCAATTCCAGAGGTTTCTAATTCCAGATAGATTACTCTGCCTGGCAGATATATAAAAGCCAATGCAGGGCCGACAGAGTCGGAGTGAGTTAGTGAGAATGAGCAGTGAAAGCAGCACAGTGTTTCAAGTTGAATGCGGGATTGCTGAACTGTGGGACCAGCAGCGAAGCATTTTTTGTGTGTATATCGGAGATTGCTTTCACAAATGGTATATAGCTCCACACTGGAGGTGGACCTGAATGAAGGTCAGAAAGATTAAAGATTATGTGTGTTAGATTTAAAGGTACATTATAGAGACATTTCAAAGTGCTTCATTTATGTAAAAGAAAGATTGATTGTACATACCATTGAGCTAATAATTTTGGTGAAAATAAGGAAATTTTGAGGTGAACATTTTTGCATCTTTTTCACAGTATCTAAAAGATGAAAAATTACTGTGTGTATAGTTTTGCTGGATGTTGATTTATGTATCTCTTATCATAACAATATAACTCTCAGAGCTGGATTGGAAAATAGAATATTTGTAGTGATTTTATCAAGCAAGATCTTAATATTAATTTTCCTTTTAGTGGAGCTGAAATAGAGTTTCAGAAACACCAATATTCTTCAAAATGATAAAATGTGTACTTGGAATCATATTGAACTGAATGAAAATCAAAACCTGGATTGGACTTTACATATAGAAGATTTGATTAAAAAGTTAAGTAAGCAGTGCTATGCTTTAAAAACATTAAAAATGATAGCAGACGTAAAGACAGTCCGAATGGCATATTTTGCATATTTTCATTCCCTTATGAATTATGGTATCATCTTTTGGGGTAATTCAAATATGTCAGAAAAGGTTTTTCGAATGCAAAAAAGAGCCATAAGAATAATAGTGAACCAACCTGCACATGTGAGCTGTAGAGTGTATTTTAAGGAACTGAAAATTATAACTCTGCCATGTTTACACTGTGACTTTGTGGGTTCGTGAAATGAAAAGTCCAATTGCACCACTCAAAAATGTTCTTTATTTCCACCGACTTACAGTTAAACTCTTGCCAATTACACAGTATTACGTAATGCACACAATTACGATTCACCAGTTCGTCCGTTACAATTTCACTTGCACTCGTAATTATGCACAATCCTCCGACGGACTCACACAGTCTTCTCATCGTACACTAGCACTGCATTCTTACACCAAGAACTGGCTAACTGACTGACTCACTGCCCGGCGTGTTGCTTATATAGGGTCAGCTGGGGGATCGAGAATGTTCTAGATTAGATGAAATATCCCGTAAGTTCGAGAACACAGGTGGAACAGAAAGAGACGGCGCAGTGATGTTTTTTTCTCCAAGCCGCCCCTTGTCACCATTATAAGACAAACGAGGGGGGGGGGGGCGTGGCTAACGCCGACCTCCCCTGCTTGCCCGCTCTCAGCTGATTCTATAGGGTGTTCCAACGATCGGGTGACAATATGTATACAAAGTTCTTTTACATGGTAAATTTTTTGTATATCAGGATTAAAATATACAATAAATTGCCACAAACAGTTAGGGAAATCCAAAACCAAAATATTTTTAAGAAAGCAGTCAAAAGTTTATTCACCAACGAAGCATACTATTCAATTCAGGAATACGTGGATGATGCACTGTGATCTCAATTTTATCTTAGTGTCTGTTCAACTTTAGGAAAACTATATACTCTAGATATTGTACATAATTAATATTTTCTTGCTTTATTATACTTTGTAATATATTGTATTTAAATATTGCAGACTTATTTATGATCTTAAAGTTTAGATTTAAAATTTTGACGAGTCACCAATTTACGAGTGCTTAATCAACTATGTAAGTGTAATGTGACGAATAAAGTATTATATTGTAAAAGCTAGTGTAAATTGCTTTAAAACATATGCAGTGACACACCCGCATGATACAAGAAACAGTTCAAACCTACTAGCAATTAGTCATATTCCTTCACTATTCCATATTCACATTCCTTCACTTATAGTGGTACCCAACTATACAATAAGTTACCTCATTATTTAAAACAGATTGACAACCAAAAGATTTTTAAATTGAAACTACATACATTTTTAAGTGAAGCATGGTTTTATTCTATTCAAGAGTATTTGGAAGTTAAGTTATATTATATTTTGACATTTACTCTTATACATGTTTTTTGTAATTTCTGTATTTAAATTTTGTAGTTAAATTTTGTAAATATTTTTGTTTTGACATGTCCACAATCTTGTATGGAGATTTAAAGGATGAATAAATTGAATTGAATACTTATTTCTCAATACAAATTTACATTATTAGATTACATATGTAAGATATTTCTTTATAATTATAACATTTAAATATAGCAGTTTTACCATAAGAAGTGCTACCAACAAAAGCGTAACAAGTACTCTAGCACTAATTTCACCTATTTCATCGCACCACTACCCGCTATTGTCTGTAATCATTGTTGAAAATAGTCATTTCGTGCTAAAATTGAAGTGACACAGATCCACAGAATACTAACATAATAGTGTTGCACACTGACAAAGGTAGTCAAATCCATCAGCTTCTATGGTTTTCTGTTGTTAGGCAAGATATTTCATTGCATCTTGAAGAATAATAAGCATGAGTGCAGTAGGACTGCAAATTGTACTTCTTTTCCTTTTAGAGGCAGTGTAATGGCATTGTGGTACTACCCCCAGAGCCGCCCCTGCTTTATTCAGTATCTCTTTCCAATCAGCTATTTCCATTAATATAATTTTGAGTCGAACTAATACTCAATGCTCCATTTATTGCTAGTATTTACCTAGAATGCGTTTCGTTAGGATCTTCCTAACATCATCAGCTGTTGTCGACTAATGGACGTTGGTTTGGTGAACTCATTGGAGGCGACAGGTGCATCTCTGTCAGTATCTTGATGAACTTGAGTTCACCAAACCAACGTTCATTAGTCGACAACAGCTGATGAAGTTAGGAAGATCCTAACGAAATGCATTCTGGGTAAATACTAGCAATAAATGGAGCATTGAGTATTAGTTTGACTCAAAATTATATTAATTTTGTGCTTCAGCATCATAGTCCTTACACATTGGAAGCTATTTCCATATTGATTTCATTTATTGTCCTTTAATTTGGCATTTAACAGCATGTTAAATAAAGAATAATTAAAGTAGCTAATCTGTAACAGATATGCCTACATTAAATAGCTTGTATAATATATCAAACTTTAACTGTATTGGAACACCACAGTGAAGCAAAATAATTAATAAATACGACTCATGTATATTTTAATAGCTTGTATAATAATTATGATTTATACTTTTTAAAGAAAACATGATTGCTAAGTGTAAATATTTATAATTAGCAATCATTTAATGGCAAAAGAAAAAAAAAAGAACAATTACTAGGGTATAGCAGTCCAAAATAGCAGAGTGACATTTCTAAAAGGTGCACATATTAATATCAGTAATGGATTAATTCAATATTACTAGAAAAGCTGTTTCACTACCTTAAATCATTACTGCAGTATCTATTTCTGAACTAATTTAATGCTTTCTATGAAAAGTAAAAACTCATAACTGCTAAAAATCTCTAATGATAATTGCAGTTTTCTTTTGTGTCACATTGTTATATTATTTATCTGTTTGAATTAGCTTTGTCATTTGTTTTCATAAATGATGTAGATTCTGTATATTTTAACATTTTAGCGACTTCGTCATTTTGCTGACTGGTCTAACAATTCAGCAGAGTTCCATATATTACAAGAGGTACAGCAAGGATTCGTGGATACATTTATAAAGGGAAATAAAAGTGACACCTTCAAGATTACTTCTTTGGAGCAATGGTTGGCTCAATGGAGTCAGCTTATTGGCAAAGCATATAAAATGAGTAACTTCCCTCTGTGGTTGCAGTATTTTCCAAAAATAATTTTTCTGGTGATCAATAGAAGTGGTAAGCCTTTTCTTTATTCTTTTACCTTTGTAAATTTAGATATATTTTTAAGGATAAAGTTAAAATTCCCCTGACCCAAATGTTTTGGGATATTATTGAATTTACATCTGGTTTTTTTTTTTCTTTTTCTTTTGTGTGGGGTGGAATAAATCTCTTTCAAGGTGCAAAATAGTCTCCTTTCTTTCATAATATGTGCAAGGTGGTAAATGTTTGCTTTCAACTCAAAAATTCATATCAGCACCTCTTGAGAAACAAACCACTGTATTCTTCTGGAAAGCAACAAAACTTTTAAAATTCAAACCATAGAAGATTTCTATGGTTCAGGAAGTGCTATCACGGGATCACCAGTTGGGTTAATTTCTGCAAGTGGATTTCAAGGAATCTTAATGATGGAACAATCAGTCCAAGATTAATACTGTTCAGTGACAAAGCATAGTTTCACTTATCTGGTCGTGTGCCATCACAACACAACCGATATTTTTCTAGACAAACCTAATTTTGTTCACAAAACTCCTTTGCATAGTCAAAAGATCAGGGTATGGTGCCCAATAAATGGACGGAGAATAATAGGACCTGTATTTTATGACATATTATTGTTGGCTGGGTCCGCGAATGAAAAAAAAAAAAAATGCTTCAGATTTGCCAGCGAAAGATGAGAGGAAAATACTACACATAACAATACGAGACAGGATATCAAATGAGACTATAAGAAAGAAGACAGGTATGACTGATGCAGCTGCACAGGCGGAAGAGCTGAAATAGAGATGAGGAGGGCATGTTGCCAAAATGGATTCCAGCTGATGGACCCAAAGAACAACAATATGGGATCCAAGAATAGGACCAAGATTGAAAGGGAGACCGAACACATGGTGGGCAGATGACTTTAGGACAGCAGGAACATTATGGATGAGACAAGATAAGGACAGACAAACATGGAGAAAACTGGAAAGAGCAGCCACCATCTCCTAGTTTGCAACAGAAGTGTTTATTAAATTTAAAGGGAGTCGATTAATGACACTAAACAACACTTACTTTTAAATGTTTTCGGAACATGTTTCAGAGACTTTGCCTCCATCCTCAACCTGCCATCGACTGGTTCTCATTGGTGCAGTTGATGATATTTTGTCATAGGTCTCCTCTGGTGGCGGTTCAAAGAACTTGCTGAACAAATCTTTCTTGGGGATGTCGAAATTGAATACTTTGTTCCTATTTTTTGAAATGAAGATTTGTTCCCATGTGGATAGTTCTTGTTTTCCTGATGTATGTTTTAGTAGTTTTGGTTCTGGATTTATGTTGTGGTTTTCTTCCCAAAAATGCGTGGCAACTTTTGATTTTTCTAATTGTTTATATTTTGTTTCTAAAGTGTTCCTTTGCTCTTGTTTCTAAATTTCTTTTGGTTTTTCCAATATAAATTTGACTACAGTCACTGCATTCAATTTGATATATACCAGATTTTTTGTTAGATGGAATGGCATCTTTGATGTCTGAGCAGATTAGGTTTTTTAAGGAGAAATGGTTGACTGGTGCTAGTTGAATGTTTTTTGAAGACTTTTTTGAATTTATCAAAGGCCCATGGATGGTAAGTGAATTTTTTGAAATTCATATTAGTTTCTGTAGCTGAGAGGGTTGTGGTTTCCTTTATTAGCTTCTTCTTTTTTGCTAAGTTTACTTTTTTGTCTACTAATGATTTGGGAAAGTCATTTTTTGTGCTATTTCAATAATTTTGTTGTATTCTGTTTTGTATTCTTCTGCTGTGAGAGGGATGTTGACCAGTCTGTGTGCTAAACTATTGAAGATTGCCTGTTTGTGGGATCTTGGGTTGCAGCCATTAGCTTTTATGTGGTTGTCTGTGTTGGTTTTCTGTAAATGCCAAAGTTTAGTCTGTTTTTATTTCTCATTATTTTTATTATTATTGTTATTATTATTGTTTTTATTTCTCATTATTTTTAGATCCAAAAATGGTAAATACTCGTCCTTTTCTATTTCTACAGTGAACTTGATGCTTTTTTCTTGGATATTTAAAAGTTTTAGTGCATCACTGATGTGTTTTTTTGGTACTATTGCGAAGATGTCATCTACACATCGTTGCCAGAGTTTGAACATCCAAGGGAAACCTTTGTTGATGCTTATTTCTAATGCACTCATGTACAGATCGGCCAGGAAGGGTGATAGGGGGTTGCCCATTGCTAAACCTGAAGTTTGGTGGAAATATTTTGTTTGAAACTGGAAGAAATTTTGTTCTATGCATAATTTGGTTAGTTCGATGTAATCTGAAATTTCAGGTGATGAAGTGTTTATGTTAGTGTTAAGTTGAAGTGCAGTTCAAGGAGAAGTAGGATGAATGTAAATTACAAAACTCAAGCTGCGAAAGAAGCAAATTTAGGAGAGTTCAAATTATAGAAATATCACAGATCCATCAGCTTAAGCTCAGTGGAACATAGGTTATAGAACATAGAATATAAAACAACCTAACATAGATCTAAGTACACAGTTTATAGAATATAGAACATTACTAGCCATCACAATAGATAAGAAGGTACCAACAAGTAAGCATGAGGATCTTAGGCATTGCTACCCTAATGAGCTCATAGCAGCATCTCCCTGCACCAGCAGGAGATCTTTGCTCTTTAGGGATGGATTAGCTATTTATTTATATTTTATGAGTGAGCATAAATACAGAGATAATATATTGTCACCAAGTTTAGAATAGCTGACAGATGTTGAATGTCACTTTGTATATTTCCAGCACGACTCAGCCACTGCACATACAGCTGTTGGGTCATTTCAGTTCATTGCGGAAATTTGTGAGGAATCATTAACAGAATCATAGAATCATTAGTAAGGGTCCATTACCAGCTTGGTCCTCTACTCCTATGGCATGCAATTTTTATTTAAAAGGCCAACTTGAAAAATAAAGTATACAAAACTTATCTCCACACATTAATAAGAGTTAAAATATTAAGACAGAAATTAATGCTATTTTGGAAACTGAACTAAACTTATTATTAGCAATAATAATAGAAACATACACAAAATAGAATATGTTCCAATCTGCTTTTCATAAGAATGGTACATTAATATGTCATCTTATTTATAGTACGAGGGTGGTCTGAAAAGTTTCCGACCTAATAAAGATACAAGACATTTGTTTCAGATTTTTTTTTTCCAACATAGTCTCCTTGTAACTCTACACACTTCTCCCAGCAATATTCCCATCTCTGTAATCCGTCCAAATAGTACTCGGCGTTTTTCTCTGCAAAATAATTGTTCACGAAGGTGATTGCCTCTTCATTTGACAAAAATCTCTGTCCTCCAAGCATAATTTTCAGATGAAGGAACAAAAAAAGGCTGTTTGGGGCTAGATCTGGTAAGTAATATGGATGGTCAAGAAGTTCAAACTGCAATTCATGAATTTTTGCCATTATAACTGCTGAGGTGTAATATGGTGCGTTGTTTTGATGAAACAGGATTTTCTTTTTCTGCAAAAGTGACCTTTTTTTCGCAAATTCCGCCTTCAGCTTGTCAAGTAATAATGCGTAGTATGCTCCTGTAATGATTTTTCCTTTTTGAAGATAATCGATTAAAATAACTCCATGACTATCCCAAAAAACAGTCGCCATCATTTTCCCAGCCGAAAAAACAGTTTTTGCTTTTATTTGGTGCTAGTTCCCCCTTTGCAGTTCACTGTTTGGACTGTATTTTTGTTTCGGGCATATATTGGTGTATCCAAGTTTCATCTATAGTAATTAATCGGCGCCAAAACTCGGATTTATTGCGCCTAAACTGAGCCAACAGAGCATTGGAAATGTTTATTGGAACGCGTTTCTGGTCTAACGTGAGCAAACACGGCACCCAATGCGCGGACAGCTTTCTCATGTCTAAATGCTGATTTAATATGTGACAAACACGTTTTTTTGACATGTTCATAGCCTCTGCTATCTCTCTCACTTTAATTCGGTGGTCGTCTAACACCATTTGGTGAACCTTGGCAATGCTTTCGTCGGTAGTTGCAGTTTTTGGACGTTCCAAACGTTCATCATCTCCCAAGCTCTTACGGACATGTTTAATTTAGCTGCCCAAAATTTCCCTGTGGTAAGTGATGGTGCAGAGTCCCCATTCACAGAATCCAACTCATCTTTGATTTGTGTAGGCATATTGCCTTTCAAAAACAAATATTTTTATGAAAACACTCACATCAACTCAAAGGGTTGTTACATAGCAACTGAGCATCCAAAATGGCTGAAACTTTGGTGAGTAACTGTCAACAGATGAACAACGAAATTCACTAGCTTTTATTTACGAGTGCTGCCATCTTCATGCTGAGGTCGGAAACTTTTCAGACAACCCTATTGTATATTGCTTCTGAAAAGCAGCTGGATAAAAAAGCCTTATCCCCAGACTTGAGCAACCAACAACTCAATCCAAGCCATATCACTTGCTGTTACACCAAAGTGAACAATAGAAGAATTGTGGTTATTTTTGCATTTGATGTCCGCTGCACACCTTTTTTCTCTCTCGTATTTCCTTTGAAAGGATGAATAAATTACATTGAACAGCGGCATGTTATGGCCCTCAGATACATTTGAGATAGAGAGTACCTTCCTACCTTTCTTTTCCCTAAAGAAATACATGAATTTCACCAGTACATGAACTCTGTATATTATATAGCACAAACATTTAATATAGTTGAGATTTAACTGTATTGGAACACCACAGTGAAGTGAAATAATTATTAATTATTAGATGAATCGTATTTATTACACATTGGCTTCACTTACGTACCTATTTTGAGGACATGTTTCGCAAATCATCATTTGCATCTTTGGCTTTTATGCGACTAAAGCTTGATCCAGTGGTGTGGGTAATTCTGGAGTTGCTGCTGCCATCTGTTGATTTAGTGATGAATTTAAATGTGGGATTCTCTTCTGGTGGGATTTCAAAGTTCATTAGTTGGTTTTTATGTTTTTCTATGTATATTCTCTCCCATATAACGAGTTCACTATGTTTTTGTACGTATTTTAGTAATTCGGTGCTATCTTCAGTTTCATGATTTTCAGACCAGAAATGAGCTGCTATTGTGGACTTATCAATATTTTTGTATCTTAAGTGCCTGAAGTGTTCTTTCTTTCTAGTGCCTGTTTCTTTTTGTCCTCCCTATGTAAATTTTTTCACAGTCTTTACACTTAATCTTGTAAATACCTGACTTTTCCTCTGGTTTTATCTTATCAGTATTATTACTGTGAAGTAGGTTTTTAATGTTGTAATTGTTTTTTGGTGCCAATGTTATATTGTATTTCTTGAATATTTTTTTCAAAAAGTATAAATAGGTACATATAGTACATATAGTATAGGTACATACTCAAAATAGGTACATACTAGTCGGCCAAGATAGGAATGCACTTGAAGGAGGGCAGCACTGTTTTGTTTACTACATGAAGCTTAGGGAACCGCGCGGAGCAAGGGGAAGCGAGGGGAAAGGCGATACTGGGAATGTACAGTCACACAATTAAAAGAGTACACTCCTGCTGATGTCTTCGCGTTAGTTCTCGGAAGCAGCACGTCTGGGAATGTTTGTTTCAGGTCCCTCATCTGCTATATCCGTGTCACTGCGTCCTTTTGCTTCAATATTCATATTCTCAAAATAACATTCATCACGATTGCAGTCTTTATCGTCATCATCATTGCTGCTCTCTACACCCATGTTTATAATTATATCTTCAATTGTTTCCTCCATTAACCCATCTCGGCGCTTAAAATCTTGCTCAATTCATTTCACTTGTCTGCATGCTGCTATCCAATCAATTTGTGTAATTTGAGCTATGCAGCTTGTTGTCATAGCTTTCAGATTACTCAAAGTAATCAAAGTAATTGTTTGCTGCAATCTTTTTTTTAATTCCAGACAGCTCTATAGGGTTAAAGTCACAGTGCTACGGAGGAAGGCGTAAGACTGTAAAATCCCTTTGTTCCATTATTAAATCAAGTCAATAAACAGGCTTTTTAATTAATTTTCACCATCTCTAGAAGCTCACTTTTTGTCAGTTATGGATCGTGTTTAATTTTCTTTTGTGTTAGCCACTGTACCTTTCGAGATGAAGTGTTAGGGACTTTATTTTCCTGTACGGTATGGCAAAACAATGCTTTCAGGTAGAAAATTGTATATTAATTTCTCTTCTACCCACTTCAATTTCATCATGGTTATCTGCTGATTTCGATTTTGAATCATAAATCAATTCAGTTCCCTCAATAAATCCCATGGATCCCTCTGCATGTACAATTACTCTTTGATCAGCACTAGTATTAGTCAAGACACCTGGCACTTCGTCATATTGCTAGCACTTCTTGACGTTTAGTGAGTACAGACCCAAGCCTAGTCTGTATAAACTATTGGTTTACGTGGCCCTTTTTCATTTTTAATAACACCCCTTAAGTACTCTGCAAGTTTTGCAACTATTTATGGTTTCTCCATTAGCACAGATCGTTTGTTTTTGCATGTCTTAAACTGAAATCCAATTTCTTTCAATATTTTTCTAAATATTTCTTTGCCACCCTGAACGTTTATTTATTATTTAACGAAGTTCAGGAGTTTCCTCAAAGTAGGAATTTCCTTTTTCTGTTCATAGTACTCTAAAAATTTTCTACGCACAACGCACTTATCAAATTCATCAAGAGATATGGTTCTGCATGATTTTCGATTTTTCCTCGAAGTAGTAATCTTAACCCGAGTTGATGAAGCATTTTATGTTAATGATGGTTCTCCCAGACCTTCCCACTATTTTTGCTGCCCTAACTGCTGCTTTTTCAAGGGGTACGAGTACCATTTTTCTCTGCTTTTCTTGTCTATAGAACTGTATAACCTGATATATGATATGCTTTATATCAGAAAGGGATACTTTTCTTGTTTTTAACTTTGTAGGTGCTTCCGTAATTAAACTGTTCACAAGCACACCCAATTTTATCGCAACGAGCACTGCAACTGCCACTATACTATTCGAATTTTAACTGCATAAGAAAAGGTACACTACATCTGCACGTCACATTGGAAGTATCTCTGTATTGTTGATGTTTGCATTATCCGCACTGTATCTGCGGTATTCTGCCCACTTGTGACGTAACTGTTTAGTAATGCTTCTCGCCGAGTGCATTCATATTGTGGTCGACTAGTAAGTGAAGCCGATGTGTAATAAATACGACTCATCTAATTATTAATATTTGAATATAGTGTTTATTATTTCAATATAAAGAGTTACCTCCAGTTTTTCTAGCAATGGTATTAAATTGTCTAAATTCTACATAACTATTCCAAAGGAGTAATGCAACATTACACATTCTGCACTAATGATTAGAATTACTATTAGACAACAGTGAGAATCCTCATTTGATATTAATCCGTAAAACCAGTGACATAATATATGTGTAGGTACCTACAGTAGCTTTTGAAGCTACACCATCACAGCTTTTATTATTCCATCAACTTTTTCCTTTCATTATGGAAACTGACACAGTATAATATTATACAAATATAACAATTTGTAACAAAAACTTTACTTAACTTAAGAAAATGATGTTAATTCTTCTTTCTAATTGAAATCGATTTCACAAACTAGTGTCCGCATCTTCAAAGAAAACCACAGGAGAAAACAAATTCGTTAAGGAAGTAACTGATGTTATGTATTTTTTATTTATAAATATATATATATATATATATATATATATATATATATATTCTTATATATCAGAGTAATGGCAAAATTATTGTGTCAATGCAAGTCCTAGAATGTAAGTGTTTATTGTACATGACTGTATCAAATGGGAGCTCACTGTCTGACATGCTCAAGATATGTAGTGTAAACGCAGCTTAATATCTATAATTATCGCAGCAACTTGCAATAGCTATAATATATGGAAAAACAAAATCAATGATAGAATAAATTATGTTCTCCATACATGACTCTTTAATCAGGGAGGATCCATTAGTATCCAATTTTTACGTAGATTTTCTGAGTGAACGTAATGTAACATAACCAAGATATCTGTTTTGCCATGGACTATTTTGTATTCTTTCAAAATAACATGTAAGGTAGCAAATTGCAAACTAAAGGGTTATTGTTAAGGGTAGATATATAACATAGTAAAAATGTATTGTAACAGTGTTGTATTATTCAGCATCACATACCTCACTTTTGTTAGGTTCTGGTATTATATCAAGAGATGAACTACGAGATTTTTATTCATCCTTCCTGGGGTACGAAACTCAAAAAGTGGGAGAAATACTTGATCTGGCTTACAACAATATGACTTCTGTGAGTAGTTACAATATTTTATAATATAATGCACTATACTGAAAGCTAAAATATATATAAACATTCAACATAAACCAAAAACATTTAAGTTATGATCAGCTACAACAGAGCCAAGAATGTGTAGTTAAAACATTTAATGTTAATATTATATTTTTTATGGTTTATGGATTTTTTCTTATAATCACAAACATTTATTAAAGTTGAATCATGTTCCAAAAAGATTAAAAAAGAGATATAGCAGTTAAGTAATAGTGCAACTTACCAGTCCATAAATATTGTGTATTGGGTTCAAAATTGATAAAAGTTCAAATGAAAACTTCTGATGAAGTAATATTGTTAATTAATATTACATGCATATTAATGCTTTAATTGTGAGCTTAGTCAATAAAACACAGCCTATCAATGACCTCACAATGTTAATCAGTGCACATATCTTCCTTTAGCGAGTATTAAGCAAGGCATTGTAGATTTGTTATACCATTTTATTAATCGGAACAGTTTTGGGGTGTCTTGAGTACTCATCATCTTAAATGGATGTACGAGGGTAGCTCAGAGAGTAATGCTCTATATTTTTTTTTCCTTCAACAATTATTTGCTGAACAAAATTTACACAAAAGAATGATGCTTCTTCTACACTCCCTATTTTTCTATATAATCTCTGTCCTTTTTATGGTCTTCCTCCAGCGAGATAGAAGGGATTGTATGTCTTGTTGGTACCACTCCTCATTTTGGTCATGAAGCCATTTGTGCACTGTCTGAATCCTCTTTTTCTTCCTTAAAATAACTTCCTCTTCAGCTTCAAAACGTATAGCAACTCAGAAGAAATGTTTTTTTTTTTTATCAGAGATTTGTGGTCTTCTGTAAGACAGTATGGAATCCATTGTGTACAACTTTTGAGCAATCAAGAGCACAGATGATTGCATCCACACTTACTTTGCTGATTGACAGCTTCAGCGACAACTGCCAAGTCGTTATGGATTAATGCTTGTGAATGAACGGCTTGTTGTCAGATGTGACAGGCATGTATGGCAGTCCCAAATGCTGAAAATCTTAGAGCTATGGCAAACCACCTTGTAAAGGCCTCACTGTCTGTGCACAATGATTAATCATACTTCTGTTGACTACAAATTCTCCATAAATTGCACAAGAAGTTAGTGAATGTTTCCAACAGTTTCTTTCAATGACAACAAGCTGCTTGTAACACACATCACTTTTAGGTGCTATTTCAAAGCACAGTTTATAGCTATGCTATCTGTCCGAAGAAAGTAAAACTTTGCACATGCACTACTGAAAATTCAAATAATCTATATCTTAAGTTTTGCATTCATAGCTTTACTGCAGGCTAAGCCAAAATAAAAATAAAATAAAAAGTACATTACCTTGTGGGCTACTCTCATATGACCATACTGCAATCCAGTTTTAACCATTGAAAATGATGAGAAAAATCCTTAATATTAAATCTAACTTCCTTTGTATCTTTAATGGGATTAAACACCTCAAAACAAAGTAGTTTGTCACACCCCATATCTCACTTTAACAATCTTATAGAAAATGTTAACACTAATTTGTTTACATGTGTGAAACTTCATAGCATATCATCTGAAGGATGATACAAGTATGTTAATAATCTGACTGTCTTAATGACATCCTCAAGTAAGGCTGAGAACTTTTAAACTGTCAAGCTCTTCATTTCATATTCTCTCATAAGTTGTATATTTATACCAGAGATAAATAAAAACTAAGTTAATAAACAACATAAGTAAACAATAGGATGCATGATTAAGCATGTTCAGGACAAAAGGGACTAACATGCATTAATCCTTCAAATAATTCTCCAATTAAAGAGTTTTTTGGCTTAACTATGTCAAATTTAGAATGTATCTATAGGCAATAATAATTCCAAAAGAAATTATTAATGCTTTTGAATCGGTATTAGTTCAGAGTTACTAGTTTCTTTATTTTAGCTAAAGCATTCTTATATATACAATTTTCTTTACAATGTCTCCTGTAAAAGTGCTCTTTTATTAGATTACTGATGCTGTCATCATCTTCAATTGCTTAGATTTTTACTGATAAGCTGTTTATATGTGGTTTGTTTAAATATCTAAATATGCATTTCCTTTTAACAGAATGGGGACCATCCATTGTGCTACTACACGTTTCATTTATGCTATGCAAACTTTCTTCTTGGTCGTCATCCTCATGGCCCAGGGCAGTTCTTATTTGGTCCATTTGAGAGCAGCATCCATTACTCCATAATGTTCCCTATTGACTACAGTGCATTAAGTAGTCCACCTCAAGCGCTGGAGCCCTACAGCCCACATAAAAAGACAAACAGAAGGTCTGTAGTTGTGTAACATAGCAAAGCACTATAATATGCTCTATTAAAGCAATGTTGTAAATGCATAGGAAATCTGTAAGCTTTAAATGCCAAATACATTGCATTGCACAAATCACAATGTGTGTTCTGATTTTGATTGTACCTGTTACAAACTTCACTTCAAACATATTTCTGTGCAAAATAATAACTGTATAATATGCTGATTTAGCCACTCCTTATATACTTTTTAACTTTCATTTATGTACAGGAACTAAGGTGATATATTAATCTCTCAGCAGCAGTACCGTTGAAAACAAATTGTGACAAAAATCTATGAACTCAACTGACTCAATTTAACTGAACTGGACTGTTAGGTTTCACCTTTTATACACTGACAGGCATGGCAAGAAGATTCTGGAAGTTAAATGTTCTCGACTTCCAATATTCAAACACTCAGAATAAATCTGCATGGTAACAATGTGGCTGCCTTCCGGCTTCATGACAACACTTTAGGAAGTACAGTGGATTGTAAGATGCTGCTGCATATTTTAATCTGTTGTTTCAGCAGTGACATCTACTAGAGATGTAGATGTATTCCGCACTGCACACTCACTTTCTGACGTTTGTTCAGAGTTTTACTGTAGGTGATTATGCACTGAGATTCCATCTTAAACGGCAGCGGTATTTTCAACTTCATGGCACTAGATTTAAAATTCTTTGTCCCACTGTGTGTTTAGAGCCTTCACTGTGCCATGATTTGCTAATGTGTTATACATTAATTTGAGAGCCCCTAGTGGTTTACCGGGAAAATATAGAGTCAATTAGAGAATTTAGTGATAACGTTGGCTATGGTAGCTCAATGAGTAAGAGCAACTGGACGGAAACCAGGAGATCCGTGGTTCAAATCCCAGCCATGGCATTGAATTTTTCAGGTTGACTCTATCCAAAACCTTAGCCTATATACGGCTAGTGTGTAGAAATTATTAATTTACGCCAATTAACTTAAATAATGCACAAAATTATATTTTACTTGACTTTGCATGGCTTTCAGTAGAAGACTGGAGCATCTATTAAGTTGAGCTTTAAATATGCAATTACATCTATTAAGTTTTGACAGCCTGTAGAAACAGTATTTATCAACTTACAAAATCTGCTTCTGTAGAATGATTCAGAAGGTAAAGATCATATGACTGCAGTAGATAACTCATTTTTGAACATTTTTGCATCTACCAACTTTAGCAAAAATGCTAAATTGTTCCAAATTACTTATACAATTTGTAATAACAAATGTACCAGTGAAGTGAAGTGTGTATATATATATATATATATATATATATATATATATATGTGTTAAGAGGTTACAGAAAATGCCTTGAAGTTCTACTGTTGTTGCTAAGAAATCAGGTCTCTACCTGTAGTTGCATGTTAATGGAATGGGTGGTTTGGAAGTCTAGCAAGGTAAAAATCCATTATATTTTCAAATTATTTAATACTGCATCATAAAGTGTTTAATAACTGAACATTTAAGGGTATAGCAGCTGAAATGGACTCTGGCGAGAGAGATTTTGTTTTCACACTGAAGAATCCTGGTGATGCCTTCATAGTACTTACAGGATATAAACCCATCCCTGCTTTAAGTTATGATGTGACTTAGTATGAAATACTTTTTGCTTCTGCATTTCCACAGTCACTTTCAGCATAAGATGTTGATCATTTTCTTTTTATTTCCATGGAACAGTCTGCATCCAGCAGAGGGCTTCTTTTGCAAATAATATGACAAAATAAAAAGGTTCAAAAATCTATTCAGGAAATCATTAGCAGAAACAATACCAATACCAAATAATAAGAAATCAGAAATATACAAAATTCACACTGCAAACTGTATTTAAATGTATGTTGAAAGACTAAAAGAAATTTTAAAACAGGACTAAAACATCTTGAGATAATTAAATGGAAAATCAGCTGCTGCAAGACACTTCTGAAACTACCTTGTGAAACAGAAAGCCAAAAAAATAAATGTTTTCAAGAACTATAAAAATCAAATCAGCAGACCAACCATCCTTAGACATACATTCATCAGATGACAGTGCCATTAAAACTGATATGATGCAGATGAAATGTTGGCTGGAGGACACAATTGCACAGGTATTAAAGCATGCTAGTTTGGGAGTATATATAACACACCAAAAGTTATTATTAGGGGATAGAATCTGAGATGAAACACAAATATGCTTACAAAAAGGGGGAAACTGAATAATGGATCACACCAAAATATGAACTTTTTGTCACATAAAAATATATTTTTTAAGCAGAAAATAAGTAAATACAACTGGTTAGGTGTAGTTTTGTGCTTTGGAACAAATTCAGAAAGCTCTGCATGTATTGCAAGTAAAGTGGACAAAAATAATATGCAATCTATTAACAGTTTCAAAATTTATTGAAAAATGGCCAACATTTCTTATTTTTCTGAAGCTTGTGTTTCATTAATGCTCACCCAATGTCTTTCATTTTTTAACTGTCCTAAATTTATTCTAAGTAGTCTATCTTAATGTTGATTTTTCAGGAAGCTCAATGTCAATATATTTGGTCAGAAAGTTCACAATTTTAACATTTAATTTTTTGAGTAGGAAATTGGCTGCAATAAATACTCTGCATAAATCTAAATAATACTGGGAACACTTTGATTGTCCTGCACTTAAAAGTCAGTTTACCTATCAGTAATTATTGTCATGAATTCACATGAGTCACAGCTGGTGTATATTCACTTCCAGATTAATTTTAGCAATTTGTGAACTCTAATCTGCACTTATTGTTTTTCCATGTGGTTGGTAAAACAGCAGCTAAATATATTTTTATATTTGTCTACATATTGCTGGAAACATGATTTGATATTTGATTTCACCTTTGATATGTTTTCAGGAGGTAGAATTTACCAAAAACACTTATTCTCAAGTCCTGAGTTTGGAATGCAGCCTTTATACCTAACACACTTCATCATAAGCAATTGGTCTGGCAGTATAAACATATTATGAAATTTGCAATTCAAGCCATTTGTAAATATATTGTACCAATATATTTATAATAGAGCAAAGGAAAAATTCTCCAGGATAAATAATTGCAGAAATCAAAGATTAATTTTGGTTTATACATTTATGAAGGATTATCTGAAAATATGTATTTACATTACATAGAAAATGAAGCTAGTTACAGGGAGTAATAAATATTACACAAATAAAAATATTTGTTAATGAATCTCCACTTATCTTAAGAAGCTGATGTTAATACTTCTTTCTTCTTTTTTAAGATCGATTTCACAAACATTTGCTTGCATCATCAGTCAACACACTTTGTCGTCAAGGATACTATGTTTTTTTTTCCATATTACCAAAATCTGAAGACGAAATAAACCTAAAAACAGAATCAATTTCTGGTATGTCAAAATTCATTACGCGATGCTTTTTTTGAAAAATAAATATTTTTTCCCACACTATTAAATCTATGGGAACATTTAATTGTTTTAATAATTTAACTTCGAGATTTATTTCATGGTTAAATGACAAAAAATGATCTGCTACAGCCGATTTATCAATTTGTTTATATTTAATGTTACGAAAATGTTCTTTCTTTCTGGTTTCCAATTACATGTTTTTTTTTCGCTTCAAAATATGTATTCTGATGTGACATATTTAGGTCCATGACTTTATTCAGTTTTCCACATTTTTTAGACATTTATATCTTTCTTATTTGCCTAAGAATCCACTTCCTAATCATAATCATCATCACTTTCATATTCTATTTTTATTTTGGTTAATTTAAAGAAATGAAAATAAACAGCTTAAAACATACATTTTCCCCATTCTTCCTTCATTTAAGTTCCTCTTTCCATTACATCCCTAATTGTTTTTGACTTTATAAAAACTGTGCGTACAGAATTATTTTGCATATTACTGTGTTTGTTAACTACATCAGTTATTTACCATTTTATAAAACATTAATGTTTTCGAAATATGGATGGATATATTTAACTTTTAGCCTAATATAGTCTCAATCCAATAGAAATAGATCAATAATAATTTATTGTTACATGGAACAGGTAGAAATATTTGTATTGTTTTGATTTCTATAAAACATAACTTGTACCTAAAAGAAGATTGTGATTTATTCTGAATAGTAGTCAAGGTTTCACAACTATTGGAATTTTAACTATTTTAGCCATCTTGACTTATTGGTCCACATATCAACATAGAATACTTATTTCCTTAATGGTGGTACAAAGGGATTTCAGTATTTCAGTACCAAACATTAATCACTGTTTTGTAACAGCATGTTTCCATGCACTTGAATGTACATGCAGAAAGGCTCAAATTACTAAATTTTTTTTTAGTTTTTATTTATGAATGGTCTTTAACCGCTATGGTTCTCAGTATTTCATTCTAAGTTAGAATGAAAGATTACTTAATTTTGCTAAGAGGCTTCTTTATTATGCTTGAGGTTCTTCCACGTACTGTAAATGTAAGACTACCAGTTTTACTTCCTTTCAAGTCCTGCTGTGGATTTTTGTGGAAAAAGTCCATCACTCTCTGTCAGGTTGATGTCTGCACCTCAGGAACCAGAGGCCAGTATATTACCACTAGATAGCAGAATGACTAGGTTCCTAGGACCCAGCAGCACTATGGAGAAAGCTTTGTTCAATGAAAGGATTTCAGAAAACAAAAATCTTCAGATATAATACTCAATAACAACACAATTTTATTAGACATAGCTGTATCATAAATGTAAACAACAGAATTTATGAGCTAACAGCATTAATGTCAATAGCAAATACACAACAATCATACCATTTACCCATTAATATTTAACATAAAACACATGCTACATGGAATACAATTTAAAATGTCACAGTTTTCTTTTTTTTTGACTTTTTGATCACTTCTGAAGATTCTGCTGTATTTAAATCATCATCAAGTGCTTCTACAGAATTATTCAGAGGTTTCAAAGTGATTATTTGTTGTTCCTTTTCCTTAATAAGATTTGGGCAATCCTTCTTCAAGTGTGTAACAGCTCCACAGACCTTGCAAGCTCCACCTTTTGGGTACAATCCTCTTGGATTGTCTGGGCATTGACGGGCTATGTGCCCTTGTTCTTTGCAAATGAAACATGATGCATATCTGTAGTCGTCACCTCGAGAAACTTTGCACTGGAAATGTGTATGTTCTGTCGAACCACATTTAAAGCAAATTCCTGACTCATTTTCAGCCGTATCAATTAATTCTGGACAGTCAGATAGCACATGTCCTGATTTCCGGCAATGGAAGCAAACCTTTTTTCTCTCTCTTGCAAGAGCTTTTTCAGCTCTTCTGCGTTCAAGTTTCATTGTGGCCACTATAGAGTTATGTGGTATTCCTCTGGCTTTTAGTTTTGTTCGTAATTCTGTTAAACGAACTGCATCTTCTTTCTTCACAGGAAATCCATCATACTTTACCACTTCTATTTCCTTCCCATTTATAAACATGGTCATAGAAGTTGAATCTTCTGGTTTTCTTCGTTTATGAACTTTAACACCTTGTTCCTTTGCATTTTTAAACTTTCTTTTTTCAAACATTGGTTTATTTTTATTTTTTACGTTCTGCTCAGCTTCTCTGATAAATTCTTTATTTACTTTATTTGTTGGTATTATATCATTGTTTATGCTGGCCTTACCATCATCTGTTTGTGAATTTAATCCTTTATTCGCTCCTTTAGTCTTTGACAGGTTACTCTCACCTTGATCTGTAGTTTCCTGATATTTTGCATGTTTTTCAGCTACAACGGAAGATTCTACTACATCATTTATTTGTGATATTTTTCTTTTTCTTTTGGATAATTTCTTTCCTGTCTTGGAAAATTCCTTTGCTACTTGATGAAGTTTATCCTTCTTCTTTGCATGATTATCTTCTGAGTCATTAGTCATTGGACTTCCATCTAAAACATTACTATGCACTGTTTTGGATGACTTGATTTTCTTGTCAATCTTTCCATCTTCAAATTCTGCCCATGTACTACTAGAAGCTTCACTTTCTGTAAATGTCATGTACTTCTTTGGTCCAGCTGCTGTTGAAGACCCTTTATGTGTCTGCTTTTTCTGCATTTGCTGTTTCATTTCTGACCATGGTGTAGACTCTTCTGGAAGACGCTCATTGGAAGATTTTGATCCCTTTGCTCTGGCAAATCGTGTCATCTCTGTAAAAACAAACAAAAGCATGAGCAAACAAGTAAAATTAGAAAAATGGCATTACAGAATATAAATATACTGAACTGCTGCATTTATTTGTAAAGAGAAAATAAGATTAGTAAATTGATCTATTGTGCTGATAGTTTTGATTATTAGATATTAATATTCTACTGGTATATTTAGTCCGTTTACTAAAGATTGGCACTCCCCCAATAACTCTTGTAAAGTAGCAGTTTAAAACATGTGTCAATGTATGGGTGAAGATAGGTGATAGTACTGTCTACTTCCAACAGATGATGTTGCTACTTTCCATAGATGGTGCACTGGAGCAGCAATTGTACCATCTTGTGAGTATGCTTGTGGACATACATGAAACCAGACAAGAACGGGCAAAGGTGGACTGTGTGATTTCTCTGGAGGGAAGGAGTGACTGCTTCAGACATCCACAAGAGGTTAGTTGCCATATGTGGGGAGTCTACACTAAGTTGCAGGTCCGTGTTTCATTGGGTGTCCAAATTCAAAGACAGCAAGGACATTACTGAAAAACACAAAAGCACTGGGCATCCAGCTACTGCACGCAAACAAAACAATACAATACCCAGCAATACTGAAGAACATGCAAATTTACATTTGATGAATTAATGCAGGCAACAGGTCTAACATGGGGAACACTCCACACCATAACCCATGAAGATTTGATGATGAAAAAGGTATATGCACATGGGTGTACATATCCTCACTAATGCACAGAAACAGAAGCATGTGGAGGTATGCCAATAGTTGCTGTAACAGTATAGTGCAGATCTAGAGGAATTCTTTGCAAAGTTGGTCACCATCGACAAGTCCTGGTTTTTCCACGAGACTACAGAAAAGAAACGCCAGTTAATGGAGTGGAACTATGCTGCGAATCCTCGTCCCAAGAAGTCACAGCCAACACTAGTCATTTGGAAACATATGGCAACTGTGTTCTGGGATCAGCAAGGGTGTGCTGGTGGATTGGCTCCCTCCCAAGCGGTACTGCAATTCACTGCAACAACTGCGCCAACGCATTCAACAACGCTGCCATCAAAAATTTGTCTGTGGGGTTCTTCTCCAACAAGACAATGCACGACTACATGGTAGTCACATGAACATGGCCACCATTCGTACACTAGGGTTTATTGTGTCGCCACATCCTCTTATTCACCTGATTTGGCTCCTAGTGACTATGCTCTATTTGACTTGATGAAAGAGGCCATGTGGTGTAAGTAGTTCACCAGTAATGATGAAACTCATGCAGTTGTCCATCAATAGCGCAGGGGTACCCCCAAAGAATGGTTTGCTACGCAAATACGGAAGCTGCCAGAACGATGGAACAAGTGCATAGACATGTAATGTTACCTGAATGAGTTTGTTCAATAAATGGTTCCTGTAAACAAAATAAGGTTGTAATGCCAATCATTTTTGAACGCCCCTAGTAATATTTGTAAGTGATCCATCACTAGTTTTCCTGGTGATGATATAAAGATATCTTCTCTTGGGCTATCAAACAGGAAGATATCCAAGCTTTCAAGAACTAACGTCGCTCTCATATATATAAAAAGTGAGTCAGTCTCGTAGGTGTGGTAAGCCATGTCACCACATGATTGGCTCAGGAAGCTCTGTGATTTGCCCATTGTAGGATGTGCACCACAAACAAAAGCAGGGTGAACTGGTCGTATGGCAAAGTTTCCTAGATGTTTATTGACATTGTAAAGAGCACGGGAGCTACATCCCGAATACAATACATCCCGATACAATACATCTATTGTATCCCGAAAAACCTGGACTTGCAGAGCACTGCATTGAAGAACAACTTAGATCAAAACTACATGGAACAATTACCGTCTTTAATTCGCCAACCACTGGTACTGCTCCATTAAAGAAGTCAGACATCAAACAGGAACCAAGTAATATTAACAGGGACAAAGGCTTGCAGTTAAATAGCATCTGGCGTACAGTACTCGAATGCCTAGGCAGACAACACCTCTATGCTGATCCCAGCGTATCATGTGGCAACGTATGAGAACGGTTAAGTACATGTTTCAGGAATGAAGATGCCGATTTTTTCAAACACAAATTATTTATTTCTCAACATAGTCCCCCTTTTAGGGGTATACACTTCTCCCAACACTTCTGTCATTTGTCTAACCTCTTCAAAAATAAGAATTGTCCAGCTCTGCAAAGTACCCTTGTCTCCATGATGACCTCATTTGACCTAAATGTTGTTACTGCGAGTCATTTCTTCGTGTTTTGTAACAGGACGAAATTGCAGCGAGCCTGGTTAGCAGAATATGGGGGGGGGGGGGGGGGGAGGTGTGTGTGGCAGCAGTTCATAACGCAGTTCATGCAGTTTGGCGGCAGCAACTCCGGATGTATGTGCTCAGGCATTTTTTTTGTGGTGAAACAGAACTTCCTTCTTGGCCATATGTAGCCGTGTCTCCTTCAACTTCTCCAGATTCTCCAGAGGCAACCCATTGTTTTGATTGTTGCTTGGTTTCCGGATTATAATGATGAATCCAGGTCTCATCGAAAGTGACCACTCGGATTTTGCTTAAACAGCTTCGAAGTTGAAAGCCACACCCACTTGTAGTCCACTGTGAGCAAATGCGGCACCCATCAGGCCGACAGCTTTCTCATCTCCAATTTATCGTGCAAAATATGAATTGCCTTCCCATTGATACATCTTTAGCCTCTGCCACTTCGCAAACTTTCCTTCGACGGTGAGCAAGAATCATATCATGGACTTTTTCAATGAGTTCCTCGGTAACATATCTGCAGGGTGGCCTGGGCTCTTCTCTTCAAAATGAGAACCTGAGCTCTTCTCGTCGACCATGTTTAATAATAATTTTTATGTTTAAGTTCGTTATACCAATATCTAACTGCTGTCTTAGAAGGCGAAAGGTCCCCATAAACATCCAAATTTGCTTTTATCTCCTCGAAAGTATTCCCATCTAAAAGTAAAAAGGGAATAAATGAACGATACTTCCATTATAACAAAAACACGTTGAACAACTTATTGAAAAGTCTGTAAGACCCCAACTAACCTATGAATCAGCACCAAATTTGTTTTGACGTGTTAGTACGAGAGTCGGCTGATAAGTTCCGGGCCTAATAATAATAATAATGATAATGATGATAATAATAATAATAATAACTTTTTTCTTTATTTCTCAACATAATCTCCAGAAAGGCTAATACATTTATCATATCAGTGTTCTAATTTAATTAAACCATCTCTGTAGTGCGATTTATCATGGTCCTCAAAATAGCTGTTTACCGCATCAATGACCTCCTCAATGCCGTGAAATCTTCGTGCTCCGATAATTTTTTTGAGGTTTGGGAAGAGATGCTAGTCACTGGCTGCTAGATCTGGTGAATAGGGTGGATGTTCAAGCAATTCGAACTTTTATTCGTACATTTTTCCCCATTGCATTGGTTGAACGATAGGCTGGAGTATTGTCGTGAAGAAACAAGACTTTTTCTTTGCCAAACAAGATATTTTTCTTTACATCTCATCACTCAAACGCTGCAGTACGCTTGCGTAGTAGTCACCAGTGATACTTTTACCCTTTTCCATATAATGAATAAAAATAATACCCTGTATATCCCAGAAAACACTCGCCATAACCTTGTTAGCTGACAAAATTGCCTTTGTCTTTTTGGAGTTGGTTCACCTGGCACAATCCATTGCTTTGACTGATTTACTTTCTGGAGTGTAGTGATGTATCCAAGTTTCATCCACGGTAATAAGCCATTTAAAAAATTCACAGATCTTTATGGTAGAGCTCCAAATTCTTAACAAACAGTTTTTCTTTGCAACTTTAGATCAGATGTCAACAAATGCGGCCCCCATCTTGCACAAACCTTGTGAAAGCCCACAACGTTACTTAAAATATTACCTGCATGTTCTTTTGATATGTTTACAGCCTCTGCTATCTCAAACAACTTTGCAGTCTTCCAGTACTAAACAATGAATTTTTTCGATGATCTCTGGAGTTTCACTAGTGCTCATACGTCCCATTTTATACTCTGCAACACACCTTTTATCATTGTATATGAAGAAGCAGAGTGGTTCAATGTACTGTCCATTTCCTCCTTGATTTCTTTAGGCGTTAAGCCTTTCTAATGGAAGTATTTAATCACTGCTCGTTTTTCCAAATGCCCCATTTTCGAGAAACCTCTACACTTGTCTTGTTTAAAATGCTCTCATTCAAAAACCAAACAAGCTATTGACCTGTAACTATGGATACAAGCTACTCCAGACTTCAACTACATGATGCTATCCGTCAAACTGACTCAGTAACACCATCTCTATGTGAGGCCCGGGACTAATCAGGCGACTCTCATACATAACACAAACTTCCCTTAGCAATATTTTGAAACATGGGTACTTATGAACCGCGCTCGTATGGCTTGCCAAGCCCCCCGAACTGACCACTATATAAGCTCTTGAAAGTTTGGAAATCTTTCCCGAATTCACCTGGCTGATTAACCGAGAGAAAATATTGGGATGTGGGTTTGTAGAATTAAAAGCCTTTTTTGTAGAAATTCAAAATGCTCTTTATTTCAGTAAAAAAAAAAAAAAAAAAAAAAAAAAAAAAGAAAGAAAGCTTTGTACAGCCTTGCCAGCAGCAGAATTATGTAACATACACAAATGCAACCTTCAAGGTCATCTGACAAGTCCACACAGCTGCACACTCAATTAACAACTGCACTAGAAACTGACTGACAAACTAAAACTTTGCCGGCTTTTATACCTCCAGTCCTTTTCTAGAACTTAGTGGATCGTTTGGTAACAATCAGGATGGCAGCGGCAAATTCCAGACTATCTCTATCTCTCTCTCAGCAAGCGTCCAGTGCGTGCATCACTATCTGTCTCTTCCCTGCCCACGCGTGACTGGCACTGGCTTGCGGCCGCTGCACCAACCAACAATGCGATCGGTGACAATATTATCATTTGTAAGTGAAATTTACAGCCAAACATTTACATTTACTAGTATTATACTATCTACTTATAGAATATTTTTACTTCTTTTGTCAGTTACTAACAATGTTTTTGTTGTTAATTCTGTTTTATTTAACAGTTCTCTTTACTAAGTTTTCCATTGGTTTACCAGAATAATTACATTTGTGTACGTGGAAAGACGAACTGGCTTAGTTTTAATTGTCACAATACATTTAATGTATAAAGTTATATACATAATATAATACATAATATACATAATATAATTATATACTTTATAATGTATAAAGTTATATAATGTATATGTTAAAGCATCTCTGGTGATTTTCTAGTTTTTCTACAGTTAGTAACTGCAAAATAAATAGTACAGGGCATTCATACTGTCATGGCGACTGGGAATGTCTACTGTAAAGAGACAGTGTAAGGGCGGGAAGGAAGCCCAAGGACAACTACTAATATCAGAAGTATACGAATCATTGTTTCACCACAATGGATATTTCAGACCATTCATTTTCAAGAAATCTAGAAGAATGGATTAGCAGGTGATTTCTTGCTGATATAAAAAGGAGCGCAAAAGCTAGCCTTCAGTTCAATTGAGTAGTTATAAGTGAATTGTCCAGAGTCGGTAAGCAGTGATTATCCAGAAGTTTCAAGCATTGCAAGTTGATGTGTGTAACAGAGGCATAAAGTAACATTAAAACTGAGGATTTAGCTCTATGTATGGGGGGAGAAAAAAAAGAAAAAAATTAATTATTAAGCTAGCATTGGGCTAACTATTCTAGAGACAAATAAAGTTAATTTAGTACAATTTCGTGCTGTCATTTGTCACACTGATGTCAGGAAGCTACGATGGAAGAAATGCTTCGGAAATTGGCAAGATGGAGGAGGAAATAGACAAGATGGTAAGTGTAATAAAATAATGAAATCTGGCATGGTTAAGATGGAATTTAAAATAGAAGCCGGCATGGATAAAATGGGAAATGAAATAACGGTGAACTCTGCAATGGAGAGATTGAAGACGAAAATGCAAAGTATAAAGGAAGAGATATTCGAGACGGAGCTGGAGCTTTCAAGAAACTCGGAGAATGGCTGAGCACCCTGGAAGACTTAACATCTTGGAAGGGGAGAAAAAAAAAAAGAGTCAGTGCCAAGGAGCTGAACGCCATGTGAAAGAGATGCTTACCGAAAGAATTAAAAACTTGAAGCTCGAGATGCCAGGGCATGAAATTACAACCACGCTTGTCAAGCCAACCTAATACGTTGGTACATCATCTAGATGTCTGCCACCAATAATTCGCCTCCACCGCCGCCCACAATAGAGAAGGAAGCCGCACAGTTGATAACCAGCCCTCAGAGACAAGTGGCAGAAGTTCTGAACCCAGTTCCGATGTCGGCAATGTCCAGAGACATTTGGGAGGCCCTTGAGAACCGGTTCAAATAGCACTCACTGGCCGCAGCCAAATGTAAATAACTCAAATAAAGGCTCCAGCAATCTAGGGAGGTGCTGCAGGAGATAGCTCTGGCAATTGAAATGTTGGCAAGTAAAACATTAGTGGGACTTCCGATCTGTCACGTGTCCCAGGGAGCTGCCTTCTCCTACATTAACGGGGTGCCAGCGGTCAGGAAACCCCCATAGAATGACGTAAGTTCGAGGAAGCTAGAGTTCGGATGAAGACTTGGTTCGACAGTGAATCTACAACAGAGGGTTCTTGTGGACGTGCGGACACCCACTTCATTCAACTTCTGACTTCCACAATGGATGGATCAACCCTGATGACGCTAGGCGCAGTTCCTAGCAAAACGTCAGTTCACTCAAGAACTTCTAGACCACATCTCATAAGCCCAGAAAACAACATTTATCTTCTTGAGTGTTAAAAGTTTGCAGTGATTGATAAGAATTTCTCAACAGCAAGGTTTGGTATGTGCAACAGAAGCATAAAGAAGCATTAACATTGACATGTTTGCTCCGTGTATCTGTAAAAGGCAAAAGTGATTGTAAGTTAGCATTTCTAAGAAAAAATGAGTTTAGTTGACATTTGTAAAAATACTATTTTTTGTGTATTCTGTAACACTCATTCCAAAAATGAAATGGCACTGATGACTTGTCTTCCTATTTCAATGTTGTTTACAACATTTTTTTTTTTTTTAAATTCTGCCTTTCTTAATCCAAAATTATTAAAAGGAGCGGTAAACTATAACAAACTCACAATGTTGGAGATGTTAATATGGAAATACGAAGGCTGATTAATAAACTTCAAAAACCCACAGTCAATATGATTAAGTTCATTGTTCTACCACCAGAGAGAAGACTGCAGGAAACAATAGACGAAGGTCAGGCCATTGATGTAGAAAATGGAAGCAACAGTTTCTGAAACTAGTACCTCAAAAATTAAAATTTAAGTGACACAGTTGAGAAAACCAATTACAAATAGCTTTATGAATTAATTTGGATCTCACAGATACTAAATTCCTCCAAATATCACGTCAATGTAATATTCAGGATTCTTGAGAATATCTTCTTGCATAATAGCATCTCACCTAATCGTCACTTACTTAAGTAGACCATTATTACACAAAATTACTCCAAAAGTATGTGCCAACTGTAAGTACCCAAGTAGTGTCAATGCTGAAAGTTGATTGATATTACAGTATACATGTTCTGTAGGGAACATATTTCTGCTGATGGAGACTAGCAGCAACAGCAAATAATAAGCTCATTGAAAGCATGAAAACTGCCACTGGTTGGCATATCCACCTGTCCCCTCCCTATCTACACAAGTAGTCCATTATTTTTTCATTGCACATAGCCAAATTCTTCAATAAATGCATAAAAAAGAATTGAGGGAATTTATTCACACTATATAAAGATGAAGGATTGCAAATGCAATTTAAGCACAGAGCAATATAATCATAAAATTAAAAGATTTAAAAACACACAAATAACAAATATATTAAACATATGTGACAACTTTGATCCTGGTAAATAATCTGATTAGTTGAGATATGGCCTAAAATGAGATGTGTACCACTGTATTCTCTTCATTTTCTACAATTGTGTATAGCCAGATATAAAGAACTCTATTTCCTTGCAGGGTAACAGGCATGTGCCTAAACAGGTATCACAAGAAATGGCACAGTTCTTGAATAGGTTGACATATTTCTTTTGTAGTACTGAAAATATTGTTTGTAATACAATAAGTCCTGTTTAGTAAAATTAATGTCATGACGGATTAGCATTATTGATCCAACCAGCCGTCTACCTGTGCTAACGGCCAGTCTTTTCGCTAACAATCGCTGTGAAACATAATAACCACCTTTGTGTGATACTGCTACTCTAGAGAATTCCTTTAGCCATGTTTAGAAGGTTCCCCTTGGGTTTTGTCCCTAAATATGCTGCCAACTGCTAAATGGAGGGCAGATGACCCAATTTTGCTCCAAAAGGTCATAGCTGATGACAAATCATAGGTTTATGGTTATAACGTGGAAACTAAAGCTCATTCATCCCAATGCATGCCGCCATACAAGCCAAGACCAAAACAAGCGCACCAAGCTCGGTCAAATGTGTAGGTTTTGCTTACAGTTTTCTTTGATTGCAGGAGCAAAACTGAAGAGCCCATGAAAGGATGACACTACTCCACGATTGAGATGAAGACAGCACTGACGGAGCTGATAAGATAAAAAAAAAATAATAATAAAAAAAAGTGCTTCGAGGATTGGTAAAAATGTTGACGCTAGTGTATAATATCTGGTGGGGATTACTTTGAAGGGGATAAAATGGATATTCATGAATAAATACTTTTTGAAAAAACGCAAAATTCGGATTACTTTTTGAACAGACCTCGTACAGTTGCACTAACAACCCTGTGTTATTTACAATCTACTAGAAATGCTTTCATGAGCTATTATCTTTTAACAAATCCAAAATAAACACATACCATAAATATGACATTCAGAAGAAGAAAACTAAGTTGCATACAAAATAAAATTATTTGATAAAGAAAGTCTAAGCTAGCCAACCAGCTAACTAAACCAGCATTCTGCTTTAATCTACAGCAATGCTTACTTACACCCTATCTAATTACACACACCTGTTAGTTTCTACAAAAGGCAATCTTGGTAATAAAATCTTAATATTCATGATCTTACAATAAATCAAGTATATGTTAATTTTGGGATGAATCTATATCTGGTCGTGTTGGGAATGAAACTGCATGTTTTTATAAACATATCTGCAATTTACCAATAAATATTTTACTCAGGATACATACATTGCATTTGTTTATTTGTGGCCAAGTGAAATTACATGCCTTCTGCCTAAATGGTGTACAAGTAAATGCAATAATGGCATCACCAATTCATGCCCTTTGCTAAATGTTCCAAATAATAAATGAAATCACTTACTATCCTGACAAAAGTGGGGGCAAATCAATAATAGCTATGTGGAGCTCGCAAAACGAAACTTTGTCTATGTGCCAGATGAGTACAATATGCTTTTGTACCGTACATATTGTTACATCCATTATAGGGCGACATGTTCACTGTAGGCCTTAGTATCCAACGTCTCGAGGTGTGCATACTGCAGTGAATGAGTATATTATTGAGCGAATCTACTTTTTTATTGATGTGTGTTTGGAGGAATTTAGTAACAGTGACGTCAAAATTAATATAAAAATTATTTGTGGTTGGTTTATTGACACTCGTCACTTACTTTTTCATATATTTATGAGAGACTAGTTTCAAAGGCCCTGGCCTCCATTTTCAATCTCTTTCCAACTGGCATCTGTTGTTATCTGCTCTCTCTGGTGGTGGAACTATGAACTTTTTTGTCAAATTATCTACTGGGGGGATTTCAAAGTTCATTACGCGATCCTTATTTTTCCAGATGAATATGTTCTCCCATGTTGTCAATCTATTTTGGTTTATCACTCCTTTTAATAATTTTGGATTTGGATCAATGTCATGGTTTTCATTCCAAAAATGAAATGCTACTGCTGACTTGTCTTCTTGTTTCAATCTGATGTTTCTAAAGTGTTCTTTGACTCTGGTTTTTAAATTTCTTTTTGTTTGACCTATGTAGCATTTTTCACAATTCTTACAATTTATTTGGTATATTCCAGATTTGTTACCTGAAGGAATTTCATCTTTTGTTTTTGAATTTAGTAATTTTAAAATTGAGTATCTATTAGTAGGTGCCAAGATGATATTTTGTTCCTTGAATATCTTTTTAAATTTATTAAATGTTTTTGGATGATATGTGAATGAACTGAATATGCTGTTGCTTTCTTTTTCTTTAATAAATGTGGTTGCTTCCTTAATGGTTTTCTTTAGTTTAGATTTTCTAATTTTCTTCAACACCAAACTTTTGTTGTATCCGTTTTCTTCTGCTATGTGTATTATTGCTTTATGTTCCTTGAAATATTCTTCTTTTTCCATGGGTATGTTGACTAGTCTGTGTGTGAGGCTGTTTATTATTGCCTGTTTATGTGTAATTGGGTTGTGGCTATTATTTTTTATATAATTTTCTGAATGTGTTGGCTTCCTGTAAATTCCAAATTTTATTTTTGTATCATTCCTGATGATATTTAGATCCAAGAAAGGTAGTTGTCCATTGATTTCCTTTTCTATTGTGAATTTGATAGTCCTTTCTTGCAGATTGAGTAATTTTAATGCATCATCTAAATGTTTACTTGGTACAATTGCAAAGATGTCGTCAACATATCTATACCAAACCTTGAAGATCAATGGGAAGGACTTTTTAATTTGTGTTTAAAATGCACTCATAAATAAGTTAGCCAAAAAAGGTGAAAGTGGATTGCCCATTGATAATCCTGATTTCTGCTTGTAGTGTTTTCCATTAAAGCTGAAGAAGTTTTGTTCAATGCATATTTTTGTTAGAGAAATATATTCTTCTGCTTCTATTGCTTCCATATCAATTGCTCTTAAAAAGAAACCGGTTATTTATACTAAAGCAGACAAGGGAAATAAACTAGTAATTCTGGAAAAAGAAGAATACACAAAGAGGATGGAAGATTTGTTAGAGGACAGTAATTACCAAAAAGTAGAAACTAATCCATTAAAGTACTGCATTGAAACCACAAAACGCTAAAAGAGAGCAAAATAATCAACAAAAAAGAATTGCACAAAATTAAAGTAGATAATCCAACATTACCAAGAGTATATGGGCTGCCAAAAATTCATAAAGCAGGGAAAGGCATGAGACCTATTGCTAGTAGCATAAATGCCCCCACATATAATTTGGCCACATGGTTACTAAGTAAATTTAATAGTTTTCCAAAATTTGAAAGTGCAAATTTAAGAAACTCTTTAGATTTAGTAGAAAAAATCAAAGATATAAATTTGGACAAAAATGACAGACTGTGTTAAAAAAATGGCTAGCTACAATTGATATGGAAGCAATAGAAGCAGAAGAATATATTTCTCTAACAAAAATATGCATTGAACAAAACTTCTTCAGCTTTAATGGAAAACACTACAAGCAGAAATCAGGATTATCAATGGGCAATCCACTTTCACCTTTTTTGGCTAACTTATTTATGAGTGCATTTGAAACACAAATTAAAAAGTCCTTCCCATTGATCTTCAAGGTTTGGTATAGATATGTTGACGACATCTTTGCAATTGTACCAAGTAAACATTTAGATGATGCATTAAAATTACTCAATCTGCAAGAAAGGACTATCAAATTCACAATAGAAAAGGAAATCAATGGACAACTACCTTTCTTGGATCTAAATATCATCAGGAATGATACAAAAATAAAATTTGGAATTTACAGGAAGCCAACACATTCAGAAAATTATATAAAAAATAATAGCCACAACCCAATTACACAAAAACATGCAATAATAAACAGCCTTACACACAGACTAGTCAACATACCCATGGAAAAAGAAGAATATTTCAAGGAACAAAAAGCAATAATACACATAGCAGAAGAAAACGGATACAACAAAAGTTTGGTGTTGAAGAAAATTAGAAAATCTAAACTAAAGAAAACCATTAAGGAAGCAACCACATTTATTAAAGAAAAAGAAAGCAACAGCATATTCAGTTCATTCACATATCATCCAAAAACATTTAATAAATTTAAAAAGATATTCAAGGAACAAAATATCATCTTGGCACCTACTAATAGATACTCAATTTTAAAATTACTAAATTCAAAAACAAAAGATGAAATTCCTTCAGGTAACAAATCTGGAATATACCAAATAAATTGTAAGAATTGTGAAAAATGCTACATAGGTCAAACAAAAAGAAATTTAAAAACCAGAGTCAAAGAACACTTTAGAAACATCAGATTGAAACAAGAAGACAAGTCAGCAGTAGCATTTCATTTTTGGAATGAAAACCATGACATTGATCCAAATCCAAAATTATTAAAAGGAGTGATAAACCAAAATAGATTGACAACATGGGAGAACATATTCATCTGGAAAAATAAGGATCGCGTAATGAACTTTGAAATCCCCCCAGTAGATAATTTGACAAAAAAGTTCATAGTTCCACCACCAGAGAGAGCAGACAACAACAGATGCCAGTTGGAAAGAGATTGAAAATGGAGGCCAGGGCCTTTGAAACTAGTCTCTCATAAATATATGAAAAAGTAAGTGACGAGTGTCAATAAACCAACCACAAATAATTTTTATACTACTTTTTTATGTTGTGTATTGTAGTTTGATAGGTGACATTTTATTTATCAGTTTAGGATATATTACTTAGCTATCATACCTCTGTTAAAATCAAGATTGGGAAGTGCTAAACCATGTAGCATTTAATTAACAGCGAGGCAAACCAACTTTGTCTGAGTAGTACCAAAGTTCAGCACAGCTCCAGCTGGCAAGTTTTCAAAGCAATTCACTGTGTGGGCTTCGGCGGCCGGTGTCCATAGTAATAAAGTCTTCCAGAAGACTTACTAAGTTTTCAGTGCATTTACACCTCTCTCAGCCATGTTTATGGCTACTATGAAAGAGTGTTCTAACTTAATTGCATTGAACATAAATTTCTAATCAGTGGCATACCAATATGGAGTATAATTATGTAAAAAAAAAATGAAGCTAGTAACAGTGACATCAAAATTAATCATAAAAACTATTTGTAGTTGGTTTATTGACACTTGTCACTTTCTTTATATTACATTATTGAGGGACTAGTTTCAACGACCATTGCCTCCATTTTCAACCTCTCCAACTAGCATCTGTTGTCTGTTCTCCTCTCTCTAGTGGTGAAACTATGAACTTCTTTGTCAAATTCTCTACTGGTGGGATTTCAAAGTTCATTACGGCGTATTATTTTTCCACTTTAGAAACTCAGATTGAAACAAGAAGAAAAGTCAGCAATAGCATTTCATTTCTAGAATGAAAGTCATGACATTCATACAAATCCAAAATTATTAAAAGGAGTGATAAACCAAAATAAACTAACAAAATGGGAGAACATATTCATTGGAGAGAGGTTGAAAATGGAGACAATGGCCTTTGAAACTAGTCCCTCAATAATATAAAAAAAGTAAGTGACGAGTGTCAATAAACCGACTACAAATAGTTTTTTATGACAAATATAATTATTTGTAAGAGAAACTTCACTTATCTTTAAAGAAATGATGTAAATTTTCTTATTAACTGAATTATTATTCAATTAATAAGAAAATTTACATAATTTCTTTAAAGATATGTGAAGTTTCTGTTACAAATAATTATATTTGTGTAGTAATGGAGTATGATGCTCAAAACTTAAGGGATTTAAGAAGACATACAAGAAAAATCCTAATGACTGGGCCCAGTTCGTCAGAGTGCAAAAGAAAAAATTATTTCTATGTGATTTGTAAAAGAAAGACTTCTACATTTTCTACAGCATGCTGAAAAGCAAATGAACTAATTGTTTTGAGAAAAATAAATGAAAAGGATATGCTTTCATGGCATATTTCGGAAAGTGGCTATGCATTTTCTAATCCATGATGAAAATTCAGCATTTGATGCACTCAATCTAAACTGCAGCGGAAAGAGAACAAATAATGTAGTACTTCTCAAGATCCATGACAAACCAGTGCATATTAATTATGAAAAGGAAAAAGTTATATAAAACGTTTTGTCATTGACTGATGAGATTTCTACAAAAAATTTCCACGTAGAAAGCTTACCATGCACAGGTCCTGATTTATAAGAAACAATCCCAACTAACGCTAAATAACTGATCATGTTTTATCTATATTTTATATGATTATATAAAATATAAAGTACTTTGCTCAGTATTTTAAAACTCATTCTAAAACTAAAATATAAGGTTTACATTTGTGTTTCGTAATATATGTGAATAATGAAATAAGTGCATTTATTCATTTTTTCTGTTTCTATACAAATAAAAAAATATACTTTTTGTTCTAATAAAGTAAAAAAAAAGCTACTCCAACTATAACACAAGTAATCTGAATTAATCATACTAATAACTTGTAATAGTGGACAATTGGGCTCCCATTATGCAACTGCCATTTTTAAGCATTTCTACAAATAAATTGGTTTCTCATCATTACTTCCATCTAAACCTTTTGTCTTCCATATCACTGCTTTCCTTTGCAGATTAGATTGCTTTTTGCAGTATACTCTTTGTACCGATATCATTTCTCTTACTTGGTGAAATTTATAAGAATGAAACTCCATGGGAAGAAATTCCTGGAAGTCATTTACAACCTTCTCTAAGATTTCTGTTTGTCTTGTTCTGATTCTCATAAATATTTTTACAGCCAGCAAATTCTTAAGAGCAGACTGATCTTGTGTTTGAAAAAAGCAAATAAATCGAATGTATTGCTTCTCCTTGCAACCTCCCTTTCTGCTTCAATACCTTCACAACATAAACAACAAAACGATTATTTAAAAAAAAAAAAAAAAAAAAAAAGTGAATATCTTTCATGTGCACTTAATTTTCTCCTAGTCTTATTCCTTTAAGAATAAAAATACAAGTATTTCTTTCACGTACAAATTATCCTTTCTCTGTTCCAGTCCCTTAAAATAAATTACTTAAAGGATTATAAAATGCATTTTATGTATTTATTCAGGGACTTGCACACGAAAGGCAGTCTTTTAAGTGTCCTATGTTAAAAGCAAATGTGTTAACGCCATTTATGCCTATAAATAATAAATGTACGGATACCGAATGTGAAAAGACACTAATGACAAATTTATCACATTATTCATTAGCATTGTTATGAATTTCTACCAGCTATAGCATTTTCTCTGTACACTTGTGCTCCCAAATAATTTACCATTAACTATGTGGATGACCTCTCCTATACTTCTTTCTTACGACTGCAATGCGTAAAAACATTTGTGGGAAGGACACATACTAGCAAGGGGAAGTAACTTCGTCAGAGTGGAGACCGATAAGTGTGGTGAGGTGAGGTGAGGTTAAGTGTGAGAACTTGGATTGTTCAATATTGGCCCATATGTCCTATAAATCAGAAAAAGGATGACTTAGTAAACACTAATAGTGTGGCGAAAGAGCTTGAATACTGAAGTTGTATGCATTCAAGATGGTTTAAATTTAATAAAGACGAGCTTTACATTACTTGAAACCAGGTTTTTGCTCTCCTATAAAATTCATTTTTTACGACTTGTCAGCTTATACTCCGAGGTCAAAGATATTACTAAACCACATTCAGGTCTGCGAAGAGACCTTAAACTTCACTCTCAATAAAATAAATACACATACCACAAGAACTACTTACTGAGAGTCTGTAAGTCCTTTCGTTTCTACAGATCAACTACTACAGAACACCAACTGTACTTGTATTGAAGTCAAGCCAACGTTAAATATACATAGAGGTAACGTGTGTATGTTATGTGCGTAGTACATTTAGTTATCTTTTTCTTCTTCACATAGTCTATAATATTTATTTAGAACTTGAACGTATTGAACATTTCTGTTGCGCCGTTCGGTAGTGCACAGAACTTCTAACGGTAGAGACCACAGGCAAGAACAAACAACACAGAATATATACCACAGATAAAATTACTTACGACAGTAGACCAGAGCGTTGAGGTTTGGACACAGTAAAATGGTATTCACAGTAGTTCCCTGCAACGGACATTCAAGTTACATAATATCACAGACACAGTTCCATCACAGTCTTGCAAACAAGTAGGCGGCACCCAGGATAGCTCTCGTATAAAGAATACCACACTGATATTGTCACGAACACATTGTTGAGGCATGGTGGCGCGACAGGCTAGTTCAAAGAGACGGGCATTGCACTGCGGAGATAAAAGCTCGTCGAAACGATGGGGGAAATGAGACGGATTTCTAGAGAGTTCGTCTTTCGTCAAACGCCGTCCTGATTGTTTGAGAACATTCCGGATAGTGAGTAATCTATAAAAAGGGAACCGCCACCTGCCACGGACAGTCAGTCGGTAATTGGACGCATGCGCATGAACAGCTGTAAAGGTGTATTTAGTTTGTGGTGGATGACTTTGCAAGTTGTATGTGTATGTGAGGTAATTGTGTTTCTACGGAAATAAACAGCAATTTTTAGTGTTTGCAGTCTGGACTTTTAATTTCACAAACCCACAAAGTAACAATATGATTTATTGAGTGCTAAAACAATATATACTACTTGGGGTACCTGGCTGGGCTCTGCCCCTATTGTTAAAAGGGCAGCCCTTCAAAACAATTACATAATTTGTACGTGTTTGCCCCTTTTAATATTTATTGCTTTTTATTTAATTTTGTATCATTTGCTAGTTATTTCCGTTTACCAAACCTTTTGTCTATCTTTGTAAACTATTGTCACGCCTTTCTGCTTTTTATTATTATTGTTTCACTGTCTGTATTCACTTAAACTCAGATTTCAATAATTCTCACTTAAACATCACTCCATTTGTGCCCGCTTTCCCCATCACTAATTATTTAACTTCACTGGTAGTTTTAAGCAATTTTTAAAGCCGCATCACATTTGTTCATATCTTTTGCTATACATCTCACGACGCCTTTCTATTTCTTCCCTTCTGCAAACTATCCATAAAAGCCATATTTTCCCCTTACTCACATGTTCCTACACCTCGATATCCCCTGCCTAAGTCTCGCCCTTTGCTACCCCCTTACGCCTCCAAACGTGTTTCGCTCTGTTTTTTCCTAATACTTTGAATCCCCACACTTTTTCGCTCATTTTCCTAATCACCTCGATTCGCATACTTGTTCCACTCTGTATTCGACGTAATGCAATTGCATTTTTTATTTTATTCTTCGCTCTGCCGACCGCCAAATTTGAGATTTCCCCATATTCTCTAGTTACATTGTTCATCAGTAAAGGCCTGGCATATGTACGCTCGCATGAGATACAAGTAGGCTGGACACGGAGTATGAATGACGTCAGATGTACAGCATGACCACCAAACTGCAAACATCGAAAACAACACAACGCAATACTCTGCCAACTAGTGAGGCATTGCCTTTCAAGTGTATGCAGACATGAGGATGACATACAGTATAAGGCATAAGAAACAGTTTTGTTTCCTCTGGCAGTGAGGCGGTGTTCATGAACAGATTATACCAACCTGCAGTTGTTCACATACGCGGTCGTTAACAATACAGCCATGTTCCGTAAACATGGCCTTTATTTATCAGTATTAATCTGTGGTTCATCACTTCCCCTTCGTCAATGTACACTACATTTATAGCATGCACATTTCGGACAATCACACCGAATACTGAAGTAAGCTTGTTTAAGTCTGCTGCATCAGCACTCGTATGTTCTGCGTCCTGGATGTTCCTTATGCCGCTTCACTGCTCAGCCACTCATTCATCAATGCACAGTTTGCCGTTCCATGTAAATGCATAGAAACCTTGTTTCCTTGCCTTACTTGTTTCTTCAATCAGCCTCTTTCTTTGTTCTCTTGTTAATAAGAAAGTGGTTTATTAATATAGATAGAGTTTTAACACTTCCGTTACGAATTCCGTACTGCTGAATTTCAGCAATATATTCCAGTTGCCTTCCAGTTTCGCAGTTCTAAATTGTCCCGCAGTTCGGTGCCTCTCAGATTCATTCATAGTCTGTTCATCAACAACTCCCGTATCTCTTGAAATGCTCCAAATACTGTTCGTTCGTCTACCCCAGAAATTATTAAGTTGTATCTTCTGATGTCTTCCACACTTTCCATTTCTTTCATCTTCGTTTTCATCTCCACTAACTCTTTAGTTGTAGTCTCCAACTCTATATTATCCCACTTCATTCTTGCTCAAATCTCATTGACAAACCATTATTTCTTATAACTTCTCCCATCTGCTTTGCGGCTGCCATGTCACTTAAGCTCTTAAGCTTAACCACGTAAACGAAAATCTGAGTGAAGGCTTTGTCCTAACTAAGAATCTAACCACTCTCCCTGAACATTATAAACAATTTGCTACTGCTTGAGATTCGACAGCAGCAGGAAGTAGATCTCTGAATAACCTCAAAGCCAGACGAAGCAAGGAGGAAAACTGCATAGTCATCAGCAGAATAAACAGGTGTATAATTTAAAACACTAAGAATAAAGGTAAACAAACTCTAAAATGCTTTGGATGCAAATGTAATGGTCATACGATCATAGAATGCCCTGAAAAACAGAACAAACCGTGTGAAATATGCAAGAAATTTAAGCATGTGACACAAAATTATTACCTCGGGATAAAGAAGATGTGCTGACAGGAACAAAAAGGCATATTCAGCCTGTGGCACATGCAGGAAAACAAAATATAATTCAGAAGAAAAGTGCTATTTTAAGAACAAGGATAGCAACAGCAATGATAACAGGCACAGTTGCATTTCTGACAACTGAAGAAGGAAGTATAGAACAAGCAAATAGTGTGAAAAGTGATGTGACCTTCGTTGTGGATAGTGGCTGTAATAGCGACAGGAAAAACAATCGACTTGAAGGATAAGGGAAAACCCCGGAAAAGACATAATCTGGGTAACTCACCCTGACCGAGATTCGAACTCGGGACCTCTTGAAAGTGAGGCATGGAAAGTGAAGAAAAGGAAATATGGCTTGAGGCAATTCATGGAACAAAAACAAAGATTAAAAGCAAGCAACACACGGGAAGTTGATAAAAGTGAAGCAATTGGAAATGAAGCTGTTACAAGTAATTGCATATTCAGAGTAAAGGATTTTGGAAAATATAAGGCACATTTAGTTGCAAGAGGATGCCAACAAAGAAAGGACAATCTACACTTTGAAGAAATACACAGCTCACTTGTACATTCAGATTCCTTAACGATACTGTTTTCTCTTGCTGTAAAATGAAAAAATGAATGTGTGGATATGTGACATAAAATCAGCATTCCAATGTGGACAACTTAAAGAAGAATTATACGTGCAAGTACCTAAAGGATATTAGTTTCGAAACTCATAATGGGAGAATCTCACTCCAGACGATGGGAGAATCTCACTCTAGAAGATGGACTGCGTAGAATACTCAAGATGGGAGAGTCTCAATCCAGGTAATGGGCTGTGCAGAAAACTCAAAAGTATCTCATGGAAGTTCAATCCATCTACTGCTGAATGGTGGGGCGGATGCTGGGAGAGAATGGTCAGAATGGTAAAGGAAATCCTGCGTCGAAGTATCGGTCAAGCTTGCTTGCAGTATGAAGAATTATACACAGTTTTATATACTTGTGAAGCCATTATAAACTCTCGACCACTTACCTACGTATTGGGAAATTCAGATGAGCAGATTGCACTGACTAGCAGTTTTCCTTCAGAAAATTCCCTATGGTGAAAATCCAGACCAGAATGCTATTGATAGCGCAGCTCTGCAGAGGGAAGATTTATAAAATACAGTCAAAAGGGAATACCTAGCTCTACTGATCCACAGAGGCCAATGGAAAGAACATGGTTCAACATAGGAGATGTTGTGTTGATTGGAGATAACTCTACGAAACGTATCAACTGGACCCTAGGAATTATTTTGGACCTATACCCAGGGACGGACGAAGTACCAGGAGTGGCTCGAGTGAGGACATCCAGCGGAGAACGAGTCCGACTCCTTCAAAGGTTGTATCCTTTGGAGATTTCCTCCAGACAAACAAAGGAATTGAGTAAGTGCGACGCCACAACAACAAAATACCAGACTTGAAAGCAACCGAATGCGTGGAAAACAGAACGTTCCTGAACGCTTGGACCTATAATGAAAAATTTGTGTTGTGAAGGTTTTGAATTGTAATGCACATTAATTTTAGTCATGTATTTAATGTTGTGTTGCGATTCACAAGTCAATGTTTTAAATTTAACGGTGGGAGGATGTAGAAAAATACAAATCACTAGACTAGTAACTGTTTGGAACAGTTGGTAACACAGTCTGTAATTTATAGGACTTCTTTTGCTTTGTTTTGTGGAAAAAGACATGTGCTTCGTCGTAAACTAAATAAAAGGGTCTTTCTTTAACGTGGTTTTAATCCATCCCGTAACACGGGTGACATGATGGACATAAAATGGACAACTGGTTTCATTATTATGACTGGAGAAGGACCAGTCATATGGAGGTAAAGAAAGCGAAATATCGTGGCAGAGTCCTGGACAGAAGCAGCGTATGTTGTTGCTGCCGCACACTGCTATAAGCAATTGAAGTTTATGGAGAACGTCATTGAAGAACTTGTCACTGTAAACGCCAAAATTACAATGTATTCAGATAGTCAAGGTTGTATTAAAACGGTCAAATCTGGCCAAACATCATGCAACATAAGTCACATTGTACATTAAGGATAATTTCATTCATGAAGCATTAAAAAAGTGGAATAATTTAGTGGAATAGTTCATCTACTGGTGAACAAACTGCTGACATTCTGACAAAACCTTTGTAATCTGCAATATTTAAATTACTGCTAAACAAATGCATATATAATTTGTAATACAAAGTTTGGCAAAACTTTCCGTGTTCATTTAAAGCTTTTCAGAAACATGTTAGAAACGTATTTCAACATAAAACAGTTTCTGTTTGAGGGAGAGACTACATTATACTGTGTAAAAATATTTTTTGTTCCATTTACACCACACCTTTAACTGCAGTGGTCATATCGCAGCCATTCTCCTTTGGAACATATCGATGGTGTCAGCTCGTAATCATTGGGTTGTATCATTAAATCACGCACACGTTCACACTCTCATTCATACTTCCAGGCACGGAGAAGATACGGAATAATCTTGGCGTTAGTGAAAAATCCTCACACTCAGCCGGCAATCGAACACGGGACCCCAAGCACGGCAGGTAGATACTTTATCGACCAAGCTACCGGACCAGCCTGTTAAAATTTTTTGTGGATAAAATATGATTATATAGTTCTAAGGGAGTGTGTTGTGGTAGTAACATGTAATTGTCATATTGGTAGCCCGTAAATGTAACTATGTTGGCAGTAAACAAAAGGTTAATGTTTTGATCTTGCATCATGCTGTAATGGACGCCACATAAGCTAATAAATTAACACAAGGGTATTTCACTGTACTGTTCTAAAGCCCTGTATTGTGCAACATTAAAAACAATAACAAAATAATAATAGCCTTTACGGTTCATATCCGGAGACTTCGCTGGTCAGTGCACACACTCCGTCTCAAGATAGTTGTCCATCAAGTGGACTCTGCTTACATACATTATCGTGCGTTAAGATGGAGTATGGACCAACTGCATCTCTGAAAAGTCGCACATGTGGTTCAAATATCTCGTCTTTGTACCTCTGGGAATTCACAGTACCAGCGTCGAAAGTATGCAGATCTGTACATCCATTGAACATTATGTCTACGAACACGAATACAGAACAACCACCAAATGGGTGTGTTTCCACGAAGTTGGCGGTATGAAACCGGGTTCCATGTTCGCTCCAGGTTATTGTTCGACGAAAATCACAGTTCAAACTGAATCTGGACACATCTGTAAAGAGCATTTCCCTCCACTATTTCAAGGTCTACTGTTGACTTAGCTGACTTCATTGTAAACGACGGACCATGTATGTGCTCAAGTGAGTAGGGCGCATAGTGGTGGACGAATGACATAGAGGCCAACTGCTCTAAGCCTCCGGCAACAGTTTGCTTCGAAATTCGACCGCCTGAAGCGGCTGTAAACTTGGAAGAGAGTTCCGTTGGGGACGTCCTCCGATGTCTTCGTGCTGTTATGAGCAAATATCGGTGATGTTGCGGCGTTGTTGTCCATGGGTGACCACTTTCAGGGATTTAACTAGCACCTCTTCTTTCTTGGAACCGTCGCCAACAACTGGAAATGACACCTTGAGGCACATTCAGGGCTCAAGTAATTGTGGATTTGTCTGACCGGCCTCTAGACGTCCGACTCTTTGTGGCATGTTGGTAGTGCCTTGTAAATACTTTGCAAAGCAACTACTCTCTGTTCACAATCCAGGCACGGCTCTGGGCGAATTCATTAGGTGACTCGGAAAATTGGCAAACTAAATTCGCAAAATCTGCATCGCGAAAACAGATTTTATACTGGGATTGTTGTTTTCAATTTCGATGGGGCTTCTTTCTGTATATATCAAAAGTTCCTTAAAATTACCGTTATTTAAATAATTTTCATTTCTTGTCTACTTCGGGATATCGCATGAAAAGCCTGTTAAGCTTAAAGTTCTCGTTGTATTTTGCAATACATAGACGATCCTTCCCTAAGAGCGCCTGCAATTTTGTTAGTGTTTTTCCTGAGCGCCCTCAAACCGACACAATTATGTTCCTCATACCAATGAGTCTCAAACATCATCGTGTATTTTGAAAAATGCTACACTGCAACATTTTTCTAAACATAGCACTGGTATTGGCCTACCGACATTTACTACGTCACGTTTGTGATCATTTTCCATTAAGAAAAGAGACTTTGGCAAATGGAACACACCAAGTCGTGTGTTGGATTCATTTTAAATTCTTTAAATATGAAAAATTCAACACTTCACATATCAGACAATCATCAATAATCGCATAGAAATTGTGTTTTTACTCAGGATCCAAACTGATAATAAACAGCAGCATATGACACGTGGACCTCGCTTCAAGCGGGTTACCACTTCTACCAACAAATTTCCTTTCAAATAAACGTAAAAATAGGTAGAAAGTCCTGTATTGTGATATATGATATGAAGCTTTCCTGGCGACGCATATGTTCCAGATGTTATCGGGCTTCAAGCCAGGTATAGTGATGTAGAGCCATCGACGTTTCCCGTGTGTGCAAGGCTCCCATCATCAGGATAATGAATGATTAGCATACAGCACAGTTGTGTCGCTGAAGGTTGAACCTCCTCCTGAGAGGAGGGGCATTCGACGTTTTTCCATTCCGGGACCTTTTCCCTTACTGGAATGGTGGTGATGTTTGTTAGAATCTCGGTGGGTAGATGGTGGTGTATAGATAATTATTTTTTGTGAGTCTTTGTGTTTAAGTGGTTAGGATTGTCTTGAGTAATTCAGCAGCTCTAGTAGTCTTTTTTGTTTTGAATGTTAGGGTCCTGCTAGTACTAGCCTGGGGTGTTTGTACGTTTCCCCTGGGTCAAGGTCGTAATCCCCAAGGCCTCTGATTAGTTCGTTAAATCTGTTTGGGAGTTTGTTGTAGAAATTGTGGGAAATTTGTAGGATGTAGTCCGTGAGTTTGGGGAAAGGTAATTCGGAATGTATGTTGTCGTTGGGTATGTACCAATCTGCTACGGTTGCTGTCCGAAGGTATTGGTTCTGCAGGACTTGTAGCTTGTGAAGGTGCGTCTTTGCTACAGCTCCCCAGACTGAGCATGCATACGTCAAGGCGAGTCGAAGAACTTGTTTGTATATGAGTAATTTATTGCTTAGCGCCATGGGCGATTTTTTTGTTATAAAGAGGATAAAGAATTGCTATTCTTCTGGACACTCTGTTGGCTATCTTGTCGACGTGGTGTTTCCATGTTAAACGGCAGTCCAGTGTGACGCCTAAGTCAGTGGCCTCCGTAGTCCAATGTACTTCTGCTCCTGCCAGGCGGAGGTTGGATACATCTTGCAGTGTACGACAGGTGAATGTGACGGCCTGAGATTTGAGGCATTAATCTTCAGGTGCCAGGTATTAAACCAGACAGTTACCCTGTCTTCGGAGCTCTGTGATCTCTGGACTGCAATGGCGTGTCTTTCGGATGAGGGCTGTATCATCAGTAAATAAGTACAGGCTACAGCCTATTAGGAGAGGTAGGGTGTTGATGTATATGAGAAAGAGGAGGGGACTGAGAGCACTGCATTGTGGTACCCCAATGTTGGTGATGTAGGGTTGGGATAGGATGTCGTCCCTGGCTACGACGAAGGAACGGTTTTTAGGTAGGTGTTCACGAGATGTATTAGGTAGGATGGGATGTTGTAGTATTTGAGGTGGTGCTGAAGACTATCTTGACACACTGAGTCAAATGCACGGGAAATATCTAGGAAGAGGACTGTAACACAGTGTCTGATTTTGAATCCCCGAATGACTTCATCCACCAGTAGAAGAAGTTGATGTGTAGTTGAGTGTGGAGGTCGAAACCCGAATTGTTCGGGTCTCAGCACATTGTGATGGTCAAGTATTTTTTGAGGTCGGGACTCCAGTAGTTTTTCAAAATTTTTGCTGATGGCTGGTAATAAGCCTATTGATCAGTGGCTGTTGATGTATTTACGGTCTTATCCTGGCGTGTTTCCATGAAGTCGGGAAATATGCCAGCTTAAGCAGACTCCTATACAGAAGTACCAATAAATTGAACTAGGCTGCCGGGAGAGATTTAAAGGCAGCATAGGGTGAATGGTCTAACCCTGCTGCTCCTGACTTCAGCAACCGTTGTTAATTGGATTTCGTCCTCACTCTGCGGTATGGCGAGGAAATTCTGGACTTTGATGAGATCCTGATCTTGTGAGTCGGATGGCTGAAAAGTGGAGGCTAGATGTTCAGCCATGTATTCCACATTTTCTCTTGTTGATTGTGCCATTCTTCTTTAGTCAGCTAATGGTGGATCAAAGGAAGTTATGCGTAGCAGCGCCTTTGACATTCATCTCAGTGATGAGTCTTGGGGATCGAGTGTACTCAGTCTTCGATTCCCATTCTTCATTGCTGAAGTCAGCAAGCTCAAGTTTGACAATGTGCTACAATCGGTTCCATTCCATTTTATGTAATGAATCACGTGTTAGTTGGAACAGTCACCTAGTTTTATTCTTTTCAGCTATAGGATTGCGTAGCAATGGAGGAAGTGGCTTCTGGCCACTGCAGTACTTGCACCTTGGTGGAGTGGCGTCGTCCATAGCTTGTGCCATTGTGGATTTGATGGCAGTGGCAGGATTCTCAGCTTCTGCCGTTCTGTTGCAAGGAGGAGTCTCGATTTTTATGGATGCCATAATTTCAGAGTACTTCTTCCAATTTGTTGACGAGGGTTAGGGCTGCTTGGTGGTGTTTTAGCAATTGTTCGTGCTTGGTGCAGAAATAATAGAGGGTAATGGTCGGAAGAGAGTTCTGAATGGAGAAGATTCCTGGATTACCGTGGATGTTTTGGAGGATGGCAATATTCAACCAGTCAGGTGGTCTGCTATCCCCGTAGGTAATGGTTGCAGATGATGGGGCCAGTACAGCAAGATTTCGCCGTTCCAGGTATCGTTCCAACACCGCGCCTCTATGCGTCCTAATTGAGGAGTTCAATAGTGGACTTTTAGCGTTTAAATCACGCATGGCTATTGTTGGTGTGCCACCGGAGAACACTGTATCCAGCGCGATAGGTGATATTTGTCGGCCTGGAGGAAGGTAGAGGTAGAAGATATTAAAGGGTCCCCTATTAGTGGGTATTAGGATTCCTGTTGCTTCTAGAGCAGCAGTGGCTGTCAAATGTATTCTGTGATGTTGGACATTACGGTTAATACAGATGGATGTACCATCATAACCACTGCCAGATCTGAACGGTGAGAAATCATGCCTGGAATCGTGCACTTCTGAGTGCAAGTTAAGTGGGTTTCTTGCACTAGAAGAATCTGCACATTGTTCAATGCGATGACATTTTTAAGCTCATTAATCTTGTTCCGGCGGATGTTGGCGTTCCAGGAACATATCTTGAGGCTGAGGAGATCAACTAGACTATTATTCTTGCGTGCCATAGCGTCCCATAAAAATGAATACTGTGTGCACCAGGATCGTTTCCGGGGGAATATTCTGTGGTCATTGGGCTAAAGCATCAGCTAATACAGTTGCAAAATCTGCCTAGTGTGGAAGAGGTATTCTGTTCATTAGATTTAAGAATTGAGCATCAGGGATGGTGGGAATGATTAGCAAATTGGAAGGGTCAGTATATATAGCGACCGGTAGTCTGGACTTGGGCGAATATTTTAAACAATTTATTTAATTAAAACAGAGGTGAAGATAGGAAGGAAGCGTAGTAGCTTTGTCACAGCCTGGGGGGATCCCGCTAGCGCACTCCCATTATTCTAGGCGGAGGTTGCAATGTGAGCTGCTAATAGCTGCAAGCGAGTAAAAAACGATGGCCAGGCGTCGATCATGACCAAGGCCCTGATCGAGGCGCGTGGGAATAGGGTGCAACTTGTAGAGACAATGTCTCTTTGGTAATGACAGTAGGGGGCATAAGTCCTGGGTTAATTAGTCAAGCTGCACTCAAAGTGAAGGTGAAGGTTGGAGCCAACTTGTTCCTTGAAGTTCAGGTCGCGTTGTAGTGTGCAGTTGGGGATGCGTGGTTGGAGATCGATAATTCTTGGGTGAATGTGCACTTGTTCCTACAGGATCTCATCAAGTTTGTCAAGGATCTCATCAGTGCTGTGTTGATCTTTGGTGATGTGTTTGTGAAGTTCTTTAGTCAGGTTTCGTAGATTAGTGAGTTGTGATGGTTCGATGGTCCTGATGTCGGCGATTTGCGTCGCTAGGTATTGAGCCTTCCGTTTAAGTGAGAGAAGAGCATCCTTGTCGGCAGCTGCGGTAGATGAGATCCCTTGGATGTCTTTGTGATTGTCGGTGATTGCTTTGATGTGAGTAGCGATGGAGTCGAGTCTTGTAGACAGATGCTGTAATGTATTAGCGGCGGCGGCGTGATTGGCGATGATGGTGGAGACTACATCTTCCAGATTGCCTATGCGAGTGTTAATGTTCAGTACCTCCGAGTGGATGTCCTGAATCTCTTCAGAAGAGGTACTGGGTGATGTGTTGGCGGCGAAACTCTCCTCACTGTGTTGTAGGCAACTGTTTGTGTGCCGAGTTCAACGACCATCGTGGCCAAATTCAGCCGCCTATGACATCGAAAGGTCAATGAATCTCTGGCCATCTCTTCTGAGAGGAGAAAACCGAACCGGGATGCCGGATAGCAGTTCAGTTCTGCTTGGAAAACTGCCTTGAAGATGGAAATTGACCGGCTCAGAAGACACAGATTGCGCAGCTGCGTAGAGCCCCCAGCATAGAGATGTTTTGCACTAGGTTCGCACTCCATCGTCCGGTGGAAGCGCCTTTCGTCTATCCGATCAGCGTGCTGATCAGCACCCTAGACGTGCTCTATCTCTTCTTCTAATTTCATCCTTCCTCTTTTCTGTGAAGTATTCACAGACTTTCCTTTGCTGTGCACCCCATTGAATATTATATTGAGACTTGCCATTGGTCCGTTCAACATCAGAAATGGAAGCAGCTAAGGTCCCAGAAATCCAAGATCGGCAAATGACTGAGGAAAATACCCAGGTACTTCCCAAGATCTTGAGTGTCTGCAGTATTACCTCAAGGGACGTGATTTTTGAGATATTAAACAGTCCGCTAATAGTGAAACCTAAAATTCCCTTATCTCGAGGGGAAGAAAGGACACTTATTATAGAGAGGAAAGCCAAGTTGAAGTTCCTTGATGCAGCAGACCGTCAGGTCAGCAACAGTATGACAAGGGCTAATCAGGAAGTTACCCTTAACTCTTTTCGTCTGTATTCGGCACATCGTGCTATGGTGGAGGTCATTCCCGGATACCTTCAAAATAACGAAAGGCTGAAAAAAGTGAACCGTAGTGGGAATATGTAACTGCCAAGCCAAGAGCAAAAGCTCAAAAGCATGCACACCAACCAGAACGCGTGACCACTGTAAATAAATTTCAATCACTTACTACGGTGGCGGAAGATCATGAGGCTCCTCAGCCTCAGACCAACAAAAGGCGATGTCCTGAGCCACTAGGCTCAACCGCATGTGCAACAGCAGCACCTTCCACTTCCACTGCTACTCCAATGGAAGCAACCATTCAGAATGCTGCTAACAGATCTAACAGGACAACACCAGTTTTTTGAGGGACCCTAGTAAGGCACGGGATCTCACATCCTACCTAAGCAATAATCATCCCAGCATAAAATACTCAATCAACAACGTGAACGGCACTGTAGCTTTCCTTCCAGAGACACCTGAAGAAAATCGTACGCTCCGCAAACTGCTCACTGAGAGCAGTGTTCAATTCTTAACTACTCTCTTGCCAGAAGAGAAGCTGCTTTACGTCACACTTAAGGATCTGCCCATGTATATTACTGAGGCAGACATTACCACACAACTAATTGACTTTTAGTATCCAGTAGAGAGAGTTGGGCAACTACGATCAAATCGCAGTCAAACCCCTCAATTACTTCCGTATTTTAGAGAAGCTTTGCGGAAAGAAGTGAACTATCAGGACATCTACAAAGAGGCGAGGATGTTCAACGCCATCATCCGCGTCGAATCGTATCGTCCCCCTGCAAAACCCCTACAATGCACTAATTGCAAGCAATATACCCATAGTGTTGCTGGATGTCGCCTGGAACCTGTATGCTCTTTCTGCGGCGAGCCAGGACATAAAAGGACGGGTTACCAAAAAGTAGGCTTGGATAATGGAAAGGCCACAAGTTATTACTGCGGTGGTGAACATTCCTGCTGATATGCAAAGTGCCCGGGGTGGCAAGAAGCTAGTGTGGAAATGCTTCTTAACAAGAATGGGCAGCGCACGCGGTGTGATGCCACTCCCAAGGTGCCAAACTATTTGGTGTCCCTAAAGAGGCTTTCAAGGGTACCCGCTACCCTTGTCTTCCACCACTAACAATGGTGCAGTATGAGAGTTACGCTGCTGCCGCAAATAGCCCCAAGGAAGTGACGCAATCGACAACCAATTTAAATATAGAGACAAGGGATCATCCCGTCAAAAACAAACAAACGGACAAAAACCTACACAGTGGAAACCAAACCCAACGTTGCAAGCTAGAAAAGCTGCAAGTAGTACCGCTAAGAATGTGATTACTCCAAACTTTCCACAAACTCATGCAAATCGCCCACCACCTTCGAGGATAAGGCAGCAAGCCCAGCAACGTCTCTTTGTGCATCACCTTCCAACTACAACCACACCCTCGGCTTCTCCACATCGCACAGCTATCCCTGACGCAAAGTTCTTGCAGCTCATGGATAGAATACCTCTCCCTGTACAAACAGATTTTGCAATTGCCCTGGACGCACAAACATTGAAAGCTCATGAATAGAATACCGCTCCATCTACAAACAGATTTTGTAATAGCCCTGGCCGGTGCTCTGGCTCAACGACCAGCTACCATACCATCTGGCCCTATTCTGGTGCTCACTGTCTTCACTTATCTAGGACAACATGGCGGACAGCAATAAGGTATACCCAACATTCAGAGCCTTAGAATCTGTTCTTGGAAATGCGAACGGGTTGAGGAACAAATTGAAGGAAGCTTCAAATTTCGTTGCAGTTAATAAAATACAGGTTTTCTCCTGGTCCAGGAAACGCATCTTTCTGGCCACCTGAAAGTCTCTATCCCGGGTATGACTTGTCATAGGTCTGAATGAGCTGATGGATATGGCGGTACGGCAGTATATATCAGCCGTACCATTAAACATCATCGCATTCACTTGCCTCCTACAGGAGTACTAGAAGTCACAGGCATCCAGGTTACCACCAACAAAGGTGTGCTTAATATATACTCTGTATACATACCGCCAATTAGACCTTTTAAGTACAGGGAGTTGGACGTGATTTTCTCAAAAGGATCTCCCGTAATAGCTATGGGGGATTTTTTTTAATTTAAGTCCTCCAGCGGTAAGTCATATCGGACGAAGCTATGGGGGATTACAATGCCAAAAGCCCTCTGTGGAACTCCACTATCCAAAATACCAGGGTCGCTATATTGGAACGTTGTATAGAGCGACACAATCTAGCTGTACTTGCTACTACTTCACCCACTAAATTTCATGGGGACCGTTTTCCACCAGATTGGTTGGACTTTGCTATCCTACAAAACATCCGCCGTCACCCCCAAATTCTATCTATCCCTGAACTATCTTCTGATCACTAGCCTGTCCTCTTCCTCTATCAAGCTCGAGCCACTACTAAGGCTCCCTCTAACACAATGAATCTTCGTTTCACCAACTGGAGCAAGTATTCTGAAATAATGGCGCAACAGCATGCAGAGATACATCCCTGTAACGGTGTAGATGAAGTAGAACAGCTGTCTACCACCATCACCGATACTATGGCCTCAGCTATGGCACAAGCCACTCCACCAAGGTGAGTGAGTGCCGGCGGACAGAAACCTCTACCATCAAAATTTCTAAGACCAAAGCTCGACACAGATTTCAACAGTCGCGTAACCCTGCTGATAAGCGTGAGTGGAATCGACTTCATCATCTGGTCAAACTTGTGTTAGCTGAATACAGCAATGATGAGTGGGAGAGGAAATTGTGCTCGCTAGATCCAGAGGACATATCTCTTTGGCGAATGTCCAAAGCTCTGCTGAAAATACCGACATCTGACTATCCATTGATTGACGGTGGCAGAGTAGCCTCATCTGCAAGGGAGAAGGTAGAAATGATGGCTGAACATCTAGTCTCTACTTTTCATCCGGCCGAGTCAATAGACAACGAATGATCGGAGGAAATTGCTTCAGCAGTCCACCGTTATCTTAGGTTTCCCATACGGTGCATGAAGTCACCTTAACATCCATTGCAGAAGTCAGAACTATCATCAGTTCTGTACGGCCCTTCAAGGTGGCGGGTGCTGTCAACTTGCCATACGCTGCTTTCAAAGCACTTCCACATACCTCGATTCATCTTTTGGTACATCTCTTCATTAGCTTGCTGCTCCTGGCCCATTTTCCAGCGGCATGGAAGCATGCACGGATAATGACTTTATCCAAGCCCGGGAAGAACTCGGGCCTATCAGCCTTCTCTCATCCATCAGCAAAATGTTCGAGAAAGTTGTACAGCAGCGGCTCCAAAGCACATTGTCACAATGAGAGAACAATAACGAATGAGCCACCCACTGAGTCCGAGACTCTGGTATTCGTTTGCTGCTCTGTTTTTTTTTAATTTATTTTTGAGGGATGAACTCGCTTACCTATCAAAGATGACCAGTAAGGGGAGGCAACATTGTAATAACGTTTAATGGCGCTCGCTTACCGTTTTCCCTATCAGTTCTCGTTTTTCCGAATTATATTTAATTTTTGGACACTAGTGTAACATGTGTTTGTATTGTCATAATTTCATAAATATGAGCATCCTTCTACTTCTTTAAGAGAAACTCTACCTTTGTCCAAATTGAAGTGGTTATTGACTTTATACTTTTATATCCACAATATGTAATCCAATCATTTCGGCTTTGCTGTAATGAATTCTCTTTTACATTTTGTAAACAGTTTTGTTAAATGAGCATTCAGAGATCCGTTCTTTTAAATGCTTCCAATAGATTTATCTCTATTTTCTAGTGAATTATATCTGCTTTGATTCGATCATATAATGGGTTTAAATTTATTTGTGTAATTAATAGTGTGCTTCGAGTGGAATTTATTAAATTATTGTGTGAGTAATTGATATAACATTCAAAGGATGCAAGATGAAGCTCTGAACGTAAGAAGGCTTAAAAACCAAAGAACTATCTATTTGCATATATATTCAGTCCAATTATTACTGAAAGCCTAGGCGGTTAATAAGGCTCAAACCACAGGTTCATTGCTCAAACACAGAAACTGTGTCAATAAAAATCAACAACAACAACAACAACAACAACAACAACAACAACAACAACAACAACAACAACAACAACAACAACTCCGCCTCCTCCTCCTCCGCCTCCTCCTCCTCCACCTCCAACACCTCCTCCTCCTCCTCCTCCTGCTCCTCCTCCTCCTCCTCCTCCTCCTCCTCCTCCTCCTCCTCCTCCTCCTCCTCCTCCTCCTCCTCCTACAACTACTACTACTACTACAGAGAGTTTTGTAGGTTAATGTTCCATGGCTGGTTAAGATCAGCTGTTGAAATAGCAGACAGTAACCGTAAAGTCATGAGTAATGTAGGCTGTTTGTGTTTTTCAGTATATTTTATGAAGCAAAACTGGTACTTTACGTGTAATAACATAAATATTAGCTAAATAAGATTCACCATATTCTGAAAGTAATTCCTAAGTTATAGGTTATGGATAATGTTCTTATTCTTAATTTTTTAGTTATGCTGTGTTAATTAAGAATGTTGACTTATTATTCCAAGCACAGAATATGACGAATGCAATTTATTATTCAGATTAAAATGATGTGTAAAATGAGATGACAATGTCGGGAACATTTGATAAAACAATGGAATCCTTGGGTTCCTTGTTCACTCCACTGGGGACGGAATTTGGTTTAAAAAATATGCTGGAAAGATGCGTTTGGTCAAGAACAAAAAAGGTGAGGTCATTGCAATTAAAATTCAATTTTACATCTGAAGCATAAAAGCATAGGTTTAAATCGGTCAGTATTTTAGTGTAATAAATTTAAGGGAACTACAGTAATTTGTTTAGGACAAACTACTATGTCCAGCGAGAGAAAGTTAAGTGCTTAGTTCACCCGTTATCTCCCTGTTTTACTATCTGTCAAATAGGATAAGCCACTGCACACATTTGCCAGGATCATATCATTGCCACCAGTGGGTTGGAATTTTGTCATGCAGAAGTTCTTGTAGATTGTAGTCATATGTGTTTATAATTTGTAAACATTCTTGATAGGTTTTCAATTCAAAGATAGAAGTATCCAACAATAAATATTAAGTAAAATCTTCAAGAAAGGTTTAAAGTTATTCTTATACGTCACATCCCATATAACAGCAGAACAGGAGTTCTTTAATATCAAATTCAACAGGTAAATTTTTATGACATAGGGTGCATTGTATATGATGATGATTTGCATTATTGACCAACTGTAATACATGTTGCAAGGTTTGTGCTTAAATGGTGGTGGCTCACATATTTTCATTTATTATTACTAATGTGATGAACGAAAATAGTGGTGATAGGATATTACTAGTCTTACATGTGCCATAACTGTATGACATGTTCAATGTCCCTGAGCTTAGTTGGGATAAAACAAAAAATTCTTTGTTAGTTGGGGTCAATTTCACTATTGTACTGTCCATTGTGAGCTCCATTTATTGTTGCCTGTAACATCAGGCATTTGAACAGGATACTACAAAATACTCTTACTAGCTCAACCACTAAATGATTTGGGATGGGAGGAATAAAAGGAGTAATTAAAGAACCAGATATATTATCTAACTTTATTAAAGCTTATTTATTTAGCACTCATAACACTTTTTTTAAAGTTATATAACATTTTATACTGTTCAGTTTTATTTTCTATTACTGGAAAGTATTCTGTGGCTCATACATTTAACTGTATTACAACTCTTTATTTAATAGAAATAACTTTTTCTTTCTGTTATCTCTTCTATTACATTTTACATGTCATTTTTTCCTATTATGTTGTGTAAAATACATGGAACTTTAACACTTGTGATGGAAAGTCATTTGCTGCTTCTAAAAACAAGTGATGTAGTGTTACCTCTAGCGTGAGTTTCCTTAAACACATTGTTTGGTCTTGTCATTGATATATGTGCAGTATCGCAAACATGCCATTTTCTGCTGTGCTTATGTAACATATTTTCTCTCAAAAAGAAAACCTCCTAAATGGAAAAGAGAAACTCCTAAATAGCGAGGATGGGTATGCCACAAGATTCCAAGATATTTACGTATATTATGCATAAAAACTCAAAGGTATTCTTAATTATTTAATCACATTTATAAGTGTAAAAGTGGACATTGGAATTGACCCCAAGTAGCATAAATGTGCAAGTTCTTTTGCATACCAGTAAGTCTACTGACATGAAACTGTCACTTTTAATCTCACTTAAAATTCAACAATCCTGATTGGATTTGAACCTGTGACCTCGATATCAATAGGTCAATGCCTAACTAGCAAAACCACTTGGACCAATATTACACTCCACAGGCAATATTTGCTAATGTGAAACTAACAAATATTGCCATCTTTACATGAATGATGACTTGTTTAGGGGTCTTAAGTATCCAAGTGTAGCTAAGGAATGTTTTTTTGTGAACAGAAAAGTGACGGCAAAGCTTAGTCATAGAATCTATTAAGCTAAACTCAACAAATTTTGCTAAACCAGTGGGTTTTATTCCCTCCTGTAGGTTGGAGACGCAATATCATATCCCTGCAATATCATCAACTTGAAATGATTAACAGTCATAACATCTTAATTTTGCTATAAAAGAAAGCTTAAATAGGGGTATGAGTGGTTTACAGGATTGTGAAATAGTAACATCCTCTGAATACAATTTAATTCCCAGGGTACTATCATTAAAATGATTCATTACACTCCATTTTCTCCTGCTGGAGCATTAGTTTGTCTTTCGTTGCTATAGTTCTAATTACCAGTTATAGAGAGAAAGTTGTTTGTGTAAAATCCTTTTTAACATATGCACACTATTTACACTTTATGTACAGGAAGAAGAATGGTTGATTAGAAGCGGCCTGAATCTTGTGGAGGCCAAACTTAGTGAACCATCTGTTAAAGCATCCATCATAACAAAGTGTTTGGCTTTTGTCATCTTTGCTGAAAACTGTGGATACAAGGCAGAATTTGCTTACATTCATGCTATTAATTTAGCACAACATGGATCCTTAAGAGAAAAGAAAATTGGTAAGAGGAATCAGATTGTGTGGAATATTTATTGTGATATGTAAATATCATTGAAAACTGTGCTTTGAAGCATATAAATTATTGTAGTGCATGTATCTTTTACTGGTATTTAGGTTTAGCATATCAGTAATTTAAATAAAAGAGTGGCCAGTGCTGTGCATAATCACTTTTTCACTGAATGAAATTTATCAATCAGTAATTTTGACATATTGTTACAAACATTTTTACTTCAGATTAGTTGGTGTGATGGTAATGTTTCTGCAGAAGTGCCCAGGGCTGCAAAACCTAGGAAAGGTAGCCTCTAAATCTTAAATTAGAAGAAATGCAGCATGAACTGCATGTCAGAAGTCTATAGTTGGGAATGTGTTTACAGGTTATGAATAAATAGGAGCACTTTTAAGGGCCAAAATGTTTGCCTAATTAATATATTACACAATCTGAAATAAGACTCCAACCCTAACCTCTATAATTCTGAGTAGGTAGATATGTAACCTTTAAAGTTAAACATATTTCTAAATATATATTAAACAAACACAAAAGGCTATTTTTTATTACAAATAATAAATACTGTGACAAAAATTAAATAAAGCGATTTAAAGAAAATAAATGTGTATTAATGGTAATAAAGAAGTGTGCAATAGTCGTTCTCATTCACTTACACCTTATTTGTGATATGAAAGATCCATATTTCCAAATGTATCCCTGTGGTTTAGCTACACATATCTTATAGCTAAGCCTTGTCATCACAACTGGTTCACCCCTTGTCTTATTAAATTCATCTCTTTGCTGTTCTTTGGCACTCAGGTCCCTCAAGTCTCTTGGCAATTATAGGAAAACTGGTAAATCATCTTAGGCTAAATTGGGAATACGTATTAACAAATGGTGCACTCAGCAAATTTAACAGATTTTCTCCTAAAATGTTGATATTGTTTAGGAAGATTGCATGGCTCGTGGAATTTTCTACAATAACATCAGTATGATTAAAGTCCTGTAACAGGTACATCAATTTCTATTGATTTCCTCATTTCTTACAGTTTCTTAATAACTTTTGATACTCAACCATAATCTATGCTTCACTTTCTAACCATCAGCACTGTTATTTCCCAGTTCATTCCATTTGGGATCTAAAGAAACTTAGATACTTGCATGTAACGTATTTCTCAAGACACAAGTGTTTTTCTCTTTATTTTGTCAGATACTTTGTTGCTCTAACAGGGAAGTAATGCTCTGCAATTTTGAATACAGAATCAGGCTAACCTTTTAAAAATCAATTGTAACTGTTTATAGAATAGTAACACATTTTTTCAAGTCCAACACACCAATTCAGCAGTAAGTATATAATGTACAAGTCATTATAATGTCTTTATAATATGTTTTAGATAACACTTTGACACTTCTGATGCTAGTAATACTTTCAGATTGCATTTTTAATGAGTATTTGTGTCATAGGAAAATCGTGTTGTATTGCCAGCATATGGTGCCATTTTTCATTGCCAACGTAAGTGCTGGAACTGAAGCCCACTAGAATGACTATATTTTTACTCCTGTTCTCCAGCTCCTCTTCCTCTCAGGTATCACACTGTGTTTATCATAATAATGTTGCACAGAAAGTATGTAAAAACTATCTTCAGTGTAGTAAGGCAAAATGAAGGTTTGAAAAATGGAAATCATCAATTGGGTTTGTTAATAGAGCATGGCATTATTGATGAAGCATATTTGTCAGGTTTACAAAAATGTAGTTCCTTCAAATGAAAATAAAAAGTGATACAATTCAAATCAGAACGGGACACCACTATATGACAATTAGTGCAAAAAACAGTTAACTTTTTAGTTTATAATGTATAATTTGCTTTGTTTAGCTCTTGATGAAGAGCTATGCTTTGTTAAAAAGTAAGATGCTAGTAAAGCAAAGTAAGTACTCTTTTGCATTCTGATTGTTACACTTGAGAGAGGTTATATCAGGTTAAGTTTAGTTAAGTTTAATTTTTTTATGGAAACTTAGGTAGGTTTGGTTAGTTAAATTTAAACAACTCCCTTAAAGTTTAATTTATCATAACATTGTTTTCAACACTTTCAAGAAAGGAAAAGGTTTGGTTAGGTTTAGTATTTTTTTAAATATAAGCTTAAATTAGTTTAGGTTAGGTTAGATTTAGTTATTTTCATTTAAGCTTAAATAAGTCTAATGGAACTTAATCGTTATTCCATCTAGCCGTATGTAGGCTAAGGTTTGGATAGGTAGAGTCAGACTGAAAAATTCAATGCCATAGCCGAATTTGAACCACAGATCTCCCAGTTTTCATCCAGTAGCTCTTAACCATTGAGCTACCATGGCCAACATGCCAGCATGACATTAAATTCTCCAACTGACTTCTGTTTTTTCCGGTAAACCACTAGGGGTTCTCATGTACAATGAGTTAGGTACCATATCAGGCAGCAAGAAATTTTCTTTTTTGAGGTAATCCAGTAAATTATGTGTCCGTTTAAGAGCTAATAAAGGATGTACTTTTTTGGGATGACTGGATCATCATTAGATTGATCTAAAGCTTCTTCTTGCCCCATGCAAAGTAATTTCTTTATCAGTCAGCATCACATGATCTGGCAGTGTCCATTCAACCACAATCTGTTCATTGTGCATCGGTCTACACTTTTACAGGCATGTGCAACGTTTAATGCAAAAGCTTAGGTTACATATTTCTGTTTAGATGTTATGACTAAGATATTCTCATTTGAATGGGATATGTACAGAGTATAACAAAATACTGTTAAAAATTATTCAGCTAAGCTACTGTGCAGTTCTAAGCAAATCACAGAACAATGATATCTCTGAGATACATAGAAATCCTTTGGAATGCAAACCATGTAAGTTGATAATGGAATTAAAAACAGACTTCCTAAATCAACTGTGGATAATCTGCAAAGAGGGTTAATCTGCCTACCTGTAATCAGTCTATTGCATATATTCCCTCAGGGGCCTACTGCTATAGTTGCAAGAGTTTGTAATCCCAGTATCCCAAACAGCTTACCATCATTTCACTTCATTTGCCTCCGTCAACTGTGCCATGTTCATATACTGTCTTGTCAGTACTCATCACATTATTCCTCTTCTAGATTCTATTAGTGAGTGAGTGTGTGTGTGTGTGGAGTTTTAGGGCCCATCAACAGCTAGATTATTTGGGCCCACTAGATTCTATTATGATTATTAGTTGTAAGATTTAGGTTTATTAAGACTTCTCACAAGTAGGGATGTATCTTATCTCCTGATTCTTTATCATGGTTTCAGCATGGCTTCTGACATGTGTGCTCTCTGGAGGTCTCAGGTGTAAAGGTTGAGCAGACAGGTGCAGAGCCCATCCAAACCGTCATGTACATCCATGTTGCTCCTTAAGGGTGCAGCTTATGTTAATTTCCCAATAGCCGTTGCTTTAATATCATTGGCGGAAATTGTTACTGCTGGCAGAACCTCGGTGTAATCAACTACAAGTCCTCTGAATCCGTATGTGGATTTCATATGCAGCATGGCCTAAATTGGGGAGCCAGTAAGTGGTTATTCCTATGGTAGGAGCCTGAAGTTGAAGAGTGCACGGTAACAGTTTACCCAAGCAGACAAGCAGTGGAGATTGGAGGGTAGCTCCACTGAAGTATACTTTGGGTTTGGTCATAGGAGGGGTCCCTATGATGTGCAGATTGTGAAGATTAGATGCCTTATTTCTATAACCCATGTGTTATTACTATTTGTGGTATTACTGTTATGATATGCATCTCATTGAAATACAAACAAATAGAAAAATCAGCAATAGCTCACCATTTCTGGTCTACCAATCATGAAATTGTATCAAATATAAAACTATTAAAATCAGCCAGTAATGCAGCCGAACTCGATGTTTGGGAAAGGTTGCTAATTATAAAAAACAAACAGTATACTTTAAATGAAAAATTGCCGCCTGAAAACTCTCTTTGGAAGTTCATGTCACAGACAACAGATGCCGCCACAGACAACCAGCTCACTTCAAGAAACCACGGATCCAACCAGTCAGATAACTGCTGACGATGGGGACAAAACGTTCTTCAAAACATGTCCAAGTAAGGATAATTTAAGTGATGTTTGTGTTTGAATTACCAACTCATTACTTTCAAATGTTAAATACATCACTGTTTCTTACTTTTTGCTTCAAATAAAAGCATTCACTTTCATCATAGCTGTACACATACGATTATGAAGTTCAATTACGACTGTCCCTTGACAAACTAGCTGCAGCTTCTTTTATACCTCCACTCATTGTTCTAGAAATTAGTGGAACGTTCTGTAACAATCTGACGGCATCAGAGAAAGAGAAATTTCCAGACGTCTATCTGTCTCATTCTTTCTCTGTTTTGGCAAGCTTTTTATCTCCGCGTTGCACTATCTGTCTTTTCTGCGCACTGGCTGAACCCTTCACAACAATGCCTCGCGACAATATAGTACAGCACTATGAGTTTAGTAGGTATATTTATGGGGTGTAACAGCGCAGGAATCAATAAATACTTTCTACATAATAATGATCCAATTCTGCTGGAGAGGTTATTACTGTAAACCTTTTTGAGAATATAAGCTTTTGGAAGAAAATGAATCCAGGTTAATTAGACCAACGACAAGTGTGACCAATCTATTGAAAGCATCATGATTTTTGTTATCCATCTTTTCAAAATAAATATGCAGTTGATAACTCTGTTTTCAGTCTAACTCCAAAACTATTCCTAAATTACTCTTGTTATATTAATATGCTTGATAATCATGTCCTTTAACAGCTAATTTCAGTGCTTTCTAGTACATTTTCTGAAATAGTACTCATTTTATGTATTATATGGCTGATATATATTCAATTTTGGATGCAAGAAGGAACTCATGGTAAAAGGTGTTACTGTATTTGCTGTATTATATAACATGGAAGGGTATACCATATCAGAAAAAATGCTCTTTCAAAGATTATCTCTTGTAAATTATCTTAAGTCACTTTTAATTTGTCTTTCTAATGTGTGAAGGAAATAAGCCAACATTAACGGTTACAAATTATGATGCAAAAAAATGTGGTGCCAATTTGGCTCTGTTTCAAACTCGATGTTATAGGTAAATAACATGTAACACATCAATATGTTAATATCTTAGTATATATTATACGTAACATATACTATTATACTATAATCAGTTTTTGCAGTATATACTGATATATGGATAGAGTTAACTTGAAAAATTCAATGCCATGGCCAAGATTTGAACCACGGATCTCCTGGTTTCCGTCCAGTCACTCAACCATTGAGCTACCATGGCCAACATACCATCCTGACATTAAATTCACCATTTGAGCCCCTAGTGATTTACTGTGGAAATATATATGAGTCAATTGGAGAATTTAATGTCAGGACGGCACATTGGCCATGGTAGCTCATTGGTTAAGAGTGACTGGACGGAAACCATATTTTTTTTTATTTAAAAAAAAAGATATTTTCACTAAAAAACCTCCACCGGATTGGGAAGGAGAAATGTGCTGTGGTACCGCCTTAAGCACCCGCGCATTCCAGGAGATGATCATAGCTGTCTCGCAGTGCGATTCAGCAGAGGGTGGTTTCTGATGCAGGGATACAGGCTTGACATGAAGCCCAGCCTGATCCACTGCCTATTGTGGGTGGTATTTGGTAGGATTTCTGGTGTTATTTGTTGGGAAGTTTATGGTAATTTATCACGCCGTAACGCTACGTCTTAAGTTTAGGTGTTTCATTGGCGCTGCAAGTAATACTTGCAAGCTTGTCAGTTGTGGTCTAATATACTTATTGCTATCTTGCTAAACCTAAATATAACTCTAGTTTGCATTATCGGCATTTGCCTTTAATGGTCAGTTGTAATTATCTGCCGCCAGGAGATCGTGATTCAAATCTTGGCCATGGCATTGAATTATTCAAGTTGACTCTATCCTCTTAGCCTATATATGGCTAGTGTGAAGAAATGATTTATTTCCATCAATTAACTTATATAATAAGAGTTTAATGATGAAGCCTGGGATTTAAGTAGATACAATAGTAAGTCGCCACAAATGGTGTATCTCAGATGCAAGAGCCCCTAGTGGTTTATTGGGGAAATATATATGAGTCAATTGGAGAATTTGTCAGAACGGCATGTTGGCCATGGTAGCTCAATGGTTAAGAGCGACTGGACAGAAACTAGGAGTTCCATGGTTCAAATCTGGGCCATGGCATTGAATTTTTCAAGTTGACTTTATCCTTTGGAAACCTTAGCCTATATACGGTTAGTATGAAGAAATTATGTATTTCCATAAATTAACTTATATTGATATAATTTTTGAATAATTTCAAAATAAGTGTTAATTGTAGTAATAATGTTGCTTATAGACATTAAAAAGTAAAAAGCATTTGTTTAATTCTTTATGAAAAATCTAATTGACTTTTTCTTATTTTTGACTGCAGGTTATCTAGCATGTATGTTTCTGCTTGACCAGAAGCATTCTCTTTCTGTCCTCTTGGTAAATACCATTCTTCGAGATTTAATAAGTAACAACATTGTTATAATTGGAATGGCTCTGTCTGCATGCTGTCATTTTATACCTGTTGAACAGGTTCCAACTTTATTGTCATTGTTAAATGAGAAACTCACTCATTCAAGTGTAAGTATGATTTGTAGCTGCTGCCTGTGATATTTCAGGTACAGTATATGGAAGTAAATTAAGATAACTTAAAAGTATAAGTAACAAAATTATGTTCTACAGAGAAAAGCCCTATTCTTGATGATGACATTTATTAGTGCTAGGGTATATTAATCTTTATTTTTAAAGTTTGAACATACTTTTTATTTTGTGAATTTTTTAACTCCTTTTAATACCTTGGTAGTGTTAGTAATTCAAGCTTTGGGAAATGTGTACAAAAATGGAAGCATGGTCAATAAGTTGGAAGCTCTGGAGAAATCTAATGACTTGAGGTTTATCCTATGCCACTGCATCCATGCTTACATCCATGCAAATGAAAATTTGCATTAGAATTTCTAAAATTTGGAAGCGTTCAACTATCCTTAGCATAGATAATCATTATTCTTATCTGGTGTGCTAAATTAGCAATTCTCACTCTGCTCCACTATGGTTAGAAGTTTCCTACTTATATTAGTTTCCTAGTCAACAGACGAAATGTACCTTAGGAAATTTTTCCTTTTACACAAAAGATTCCAACAAAACTAGGTTCTTCCAGTTTTACTCTTTTTTTTTCTCTTATAGCCAAAACTGCAGTTCCTCACAGAATCCTCAGCTAAGATGTAGAGGATAAATAAACAGAATTCCACCCGCACATCTCGTGCCACAGCATGTTCTCTCTTCCCAAATTATTAGCCTAGAACGCTTCCAGCATTAGAAGATCGAAAATGGTCCTAAAGTGAATCTGCACCTCTGAGTTTAGAAATAACTTACTGCCTTCATAGGTGATTATAGTAGGCTGTTATAAATATGGGTTAGATTTAACTGAGGATAAGCTGATCCAGTAATCACTGCTGAGCTTAAAGTAGTGTTTGAGTTAAAATAGACTTAAACTCTACTCACAGTATTGATAGAGTCAACATGAAAAATTCAGTGCCATGGCCGGGATTTGAACCACAGATCTCCTAGATCTATCAAAAACCTTAGCCTATAAATGACTAGTGTGAAGAAATGATTAATTTCCATCTACTCACAGTATTGTTTTTATCCGTAATTCTTAAGTATCTTCCTTTTCTCTGTGATTTAGTGTTGTAGCTTATGAGCTACTATGGCTAATGTCAGTTGCATATTTGTTGACCACATTTTAAACATATAGTTAAGTTGCATCTTTTCTATAGCACTGTTTATGTTAGCCATAAGAGATTGAAGAATGGAAAAGCATACGTTTCATCATACTTCCAACTAGTTCCTGAAGTTCCTGAAGTTAAACTCTCTCTGGTGAACAAGCAGATTGCCAACTTGCTCTTCCTTGCGCATACAAGCTTATCAAAGAGTGGCAGATATACTTCAGAACGTTTACTGGGCCTGAATAAGGACATGGCAAAGAGGACAGTTTGTAGTGACCTACACTGTTAATGTTTTTCACACATAACAGAGAACTGCTTTAATTAGAAGATAATTTCTCTAAACTTGTTGTATGTGATTTATTTGAAGATTCCAATAAAAAATTTATGATACAAATTTATGTACAGAGTATATAAATTTAGGAAAAATACTAAGCAATGGACACAGACTCTGATAATAAAGGGGACAATGTAAATGACAAGATATGATCCACTCCTAACAACTTTTGTCCATGTATAAATTAGGCAAGTAACATTAATAATTTTAGGCAAAGTGTGCAATAAAAATATCTCTTATAAAGTCTCAAAGAGAACCCTTATGACATTTCAACAGTTCCTAGAACTTGTTACACATGACATGACAACTAGAGTTGTGCACAGAAAAGTGGTCCTTCTTATACTAATTTTGTGGTGCAGTGGACCTGCATTAAGAGGAAATAGCATATTTATCTCCATGCATTTTACTTGCATTCTGAGCAGTGAAGGTTGATAACTCTCTTGAAAAATAAATTTTTAGCAGGGTAACATACCTACTGTCCAGATATTTGAGTCGCAAAAGTTTTGTCCTGTTTCATTGAGAATTCCTACTTTTTCTTCTAGGAAGCATCCTTTGAGTTTTTCTTCTAGGAAGCATCCTTTGAGTGTGTAGTTTGAGCATGAAATTTTACCACTACTCTTAAAAAAGTAAATTAAATTTGGATATTGGAAGTAAATTAGAGTAGTGTGATGATTGCAATAAATTGCATCAAAAGTCTGTGTCATTAATCTGATATTTAATGTTAGAAGTTGGATATACTCCAAACAAATAAACAAAAGACTCAAAATTCTTGTTCAGAAGTCAAATAGGCAGCATCTATTATGATGAGTAAATCGTGGAGCATATACAGTATGTGCAATTTATCTTGAGCGTTCGTCTCCCAAGTCCTCACTCGGTAGATTTCGGCTAACTCCGTAAATACAGATGACAACTTAGAAACCAGAAATGCGTTATACTATTACACTAAACTAGTAAACTCTGACATCTAGTGACTAAAATGCTAAGCTTTTACGCGCACTCTTTGTTCTTTGTGTGCGTTTGTTTTGTGCAAGTTTGAGGTTAATTACTACAGCTTAACCAGTTTGTAATTATGGCTGAGGGCACACCAAACTCATCATCCGAGCAACGAACTCCGACTCGGAAACATGCATGTACAGTCGTGCATAATGATGGCGGCAAAATAATAGCGAAAGCTGCAGAAAGTTGCGATATAGAAAAGGATAACAACCATTTAATGTTCCCACTTGCAAATCAGTAGAATGAGCTGCTGCTTACACAGGAAAAAGCATCAGCACTGTCAGGCGCATTAAATCGTTTTGTACATCTCATCCTAATGAATCTCCAAAAACACCAGGAAAAAGCAGGTAAGGCTGTGATCTGTGTACGGTAATGACTAATAGTGATGTTTTCTTTCTTTCTTCTTTTCCCTTCAATTCTTTCCTTTTTGGCTTCCTCCTTTTCCTTATATCTTGCTCTGAGCTCTTTATATATTTCTACATAGCTTTCTATTTCCCTCCATTACCAAAGCTACACCGGTATTTAATAGAGGCCAACAAACCTGGGAGCAAGACTTACGTATGTTGTGGATGTTATCTTGCTATAGAAGCATTCTTCTGTAACTGCGATGGATTGGGAAGGATACTGCAAGAACTGGAAATGAAATACTGGAGAAATAATGGTGTAATTGAAAATGCGATTGATGAAATTATCAACAGATCAGAGGATACTAGCGATGAAACTGATGCAGTGGACTCAGAAATCGAAGAATCACCATGCAAATGAGTGAGTATTTATGGCTGTCATATTTGTTTACTGTTTTTAGGTGTTTCATAAACAGTAAGTATATAAATATACAGCTTATAGGATCGAGTTCAATTTGTTTGTCCACAGATCTCACATTTGCGGCGCATATCTTCGCTTATCTTACACACTATTTTGCTGAACTGTGTTTTTCAAGTTTGACCACACTACAGAAACAAAAGAGCATTAGCTCTCGCAACTTCCCCTCTACCTGCACTACCCCGAAAATCCAGCGCTCTTCTTATCTTGCGCATACTGTATATTTGGCCTCTAAAGTACTAAGTCAGAATCTCTTGGACCACTATGGGATCAGTTACATAAAATGTAGGGCAGTTCAATTGGTGAGAAAGAACATATTACTCATATGCTTGCATCAAATAAGAGTAGGTGCATGAGGAAACTTGGGAGTTGTGCATCTAATATGGTCTTTCATTGTTTGATGGCTGTGGTAGTATGTTCTGCTAACACTGCTGTTATTGGATGACATTTTCCCTATATTGTGTATAAATATACTTAATATACCCATGTATTGCATATTGTGCATATCAACATAATAGTATTTGTGAGCAGCTACTCTTAATAAGGGTTAATGGTGGTGTCAGCCCCATTTTTGGGAAGAAAGGGTAGACTAAATGCTGCAGAATAATTTGACAAGAATACTTATCAATAAATAAAAAAATATATTCCTTTAACCAAGTTTAATTTTTTAATATTTAAGCTCACTGTTCTCGATTATTGCTGAAAGTATACATACATGCCTTTCTTGTTAATTTTGAAATTAATTTTAGCCACTGCTGGAAGTATATTGCTTCAACAGACATTTTATCTCCCCTTAGGAATACGTCAGAGGGAAGTCACTGATAGTGTTGCATCATTTTCTTCGTCTATATCCAGAAGTGTGCCAATGGTATGTTGGTCATGTTAAGCACATGTTGGGAGACAAGAATCCAGGAGTTGTAGCCTTAGCTCTGCAGTGCCTTGTTGATATTTCTAAGGTAGGACAGAGTTAATTTTGATCATTTAAATTCATTGGTACCATTTATTTGTTTTGCAGTTGCAAATTGTTTTAAGACTTTTTTTTCTAAAACATTGAATTGGGATTGTAAATCTGAATAGAATAAAATTAATATCTCTTAGTGTATTCAGTTCAAAACTTTAATGTTTAGATTTCATATAGAAGAACATAGGGGAGGTCTGTGGTTCAAATTCCGGCTATGGCATTGAATTTTGCAATCTCTCTACCTATTCAAATCATCGCCTACACACGGCTAGTGTGGAAGATTGATCAATTTCCATCAATTTACCTACAGTGTGGCCATTGGATCTCCAGCACTGAGCCCCTCAAAATCCAACCTCTGTGGTCTTCGTTCCGAGAGGTGGGCAACAGGAAGTAGGGTACTGACTGATGGGGTGATATATGGCAGGGACTTGGTGTGCCCCAGGACCGCTACGGCTACTGAGAAGGCCCATCAGTAACCCCGAAACTGGCAGAAGAGGCTCTGGTTAATCTCTCGATTGGGTTCCTCCGTGAGGTGAGAGTGTAATTCCAAACACCCAAAACCTGGTCCACTTCGGTCTTTGACCCCATTTATTTATTTTTTCTTTTTCTTTTTCCTCCCTGAACACACGTCTGACGGATAACATAGCACAGGTGGTTGGAGTGGTAAGCGCAAAGAGAATTACTGGGTAATGCGTAATTCCCAACCCCTTGTTATCATGTAGGACTGTGTTCGTATCTGCTGATAAAGGTCAGTCCTGGGGAGGGGCCATTGCATGAGCTGTTACACCCCTGAAGGCGATTGGGTCCCTCTGTCTTTACACTGGGAGGTGTGACCATGAGGTGAGCAAGGTCCAGACCAGGACTCTCACCTAAGCCGGGGTGGTGCCCAGGATGTAAGCACGCCATTGGAGACGTTTGCAATGGTGGAGGACATTACCGCTATAGCACCTAAATTTAAACCTACAGCTGTGAAGGGAAATGGAAAGGAAGTAGTCAAGCCCTGTGGTCCTTGATACTTAGTAGGCACCAGAACTGAGGAAGGAAAGAACTTTGTCACTTTCGTCATCCAAAAGGGTTTGGATAAGATAGTTGTCTGGTAAAATCTTATACTCGTTCAAGAAATGGTACGCTCCTGGTGGAAGCACATTCTGTCTCCCAGGTAGCAGTCCTCTTGAAGGCGAATTTATTAGGCAGCTACCCGGTGACCATCACTGTCCATAAGAGCCTCAACTCCTCACGCAGAGTGGTTAACACCCGTGCTTTGGATGGCATGACTAACGAGGAAATTACTGAAAACCTACAAGATTAAGGTGTGATGGCTGTGTACCGTGTGCAGCGAATACACCGAGGGGAATTGGTGCCTACTCGTACCCTGTTCCTGACCTTTGATCAATCGATCTCCCACAAAGGATCAGGACAGGGTATGAGACCATTGAGGTACGCCCCTATATACCAAACTCACTGAGATGCTGCAAGTGTCAGGGCTTCGGGCACACAAGTTCCTTTTGTAATGCCATGCCTACATGTTGTAACTGTGCGATGTCACAGCACGATGATGCGTGTTCATTGCCAGTTAAATGTGTGAACTGCGCTGGAGAGCACCCATCCAGCTCTCGAGATTGCCCACGCTTTGTTGAGGAAAAGGTGATCCAAGAGATCTGGGTGAAAGAGGTGTCCTTCTCGGAAGCCCGGAAACTCATGCATACTCGCATACCATCCCTCCTGCGGGCAGCTACTTACAGCTCTGTAGCTGCTAAGCCTTTGCCGAGGAGAGAGATCACCACTCAGACCAGTGATATCGGTGAGGCAACAATATCGGAGAAAACAATCACTCCATCCATCCATCCCGCCCGCCTCGGTAGCGTGGTGGTAGAGTGTCTGCCTCACATTCAAGAGGTCCCGAGTTCGAATCTCGGTCAGGGTGAGTTACCTGGATAAGGTTTTTTCCGGGGTTTTCCCTTATCCTGAAAGACGAATGTCAGGTAACTCTAAGCTCTATGGACCCTGGGCTCATTTGAGCATCATTTCACCCATTCCATTCATCGTCCGATATGACTTAATGTTGGAGGATGTAAATTACAACAACAACAAAAAAAAATCCATCCATCCCATCCGTTTTGTGATTGCAGGAGGTGGAGTACCAATATACAGTAATGAGCAATTGAAAACATACCCTCAAAATTATCTTTAGACTGAAAGTATTTGACTATATTAGCTTTAAAACACTGAAATCTAACTTGCAATTTTATTATCATGCAAGATATTCGTTATACCACCACTATATTAGAATATTTCGTTCACACCTTTTATGTTCACTAACTGCTTCTGTTTGTAGTACTGGGAGTCTCTACATCCAGTGTCGTGGTCAGGAAGTTAAAACTGTCTGCTAGTGGCGATCAGCATTGTTGCTGCTAGGCGTGGCTTCCATATCCAGCACCGTGTTGCTAGTTTAATTTTGCTTGGATCACGTGGCTTTAGTTGCTTGCACTGGTGAAGTTTCTTTTCTATTTTGTGCATGAATTCCGATTTTTAGTGTCCATAAGTCCTATTATTATCACTATTATAATATGGCTACTGGTTTGTGAAATATGTAAATGCGTGAAATATAAAAAATATGTATGTCCCTCTGCTTGAAATTTCTGCTAAAGAACTGGCAACAACCTGCTTCCTCCTCTCGAGAAATGTCAGAGCTGGAGAACGGCCGGCCAAACTGTAGTAGTGGTAACTATGAAGCTTGGGACTTAAGTACTTAAGCATAGTGAGTATCCACAGAAGGTGCATATCTCATTGTATATGAGAGCCCCTAGTGGTTTATCAGGAAAATACGAGTCAGTTGGAGAATTTTAATGTCATGCTGTCATGTTGGCCGTAGTAGCTCAATGGTTAAGAGCAACCGGATTGAGACTGGGAGATCCATGGTTCAAATCCCGACTATGGCATTAAATTTTTTAATCTGACTCTACCTATTCAAATCATCGTCTGTACACAACTAGTGTGGAAGAAGGATTAATTTCCTTAAAATAAACATTTTAAGGTTCTGTAAACCAAAACAGAATTGAGTGCTACGTATACATAACTTTTCTCTTGTTTGATAGATATTTTGTACATTTATTCTTTTTTTATTATTTTTTTTTTTTCTAATCAGTTTCATGTTGTAATTGAGACGAGTATTGCCAAAAATAGTTTTCACATATTGTCATTGACATAAGAGGGTTACAGTGAACTGAAGATATGGTTAAATATTTTAAACATGGGTCTATATATGATAGATTGAAATTCTATATATGATCACAATACGCAAACAAACTTTTCTGAAGTGCTTCAGCTGTCATTTAATGACAACTTTAGCACTTCAGAAAAGTGTAAAGGATGTGAATTTCAGTAACAATGAATGTCTTGGAAATGGTTAATGTCATAAAAGGATGTATTAGACATATGTTTTGTCTTTTAATGAGAACTGCATCTTTTCAGTAGTACGTTTTTGTTCATTCTTTGCAGTTTGCGCACAAAAGTATTTAACATTCATTCATATGAGATGGCCATTCTACATGTATCTACCTGAGCATGAAAATTAAATGTGATGGTAAAATGCACCTGATTCTTTTTCAATGAAATACCCCTTGACTGCAGTCCACTTTGCCTCTCGTGATTTGAGTACTCTCAGAAAAAATGAAACTTCCTGGGTATCAAAATACTCTTTTACAGCTTTCTTAATTGTGTTGTTATCTGGAAACCATTGCCTATGTAGAAATTTTGTAAGGTTTCTGAATAGAAAATAGTCACTGGGAACTAGGTCTGGACTATAGGGTGATGGTTACCTCTATGGAGCCACACTCCTGATTAGTAACTTGCGATATGCATGATTTGTGTACGGGTGAATTGTCATGAAGCAGCAGACATTTTCTGTTGTCTACAGCATTTCTGTTTGATATTCTGGAAGCCACCATTACTAAATCATAGGTATTTTCAGTAATGGTTGCTTTGGTAGCATGAATTTCAAAAGCAGAGCACCTTCTGGGTCCCAAAATACTGTTGCCATGATCTTTCTGCTGGTTGTTGCGTACAACATTTCTTGGGAGTAGGAAATCCTTGTTTCTGTTGCATGGATTCTAATTTGTTCTCTTGAACATAATGATATACCCACGTTTCAGTGTCTGTAACAATTCTTTAGAGGAAGTTTTCTATGTTTGCTTTAAGCATATCTAAATTCTCTACACAAAATTGGTGAAAACATGCTTTCTGCTCAGGTATCAACATTTGTAGCACCCATTGGTAACTGATCTTTGCCATCATCAAGACCATATGGATGATGTTGAAAACTGCACCAGCTAAAACACTCACTTCATGAGCTACAATGTTGATCTTAACAGAGCAATTCACCAAAATCACATCCTCCACTTTTTGTGACATTTCCTTTGAAGATGCTTCCACTGACCAACCTAAATGTGGATCATCTTAATTGATTCCTTGTCCCACTTAAATTTCTTGGACTAAAACTTTACTTGGTAGTAGGGTGGCAAAGCATCATCTTATGCAGCATTCATTCTTTCATGGATTTGTTTGGGCTTCTTCCCTTTCTTTGTGAGGAATTTTATCATAGAACAAAGTTCCAAATCCCTTATACTCTTTGTAGACTCGCAAGCCACTGCACTTGTCATCCTCTCACTGCCATCCTAAGGCTTAATGTTAGAAATTAAAAAGTAATGGTAAATTTTCCATATAAATATGTAAATGGTATTTGAGTAAGAGGATTTTCTTGATAATTCTTGTTACATCATTGGATGGTTCTAAACTTAAACAAATAAGTAAATAAATAAAACTCTCATATGCAAATACACATACCTTCAAAAACTTTTTATTCAGGAGGCCTTGAAACACGCATTCCTGGTAAAATGTGCATGTTATTATAATAAGATCTAATAATTATTGGAGAGTTCCTCAGAGACCTATTCTATACATATGTTGGAGTGGCAACCCCAAGGTACTTGAGGTACCCAATGCCTGGGGGTATAACTGGGTCATTTTGTCTCCAGGGTTGAGGTTTTTTGTTTGTTTGTAATTTTACGTCCAACTTTTAAGTCATATTGGTCGGTGAATGCAGTGAGTGAAATGATGCTCAAATGTGTCCAGGGTCCATGGAGCTTACAGCTGCCTGACATTCGTCTTTAAGGATAAGGGAAAACCCCAGAAAAAACCTTATCCAGGTAACTTACCCTGACCGAGATTCGAACTCGGGATCTCTTGAACATGAGGCAGACACGCTCCAAGGGTTGAGATGAAGACCTCAGCAGCAGTGATGGTGGAGATGATCATTGGAATAGCAGATCTTGCAATAGAGGGAATCTAGAGGGAAGGTGCAATGTCTGTACTCAGATTGAGTGGTGGTTTCCTAGGGAATGGGGGGGTCAAAGGCATAGTGAAGCCAGCTTCTCTAAGGAAGGACAGCCAAATTCACTAACCCTGCTGTCTTGTAGGATGAAAAGTTGGATCTTCAAAGGCATAAGGAAGGAAACGTTGGTTAAAAATTACCTGCTCATCCAGGTTGGGGTCTGGATCACAGGGCTGACACTGCTGTATCTGTAAAAAGACAAGTTTTTGAGAAGCCTTTACTAAGCCTCAGATCCAGACTGAACCGAGAACTTAGGAAATTAAATATGGTTTTTGACTTTGGAATGTAGAACATCAGAATATATAAAACGGAATCACAGCACTCAGTCATATCACAAATTGGAAAGTATAAGATGCGGATATCTGCCATTCAAGAAACTGAATACTCCGGAAATGAAGTAAATAAAGTCAGGAAATTAATGGTGTTTAACAAAGAAAGAGAAGAAGGAAAACATGAATATGTAGTGGTGTTTATTGGCAATCCAGTTGTAAGGGTAATATAATGGATTTTAAGTCCATCAGTGAAAGAACAGCTGTGTTACAGGTAAGAATGATGTTCTATTATATAGCAATGATTATTTTATTGGCCCCAATCAAAGATAAAGAACTTAAAAAAAAAAAAAAAAAAAAAAAAAAAAAAGATGCACAAGTTGGAAAGGTTGCTGGATGCTCTACCTGCTATTTGTGTGAAGATAATACCATGTAACTTAAATGTCAAAATAGGAAGAGAAGATTTTAGGAAGAATGCTAATTGACTGCAGAAAGTAAGTTCAACTCAATTCACACAAATACATACATAAACAAACATGAGGTTCGTAGAAGGAATAACCATCAATCAGATTGACCAAGTTCTGATTGAGAAAAGAAGAGCCAGTGGAATCCAAGATGTTAGATTGTATAGGGGAGCAGATGCAGATATGGATAATTATTTTTGTATTTAAAGTACATAACATATGCAGGATAAATAGAACTTCCAAAGTGAATCACCAAACCTTAAAAGAGTTTATGAAGAACAAAAAGTAAGAAGTATCATGAAATAATGAGAATATGAGAGTAGAAAAGAGAATTTAGAGAAAGACAGAGATTAGCTAGAAGGAGACTTAAGTATTAAATTGAATAAATTTTAGTCACTTGTTAAAACTTAATTCACTTGTCCTTTAGATATTAAAATTAGGAAGACATCTTTACGGACACAATGGTGCCTGAAAAGACGTCTTCCTAATTTTAACATCTGAAGCACAAGTGAAGTAAGTTTTTACAAGTGACTAAAATTTATTCAATTTAATATTATGCTTTACTTAAAAAAAAAAAAAAATACCTTCAAAAGAATTAATAACTTTTATATTAAAGTATATTTAGCATGGCAAGTGGGATATGAGGAAAACAAAAACAAGAATGGGTGGGTCAATGAAGAATGTTTCATAGGCCTAGAAGAAAGGAATAAAGTGATAAAAAATTATTTAAATTGCCCTATGAGGACCAAATAAAAGTTTCAAAAAAGATACAGGGGCAGCAAACCACTTCTGCAAGAGAATAGTGGAATTCAGAATTGAAAGTGATGGTGGAACACTTTAAAAATAATAATAATCCTAGGTCAGCAGTGAATTTTGCATAAAAAACCATGTCTCAAGAGCAGATTTGAATTAATAGTAAAAATGGAAAACTTTATGAAGGCATGGAGGGATTATCTTAACCCTTGAGTAGTTGCGTGGGCTGCATATGTAGCTCAGCCATTTTATTTTTGCAAGTGCACATCTGCTGCTTTTATGGTGGTGGGGGTTTTGGTAGCTTCTTGACGCAATGTGTTCTCAGTGGTCAGTTGGCTATAATATATTTTAGCGAGACAGTATTTTTGTTATTTGCGATTAAACTCAATTGCGCACAGGTGGGCTACATATGTAGCCCATGCGACCACTAATGTAACTGTTATTGAAATGGCTACTAAGAGAAAGGCTTGTCATGTGGGAGTTCCGGAGGACAATTTGATAACTACACAGTGACTTAATGAAGCTGTAAATGAAAGTAGTGAAAGTGACATTGAACTTGACGGCAATGATGAAAGAGAAGAGGATTATGTTTCTCCAGATCTGCATGACACAGAGGTAGCCAATGAATCAAGAGATGAAGCAGCGGATGGTGAACCCACATCAGTGTGATCAATGCCATGTGTATTTTTTCTGTGAATCAGAAGTATTTGATAATCAAACAATGTTTATTTCTTGAGACAATATCCTGGGAGTTCAAAAAGCCTCAAATAGCAGGAAGAGCAGAACTGAACACTATACCAGTCTCTCTAAGAAAGCACGCTAAGATTCTTCATCGAATTGAAGGCGTTCGCAGAACACAACTCACACAGCCTGACAAAATGGTAGGAAGGTGCTACTTATGCGGAAGAAGTAAGGATAAATCTACCAGGAAGAGTTGCAGCATGTGTCAAAGAAAGATTTGCAATAATCATTCCACAGCGGTGTGTAAAGAGTGTCTACAAGAAGAATTGTATACCAAATAGTAATTTTGTACTTGTGTCATATTTTGAGACTATTACCATTCATACAGTGATTCTTGGAGCAAAGTTAGCATTTAATACATTCTGTATCAGATATTGTTGTTTTCATTGTTATTAACTTGATTTGTATGATTCATGAATGTAAAGAAACACTTTAAATGAGTTTACTGTGTATTTTAGATGACACTTATGCCCAATTTCACCAACAGATGTTAAAATCGACATTAACAAATGTAACGTAACAAGTGTCACAGTGCTAAAACTAATGTTAAATTTCTTGCATTTCACCAACCTGTTTTCTTAAAATGTTAACAATCCTGTGTTAACGCCGAGAAACTTGTAAATATCACAGCTATAGAAGGCTATGGATGATTTTCTGAATGTACTCTGATGCGCTTTTGTTTTCATTTTCGTCTGCATAAATGGCAGATGAACAAAATCATAAATAAAGCCGTGAGACAAATTTCTCATCGACGGAGAAAGAATTGTTAATTGAAATGGTGACGAAGTGTAAGGATATCGTGGAAAATAAGAGAGCGGATGCAGTGAATATAAAAGAGAAAGATGTTGCGGGGAAAATATTGGAAACGAATTTAATTCAAATGCATGTGTCACTACTACAAGCACCAAATAACTTGTCAGTATTATGTAAATTTAAAATGAGGTGCGAAGAACAGGTGCCTTAAACGTTTCAAGACGGGAGGTGAACAATGTATTATCCACATAATTCAGTGAATAATAAAATCGCAAAGTTATTAAGACTTGAAGCAAAGACAAGATCTGCATATGCCTTTCGATGTATATTCTTAACTCATTATTACGTAAATTTAAAACGAGGTGCGAAGAAGGATAAGTGACTTGAACGTTTCAAGACGGCAGGTGGACAGTGTATTATCCACATAATTCAGTAAATTATAAAATTGCAAGGTTACTAATACTTGAAGCTAAGGCAAGATAGTCATATTCCTTTCGATGCATGTTCTAACTCAGTATTATGTAAATTTAAAACGAGGAGCGAAGAAGGGCAAGTGACTTGAACGTTTCAAGACAGGAGGTGGACAACGTATTATCCACATAATTCAGTGAATTATAAAATCGCAAGGTTATTGATACTTGAAGCAAAGGCGAGATCGGCATATTCCTTTCGATGCATGTTCTAACCTCTCTTGTACTTCCGCAGTAACCTTCATAGCAACAAGTTTCGACAGTCTATACCTCTGTAAAACAATTTTCTTCAGATAGTTCCTCAAAATCATTTCTCCTCGTAGGCCATACTCTATTATGAATGCCATTTAGACGGTCTTAAACATAGCAAATCGACATAAACAGTTGAGTTCATGCTCGCCATCTTGACTATTTACAATTGTTAAGGACTTAACATTAGAAATTCGGCTTGTTAGTTTAACATGAGATTTAACACGAGTGTTACGCTAATACTTGTTGGTGAAATGCAATTTTTGTTTTAACTATTGCTAAACTCGTGTTAAGTCTTAACATTTGTTGGTGAAATCAGGCATTAATGTAATTTAATTTTATATCAAATTTTCTTGAAACAGTTCATAAAACTCAATTTGAATATAAGTAAACTCTATAAAGAAATAAAGGAATATCCCAGAAGGTTATTAAAACAATTATAAACAATGCATAAATTAAAATTTATATGGGCTACGTATGTAGCCCACATGATCACTCATGTCACAAAGCATCACGCGACTACTTGAGGTTTAAAGAATTATTGAATAAAGAAAATGTGGAAAGGAATAACCAATGGAGGAGGAGGGAATACCTGAAGATGAAGAAGAAGAAGAAGAAGAAGAAGAAGAAGAAGAAGAAGAAGAAGAAGAAGAAGAAGAAGAAGAAGAAGAAGAAGAAGAAGAAGAAGCTAAATTAGAACCACAAGATAGAACTGATGTATCTATGGCAATAAGTGCATTAGAAAGTAAAGCACCTGGCATAGATAATATATCAACTGAATTAATAAAACAAGGGGGAAGTAAGGTTGAAATAATAATATATAAGTTAATGAGTAAGATTTGGCAAGAAGAAGAAATGCCTAAGGAGTGGAACCTAGGACTTATATGCCCAATATATAAAAAAATGTGGTAGACATAGGTGCCAAAATTATCAAGGTATATCCTTACTTAGCACAGTCTATAAGATATTCACGTATATATTGTGACAAAAATACAAAAAAGCCAAAGCGAAGTTCAGCTCAAATTCCTTTGTTTATCACAAAAATATTAGCGCAGTGCTAACTTAAAACTTCCCTTTTACTCAAATACACAACTTAAAGTTTCTTTAATGTTTTTTTGCCTCTTTAGCATACACCAACTTGTGCTGCCAGTAATTTATGTGACATACACACAGGTTCACCTCTTACATGGAGTTGCATGCCAACTCTGAACACAACTGCAATTTTCATTCGGGAACTGCTTCATTGCCTGTTTCACCTCCCCCGATTCCTCACAACAGAGCTGTACTTGTAAACTGCTTCATTGTACTGTTCCATGGCTTGCCAACTCCTCAGCACGAGTTTGGATGTACCACACTTCTCTGCATTGTCTGTCGACTCATGCAACACAGTTGGCTGACTTACTTGTGAACTGCTCCACTGCACCGACCGCTCACCACAGAGCAGCATTGAAGCGGCAGTCGCTTGTTGAAGCTTGAAACATATATATACAAATAAATGCTAAAACACCTATTCTGCTCCTAGACCTTGCAACATCCTTTATATAGTTCTGTCAGAGGTGGGAGATTGTTCCAGTAGTCGAATTTTCTCGAATTACATTCTAGAATGATCCCAAATGTATCTGCACAATAATATGATTTGCTTCATGACCTCAGCAAGTGGTTGTCTTTGTAGCTGTGTTAATTTCTCATAGCAGACTTTCTTCCTCCTTCCTGACGTCAACTAGTACTACCCTATGGAAAGCTGTATCTCTCCGCCCCTCAACTGTCAATAGCAATGGTGGCTTAGTTGCCAACTCAACTTATGCTCTCCACAGTAAGCTTCACAATCTCATTGTGACAATACATAGAAAGAAATTAGAAAAGCACTATAAATCTAATATGAATGAAAACCAGGTAGGCTTTCATACTGGCAGGTCCACAAAGATAATATATTTATGGTTAAAGGATAGCAGAGAAGTTCAGAGGATGTGGTTTAAATCTACATCATTTGTACATTGACTTCAGAAATGCATTTGACAATCTAAATAGACATAGACAGAGGCTGTACAAAATATTGGCCAAAGAATTGATCCATACAAGAAAATTTGATTAGTCCAATGGACTTTGTCAGTAATCAATAGGCCAAGTGAAGATCTTTGGCGGGATATCAGACCGCTTTCCAATTAATATTGTACCTTATTTTTCAACATGGCACTACATTGGGCAGTTCCAAAAAATAGCTGTTTGACCAAGAAAATACCCTAGGGTATAAGAATGTCCAAATTATGGGATAAGCAGATGTGAATATTATGGGGAGATCTAGAGCAGTATTAGAAAATGTGTATAATGAACTGGAGCAAAAAGCAACCAGGATGGAATGTGGTGGTACCGATATAAACTTGCTAAGCTGTCTGATGGCGTAAAATTGAAGTTCATAATTTAATCCTTGTTTTTGGTGATGTTGATGTTTTCCATACTGAGAATTCATTGATGATGAGTATAAGGGCACTCAACTGCAGAGGTTATCAGCGCCCTTTTTTAATAAAACTGGTCATGGCAAAAGCCAGATATAAGTTTCTCTAAAAAACTATAAATATGTAAATAGACTTACAAATAATACATGCACATAAAAAACTATACAAACAAAAGAAATATATATATCTAAATAGGCATAAATTCTCTTCACTAAATCCTAAAGTCTAGTCTAGAAAAGAATCTCAAAACTTTCTCCACTACTGCGTTATTGTCCGCTAGCATTTCTGCAAAACTGTCCAGCAGCTGCAAATACGTCCTAAGGTGTGCTAGGGAAAAACACTATAGCAGCACGTGTCGCACAGATAACGCTTCATTGCAAAACGGACACAGTGGAGCAGGTTCCTTTTTAAAAAGAAAACTATGAGTAAAAAAGCAGTGCTCAATATGCAACCGAGCCAAACTCACCTCCTCGCGGCGAGATGACCGACAGGAGGTAACCCAGGGAATCGGAAGTTCTTTCACAGATCTAAGTTTATTATTGCGGAGAGCGGACCACTCTTCCTGCCAGCAGGTTTGCACAGCTCTCCGCAATACGGCCCTAAAATCTTCCTATGTCACAGACGGTACTCGAACCCTGGGCTTCATGGTAGCCGGTTTGGCTGCCGAATCCGCCATTTCATTCCCCCGCAAGCCTACGTGACCAGGGATCCATGCACACACCACGCTAACGCCAGAAGCGGGTAAAACGTGGAGGGCAGCCGTAGACTTTGAAGTGCACTGAGGGAATCACTCAGGATTAAGCAGTCCCCCAACTTTCGTCGACGTACGTGTAAAATGGCCCGGTATATTGCATAAAGCTCTGCAGTAAAAATGGAAGTGCTAGTGTGGAATCCGAATGTATACGACTCGGTTCCACACACGTAAGCACAACCAACACCATTTAAGTTCTTGGAGCCATTAGTATAAATTATAAAATGGTCCTCATATCGCGATAAAAATTCTAAAAAACATGTGCGGATACTAGACATAGACATGGTAGATTTGTCATATTTAGTCATGCCCAGATCAACGTGGGACGCTCTGCACAACCAAGGAGGGCATGTCCTCTCCCCCCTAGGATACATCTTGGGCATTTCAGTATCAAGATGTCTAAGGAGCTCCCGGAAACGAAAACCAGGTGGCTTTGGTTTAATAGAAGTGTTCCTATAACGCACGTCCATGAAGGTGTTAAAGAGCGGCGTAAACGATGGATGTGTGGGCATGCAATTAAGTCCACAGCCATAATTTGCTAATAACACGTGGCGCCTGTGCTGCAGAGGGGGTTCCGCAGACTCAGCATACAGGCTTATAACTCGGCTCGTTGGAAATGCCCCAACTGCTATACGTATGCCACAATTATGGACTGTGTCTAATCTCTTCAGCACAGATGGTCGTGCTGAGCCGTGAACGATACTACCATAATCTAATTTGGAACGGATGAGTGCGCGATAAAGTCGAAATAACACTGTACGATCCGCTCCCCACGATCGGTCACATCGTGCTTTCAGTTGTGCTATATGCGACGACCAACTAAGTTTTCTATCAAATATTACTCCAAGGAACCTCGTCTCATCTGCAAAAGGTAGTAGATCAGCGCCTAGCCGGAGCCTTGGAGTAGTCGACTCTGCTGACGCCAGAAGTTAACACAGATGGTCTTCTCAGTGGAGAATCGGAAGCCGTTCTTTAAACTCCAACTCTTAAGGTTGTCCAAGGTGGTCTGTAGACGGCGCTCTAAAACGGTGTGCGCTGAGATGTACAGTAGACGGCAAAATCGTCTACAAATAGGCAAGACGAGACTCCCGGAGGTACACATTTCGAGATAGAATTAATCGCAATAGCGATTAATAGAGACTAGAGAATTCAGTTGGGTATCATGCTGTCGTGTAGAGGACTTCTGAAATAATAACATAGTGGTTGTTGCAAAAGTGGGCTGCTACTGATGATTTTTTCATCTGTATTGTGACTGCGAGAGTTATGTCGAATCAAGTCTGGTTCGCAGAAATTTAGAACACTCTTCATTGCAGTAAAAAGACGTGAAATTGTCAATCAGCTGTCTTCAAGGTTGACTCGGTGCTCCGCCGCACGTAAACAAATAAAAGAAATCACTGCAGTACACTTCAAACGTCCACTGTCGCAATAACCATCACACAACTGCTGCTCTAACACTTTGCCGGGTTTTTATACCTCCCAGCCATTGTTTCTAGAAAGCCATAAACCTTCCGAGAAATTTCTCGGTAACAACAGTAGACCGAGCTCTCTGGAACCTCACTCTGTCTCTTGCTCTCCTGCCCACGTGCCACTCTGCGACTTATTGCGGCAGCACAACCATGCCATCGGTGACATTGCCCCCTCCTCAATGTTGGTCGTCCCGAACAGCACCATCGTAAAGGGCCAGATGATCCAGGTATACTGCCAACATCTTTCCGCACCGTCTGAATGCGGTAAACCACGTCGTTAATTCTATTTACCACCCGGTACCATGCCACGGTTGTTGTTTTGGGCAGCGTCCCTTGGTCCGGGTAGGGTAGTACAACTAGATCAGATCACCTTGCTGGAATCCTTGGCTGTTGGATTGCCTGTCGTACCAGGTCTTCATGCGGTTATTCGCCATCTGGATATTCTGACGAACCACCCCATGCATGTCGTGGAGATGGTCTACGAGGTTCTCCACACACTTGGTTGTTGGCTGCTTCGCTTCTGGGGAGCTCCCAAAGGCCAGGTCACAAGGGAAGCGTAGCTCTCGGCCGAACATTAAGCTTGCTGGCGTCATCTCAGTGGTATCGTGTGTTGACGAACGGTAGAACAGCAAGAACAATGGTATCTTGACATCCCAGTCTCGCTGATAGCTGGCCACGACCTTCCTCAGGTGTACTTCTAGGGTCTTGATGTATCTCTCGACCATGCCGTCCGACTGGATGTAGAGATTTTGTGCGGGTCTTGTTCACCCCAAGTCTTTCCAGTGCCTTCTTCATCAGGTGGGACTCAAAATTGGTGCCCTGGTCGCTTTGGAGCTCTAACGGGACCCCCAAAACGGCAGAACAGTTGCTCCACGAGGCAGTCGGCAATCGTATTCGCCTCTTGGTTCGGGATGGCATACACCTACGGCCACTTGGTGAGGTAGTCCACGGTCACCATCAGGTACTTGTGGCCTCGGTCGGACACTGGGAATGTTCCAGCTATGTCGACAGCGATACGTTCGAAAGGCGCTCTGACGTTGTACTGCTGTACCGGCCGTTGTACCGGCTTCTAGTCTGAGGGCAGCGACTCGCCGCGCTCACGTGACATTGACGATACCATCTCTCAGCGTCTGCGCGGAGCATGAGCCAGTAGTAGCACTGTCGGAGTTTGTCGATCGTTCGGTTTGCTCCCATGTGTCCTGAAGTATCTGCATGCACTTCCTCCAAGACCATCGCTTCTGGGTGCGATGTCCTCCCAGGTTGGTCTTATTCCTGCCTCCACTTCTCTCAAGAGTGGCCCCAAGTCGGCGTCCACCGACTCTGTCCCATCCGTCCGCAGGCACTGCCGTGACCACTCTGACAGTATGGCACGCTCCTTCTCTTCCACTCTTGTACATTGGCCGTACTCTTCTGGGCAGGGTTTTCGGAACATGGCGTCTGCGCTGGCGTGGCTCTTTCCTCTACGATGTTCGGAGTTGGAGTCGTATTCTTGCTGCTTCTGGACCTAACGGGTTGTGTGGCCCTCCAGGTTTCTAAAGCTAAGTAGCCAATTTAGGGTGGAGTAGTTAATCCTCAGGTGGAATGGCTGACCGTACAGATACTTGTGGAAGTGCTCCAAGGTCTTCACTACCGCCAGCAGCTCTCGCCGGGTGACGCAGTAATTCTTCTCTGCCTTGGACAGCGTCTTGTTCTACTAGGCTATCGCCTGCTCTTGGCCGTCCTGGAATTGGGATAGGACGCCTCCAATGCTATGATTGCTGGCGTTGGTGTCCACAATGAAGGCGCCGCCTGGTTGTGGGAATCCCAAAATAGGAGCACTGCAAAGTGTCTTCTTCGGCTGCTGGAAAGCGCCTTCGACGTCCTCCGTCCACATATAAGGATAGTGTTCTTCTGTTAGGCGAGTGTGGCTAGGCGATGCTGGAGAAGTCCTTTATGAGGGGGCGGTAATAACTGCACAGCCACAGGAAACTGCGCAATTCTCGCTTGTCCTTCAGGCGAGGCCAATCTTTCACTGCCTGTATCTTCTCCGGGTCTGTGGCCACTCCGGTTGGTGAGACTACGTGGCCCAAGTAGTTGACTTCCGTGAGGAAGAGCTGGCATTTCTTCAGGTTCAGCTTCAGGTTGGTCGCCTGCAGTCTCTGTAGCACCTAGCTCAGATTGTTGAGATGGTCTTCGAACGTCTTGCCAACGACGATGAAGACATCCAGGTATATCAGGCAGGCGTCGTAAGTCAGTCCTCTCATTACTGACTCCATGAGGCGTTGGTAGGTAGCTGGTGCTTTGCAGGGACCAAAAGGCATAACTGTGAATTGCCCGAGAACCACTGCGCACCAGCAAGCGTGTCCAGGGTGTCGTCAATCTGGGTTAAGATGAAGAAATTCTTCCTGGTAACAGCGTACAGCTTACTGTAGTATACGGAGAAGCGTAGCTCGCCGTCCTTCTTCACCAGAACTACAGGGGAACACCAAGGGCAGATAGACTCTTTGATCACTCCCCTGGATCTCATGTCCTCCAGCATGTCCCGTACCGTCGCTTGTTTTGCCAGCGGAACGCGTCTGTGTGGTTGCCGAATAGGCCGGGTGTCTCCGGTATCGATGGGGTGGAGCACTCGGTCCGTGCGGCCGTAGTCGCTGTTGCCTTGGCAGAAGACGCGCTGGTATCGTTTCAGCAGTTATCGAACCTTCGCTAGCTGACCTGCCGGGGCCCCAGGTGTTCCGTCGGCACCGGCTCCTGTGTTGTCGATTGGCGTTACGCTGACAATGGGCTCGCACGACCTCAACTCCATCCCGGCCTGGATATCGTGATCGGTGTGTGTTGGGTTGAGCAGCCTCATCGGCATCTCCTCTCGGCAGGGCAACAATGTCCTGGCTACACAGAGTCCGTGCACAGGCGTCTTCCAATCCAGCACCAGGTTCTTCGTTCGCCGGCCTTCCAGTCGCCCCGCTACCACAACCTCGCTTTTCGCGGGGACAGCCACGTCTTCTCTCAGAATGACTCTGCACATTCCAAGGTGTTCTTCGGGGTGTCGGAGCATTACCTCTTCTCCCTTGAGCTGCAGAACCTTTCTGCTGACGACCGACGCCTTGTGGCTCCTGAGGGTATCCAGTCCCAATATCATCTCAGCCACAGACTCAAGGCACTCCGCCCCAAGATCAATTGCAGCATGGGCTCCCTCTCCACGTGGAAGGTGTTGCCCAATGCCATCACTAGCTGGTATGGTCGGCTTGGTTTTCTCGATGGCAAACCCTGGCTACATCAGGTCTGATGACGGTCACGGCTGCTCCGGTGTCCAGAAGCACGAGGCACGGGTGCTCCGGTGTCCAGAAGCACGAGGCACGGGTGCTCCGGTGTCCAGAAGCATGCGGCACGGCCTCCCTTTCACCCAAATATCCGCGATGAGGCTGTCATCTGTACGTCGGCTGATGGCGCGTAGGGTCACTCGAGGGGATGGTGGCGGCGTCGCCGACGTGTCCCTCGCCAAACCAACCCTTACTCTATTTTCCGGCTGTTCTTGTTGGACGGCTTGGTGTCGCCATTCTCTCTTCAGGTGTCCCGGCTGACCACACCCCCAACACACGCCACTTGGTCTTCGTCAGCGTCCCTGGTCAAATTCTCCATTTGACTAAAATAAACTAAATTAACTAAAATTAACTAAATAATAAGAGTATCTCGAATGCGTGAGCCTCTAGTGGTTTACCGGGGAAATATACAAGTCAAATGGAGAATTTAATGTTATGACGGCACTTTGGCCATGGTAGCTCAATAGGTTAGAGCTACTGGACGGAAACCAGGAGATCCGTGGTTCAAATCCCGTCCATGGCATTGAATTTTTCATGTTGACTATCAGAAACCATAGCCTATATACTGTAACTTTGTGGGTTCGTGAAATGAAAAGTCCAATTGCACAAGTCAAAAAAGTTCTTTATTTCCACCGACTTAAATTAAACACTTGCCAATTACACGGAATTACGTAATGCACACAATTACAATTCACCAGTTCGTCCGTTACTGTTCCGATGCACGTACACAGTCTTCTCGTTCGTTCGCTAGCTGGTCAAGCACTGACTGACTGACCTCCAGCCCGACGTGTTGCTTATATAGGGTGAGCTGGCCAATCTGGAAGGTTCTAGATTAGATGAAATATCCCGTAAGTTCGACAACTCAGGTGGAACAGAAAGAGACGGCGCAGTGATGTTTTTTTTCCAGCCACCCTTCGTTACCGCTATAAAACAAATGAGGGGGCTTGGCGAACACCGACCGTCTCCTGCTGCTGCCGGTTCTATAGGAAGTTCCGACGTTCGGGTGACAATGCTCCCTCCTCAAAGCTGGTCGTCCCGAACAGCACCATCGTAGCGTGCCAGGCGATCCAGGTGTACCACCAACATCTTCCCTCGGGGAACCTTCTGGATGCGGTAGACCACGTCGTTAATCCTCTTCACCACCCGGTACGGTCCTTGCCATGACTGCCGGAGCTTCGGGCAGCGTCCCTTGGTCCGGGTAGGACGGTACAACCAGACCAGGTCACTCTGCTGGAACACTTGGCTTTTGGCTTGCCTGTCATACTTGGTCTTCATGCGGTGGCTCGTCTTCTGGATGTTTTGGCGAGCCATCTCGTGCATGTCGTGGAGATGGTCCACCAAGTTCTCCACATACTCGGTCGCTGGCTGTCTCGCTTCCGGAGGGCTTCCAAAAGCCAGGTCACAAGGGAGGCGTAACTCTCGGCCGAACATTAAGCTGGCTGGCGTCATCCCAGTTGTGTCGTGTGTAGACGAGTGGTAGGCCAGCAAGAACAGTGGCACCTTGACGTCCCAGTCTCGCTGATGGCTGGCCACGACCTTCCTCAGGTGTTCCTCTAAGGTCTTGATGTATCTTTCGACCATGCCATCCGACTGGGGATGCAGAGGCGTCGTGCGGGTCTTGTTCACCCCAAGCCTTTGTAGTGCCTCCTTCATTAGGTTGGACTCAAAGTTGGTACCCTGGTCACTGTGTAGCTCTAACGGTACCCGAAATCGACAGAACACTTGCTCCACGAGGTAGTCTGTGATTGTCTTTGCCTCTTGGTTCGGGATGGCATACACCTCCGACCACTTGGTGAAGTAGTCCACGACCACCATTAGGTACTTGTTGCCTCGGTCGGAAACTGGGAACGGTCCAGCAATGTAAACGGCGATCCGTTCGAATGGCGCTCCGACGTTGTACTGCTGCATGCGACCCCGGCTCCTAGTCTGGGGGCCGCGACTCGCCGCGCACACATGACACTGGCGGCACCATCTCTCAGCATCTGCTCGGAGTCTCAGCCAGTAGTAGCGCTGCCGTAGTTTGTCAATCGTTCGGTTCGCTCCCAGGTGTCCTCCCAAAGTACCGGCGTGCACTTCCTCCAAGACTTCCGGGACCTTACTCCGGGGAAGTACCAATTGTTCTCTCTGCGTCGTCCCATCGGGTGACTCCCATACCTGGAACAGCACGCCATCTCTGGTCTTCGAGTCCCATTGGGCCCAGTACGACTTGTAGCTGGCGCTCCTCGGTTCGATGTCCTCCCAGGTTGGTCTCGTCCCTGCCTCCACTTCCCTCAAGAGTGGCCCTAAGTCTACGTCCGCCAGCTGCTCCCTCCTCAGGCCTGCGCTATCCCAGCCGTCCGCAGGCACTGCCGTGACTACTCGGACTGCTGCGGCACGCTCCTTCTCTTCCACTCTTGTGCACTGGCCGCACTCTTCTGGACAGGGTCTTCGGGACATGGCGTCAGCGTTACCGTGGCTCTTCCCTCTACGATGTTCCGAGGTGAAGTCGTACTCCTGCAGCCTCTGGACCCAACCTGCTGTCTGGCCTTCTGGTAGCGCCGTCACCATCACCTCGCTCCTAGCGGGGACAACCACGTCTTCGTTCAAGACGACCCTGCAGATTCCAAGGCGCTCTTCGGGTTGAAGGAGTATAACCTCTTCTCCGCTGAGCCGCAGGACCTTCCTGCCGACGTCGACCGTCGCCTCGTGGCTCCTGAGGACATCCAGTCCCAGAATCACCTCCTCAGCCACCTTCGCGACGAACACCCACAGACGCACGGCACTCCGCCCCAAGGTCAGCTCCAGCAGGGCCTCCTCCACAGGTGAGGTGTCGCCCTATGCCGTGACAAGCTCGTATCGTCGGCTCGGCTTCCTCGTCGGCAAACCTTTCGCCACGTCAGGTCTGATGATGGTCACGGCTGCCCCAGTGTCCACCAGCACGCGGCACGGCTTCCCTCTCACCCAACCGTCCGCGATGAGGCTGTCATCCATATGCCGGCTAACGGCGCGCAGTGTCACTCGAGGGGATGGTGGTAATGGTGCCGACGTGCCCCTCTCCACGCCGGACCTTACTCGTTCTTCCAGCTGCCCTTCCTTTTGTGGGCAGTCTCTCTGCAGGTGTCCGGGCTGTCCACACCCCCAACACAGGCCACTAGGTGTTCGCCGGCGTCCCTCGGCTGGTCTTCTGTCTCCGGTGTAGCGGACACTCCTCGTTCTCGACGTCGGGATGGCTGTTACCTTGGCCGCCTCCATCTTTAATGCTGCCGTCAGCGCCTCGTGGATGGTTTTATAATCGCCGAGCATTAGGCGCTGACCAATCTCCGTATCTCGTACATCGTCCACGAACGTGTAGGCAGCTTTTTGGGATACGAACTCTGGTGGGAGGTCGACTATGGCCTTGCTTGCTAGTTGTTCAACTGCCAGGGCGACCTCCTGCAGCGTCTCCCCTGGCTGCTGTGACCTTGCCTTTAGCTGGCTGCGGTACGATGCGGCTAAGCGGTGGTTCCCGAAACGATTCTCCAGGGCCTCCCAGATGTCCTTGGGCGCCGCCGTTGTCTGCACCGCGTTTAGGACTTCCGTGGCCCGTCCCTGGTGGCTGGCTATTAACTGTGTGGCCTCCTCCTCCGGTGACCATCTGTTGTGCTTGGGCACTGTGTCCAACTGGCGGCGGAAGACCTCAAATGTTGACGCGCCGTCATATTTCGGAGGTTTGACGCGCGCCGATGTTGTGTCGCGTCCCGGTGCGTCGGCGTTCAAATCCTTCAACCTCCTGCCGACGACGTCCTCCACCATGGCGTTCAGGGACTTGACGCTGTTGTCGGCCTTCCCTTCCAGCTCATTAACGCGGTTTGCCAGGTCTCCGACGCGTTCGTCCACTTGGCCGATCCGCTTGCCGAGCCCCGTGACGTCCTCCCTCACGCCGGCCAACGTTCCTCAAATTTGACGGCGAGGGCCTCGATCGCAACCGTCATTTCTTCCATCTTCTCCGTGAGGTTATCGTTAGCCGTCTTCATTTCTTCCAGCTTTGCGGCCAGGTTGTTATTTGCCGCCTCTGTTTTCGCAGCGAGGTTGTCATTTGCTGCTTTCATTTCCGAGGTCAGTTCGGCCTTCATTTCCATCATCTTCTCCAAAATCTTTTCCAATGCCGCGTCCATGGTTGTAATGTTCGGTGATGTTGTCGTCCCGTTTCCTGACACCAGTGTAACTTTGTGGGTTCGTGAAATGAAAAGTCCAATTGCACCACTCAAAAAAGTTCTTTATTTCCACCGACTTACAGTTAAACACTTGCTAATTACACGGAATTACGTAATGCACACAATTACAATTCACCAGTTCGTCCGTTACGGTTCCGATGCACGTACACAGTCTTCTAGTTCGTTCGCTAGCTCGTCAAGCACTGACTGACTGACCTCCAGCCCGACGTGTTGCTTATATAGGGTCAGCTGGCCAATCTGGAAGGTTCTAGATTAGATGAAATATCCCGTGTTCGAGAACTCAGGTGGAACAGAAAGAGACGGCGCAGTGATGTTTTTTTTTTTTTCACCAGCCACCCCTCGTTACCGCTATAAAACAAACGAGGGGGCGTGGTGAACACCGACCGTCTCCTGCTGCTGCTGCCGGTTCTATAGGGAGTTCCCAACGTTCGGGTGACAATACGGCTAATGTGAAGAAATGATTAATTTCCATCAATTAACTAAAATATACACAGTGGTTTAGTTAATATATTGTTCACGAATATCATACTGTTACAAGCCACAAACAAGCTTAATACATTGTATGCAGGTGACAGCAATCTCAGGTGTATCTGTGATGTGCATTCTGCAATTCATTGGCCGTAATGAGAGGAAAAAGCACTATATATTTATATTCTTTGTTTTGTTCTTTAGCCATCGTTAAGGTACTTAAACATTTCTTATGTTTGTAATCGCTGAACTGCGTCTGTTATATAATGGAAGAATAAAAAATCACTGAACCATCTGTGCAATGTTTTGCTGCTACCTTGGTGCTCATCATTGACTGCCGCTATCACAGAAAGGTGCAGATAAAATCACATAACATTGTAAAGCTACTTATAAAGGCTCTACGTACCAGCTTTGTGAAAGGAGATGCTGGAACTCAGCATGGACATTTATACATTTTTGGCACCTTTTTTAGAAAGTATCCATCACTCTCTGAAGTTCACGCTGTGAAATGCTGGCAATTTCCTGGGGAATATTTTGTTTGAATTCTTCCAGGGTGTGTGATTTTGTCTTGTACACTTTGATGTAAGTTACCCCAGAGATATTTTTCATGGACAGCTCTTGATTCCACATTCATGGATATGTGTGTACACACAATCATTATTAGAGCTCTGAGGAACCAAATATTGTTCATGAAGTACTCCTTGTTGACGAAAAGATTGGTGTGTGGTATGCCATTAGCATGAAAGAGCAATAGTCAATTTTTTTCAGCTCAACAGTTGACGCCCATACATACATGAATGCACTTTTGTCCCCCTTAGTTTTATAGAAATTTAACAGACAAGAAAAAAAGGACTCCAACAGCTATGTGGCCAATATTTTGATGAGAAGAATTGAAAGTATGTTTCAGGACAGAATTATTAGTAGAGATTTGTGACACCCTCGGTCCCCTGACCTAACCCACTGCAATTTCTGTCACTGTGGTAATTTCCTTAATGAGGTATGCTTATGCAGCTGAAAAACACTATAGAGGGGAGTAAATAAGTTCATCATTAATGCATTCAAATCTGTTTTTAGGGTGAATCGGAAATTATAGACGTGGTTCCTGCATTGCTTGAAATTCAGCAGCAGATACTGGAAGAGAAGCTACCAATTGACTATGTCTATAGAGGTATGGCAGCTCCTTGGATGCAGTTTGCCATCATAAGGTAACTTCTTGTGTATACATCAGAATGAAATTGTGTATATTTTAAGCCTTTGTTTTTGTAACTGTTCTTATTTTTACAGGTTGTTGGCTCTTATTTGCAAACCGACTGCTGATGTTGTAATGATAATAAAGAGAACGCTGAACTTGGCCAAAGATGGAGTAGAGGATGCAATAAGAGTGGCAATTGTTTGTGAATGTGTCACTGCATTATTGAAACTCAAGGAAGATGAAAAGATTCTGGACATAGCAATGACATATGTGAGCAACCTTGTTTCTCACAAAAGCAGCAATTTGAGGTAATTGTACATTATTTCTCTAGTTTATATTATTTATTATATTTTAATTTATTCATTGTTGTGCATTTGGTACGAGAATGACACTGAAATGTTTTAGAAAGTAAACAAGGATTAGTTTTAAAAAAGTGAATATTATTGTTTTTTAAAATATTTTTCTTCATCAATACATTTTTGCATTTGATGAAACCAGTTCTTAAAGGCAATGATGCCACTCTTCCAGAAGTATTTCAGAAACTGTAAGTTTATAATGTTTCACTGCTTCATTTAACCCTTTCACTGCGGATGTCAGAACTGTTCCGTCAGTGTGATTCACTGCTCTCCTTGCGGATGACGTAGCATTGTCGACTCACAGCAGTTGATGTTAGTAAACAGAAATGAAGGTCACTAAATGTAGCATTCTGTAAGCAGTCTTGGTCTGCCATCTGTTGGGGTTGTATTGGTTCAAGTTTTAACTCTTTCTCTGCTGTGTGCTGCTGTCTATCATATAAAATCTGAAGCCCTGCATAGTAGATTACTCCAGCCTAAACTAAATTTCAGCTATCCAAAATTTATTCTGGAAAACTCAAAATTATACATATCTTCTTCCTAGTTTATTAACTAATCCACCAGCGGTGCACGCTGTCTGTAGCACCCGGTTCATCATTCCCTGAGGAGCAACAAGCTACCTCCCTTCACTACACCCACTTAATCTACACCCGTCATTCTGCAATACCCACATCCCGCCACTACATGGTAAAGCTCTTCCCAGAGCAGGTACACGATTTGAGCACCCTTCGGGCTGTTCCAAACAGCCTGCCAGCCTGGAGTTGAGTTGAGTAGATTTCTTGCAGACATTTGCACATGGTGCAAGCCTGTCATCTGACTCATGCTGTACAAAATCATGGCTTCTTCCAGCAAGTAGTCACATTACGTAGAAAATGAAGTTAGCTACAGTGAAGCAATAAATCTTACACAAATATAAATATTTGATACAAAGGCTTCACTTATCTTAAGAAATTCGTGTTGATACTGTCGCGTGGTGCCTTGGCGAGAGAGGGAGAGAGAATCAAGGAGTGGGGAAGGCGATGGCGTTAGAACCACGCCTACGCCAATGCACAGCGCTAATGACGTGCCGAGGAGAGACCGGGTGGGGAGGGAAGTAACCAGAAATTACTGGACCCCCTCTCCTGCCGCCTTGAAAGACTGATTCTTCGCTAATCATCGGGAAATCTCTAGATACTGCAATTTTTGTATATAAGTGATGCATTGGACAAGTCAGTCAGTTAGTTTTTGGAAGGAAGCCGTAAGGAGTGCAGTTGCTACTAAGCAGTATGCAGACAGACTGGAAGACTGCGTATGTGTGTGAGTTATCAGAGGTGCACGAAACTTATTTCTGTGGAAGTGGAGAGCGATTTGGATTTCTGCGAGTTGGACCTTTAATTGCACGAACCCACAATCACAGTTGGTATCAGGAAGTGGAACATTCGGCAATGGACGCGGCATTCGAAAAGATTTTGCAGAAAATGGAAGAAATGAAGACGCTAAACGATAACTTGACCGCGACAATGACCGCGAAGATGACCGAATTGACCACGGAAATGTAAGCGGTGAACGAGGACCTCGGCGCAAAGTTTGTGAAGGAGGACGTCACGGCGCTGGGCAAGCGGATGGGTCAAGTGGACGAGCGCGTCGAAGACCTGGCGAGCCGCGTTGATGACCTGAAGGAAAGACCGACAGCAATGTCAAGTCCCTGAACGCCATGGTGGAGGATGTCGTCGGCAGGAGGTTGAAGGATTTGAAGGTCGACGCGCCGGGACGCGACACAACATCTGCATGCGTCAAACCCCCAAATACGACGGCGCGTCAACGTTCGAAGCCTTCCGCCGCCAGTTCGACACGGTGTCCAGGCATAACGCGGTCCAGACAGCGGTGGCTCCCAAGGATATCTGAGAGGCCCTGGAGAACCGTTTCGGGAACCACCGCCTAGCCGCAGCCTACCGCAGTCAGCTGAAGACTCGGTCGCAACATCCAGGGGAGACGCTGCAGGAGTTCGCCCTGGCAATTGAGCAGCTGGCTAGCAAAGCCTTAGTTGACCTCCCGCCAGAGTTCGTATCCCGGGAAGCCGCATACACCTTTGTTGACGGAGTACGAGACACCGAGATACGCCAGCGCCTAATGCTCCGTGATTACAAAACTAGCCATGAGGCGCTAACGACAGCATTGAGGATGGAGGCGGCCAAGGGGACAGCCCAGGACACCTAGAGAAAGATTGTCGACACAGGAAGAGAAGCCGGAACATCGAGTAAGGCCCGGCGTGTCGAGGGGCACGTCGGCGGCGACATCTCCATCCCCTCGAGTGACTGCGTGGATGGATGACAGCCTCATCGCGAACGGTTGGGTGAGAGGGAAGCCATGCCGCGTGCTCGTAGACATCGCAACCGTGACCGTCATCAGACCTGAAATAGCCACGGGTCTGCCGTCCAGGAAACCAAGCCGACCATACCAGCTTGTGACGGCATCGGGTGACACCTTGCCTGTGGAGAAAAAGGCCCTATTGAAGTTGAACTTGGGACGGAGTGCGTACGTCTGTAGGTGTTCGTCGCGAAAGTGGCTGAGGAGGTGATACTGGGACTGGATGCCCTCATGAGCCATGAGGCGACGGTCGACGTCGGCAGGAAGGTCCTGCGGCTTAACGGAGAAGAGGTCATACTCCGACAACCCGAAGAACGCCTTGGAATCTCCAGGGTCGTCTTGAAGGAAGGCGTGGATGTCCCCGCGAGAAGCGAGGTGATGACGGCGCGACTAGAAGGCCAGCGAACCATGGACATGATGCTGGACCAGAAGACGCCTGTACACGGGCTATGTGTAGCCAGAACATTATTGCCGTGCCGAGAGGAGGTGACCGTGAGGCTGCTTAATCTGACGGACACCGATAATGACATCCAGGCAGGGACGGAGTTGGGAACGTGCGAGCCCGAGCTCAGCGTGACAGCAATCGACAAGACCGAGGAGGCGGTGCCGATGTAACTCCTGGGGCCCCGGCTGGAAGGCTTACTGGAGAGAGCGGCCGACCACGTGACCGCAGAACCTGCAGAAAGTTCGACAACTGCTGAGGTGATACCAGCGCGTCTTCCACCAATGCGACAGCGACTACGGCCGCACGGACCGCGTGCTCCACCGCATCGACACCGGAGACGCCCGGCCTATTCGGCAACCACCTAGACGCGTTCCGCTGGCGAAACAAGCGGCGGTACGGGATATGTTAGAGGACATGAGATCCAGGGGAGTGATTGAATAGTCTGACAGCCCTTGGTGTTCCCCTGTACTTCTGGGGACAAAGAACGGTGAGCTACGCTTCTGCGTAGACTACAGGAAGTTGAATGCTGTCACCCGGAAGGACTGTTTTCCCTTACCCCGGATTGACGACACCCTGGAGACGCTAGTTGTGCACAGTGGTACTTGACCCTGGACCTGAAGTCGGGCTACTGGCAGGTAGCTCTAGACCCGAGAGACAAAGAGAAGATTGCATTCTCGACAGGCCAAGGACTTTGGCAGTTCACAGTTATACCCTTTGATCTCTGCAACGCACCAGCTACCTTCCAGTGCCTCATGGAGTCAGTGATGAGAGGACTGACTTATGACGCCTGCCTGCTATACCTGGACATCATCGTCGGTAAGACTTTCGAAGACCATCTTGAGAATCTGAGTAAGATGCTACAGAGACTGCAGGCGACCAACTTGAAGCTGAGCGCAAAGAAGTGCCAGCTCTTCCGCAAGGAAGTCAACTACTTGGCCACATAGTCTCACCAACCGGAGTAGCCACAGACCTGGAGAAGACACAGGCCATGAGAGATTGGCCTCAACCAAAGGATAAGTGAAAGTTGCGCAGTTTCCTGGGGCTGTGCAGTTACTATAGGGGTTCTCCAACATCGCCAAGCCCCTCACCCACCTCACAGAGGAACACCTTATGCATTGACGGGTTACCCGAAGGTGCTTTCCAGCAGCTGAATAGGACACTGTGCCGTGCTCCTATTTTGGGATTCCCACAACCAGGTGACCACTGCATTGGAGGTGTCCTATCCCAAGTCCAGGAAGGACACGAACGAGTGATGGCCTACTACAGTAAGACGCTATCCAAGGCAGAGAAGAAGTATTGCATCACCCAGTGAGACCTACTGGCGGTAGTGAAGACATTGGAGCACTTCCACAAGTACCTGTACGGTCAGCCATTCCACTTGAGGACCGACCACTCCGCCCTAACCTAGTTATTGAGCTTTAGGAACCTGGAAGGCCAGACAGTACATTGGGTTCAGAGGCTGCAGGAATATGACTTCACCTCTGCACATTGTAGAGGGAAGAGCCACGGCAACGCAGACGCCATGTCCCGGAGACCCTGTCCAGAAGAGTGCAGCCAATGCACCAGAGTGGAAGAGAAGGAGCGTGCCACAGCTGTAAGAGTGGTTACGGCAGTGCTTGCGGAGGCCTGGGATAGGACAGGCCTGAGGAGGGAGCAGCTGGCGGACGCAGACTTGGGGCCACTCCTGAGAGAAGTGGACAAGACCAAACTGGGAGGACATCGCATCAAGGAGTGCCACATACAAATGGTACTGGGCCCAATGGGACTCACTGAAAATCAGAGAGGACGTGCTGTTCCAGGTATGGGAATCACCTGATGGGAAGATGCAAAGAGAACAGTTGGCACTTCCTCAAAGTAAGGTCCCGGAAGTCATGCAGAAAGTGCATGCCGGTACTTCAGGAGGACACCTAGGAGCAAGCCGGACAATCGACAAACTTCGGCAGTGCTGCTACTGGCTGAGGCTCCGAGCAGATGCTGAGAGATGGTGTCGTCAATGTCACATGTGCAGAGATGGTGTCGTCGATGTCACGTGTGCATGGCGAGTCGTGACCTCCAGACTAGAAGCCGGGGTCACATGCAGCAGTACAACTTTGGAATGCCATTCGAAAGGATCGCTGTCGACATAGCTGGACCATTCCCAATGTCCGACCGAGGCAACAAATACCTGATGGTGGTCATGGACTATTTCACCAAGTGGCCGGAGGTGTATGCCATCCCGAACCAAGAGGTAAAGACAATCACAGACTGCCTCGTGGAGCAAGTGTTCTGCCGAATTGGGTTGCCGTTAGAGCTCCACAGCGACCAGGGTACCAATTTTGAGTCCAACTTAATGAAGGAGGCACTAGAAAGACTTGGGCTTAACAAGACCTGCACAACACCCCTACATCCCCAGTCGCTCGGCATAGTCGAAAGGTACATCAAGAACTTAGAGGAACACCTGAGGAAGGTCGTGGCCAGCCATCAGTGAGACTGTGATGTCAATGTGCCACTGTTCTTGCTAACCTACCGCTCGTCAACACATGACACCACGGAGATGATGCCAGCCAGCTTAATGTTCGGCTGAGAGTTACGCCTCCCTTGTGACCTGGCTTTTGGAAGCCCTCTGGAAGCGAAACAGCCAGCGACCGAGTATGTGGAGAACTTGGTGGACCATCTCCATGACATGCACGAGATGGCTCGCCAGAACATCCAGAAGGTGAGCGACCACATGAAGACCTGATACGACAGGCAAGCCAACAGCCAAGGGTTCCAGCTAGGTGACCTGGTCTGGTTGTACCGCCCTATCCGGAGCAAGTGACGCTGCCCGAAACTTCAGCAGCCATGGCAAGGACCGTACCGGGTGGTGAACAGGATCAACGATGTCGTCTACTGCATCCAGAAGGTGCTCTGAGGAAGATGTTGGTGGTACACTTGGATTGTCTGGTCCGCTATGATGGTGCTGTTCGGGACAACCAGCCTTGAGGAGGGAGCAGTGTCATGTGGTGCCATACACGGCGCTAATGACATGCCAAGGAGAGAGCGGGTGGGAAGGGAAGTAACCAGAAATTACTGGACCCCCTCTCCTGCCGCCTTGAAAGACTGATTCTTCGCTAATCGTCGGGAAATCTTTAGATACTGCAATTTTTGTATATAAGTGATGCATTGGACGAGTCAGTTAGTTTTTGGCAGGAAGCCGTAAGGGGTGCAGTTGCTACTAAGCAGTGTGCAGACAGACTGGAAGACTGCGTACATGTGTGAGTTATCAGAGGTGCACGAAGCGTATTTCTACGGAAGTGGAGAGCGATTTGGATTTCTGTGAGTTGGACCTTTAATACCACGAACCCACAAAGTCACAATATTTCTTTCTAATGGAGATCGATTTCACAAACAGATTGTTTGTATCTTCAGTCCACAAACAAACTCAAACAATATCGATCTCCATTAGCAAGAAGTATTAACACCAATTTCTTAAGATAAGTGAAGAAGCCTTTGTATCAAATATTTATATTTGTGTAAGATTTATTGCTTCACTGTAGCTAGCTTCATTTTCTACGTAATGTGACTACTTGCTGGAAGAAGCCATGATTTTGTACAGATCGAGTCACATGACCGACTTGCACCACGTGCAAATGTCTGCAAGAAATCTACTATGCAGGGCTTCATATTTTGTGTGATAGACAGCAGCACACAACAGAGAATGAGTTAAAAGTTGAACAAATACAACCCCAACAGATGGCAGACCAACTGCTTAGAGAATGCTACATTTAGTGGCCTTCATTTCTGTTTACTAACGTCAACTGCTGTGTGTCGGCAATGCTACGATATCTGCAAGGAGAGCAGTGAATCACACTGATGGAACAGTCCTGACATCTGCAGTGATATATATTTATATTTGTGTAATAAGTAGTCACATGTTGTGCAGGATGCAGATTTATTAGCAGAATTTGAAGCAGTATCATCCGATTTGTCAGATTTTGAGTTTGATAACAGTGAAATTGAAAGTTGTAATGAAAATAATATAATAAATAGTGACAGTGATGTAGAATCTGAACCCACGCGACATGCTAAAAGAAGATGTACTGATTCTTCCTTTCAGTGGCAAGAGGGTGCATTTAGGCCAGTAATTTACTCTTTTGATGAGCAAAATTCAGGTATGCAAGCAGATTTGAATGAAAATCTTACAGTGGCTAGTATTTTCAAGTTATTCTTTCCTTCACATATTATGTATCATATTGCAAATGAGAGCAATAAGTATTTCACTTTCTTGTGTGAAAAATTACCACCAAGCTCCCATTCTCAACTAAACTTGGACAGATACTTCTCCTGAAGAACTATACATTTTCTTTGCCTTGACAATGCTTATGACCAGAGTAAAGAAGCATACAATAGCAGAATATTGGACAAAAAAGTCCCCTTATTGCTACTCCACAATTTTCAGACTACATGTCCAGGGATTGGTATCTTTTACTTCTAAGACTTTTACACTTCAATGACAGTAAATCACAAAATAATGGAGACAGATTGTACAAATTAAGACTCCTTTATAGAACATTTTAGACGTATTTTCAGCGAATTATTCTCACTATTTCAAAACCTCTGCATTGACGAAAGCCTTATGCTATTCAAAGGTCGCCTTATGTTCAAACAATACATCCCTTCCAAAAGACAAAGGTTTGGTGTAAAAGTGTTTGTGCTTTGTGATTGTCAGACTGGCTATATTCTAGACTTCATTGTGTATGCAGGCAATACTACAGAAATTGTTGATAACCGTGACCTTGGGGTGTCAGGGTCTGTGGTACAAACCCTTGCTACAAAGTACCTGCATAAAGGGCGTAACTTATGGCTAGACAATTGGTACTCAAGTCCTCTTCTTTATAATTGGCTACATATAAATGAAACAAATGCTTGCTGCACTGTTAGAAGGAACTGGAAAGGAATGCCAAGACTCACAGCAAAATTAGAGAAGGGACACTTAGAATCTGCACATACAGACAATGTGTTAGCACTAAAGTGGTTGGGCAGACGAGAGGTTTGTATGCTAACTACTTTCCCCCGGACTCAATTTGACCGACAGCAAAGTGGACAAAAAGACTAACATGCAAATAATGAAACCTGACTGTTTTATGGGCTAAAATAAGAATATGGGTGCTGTTGACAGATCAGACATGATGATAGGCTCCCTCAAGTTTGTAAGGAAGACTTTGAAGTGGTATAGAAAATTCATGATATAATTTCAAAACTGGTAAGAATGTTACACTCGCTGACTTTCAACTTACACTAATTACTGAACTTTTACAAGAATTTCATTCACCAAGACTAACAAGTAAACCTGGGAGGCCTTTATATGGTGAGCAACCCACAAGACTGAGAGAACGACATTTTATCTCACTAATACCATGAATTGCAAATAGAAAAAAGAGCCTGCCAGAAGATGTCATGTATGCTCCAACACCACTCTTGGCCAGAAAAAAAGAAAAGAGATAAAGTATATGTGTGCCAAATACAATGTGAGTTTATGTTTACACCCCTGTTTTGAAATTTACCATACACAAATCAGATTTTGAAAGTAGAGGTGGTAATTTCTACCTATATATAATTTATAGCCAAATCTGCTTTATATTCATAGAAAGAATACTATATACATTAAAATTTGGATACCCCTGAATTGTTAATAAATTTCTGTTCATCAAAAGATTGGGAAAGTGTCACTTTAAAAATTAAGACCTCAAAATTCAGATCATTATATAGCAGCTTTTTATTAATGTTTCTATTGTGGCCCTTGGTCAACTCTTTGTAAAGTGTGCTGCGTGTGGTATCTTTTCCCTATTTTGAAACTTTTTATTTTTTAATTGTGTTACTCGGCATTCATCTACAACAACTTTGTTGAGTGTTTCAGAATATTATATGGTAATTCTGCATGTTATTTTAAAGAATATAATAATTAATGTTGGAGTAGGATTTCTATGTTCTAAGCACAATTCTTTCTCTTCTCAAGTGTATTTTTTGCAGCTATCAGTTTCTTCTGGTCACCAATTGTATCATCTTATTTTAAATAAGAGTCATGAGATCTCTGGTTTTCAGGTGTGGTACGGAGTGAAATAAATAAAGTTTTGGAGAATTCCAATTTTGTAACAAATAATTGTATTATCTGGATTACATTTTACTTGAACTTTCTTTCCTAGTCAATTGCAGGTTACCTCCAGCATATCAATAAATTCTTACTTTTTTTTAATAAAAAAAAGTTCAATAATTACATAAAACTCCTTACTCCTGCACGTCTACTCATCATTCACAAGATTACAGAACACATCTCCTCATGAAGATTACTGATTTTTCGTTACTATCGTTACTCCTATATTAATTTTGTGATTGGCCGATTTAATGCTACGTCACCACATTACATTATACAACTATTACTACGGCCAATCACAAAATTACACATATTTTTACACATTTTTTTTATAAATTTGTAAATTTTTCACACCTTTTCTAAATATAAATTGAAAGTACTGTTACAAATGCCCCTCTTCGAAATAAATGGAAAGTAACCAAATAAAGGAATTAACAATATATTTCCATATATTTCAAAGAATGCCCACAATTAACAATTTTGTTTACAACAATAATACATAATACATACATAAAACAACAATAAATAAACATTAATTAAAATACAATATATTAAAATTGAACAATATATTATTATTATTATTATTATTATTATTATTATTATTATTATTATTATTATTATTATTATTATTATTATTATTATTATTATTATTATTATTATTATTATTATTATTATTATTATTATTATTATTATTATTATTATTATTATTATTATTATTATTAATTATTATTATTATTTAACACACATATATGGTATATAATCTATATTGTTTCATGACTTTCAAGGCTTTTGAAAGGTTTCATTAATGTCTTATGATACCTTCCCACACCCTTATTATTCGAATCTTGCAATTCATAAGTATGATCTCCAAATTTGTTTATTATTCTATACAGACCTTTATAAATTAAATTCATTCTCCAACACATTTTTCGTCTAGCATCCGAAATGTTAAATGTCTTCACTAATACCATATCATTTATTTCAGGATCCCACTTGGCCTTTCTTCTTTGTGCTTTCTTTAATCTTTTTTTCAGCTTTTTCTTGTATTCTTTTAAATGCTTCGGCGCATTTCTCTTCTTCATTTATCACAGTCATATTCTCTTCCAAAGTCGTTGGTACCTTTATTATGAGAGGTTCGGGGAACTTTCCAGTCAGTAACTCTATTGGTGCGAATCTTGTAGTGTTTGGGATGTTATTTATTATCTTTTCTATGACATTACAATATTTATACCAACCCCGGTGATTCAAATGGCACAGTATTCTGAAATAAAAATTTAAGTCTCGCATCACTCTCTCACAAGGATTTCCTTGTGGATAATATGCCGAAGTATTATAAATTTTGATATTGTTTTTCTAATTTTACTTGTAATGTTCTTTGGAATTCTATTTCTTCCTCCACTTGGCTTATATCGTTCTTAGCTTGTAGTGTATACAATTGGCAACAATGCTTTTTAAGGTAAATTACATTATTTTGTGCTCTATCAATAATTAAATTCTCTCCACAACTTTCGTTTTCGTCGTATTCAATATTACTATCTTCTTGTAAAAATATATCTTCCAAAAAAGCTTTCATTATTTATATTACCTCCATTCTCTTCTTTTCTTCCATTTTCTTCCAATAATTTTATCACTATTAAATCATTTTCTGTCTTAACCTTCATTTCATGCATTTCGAAATTCAATACACTTTGCCATTCATATAATAAATCATTAACCACAATTACTTCTCTTGCCAAGTGTGGAATTGCCAATGCAATGAAATCGAAATTCCATTCACCTATTCGTCCCTTAATTAATACTTGATATTTAATTCTATCCTTTTTCTTCCCAATTGCAGTACTGCAGTAAACACTACACACATTTAAATATTCTACTTTATAGTTAGCTAGCAGATTTTTAAACAATTCCTCACTTATAAATTCTTTCATGGAAGTGTTGAAAACAGTGTTGTTGTATAAATTTAATTCCTCACTTATCACAGTAGAACTGGCTCCAGCATCAATTAAGGCTTTATATTCTTTGTCCCATAGGTAAATAATTATCTGAAGTGGATTAACTAATTCCTTATTTTTCTGCGAGAGAGTGAGCTTATTTCCGTTTTGATGTTCAGTTTTTAATTTGCCCTGTGTCATTCTCACCGAACCACTTTCCAGAGCACAAAATGATTTGGTTTTTAGTTTTCCGTCTCCCTGTGATTAGTACTTTCATTGTTGGTTAGGTTGATACTATTGTTTATATTCTCATCATTCTCTGTGCTTTGTGTATTTTATACTCTTTCATTTTGATTGGTTCTTTCAAATCTCGGCCCCCTAAAGTCTCTTTGATTTGCATTAAATAGACTAGTACCTCTACCCCTATTTAAGTTACTTATTCGTTGATTGTTTCCTCGATAAAATCTTACATGGTTTATTTTGTCATTTTTTCCAATTCTCATTGACTGATTGTTATGATTATTCCTTTGCAAATTATTTTGAACTCCCCTTCCTGTTCCGGGAATTACAGATTCATATGTTCATCTGGGATCATAACCTCTTCCTTCAAATCTTTGATTTCTTACGGGTGCCCTGCCCCAATTTAAACTCATCCTATTATGGATAGAGTCAACATGAAAAATTCAATGCCATGGCCGGGATTTGAACCACGGATCTCCTGGTTTCCGTCCAGTCGCTCTTAACCTTTGAGCTACCATGGCCAACGTGCCTTCCTGACATTAAATTCTCCAGTTGACTCATATTTCCCCGGTAGACCACTACGGGCTCTCGCATCCGAGATACACCGTTTGTGGCGACTTACTATTGTAAGTACTTAAGTCCCAGGCTTCATCATTTAACTCTTATTATTTTAGTTATTTGATGGAAATTAATCATTTCTCCACACTAGCCGTGTATAGGCTAAGATATTTGATGGATAGAGTCAACATGAAAAATTCAATGCCATGGCCGGGATTTGAACCACGGATCTCCTGGTTTCCGTCCAGTCGCTCTTAACCTTTGAGCTACCATGGCCAACGTGCCTTCCTGACATTAAATTCTCCAGTTGACTCATATTTCCCCGGTAGACCACTACGGGCTCTCGCATCCGAGATACACCGTTTGTGGCGACTTACTATTGTAAGTACTTAAGTCCCAGGCTTCATCATTTAACTCTTATTATTTTAGTTAATTGATGGAAATTAATCATTTCTCCACACTAGCCGTGTATAGGCTAAGATATTTGATGGATAGAGTCAACATGAAAAATTCAATGCCATGGCCGGGATTTGAACCACGGATCTCCTGGTTTCCGTCCAGTCGCTCTTAACCTTTGAGCTACCATGGCCAACGTGCCTTCCTGACATTAAATTCTCCAGTTGACTCATATTTCCCCGGTAGACCACTACGGGCTCTCGCATCCGAGATACACCGTTTGTGGCGACTTACTATTGTAAGTACTTAAGTCCCAGGCTTCATCATTTAACTCTTATTATTTTAGTTAATTGATGGAAATTAATCATTTCTCCACACTAGCCGTGTATAGGCTAAGATATTTGATGGATAGAGTCAACATGAAAAATTCAATGCCATGGCCGGGATTTGAACCACGGATCTCCTGGTTTCCGTCCAGTCGCTCTTAACCTTTGAGCTACCATGGCCAACGTGCCTTCCTGACATTAAATTCTCCAGTTGACTCATATTTCCCCGGTAGACCACTACGGGCTCTCGCATCCGAGATACACCGTTTGTGGCGACTTACTATTGTAAGTACTTAAGTCCCAGGCTTCATCATTTAACTCTTATTATTTTAGTTAATTGATGGAAATTAATCATTTCTCCACACTAGCCGTGTATAGGCTAAGATATTTGATGGATAGAGTCAACATGAAAAATTCAATGCCATGGCCGGGATTTGAACCACGGATCTCCTGGTTTCCGTCCAGTCGCTCTTAACCTTTGAGCTACCATGGCCAACGTGCCTTCCTGACATTAAATTCTCCAGTTGACTCATATTTCCCCGGTAGACCACTACGGGCTCTCGCATCCGAGATACACCGTTTGTGGCGACTTACTATTGTAAGTACTTAAGTCCCAGGCTTCATCATTTAACTCTTATTATTTTAGTTAATTGATGGAAATTAATCATTTCTCCACACTAGCCGTGTATAGGCTAAGATATTTGATGGATAGAGTCAACATGAAAAATTCAATGCCATGGCTGGGATTTGAACCACGGATCTCCTGGTTTCCGTCCAGTCGCTCTTAACCTTTGAGCTACCATGGCCAACGTGCCTTCCTGACATTAAATTCTCCAGTTGGCATTGAATTTTTCATGTTGACTCTATCCATCAAATATCTTAGCCTATACACGGCTAGTGTGGAGAAATGATTAATTTCCATCAATTAACTAAAATAATAAGAGTTAAATGATGAAGCCTGGGAATTAAGTACTTACAATAGTAAGTCGCCACAAACGGTGTATCTCGGATGCGAGAGCCCGTAGTGGTCTACCGGGGAAATATGAGTCAACTGGAGAATTTAATGTCAGGAAGGCACGTTGGCCATGGTAGCTCAAAGGTTAAGAGCGACTGGACGGAAACCAGGAGATCCGTGGTTCAAATCCCGGCCATGGCATTGAATTTTTCATGTTGACTCTATCCATCAAATATCTTAGCCTATACACGGCTAGTGTGGAGAAATGATTAATTTCCATCAATTAACTAAAATAATAAGAGTTAAATGATGAAGCCTGGGACTTAAGTACTTACAATAGTAAGTCGCCACAAACGGTGTATCTCGGATGCGAGAGCCCGTAGTGGTCTACCGGGGAAATATGAGTCAACTGGAGAATTTAATGTCAGGAAGGCACGTTGGCCATGGTAGCTCAAAGGTTAAGAGCGACTGGACGGAAACCAGGAGATCCGTGGTTCAAATCCTGGCCATGGCATTGAATTTTTCATGTTGACTCTATCCATCAAATATCTTAGCCTATACACGGCTAGTGTGGAGAAATGATTAATTTCCATCAATTAACTAAAATAATAAGAGTTAAATGATGAAGCCTGGGACTTAAGTACTTACAATAGTAAGTCGCCACAAACGGTGTATCTCGGATGCGAGAGCCCGTAGTGGTCTACCGGGGAAATATGAGTCAACTGGAGAATTTAATGTCAGGAAGGCACGTTGGCCATGGTAGCTCAAAGGTTAAGAGCGACTGGACGGAAACCAGGAGATCCGTGGTTCAAATCCCGGCCATGGCATTGAATTTTTCATGTTGACTCTATCCATCAAATATCTTAGCCTATACACGGCTAGTGTGGAGAAATGATTAATTTCCATCAATTAACTAAAATCATCCTATTATTCCTAGTATTTGTAGGTTGTGATTCCTGTCGATTTCTTCCTCACTCAACATGGACGTTATTATGGTTACCATGACATGATGTATCATTAATGAGGTTATGTGCTTCAAATTCGGATAATAACTCAATCATATCAGAGAAATTGATAGGTTTAGCCATGATTAAATGATTTCTGATATGTGGTGAATAATGACGTATTAGCATGTTGACAATTTCTGTCTCAGAAATTTCAGGATTAATCAACTTACTTTTGTTTGCTAATTTTAAAAAATATTCTGTCATAGAAATTCCTTTTCTAAACTCAAACCTACCCATTGCTAACTCGAGTTTTATTCTTCTTTGTCTCTCAGGTTCCCATAATCGATTTATAAACAGATTTCTGAAAGTGCTGTATGTTTCATGTGAAGCCAAGGTTAACCTCAACCACTAAAGAGCATTTTTCTTCAAACAATGTTTTACTATCATCATCCAAAATTCATTCGGAATTCTCTTAATACGGAAATATTCTTCCAGTTCCCTAAGAAATACTTTTGGATTATCACCTGATTTCTCATCAAAACTTGGTGGACTCATGTCATTTAGTGAATAATGTACACATTCATTTTGACCTAGACTGTGAAACTGTGTGTGAGGACGTGTTTTGTGTTTTTCTATGATAATTAATATCATTATCTGGACTCACAAATTCACTACATTCACTTACATCACCAGAATTCTGATGATTGCTTAAGTTACCTGGTAAGTCACAGTCATTTATATTTCTAATTCTAGACATTCCTTTCACATTATTTACTTTACTAGCCTGTAATGCAATCACAACTTGTGTCAATTTCCCTAAGTTATCCTTCTCTTTTTCAAAATTTTCTTTCACCTCTTTAATTTGCAAAAGTACTTCTTCTTTCACTTTACTTATCTCATCAAGTTGCAACTTTATTTCCTCTTGGTGTGTCTTACTTTCATCATGTTGTAATTGCATTTCAGAACAAATTACATTGATTCTTGGTTCTACTTTATCTCCTAATTCTTCTCTTTGTTTTTGTGTTATTTTTGCCTGTTGTATCCTAAATGTTTCTAACTCTTTGTTTAATTCCATTCTTATTTCTTGTTTCACAATTTCCTGACCTAACCTAGTTTCCTGAATTATTTCTCTTAATTCCACAATTTCCTGTCTATTTTCATTCTAATTCTGTTCTATTGTTTGCAATAACCTTTCCATATTCTCATTACATTCTTTTCTACCCTCTCTAATTTCTTGTGCTATCTCACCTTTCAATTCCTCTTTTAACTTTTGTGACAAATTAACCTCTAAATTGCTTACACTTTGTGCCAATTCCTGTCTTACATTAGCATCTAAATTGCACATACTTTGTTTCAAATCGTTAATATTGTCTTTATTCTGAGCTAATTCTTCCCTCAATTCATTTATATTTTGTTCAAGATTTTGTTTTAATTCTACTCTCAATTCATTTATATTTTGTTTTAAACTTTTCATACTCAGTCCTTTTCTCACTCCTTACTCCTGCACGTCTACTCATCATTCACAAGATTACAGAACGCATCTCCTCATAAAGATTATTGATTTTCCGTTACTATCGTTATTCCTATATTAATTTTGTGATTGGCCGATTTAATGCTACATCACCACATTACATTATACAATTATTACTACGGCCAATCACAAAATGACATATATTTTTACACATTTTTTTTTGTAAATTTGTAAATTTTTCACACCTTTTCTAAATATAATTCAAAACTACTGTTACAATATTTATCTAAAATAATTCAGCAAGAAGGGTCTGTGAGCTTGTTAATACTTCAGCAGTGAAAGGGTTAACGATAAAAAATGATTCCACACATTTTATCTTTTCATTTTTTGTAAACAGAAAGAAATCAGAAGGTTTTTGAGTTTGATTTATGGGTCACTATGTTTACACTCAACTTCACTTACTATGTTGTATAATTGAAAAGTTTTCAAGATCATTCGATCTCATCCTCAGCTGTTTGGTGACTAAATGAACATTCTTCTTCCTCCACTACTACAGTGCTCCGATCCCTCTGCCATCTGGTGTTAGGGACACTAAGTTTTAATACTTCATTTAATGCCGGGATTTCAAAATTTATAACTTTATCCCGGTTTTTGGTTATGAATATTTTTTCCCAAATATCCAATTCTATGGGTGTACTTAACTATTTTAACAGTTTTATGTTTTGGCCAATTTTGTGATTTTCTGTCCAAAAACGATGTGACACTGCAGATTTTTTTGTTTGTTTCAACTTTGTTTCTCTGGTGTTCATTTTGCCTGGTTAACAAGTTTCTCTTAGTTTTTCCTATGTAGCTTTTATCACAGGTTTCACAGTTTATCTGATAAATTCCCGATTTCAAAGTGTTGGGGGATTGAATTTTTTAGTGGTTTATTTAGCAGGTTCTTCAGACTGAATTTGTTTTGGGGTGCTAGTTTTAAGTTTAATCTTTTGAAGATTCGTTCAAATTTTCTAAAAGCCCATGGATGGTAGGTAAATTTTCTATATTGCCAGTTTTTAAGCGTTGTGAGAGTGGTCGTTTTTTATATTATCTTGAGTTTTTCCTTTCTTTTCATCATGTTCCTTATGACGGCTGGGTTGAATCCATTTAATACTGCTATCTCTTTTATGTGTTGTTGTTCTTTCAAAAACTCCTCCTTACTCAGTGGGATGTTGTATAGCCAGTGAATTAGACTTCTAAAGGCACCTAGTTGATGTGAAACTGGGTTGTATTCATTATTCTGTATGTAATTACCTGTTTGTGTAGGCTTCCTGTATATTCCAAAATCTACACCATGATGATTTCTAGTTATCTTGAAGTCCAAAAAGGGTAGGGTGTTGTCTCTTTCTACTTCCATTGTAAACTGGATATGATTATCTTGCAGGTTTAGTAATTTTAGAGAATCTTCTTTAAGTTTTTCCGGAATGATAGCAAAAACATCATCAACATATCTCCCCCAAAATTTGTAAATCTGTGGGAAGGCCTTTACTATGTGTGTTTCAAAATAGCTCATGTATAGGTCTGCTAATTTCTGTGGGGTCCATTTTAGTCTGAGTTAGCCATTGTTTGAAAAGTGTAGGTATTTTTTCTACCGGAATGCTAGTAAAAAGTGGCTTAACAGCAAATGAAACTAGTATGTGATTTTCTGGGATGTTGTTCTGTAGGTGATTTTGCAATTCTAAGGAGTTCTTTATTCCCAAACTTTGAAATTTGTCGTATGATTTTAATTTTCTTACTAACCACTTTGCAATGTGGTACATAGGTGAATTGATGCCATTGATGATGGGTCTCATGCTATTGTCTTGTTTGTGGATTTTTGGTAAACAGTAAAACCTTGGTAGTGTGGAGTTGGAAGATTTTAAGTTGTATTTTTCAGATGTAGTTAATATTTTTGTAACTGATAAAGCTTTATTGACAGAAGTGATACTTGGGGTTAACGGATTTTTTTGGAATTTTTTCATATTCTGGACTATCTAACATAAGGTTTACTCTCTGAATACAGTCTTCTGTCTCCATAATTACTAGAGAATAACCTTTGTCGGTTTTTAGGTAACCATTGGCTTCAAGATAACTAGAAATCGTCATGGTGTAGATTTTGGAATATACAGGAAGCCCACACAGATGGATAATTACATAAAGAAAAACCCAGTTTCACATCAATTACCTGCCTTTAGAAGTCTAATTTACTGACTATACAACATCCCACAGTAAGGAGGAGTTTTTGAAAGAATAACAACACATAAAAGAGATAGCAGTATTAAATGGATTCAACCCAACCATCATAAGGAACATGATGAAAAGAAAGGAAAAACTCAAGATAATATAAAAAAAGGCAATATAGAAAATTCACCTACCATCCATGGGCTTTTAGAAAATTTGAACGAATCTTCAAAAGACTAAACTTAAAACTAGCACCCCAAAACAAATTCAGTCTGAAGAACCTGCTAAATAAACCACTAAAAAATTCAATCCCCAACACTTTGAAATCGGGAATTTATCAGATAAACTGTGAAACCTGTGATAAAAGATACATAGGAAAAACTAAGAGAAACTTGTTAACCAGGCAAAAAGAACACCAGAGGAACATAAAGTTGAAACAAACAGAAAAATCTGCAACGTCACACCATTTTTGGACAGAAAACCACAAAATTGGCCAAAACATAAAACTGTTAAAATTGTTAAGTACACCCATAGAATTAGATATTTGTGAAAAAATATTCATAACCAAAAACTGGGATAAAGTTATAAATTTTGAAATCCCGGCATTAAATGAAGTATTAAAACTTAGTGTCCCTAACACCAGATGGCAGAGGGATCGGAGCACCGTAGTAGTGGAGGAAGAAGAATGTTCATTTAGTCACCAAACAGCTGAGGATTAGAGTAAACATAGTGACTCATAAATCAAACTCAAAAATGAAGAATACTTCACTGTTAATAATGCTTCTGCTTTTAATATTTAAATCAGAAGGTGCTAGATCTAAGCTGTATGGTGGAGGGTCCATGGTGCTGATCTTTAGGATGTCCAGATACTCAGTTGTTGATTTTGCTGATGTAACAATACATTGTTGTGATATAAAATATTTTGCTTTTTGGACATTTTTCAAAAACTTTTAAAAAATGACTATATACTGGCTGTCTCACCTAATTCTACGACCTCATATCTCCAAAATGAAATAAAATATGACAAATCCAATTGGTCAGAAATATACCTATGTTAGGGGCTTACACAATGAGAAGGTGTGCACAATCCATAAAGATAAACAAATATCACTTCCGACATGGTTGTTTGGTATCTAATGTCAAGCATTTGGCAATGAAGCTCTCTTGCACTCCAGTATTTTGATGTTATGTTGGAATGTTGACTAAAGGTTGGGCAGTCTGGGGTGTTTTTATTTAACTTTTTTGTAACTGTTTAAAATTGGGCACCATAAATAGGGTTAATCACCCTAAGTAAATAAAGGTTTGAACAGGAAATGATTTCCTAGGCTTCGAATAGTTTAATATGATCGTGTTTGAAGAAAACAAGAGTTTAGTTAAGGATGACTGGATAGGAAAGGTAAAAGAGGGGATGTGATATATGGAAAGAAAGAAATATCAGTCCAGGTCAAGAACTCACCAAGCTGACCACTGGTTATTGGTGAGCAGCCCTTCCCTTTAATTCATCACATAATTTGTTTAGATGGTTTTCTTTAAGTCTTCAGATTATAGAAGCGATTAAAGGGTCACCTTTTTATTAAAACAAAATTGATATGTGATTACTAACAGCTGCACTGTGAGAAGGTAAGGAAGTGGACATTAGACTTTTGTCCTGATCAGTTCCTTTGAGCTTTCAATTAATCATTGAAAGAATTAGAGGGTTTCCTCCCTGTTAGTAACAAAAGTCTTCCCACAGCCTCAGTTACACCTAAAGTTGCATTTTTTACATGGAACATGTATGTTTATTTTAGCGAAATTAAAACTGGAGCTAAGTTAGTGATAACATGCTTGGTTTCATATTTCTAAACCTCATACCTTCTGAAGTATGTGCTTTTATAGTATGGCAAATAGTGTCACAGTTTCTGATATAATGCAGTGTGGCAGTACTGTGCTCAGAGTAGGAGTTGATTACATTTGCCTGTAGCCTGCTATAAACAAACCAATCAGCTCAGCATGTTCGAGCTTCAGTGTACTAGTGTCTCCTAATCTGGTCTGCTGTACTGCTGTACATTTGGATACTGCTTTGTATATTTGACACACATTACTGTCCCATATTGGCTATTGTAATTTAGTGATTTAGTTTTGGTTTAGTATACATGAGTACTGGTTACCAGTTACTGATAGCGGTATCAGCTAGTTAGCTAGTATTAGCTAGCATTAGACAACTGGATACCAGTTTTGTTGTGCTGGATACCAGCACTAGCTGTTAATAAAAATTTATTCAATTAAAAACTCTTTTTTTTAAATCTAATGGTATTAAAATATAAATAATAAAATTTATAAAATAATAATAATAATAATAATAATAATAATAATAATAATAATAATAATAATAATAATAATAATAATAATAATAATAATAATAATAATAATAATAATAATAATAATAGTAATAATAATAATAACATAATAATAATAATAATAATAATAATAATAATAATAATAATAATAATAATAATAATAATAATAATAATAATAATAATAATAATAATAATAATAATAATAATAATAATAATAATAATAATAATAATGATGATGATGATGATGAATAAATTAATAATTAATAATAATAATTGATAAATATTGAGATAGAATAGATTATATAATAATATATGTTGGGATAGGAATTGAGTAATTAAGAATTTGTTATTGAATTTGTTAATTTAATGTGTATATTGTAGTAGAATTGAGGAAGTTGATGTAGAAGAGTTTTATTTTAATGAAATGTTGATTGTAATTAATGATATTTTGATTTTTTTTTGTTTATAAATTAAAATTTTTTTTTAGATAATATGTTATATAGTAATTATAATTTATCAACTAAATAGTTAAGTAACAGTATATAAATAATTAAATTAATATTATGGCTGTACCATGGCTGAGTGGTTAGACCACTTGGCTCTCACCTAGACGGCCCAGGCTTGATCCCAGGCAACCACAACGTGGGATTTGTGGTGGACAACATCGTGTTGGGGTGGATTTCCTCCAGGTCCTCCGGTTTCCCCCACCATCATTCCACCAATTGCTCCATCATTCATGCATCCTAAGCATTGGGCTGACCCCCAACTCTGATCTCATCTGTCAGGTCAATATGCTTCGGCTCCCTCGCTCTGAGGGAACCCAAGCAACTCCTATCACCAGCCTTGGTGAGGAAGGGAGATAAAAAAAAAATTAATATTAGTAATTTATAGTTTTATATTTTGTAAAGTAATTGAAGAATGTTAGGAAGGTATATTTGTATTTTAAAACTTATAGGATAAAAATGTTAGTTATATTAACATAGTTTAAATTATTTTAATTTAGGGATCTGTTATGGTAGCTGAGTAGGAAGTTAGTTCAGGTTTTATTTTAGTTTTAAGTTTTCTCTTTCTTTTCATTTCTTTTCTTTTCTTTTCTTTTCTTTTCTTTTCTTTTCTTTTCTTTTCTTTTCTTTTCTTTTATTCTAGTTGTAGGTATTATCTGAAGAATTTTTATGTAATTATTTTGTTTTGATTTCAATAAATCAGAAGTCTGAAATATACATCCTCATGTAAGAAATTAGGTACCAGGATGGAGTATTTCATATTTTTATTTATTTATTTATTTATTTATTTGTTTATTTATTTATATCCCATATGTGGGGGAAATGAGAACTTGAACATGTATTTTTTTTTTAGTGTAAAGGGACAGAAATTTGGCAGAAAGAGTTTATTAATAAGAAATGGTTTAAGTTAGATAGGAATATAGCTATAGCTGAAATGTTTGTTAAAAATAGTAAGAAGATTGGGCAATTCTTGGACAAAGTTAAAAAAACTGGTTATGGACAGTGAACAGAACTAATAACGAACCTGTATTGTTATAATTAATTGATTAGAAATTAGGATCTACTGTAAAAATGAGTATGACTGGTATAGAGCTTGAACACTGGTCTCACTCAGTTGTACATGACTTAGCAAAAAATAAATAAATAAATAAATAAAATATTGACATATAACCCTTTTTCATGTGGCTTGTTATATGGCAAGGTAATCCAGTATTCCTAAGTAATACATTGTTTATGGATGAAGCTTCATTTGCAAATCCTAGTCATGAGAATCTGCAGAACGTGCACTACTAGTCCATGCAAAATCCCCACTAAATTTGCCAAGTTGCTCATCATCGACAGTGGAGTGACAACATTTGATTTGGTATCATTGGTAATGGTATTTTAGGTCCCTGTTTTTATCAGGGAACATTAAACGGAAGTGATATCATCATTTCTTTAACACACTCTACCCCTCCTCATGGAGGATGTGGAATTGGAAATGCATCTATCAATGTGGTATCAGCATGATGGATGGCTGCACACTATGCGCATGTTTCCAGAAACATTGTGAATGTGAAGTTTCCAAGTAGGTGGATAGGACGGGGAGGTCCTCTGAGGGCCAGCTTGGTTTTCCAACTTGACACCATTAGACTTCTTTCTGTGGGGCACAGTGAAAGATAGTGCATCATCTTTCCAACAACAGTAGAGCATATTCAACTTTGTATTACTGTTGTGTGCAGCAATATCTGTAGAAACACCACAGTCTGTACTGTAGTAATTCTCTTGTTACTCATCTCCAAACAGGTATTGATGCAAACAGGCGGCACTTCGAACATTTGTTGAAGTGACACAGTTTCATTGGAGAAGATGCTGCTGGTGATTTGTGGGTGTGATTTCCATTTAAAAAAATTCAACTTTGTGTTGGAAGTATTATATGTTTACTTTCATGGATTGTAAATACCTTCTCATTGTGTGAGTTCGTGATGTAGGTACATTCCTAGCTAATTGGATTTTCATATTTTTTCATTTTGGAGGTATTTGAGGTTGCAGAGTTAGCTGGGACACCCTATTTAGACATTTGTGTAATAATCAGCAATAATGGTATGTGTATATTCCAATGCTTTAGTAGCAGTGTGGCCCATTTTAGAAAAAAACAAGTAACCATCTTCTTACCAGCACTTCAAATTCATCAGACATTTGTTAGCTTAGCTTCTTTTTGAAAAACCTTTGAGGTGGTTGATTTTTCTTTTGAGGATCATAACAATAAATCCAAAATTCCTCCCCAGTAATGTGGCATTCCAAACCAAATTTGAAGTGAAGCCTTTAAATTTTCCCCATGCTTTTCTGCACCAAATAATGCATTGTTGATTTTAATCGGGAGTCAGTATATGTGGAATCCATCCACAACTCCTTGGAGAACAAGAGTATTTGATTTCAAGTGCAACACAGAATCAACTAAGAAATATTAACATAGTGTATATTTAGGATGTGGCCAGCTAGGATATCTGATGAAATATTTTCTACAACCCATTCAATAAGCATCAAGCAGTGTAGTAGACATAACACCTTGTGAAGGACTTTCCCAACAAGTCAATGAGCAAGTGAAAAACAAACTAGGACTGGCACAACGAGAAGTTCGGAGATGTCATCTCCATTGCTTCGAATTGTAACGGGAGTTTTTGGTTTGAAATGAGTTTTTGTATTCTGATCTGAATATTAATGGGCCATGAAATGACAATATAAAAAAAATGATGAACGGTTGCTAGGGGAAACAGGAGAATCAGTAATCTTGCTTGAGGTGAAAAGAGGAAAAGTTTTGCATAGTAATGGAAAATCAATAATCTTCATAAGAAGATGTGTTCTGTAATCTTGTTAGTGATGAGTAGACGTGCAGGAGTAAAGAGTTTTATGTAATTAATGGAATATTTTTATTAAAGAAGTAAGAATTTATCAATATGCTGGAGGTAACCTGCAATGATTGACTAGGAAAGAAAATTCAAGTAAAATGTAACCCTGATAATACAATTAAATTATTTGTTACAAAATTGGACTTCTCCAAAATAGTATTTATTTCACTCTGAACCACAGCTGAAAACGAGAGATCTCATGACTCTTATTTAAAGTAAAATGATACAGTTGGTAACCAGAGGAAACTGATAGCCACAAAAACTCACACGAGAAGAGAAAGAATTGTGCTTCCAAAGAAGAAATCCTGCTTCATATGGCGCCCAACGTGGGGCCGAATAAGATGGCGAGAAATTAGCAACATGAGTTTTGTGGAAATTACGAATAGAAAAATTTCCTGCTTCATATGGCGCCTGCCACGTGGCACGAATTAGAGTAAAGTTAGCAACAACACATCATGGAAATTTGAATTTGATGAAAACAATGATACCAGGACTACAGGATGGAGGTAACAAATATCAAGAAAGAAGAGAGAAGATGAGCGAGTACAAACTAACAAAATAAATAAGAAGAGTTATAAAGCGTATTGTAAAAGACCTTATGTTATTGAGAAACAGAAAAATAGTTACCAAAATGGAAGTTAGAAAAGATATAGGAAATAATGGTAAAAATGTGAGTGAACAAGTAGAAAAAGATGTTATAAAAGAATTAGGAAATAGTAAAGAAAATGAATTAACATTGGAAAAGTTTATACAGATTATGGACAGTGTTGAGGGTAATTTACAACAGAAAATGGAAAATGTTGAGGGTAATATAAAACAGGATATGGGTGATATAAAACAGAGTGTAGATAAAAATTCAAATGATTTGCGACATGGTATGGAAATCATGGAGACTAAAATGCAGACTTTTGAGGTTAGTTTAAGGCAGGAGATGAATCAATAACACAAATTACTAATTCCTAGATGAGTCACATTTATTACACATCTGCTTCACTTTCGCACCTATTTTGAGGACATGTTTCGCAAATCATCGTTTGCATCTTCTGCTCTTATGCGACTAAAGCTTGATCCAGTGGTGTGGTGGGTGTGGGTAATTCTGGAGTTGCTGCTGCCATCTGTTGATTTAGTGATGAACTTAAATGTGGGATTCTCTTCTGGCGGGATTTCAAAGTTTATTAGTTGGTTTTTATGTTTTTCTATGTATATTCTCTCCCATATGACGAGTTCACTATGTTTTTGTACGTATTTTAGTAATTCTGTTCTATCTTCAATTTCATGATTTTCAGACCAGAAATGAGCTGCTATTGCGGACTTATCAATATTTTTGTATCTTAAGTGCCTGAAGTGTTCTTTCTTTCTAGTGCCTATGTTTCTTTTTGTCCTCCCTATGTAAATTTTTTCACAGTCTTTACACTTAATCTTGTAAATGCCTGACTTTTCCTCTGGTTTTATCTTATCAGTATTATTACTGTGAAGTAGGTTTTTAATGTTGTAATTGTTTTTTGGTGCCAATGTTATATTGTATTTCTTGAATATTTTTTGGAACTTTTTTGTGGCCCAGGGGTGGTAAGTAAATTTAACAAATCTAATTTCTTGTTTTATTGGTGTGAGAGCTGTGATCTGTTTTAATCTCTTTTGAAGTTTGAATGATTTTAGTTTTTTATCTACAAGGTTTTTCCCATATCCATTTTTAATTGCAGTTTTAAAGATTTGATGGTATTCGTTTTGATAATCTTGCTGGCTGAGGGGTAAATTTACTAATCTGTGTGTGAGACTGTTGATGGTGGCATTTTTGTGTGGAATTGGGTTGAAACTATTTGCTTTGATGTAATTATCTGTGTGTGTTGCTTTTCTATGGATACCAAATTCTAGTTTTTTATTGCTTTTTGTGATTTTAAGGTCCAAAAAAGGTAGAGTACAGTCCTCTTCAGTTTCCACTGTGAATTGTATGCTGGGTTCTTGCAGGTTGAGTAGTTTCAAAGCATCATCTATTTGTTTGTAGGGCACTATTGCAAAGATGTCATCTACGTATCTGTACCATGTTTTAAAAATATAAGGGAAGGCTGTAGTTATGTGTTTCAAAAAAGCTCATGTATAGATTGGCCAAAAATGGTGATAGCGGGCTTCCCATAGCTAGTCCTGAAGTGAAGCAGATGTGTAATAAATGCGACTCATCTAGGAATTAGTAATTGTTTCGCTTCACTGTGGTGTTCCAATACAGTTAAATCTCGATACAATAACACAAAGTTTAAGTGATTTTAGGGTAGATTTGAAACAGGGATTGAAAGGTGAAATAACACAGGGAATTGAGAAAGGAAGAAAAGAACGTAGGGAAGGTATGAGATCATTGCAACAGAAAATAGAATCAAATGAATGTGAAGTTGTTAGGTTAAGAAGGATGTTTCCGGAAATTAAGATTGTACAAGAAAATGTAGTGAAAGATATAAAGTGTGAAATAGCTAAGGAAGTAGATGTCCTTAAACAACAACAGAATGAGTTTGTAGAAACACAGAAAATAGAAATCAAAGAATTAGAAAATAGAATGAAGCAAGAGGTAAGTGAGGTATTGATAGAGAGTTCTAGGAAAAACCATGAGAAAACAGTAAATATGCAGAGTAATCTTACCAAGGAGGTGACTAGAATTAAAAATGATGTAAAAGTAATTGGTACTGAGATGCAATCACATTCTGGTGAATTAAAGTTAAAGTATGATGAAGTTAACAAATTAAATGAAGGAGTAATTTCACAAATAAAACTTGTGCAAGAGAATTTTGAAAAAGAAAAAGAAAATATTGGGAAACTAACTCCTAACTAACTATCTAACTCCAGTGATTGCATTACAGGAAAATAAGATTAGTGAAAACCAAAGTGCAATCAAATCTAAAAATGTAACCTATGTTGGCTTACCTTGTAATTCAGGTAATATTCCACATAATGTTGAGAATTATCTGGACAGTAATGACATTAAATCATTGATTCCAGATTTTGATGTAAATAGTAACAAACCAGCACCCAATATGCTCACACACACAAATGTACACAGTCAAGGTCCCACAAATTGTACAAATTACTTGTTACATGACATAAGTCCACCCACTTTCGATAAAGAATCTGGAGATAATCCTAAAGTATTCCTTAGAGAACTAGAAAAATTAATTATGTGGGTGAATCACCCAAAGTGAATCTCAAAACAGAGAATTCTTTTGTATATAAATTGTTATGTTAGAAAAATTCTTTGTATTATATCATGTTTTGTTGATTGTGAGAAATGTAAAATTGTTAATTATGATATTTTATTCAAATGTGGGGCGGAGCACACCCCCCACATGAAAACAAGGATACATATTTAAAAACATGTGTTATAGTAATGTCAAGTTGTTAAATGTTCATTTATTGTTATATTTCACTCAATGTATATTTATTGTTATATGTTATGTATGTTATATTTATGTTATTGTTCATTGTTGTAAACAAAATTGTTAAATTTGGGGCATTCTTCAAAATATATGGAAACACATTGTTGAAGTATTTAAATTTAAATTATTTTCCATATATTTCGAAGAAGGGCATATGTAACAGAAGTTTTTGGTTTGAAATGAGTTTTTATTTTCTGATCTGAATATTAGTGGGCCATGAAATGACAATATAAAAAAGATGATAAACGGTTGCTATGGGAAAAGGAAAATCAATTATCTTGCTTGAGGTGAAAAGAGGAAAAGTTTTGCATAGTAATGGAAAATCAATAATCTTCATAAGAAGATGTGTTCTGTAATCTTGTTAGTGATAGTAGACGTGCAGGAGTAAAGAGTTTTAAGTAATTAATTGAATCTTTTTATTAAAGAAGTAAGAATTTATCGATATTGTGCCTTTTGGGTTCGTGAAATTAAAAGTCCAATTGCACAAACTCAAAATGTTCTTTATTTCCACCGAATTACAGTTGAAACACTTGTCGATTACATAGAATTACTTAGCACACACAATTACAATTCACCAGTTCATCTGTCACAGGTCCATTGCACGCTCACAGTTACATACAACTTCTTTGATACACGTACACCATCTTCCAGTCCATCCACTCACTCGGCGCTCCTCACGGCTGCTCGCCAAGAACTGAACTGACTCGCCCACTGCAGGCCTTATATAGGGATATCACTGTTTCTGGAAATCTCGCGGTTCAGAAAATAATCCTGAATGTTCCAGATGCCAGGGGGGAGGGGAAAGAGGCGGCCAGCGACCAGTGACACTTCCCTAATCATCCCCTCAGTTAGTGACACGAAATAAATGGGTAGGCGTGGCCTGAATGCCTCCGGTCCCCTACTCAGCTGTCAGTTGGTCGTGCTTTCCGATAATTGGGTGACAATTTAATTGTATTATCAGGATTACATTTTACTTGAACTTTCTTTCCTAGTCAATTATTGCAGGTTACCTCCAGCATATCGATAAATTCTTACTTTTTTAATAAAAAGATTCCATTAATTACTTAAAACTCTTTACTCCTGCACGTCTACTATCACTAACAAGATTACGGAACACATCTTCTTATGAAGATTATTGATTTTCCATTACTATGCAAAACTTTTCCTCTTTTCACCTCAAGCAAGATAATTGATTTTCCTTTTTCCCATAACAACCGTTTATCATCTTTTTTATAGTGTCATTTCATGTCTTGTTAGTGATAGTAGACGTGCAGGAGTAAAGAGTTTTAAGTAATTAATGGAATCTTTTTATTTAAGAAGTACGAATTTATCAATATGCTGGAGGTAACCTGCAATGATTAACTAGGAAAGAAAGTTAAAGTAAAATGTAATCCTGATAATACAATTAAATTATTTGTTACAAAATTGGACTGCTCCAAAATTATATTTATTTCACTCTGAACCACAGCTGAAAACGAGAGATCTCATGACTCTTATTTAAAGTAAAATGATACAGTTGGTGACCAGAGGAAACTGATTGTCGCAGAAACTCACACGAGAAGAGAAAGAATTGTGCTTCCCACGAAGAAATCCTGCTTCAGAATGATGCTATGTGCTTCATTGTGTATGGCTGAACATAAAGGACAACACGGCGTTGGGGCGGGTTTTCTCCGGGACCTCCGGTTTCCCTCGCCATCTCATTCCACCGGTGCTCCATCTTCATCTCATGCATCATCAGTGTCACCGCCTGCGGTGCCGTATGTAGTAAAAGTGGGCGTTAAACACTACACATTTTTTGAGCATAAAGGAAATCTGTGCTAGATACTGTAGACAAAAGTCCAATGTAATCAGACCTGATGTGGTGGAGCACTTGCCATCAAGGAATCCTGATCGGCCCTGCCAAATATGGCTTTGGCTGACACCTTTGCTATGGAGGAAGAGGCAGTGCTGGAATCAACCCTGGGGAGGAGCATTCTAAGCCTATAAATGTTTTTCATGCGGGTAGTTGTCTATGTGATAACTGGTACTGAACACCCTTAGGAAGCATGATGCATCAGTCAACTTCAGCAATAGGGTTCTGCACCTCAGCCAAGACAAGGTAATGCTCCAGAACTCCAACGAGCAGCTGGAGTCTGCAGCATGATTCTGTAGAGAATGCCAATTGGACCTGCAAGGAGCAAGTTGGTTTTGGTAGGTGCATCTGAAAAGCTGGTGATCGTGGAACCTCTTGGATCACCTTTACAATGTGCAAGAGATGGCCTATAAATGGATGCAGGAAGTGAACAACTGAATGAAGACCTGTTAGGATTAGCAAGATGACAGTCAAGGATTCGGGCAGGATGACCTATTTTGATCTGAGGTCATCCAAAAACTTTTGGTTGTCATCAAGCAGCTAGGCACAAACTGCACATTCTTGAAGCAACAAGGCCTTTTAACTTGACTATTACAAAAGAGTATAACTTCTCTGGCAATCAGTATTGGCTGTTAATACTTACTAAGGTTTATTTTACTATCCCCTGGGGCAACAGGCCAAAATAAGCATTTCATTCACATGACTTTCTTTATACCACTTAAGAAACTGTCCTTGAAAAGCTTATTCAGTCTAACTCATCTATTAATCAAGACAAACATTTGTAGCAATTGTTTACTATATATTTTCTTGTAGGTGCAATGGGGAAAGAGAATGTAGCCTTTACTCTTTGCATGCCCAGGTGAAAAGAAAATGAGTAATGTTTCATGTTTGATAAACTTTTAAATAAGTATTTTAAATTAAGTATTAATAATAAGTATTTATTAATTATAATAAATAATACTTATAATAATACTTACTATTAATAATAAGTATTTAGTTTTAAATAAATATTGAAAAATTCAAATCACTGATAATAAAACAGACGGCGACTGCCATACTTATTAATCATTTCTTCACACTAGCCGTATATAGGCTAAGGTTTTTGATAGATAGTCAACATGAAAAATTCAATGCCATGACCGCAGTTTGAACCACGGATCTCCTGGTTTCCGTCCAGTCGCTCTTGCCCTTTGAGCTACCATGGCCAATGTGCCATCCTGACATTAAATTCTTCATTTGAAGAAAATAACTGGTGACGATGGGGACAAACCATTCTCCGAAACTTGTCCAAGTAAGGATAATTTAAGTGATGTTTGTGTTTGAATTACCGACTCATTACTTTCAGATGTTATGTGTTCATTTCCAATAACAGCAAAAATGAACAGAAGAACTAATTGCCAATATCGGATATCATTTCTTTGTGCTGCTGCAAATGAAACTTGTGCTTGCATTTTATCTGTACAATAAAAATGAAGTACAAATCAGTGGAGAAGTAAAGTGCAAGAGGTCAAAATTAGTTAATACTTATGAGTTGAGGAATTTAATCAGTGACATCCAAATTGATTAATAAACTGGTGAGTTTTCTGCTGACTAGAAAAAAAGTAACATTTTCAAGGGATTCACTTAGCAAGTTTTAAAAGATTCTTAGAGAACAAAATATCATCTTGGACTAATATATAGATACCCTTAAATAAATATGTAGCAATCCTAAGCCCCTGCATATCACTGCCATGCAATTTGAGAATTCATGGTTTGTAAATTCACTTTCAGCATACTAATGTTCATATGGAATATTATTTTAAATGTTTTATTTTATATATTTCAATATAGAGAGCAAAGCTTCAAATATTTTATAGTTCAGGTACTATGCTGAAGTTATTTAGTAGGTGGTGGTGGGAATCATTGGAATTACATATGCCAATAAAAATAAATTCTGATGTGTACTTTCACATAATTGTCTCTACTCTGTCTTGTAAAACTGTTCTTACAAATGCTGTTTGTCTAGTGCATATTAATGTAATTACACCAAAAGGTAGTCTTGATTAAACTCTGTAATAAAGATAATAAGAAGGTAGGTGAGTACTTGACTGAAGTCAAAAACAAATGTGTATTGTCAATAAAAACAGAGACAAATGAAACAAGTTTATCATCTATAAATAAAATATTTAGATATATAAGTCATACTGAAAAATTCAATGCCAAAAATTCTAACTAAATCTTAGCCGACACATGGCTAGGGTAGAAGAACGATTAAATATCCATCAAAATGTTTAGATTTTAAGAAAAACTGGGAGATGAGTATAATACAGATTAGCAAGATAACGGCCTAGGCTAGAAAGACAAAGAAAGAAATCACTACATTCCTAGTGCTTCTGCATTCATATAGTAGGGTATTCATATAGTGGTAGAATGATATTGATAATTAAAACATGTAGCATATGATCTTGATGTAAGTAATAAGCAAAAGAAAGGAAAGGTTTGCATCTAAGCACTTGCAACTTTGTTACTGAATTTAAATTATTATAATTTCAGGTACTGTGGCCTGGATCTTCTGGAGAAAATTGCCCTCACTTATAAAATACCCTTATCGGCAACACAGCAAAAGATAGTGGTATCAAACTTAAAACATCCAGATCAGACTGTGAAAAGGCGAACTCTAAGTCTTTTAAGCAGTGTAGCAGATGCTGAAAGTGCCGAGGTAGTCTGTTCATATATGGCAGATTATTTACAGGAGAGTGACAGTAGTGTCAATAATTCAGATTTGGTAGACAAGGCTTTGAATCTTACAGATAGATATGCAGACAGTCAGTCATTATGGCATATGGCCATACTCATCCGTCTTCTGTCACTGGTAGAGCAGACCCAGGCACGGGGGATACAACGAAGAATACAGTTAAGGCTGATCTCAGGTATGTTCATAGTTTGTTGCTACCATACTCTAAGTATACAGACTGTGTCAAAATTAATAATATAAACCAAAAGGGCAAAGAGCACATGCAAGTGGCTGCGCAGTGGCTGAGTGGTTAGTCCACTCGACTCTCACCAAAGCAGCCCGGTTTCAATCCCACATGCTTTTCTGTTAGATTTTGGTGGACAAAATGGCATAGAGGCGAGTTTCCTCTGGAAATGAAATGAAATGTGTAGTGTTTAACGCCTGCTTTTACTACATACAGCACCCCAGGCGGTGACACTAATGGTACATGAGATGAAGATGGAGCACCGGTGGAATGAGATGGCAGGGGAAACCGGAGGTCCCGGAGAAAACCCGCCCCAGCGCCGTGTTGTCCACCACAAATCTCACTTTGCAGTCGCCTGGGATTGAACCTGGGCCGCCTTGGTGAGAGCCAAGCGATCTAACCACTGAGCCACGGTGCGGCCAGTTTCCTCCAGGTGCTCAAGTTTCCCCTGACCTCTCATTCCACCAGTGCTCCATCGTTATTTCATGTATCACCAGTGACATCGCCTTTGCTGAAGCATGTAGTAAAAGCAGGCATTAAACGTTACAAAAACAAAAGCATATGCAATTAGAAGCAAAAACATGGATTTGCAAATGAACCATTTATGAGTAACTGCATGGTGTGGCCACAAGTAGTAGTGATCACTGTTTTGAAGACTGCACATTGCAGTCCAAGTTGTTGCTTTGTTTTCAAAACTAAACATTGCAGAAAAGCAATTTAACTGAAACCACAGAATGTACACGACAAACTAGGTGCAGAGTTGCAAGTAGTAGCAGTCACATCACCTATCTGAGAAGTACTAGCTATACTGTAATTTAGTCAAAATGAAACAATAATAATAATAGTAATAATAATAATAATAATAATAATAATAATAATAATAATAATAATAATAATAATAATAATAATAATAATAATAATAATAATAAATTAATAATAATAATAATAATAATAATAATAATAAATTAATAATAATAATAATAATAATAATAATAATAATAATAATAATAATAATAATAATAATAATAATAAATTAATAATAATAATAATAAATTAATAATAATAATAATAAATTAATAATAATAATAAATTAATAATAATAATAAATTAATAATGATAATAATGATAATAATGATAATAATGATAATAATAATAATAATGATAATAATAATAATAATAATAATAATAATAATAATAATAATAATAATAATAATAATAATAATAATAATAATAATAATAATAATAATAATAAATTAATAATAATAATAAATTAATAATAATAATAAATTAATAATAATAATAAATTAATAATAATAATAATAATAATAATAATAATAATAATAATAATAATAATAATAATAATAATAATAATAATAATAATAATAATAATAATAATAATAATAATAATAATAATAATAATAATAATAATAATAATAATAATAATAATAATAATAATAATAATAATAATAATAATAATAATAATAATAATAATAATAATAATAATAATAATAATAATAATAATAATAATAATAATAATAATAATAATAATAATAAATTAATAATTAATAATAATAACCTTTGTGTGAGTAGGAAGACATGCATTTTGTGTATGATAAGGCTAATATAATCTGATCAGACTCTAATGCAAATACTAATATTCTAATCAAAAAGCAGTTTAGCAGTTGCTGACCACATAGTGGAAAGTTTTCAACTAACAGGAGAAGATGGATAATCAAAGCAGTCATCGGCAATGAAAAGAAGGATTAGTCCGAGCTAAGATTCTATGGAATGTAGATGCAAAAATCTTGTTGCCAGTATTGTAACCACTTGATTAGCATGTACCTGAGGAGCAACCCAGCAGTAACATATACTGTGTGTCTTATCTTCTCCTGTCACTGCAGAAAAACAGTACCTTCCTTTAGCCTCAACTTGCAGTACTTGCATTTGTTAGAAATTGCCTATGTACTGACAAGTTAGTTTGCTACATTCTATTTATATGGTTATTTATCTTTTATTTTGTGCATCTGTGTATATGTTGTGAGCATTTGCAATTAGGCTAACACTTTTAATTGTATATTTAACTGGTAATTTGCGAGGCATTTTTACCATGAGTAATATGACCTAAAATTTCACCCCTTTGAGGTGCAGTCAGTGCCACACAACCTCATGATGTGGCATGCTACTTTATGTGATGAAGCCTTTGTCAAAATGTTCAAATGCAATGCATAAAGAACTCCCAGCAATATTTTTCATATACACAAGAAATACAAGATAAAAATATAAGAATAAAAGTATGACACTATGGTGGGGTTCAAACTTTAAATTGTCTTTCTAATTCCTTTCTTGGAAGTGTTGAAAACAGTGTTGTTATGATAAATTAACTTTAAAGAGAGTCGATTAAAGACACTAGACAACACTTACTTTTAAATTTTTCCGGAACATGTTTCTGAGGCTTTGATAGAGGCAAAGCCTCAGAAACATGTTCCGGAAAAATTTAAAAGTAAGTGTTGTCTAGTGTCTTTAATCGACTCTCTTTAAAGTTAATTTGAATTGTCTCCCCATTTGACACAGCTACATTTTACCACTGAGCTATGACAGCACTTATCAGAGTTCCAGTTTTATTCAACATAGATGTTGATTCTGTTAAAATCTTACTTCCACATGTTTTCCATTTTCTTGCATATTTTCTAATGCCAAATAGTTTTGTGATATTTAGTGCATATTTTATTGCACATAGTTTAGTTTACGTATCTCCTAGAACTGACCTGCAAATTTGTGTGTGTGTGTGTGTGTGTGTGTGTGTGTGTGTGTGTGTGTGTGTGTGTGTGTTTGCGTGCGCGCGTGTGTGCGTGCGCGGCCATTTTCAAGATATTCTTTGTTATTGATTTAAATTTGTATGTATTTCTACCTTTCTTAAACGAGAAATCATCAATTTTTTCTGGCGGTTGTATAAAGAATATGGAATTTCACAATAAATATAAAGTATGTGCTTTAACCAGACTGCACTTTTTTTATAGTCTCTTACAGTTTACCAGTGATGCAAAGGTCACTTACAATGAAGAGGACTTTAGAGAGTATTCCTATCAAATTTTAAATACATGTTTCTTAAAACATATAGTATTGTAATCAACATTGTTAAAGCTTATTAAATTATAGATGAGTCATATTTATTACACATCAGCTTCACTTACGTACTTAATTTGAGGACATGTTTCACGAACCATCGTAATTGGTTCGATGGTTCGTGAAACATGCACCTCAAATTAGGTGCATAAGTGAAGCTGATGTGTAATAAATATGACTCATCTATAATTTAATAATTATTTCACTTCACTGTGGTGTTCCAATACAGTTAAATTTCGATATATTGAAGTGACATCAAGTCAAGAGGAACACGTGAAAGTTAGATCCAGCCAATTTAAAAGCCGGACAACATGGAGGTAAAATTGCGAACGATGGTTCGCGAAACATGTCCTCAAATTAGGTACGTAAGTGAAGCTGATGTGTAATAAATACGACTCATCTATAATTTAATAATTATTTTGCTTCACTGTGGTGTTCCAATACAGTTAAATTTTGATATATTGTTAAAGCTATTTTTGGGAATAACCCTACAGGGAGTATGTTTGTAAACAACATTAATGTATACTCCAGGAACACAACACGCAACAGAGAGTGACATGGGTAGCAGGAACCTTTCATACAATGAATGGGGACAGCGTACGAGTTTCTGTTGGACAACAGTGCGCCTAGTGTAATGAAGGAAGATGTCATGACAGATGCGGCTAAGAAATTTAATGCCAGTACTAGAATAGCATGTTGGATTTGGCAACAGGGCTGGAGTTTTTGAAATGTGTATCCACTTATGCTGTAGTTGCACCTTGGATGAAGGTCCATTGAAGCAGAATCTCGCTGTACAATGTATATGGCACCTGCCTCTGCGAAAGTGGCAGAATGTTCATTCAATTGCAATGGTACTAAATGTCTCCAAGAACATCCTACATAGGTATGTGAAGGTGGGAGAGTTGGGAATCCATACAAATGCACTAAAGCCATTATTGACCGATCACAACAAAACAGAACATCTATAATTTGCCTTATCAATGCTGGATTCTGCCACCATTGATTGTTCTGAAAACAAAAATATGAAGTTCAGCAGATGATGTAGACCACTTATGTGAATGAAAAATGATTCCACCTGATGGAGGGTCAAAAAATGTACTTACTGACAGATGAACCTGACCAACAGCAAACTTTCAAAAGCAAATTATTTGTTACAAAGATTATGTTTCTTGCTGCTGTAGCTCAGCCTCGTTGGGATACTGGTTGCAATCAGAAGGGAGTCTGCCAAGGAGAATTCAGTTGTCCATTCAGCAGGACTGTCTGTATCCGTATATCATTCCCAATAATTGTACCTGGCTTAGATGATTCAGTGGAATCACCATGGGTCTTATATATTAATCTCCAAACAGCCCACTTAGATCTGGAGTTCTTCTGGACAATTTAGTTTCTCCAGCATCAGGCATTTCCTCAAACTACTGAAGAGTAGATCACTGCCATTAAAACATCTTTCTCTGACCTGAAAGGCTCAATGTCTTCTTTGCTTTGCAGTCCTGTGTTGTTTGAATAATGCAATTGCATGAGGAGAACAACTACAAGATTTTGCATATGCAAAAGGCACACTTGGACAGTTGCAATGTCCTGCCATCTTGCTTGAAGTGTCCTTGATACATTTTCTAGACTTGGGTGTACTGTAGCAGTATATCTCTTGGAGCAAGGCAAGCTGTTGGATTGATGCCTTCCCATATTAACACAACAGTCTCAGTATGGTAGGAGCATTTTCTTTTGTTTGTTTTTGTTTTGTTATTTTGTAATTTGTTATTGTTTTTCTTTTACTGAAGCAATTAGTGTACAGTATGGTAGAATATTTTGTTTGTTTTCTTTTTGGGTTGGACTGATTCTGGAACAATAAAATTGTGTGCCTCATCCCCTTGTTTCATTTTCACCTTACCTATTCTTAAGCACCATCGTTACAGTATGCGGATCATATTATTATGGGACAAAAGAGATAGACACACTGGACAGTTATATGGAACAGAGGGAGTACCCTACTTAGTAGATGAATAGTAGAGAAAGTAAAACTGTGTTGGAAATGTTGGTTTTCATACATTTTTATACTGAAACCTTTTAACTTCACATAGAGATTATCCTTCTTTAAATCTGTAACATTCAATTCATACTCACAAGGAAAGCATTCTTTCTGTCTACTAGGCAAACTTTTGAGGGTCGATAGTCAATCCGGGACATTTCTTCAGGTTTAAATGGATGCTTAGGCTGGAGGTTTCATATGCAGTAGACAGTTTCACCTGTGTCCTTTTACTGGTAGACATCGCTCATTTCCCGTGCTTCTGGATAGGCCATTATTCAAGATGGTGAACAATAGTGTGAATGTCCACATGAAACCGCATGTTATGATGGAGTTTTTGGTGAACGAGGCATAAAACCTGCTGAAATACAGAAGATTTCAGGCTCAGTATGGTGATGTGACACTAGTTGCAGTAAGGCATTTGAATGGTGCAAGCGCTTCAAAGATGGCCATATCTTGATCACTGATGATCATGGTCATGTTGGATCACAGCCCAGGGTAGTCATTCCTGAGAACATTCAGCACGTGGAGCAGCTGATCCTAGACAATCATCGCATAACCTGTTGTGAAATTGCAAGGGTGTGTATCTGTCGCTAGGAACAGTGAACACAATAATTCATGATCATTTGTTGTTCCAAAAAGTGAGTGCATGTTGTGTACCAAAGCAACTATCTGCTTTTGACAGATACAGAAGGGTTGAAGTCTGTAGAGAACTGAAGGACCACTATGAAAGGGAAGGCCAGGATTTTCTGAATTGCATCATCACATGTGATGAAACATGTGTTCACTATTTCACCCCAGAATCCAAAAGAGCATCGATGCAATAGAAGCATAAGGATTCACCACCTCCCAAGAAATTTTGAACAATTTTGTCTGCTGGTAAAGTGATGGAAAGTGTATTCTGGGATAAACAGGGCATTATTCACGTTGGTTTTTTACCCCATGGTGTCACTATCAACTGTGAGTATTACTGTCATGTTATGCGTGATGTGCATAAGAGTTTACGGAAGAAACGTCTGGGTTTGATCACAAACGGTGTTCTCTTTTTGCAAGACAATGCATGACCGCATACTGCTCAATGCACATTCCAAATAATCATGGAACTTGGCTGGGAGATTTTGCTACACGCTCCCCCCTCCCTATAGTCCTCAAGTGATTTCCACCTGTTTTTGTCCTTGAAGGAATTCTGTGGAGGAAAACATTTCAACACTTGATGAAGTGAAGCATGATGTCCTACAATGCTTCTGTCGGAGTTCTAAATCTTTCTATGCCGAAGCATTTCAGGCATTAGTCAAACGCTGGTATAAGTATATAACTGTAGCTGGAGATTGTGGAAAAATAAATCCACTTTCCACACTTTGAAATTCGTTTTTCTATTAGTTTTTAAACAAAGTTTTAGGTTGACTTGAACAACCCTCGTACAGTGCTTAAAAATTATGCATAACCATGTAAAGTATTCTGATTTGCATAAACTAAGTTATTTATTGGTTTGGTTAATGTATAACATGATCAAAAAGGTTATAAATCTTTGCATTTCTTTACCTTTAGAAATTTGCCTCCTAAAAGCTGCTTTTATCACATTTTCAGGAAAAGAAGACAGCCACATATTACGAGCCAAAAGCATGCTTGTACAAATACTACAAAAATATTCAGAATTAAAAACTGTGTCTACATCAGTGTTAGAAGTGTATGTGTGGATTCTCAGTTATTCTTGTGAATCCTCCATGGAAAAATTGGAAGATAGTAAGGAGGCACTGGAAAAGCTTGTTTTTTTGGGAAGAAAGGTACTGCAAAATCAGGAACATGGGAGTGAAGGAGTAACTAAATTATTAGTTTCAATTGTGCAGAGTGCTGGTGTAATTTGTGAGAAATGCAGGACTACTGTACCCTTTTTAACAGAGTTCCTGCAAGAAACAACCAAATCTCCTTTAAGCAATGCATATATAAGAGATGTATGCAAAGAAGTATATCACATGTTGCCTTATGTTAATGAAGTAAATAAAATACTGCATCAAACAAGGGATGAAGAAGAAACTTTGGATTTCAGTCTCTCATTCCTGGATGAATATGTATGTGAAAGCCTTGAATCTGGTAGAAAGCCCTATCAGCCTAAGGTGTTCAGTCCAGTACAATATAGTGTTCCAGATATCCCACCTGAGAGTGAACATTTCACCTCCTCTCCTCCACTTTCAGTCACCTCAAATGCCAGTTCAGCATTGGATTTGCCCAAAAGTGACTGCTTTAGTTCAGAAGAATGCAAATCTTGGTCACTAGTAAGGTATGTATATCTAAGTAGTAGTACACTAAGTTCAAATAATAACTGATATAAAACACATAAAAATGCAAGTATAATGTTTTAAAAATTATACATAATGAGCAGAGGTAAATAAGGATTATTGAAGGCCAGAGACATGTATGTTTTTCCATAGGTATACTGCACATGGACAGTACTGTTATTGGTCGCACATGTAAGCAAAGGCAGGTAGGTATAACCAGGCGATGACAACTGCCTCACACTGTGAGGAAACAACTCACATTATACTAAACCTTGACCTTGCATCTGCATATACTTGAAAGGCAATGCTTCACCAGTTCGCAGAGTACTACCTTAGATTGTTTTCAGTGTTTGCAAATTTTATGGCCATACTGTACATCTGACGTCATTCATACTGTGTCCAGCTAACTTGTCGCGCGCTAGCACACATCTCTCTGACCTGTAATGATTATTATACTACACACGCAATATTTGTATTGTGCTGACTTTGCAAGAAGCAGTGTATGGGCGAAGGCACTTAAAGCTTTTGTACTGCCAAGCAGAGTAAAACAAATGAGAAAGATAGTAAACTGAAATAACCTTTCCATGTTATTTCAAAGTGTGGTATCATCACATTGACAATAAAAAATAAAACTATAAATAGAAGTATTTATAAACAGTGGAGCTTCATCAAGAAAACCTTTCAGTTCGAGAAGTGGTTTAAAAAAGTTTTATTACATTGACATTTTTGCAATGGTACCTAAAGAACTCATACAAGATGCTCTTAGACTTCTGAATATTCAGAATCTGGCTATAAAATTTACATTAGAAACAGAAAAAGATGGGGTTCTCCTGTTTTTGGACATCAAGATTAAAAAGATAGATAAACTCGCTTTTTATTAAAATTCGTAAGCTTTCATGGCTGGTGTCAGTATAATATAAAGTATTAACCAGGTTTGTGGGCCGTGGTCTACTGGGCTCCTTCATCTTCCCAGATGTTTTGTCTGCGGCTGCGGCAGACATCTTCAGTGGCAGTGCGATCGAAGTGTCCTGGCGGAAGTCTCAACAGCAACTCACAGTTGATGAGAGAGAATTAAGAAATGTACTTTTAAAGAGATGAAAATCGCAAGAGCCAGAGGTGACAAGGCATACGTGAGAAGCTTGGACCTGTGGATCAATGACATAAAACAGGATATGAGTCAGCTAAATACCAGAAAGCCAACAGAGAATAGCACACATGCCAGCGGTCAGGAACCTCAGATGATGTCAAGGTTACGTAGTATGGCTAGGAGTAGCAGCAGAGAACCCAAAAGGGGAGAGCATATGAGAGCATATGATGCACATAGTATGGCCTTGGGAGCAGCTGCGGGAATTGACATGCGGAAGCAGAACAGACTCAGCATAGTCTCACCGCCAGGAGGACGTATTCTGCAGGTTGAAGACGGAGAGGGAGGTAGTGATCCAGTAAGCAGGTCAAGGTTGACAAGGAGCAAAACCAAACAGCAACAATTCAGGTTCGAGAGAAAGGGATCATTATAGGAAAAGCTATAGGGGGTTATATCGTGTAATGTGCAAGGGATATTGGAAAAGTTGAAGAATGGTGTAATAATGCAGAATTTGAGATCAGGCAATGTGCAAGATCACAGATCCGTTCAGAAGAGCAAACAAAATATCCATTCATTGAAACAAAAAAACGTCATATACACCAAGGCAGACAAAGGTAACAAAATAGTCATAATGGATAAATCTGATTACCTTGAAAAAATGGAAGAAATGCTAACTAACAGTGAATATGAAACCATTAACAAAAATCCATTAACAGCTTGCATAAAATCATTTGAAAAAACAATAGCAAAATCAAGTATAATATCAAACAAATATACAGTTAAACCAGATAACCCAACCTTACCTAGACTTTATGGCTTACCCAAAATACACAAACCATCCATAACAATGAGACCTATATTTAGCAGTATAAATTCACCAACATACAAACTTGCAAAGTGGCTAACAAACAAATTCAACTCATTTCCAAAATTCGATAGCCTAAGCATCAAAAACACCTATGAACTTATAGAACACATTAAGGATACTGAACTAAATGAAGAGGACACACTAGTCTCATTTGACGTTAAATCACTGTTTCCCAGCATACCAGTTAAACAACTCCCAACATTGATAGAAAAATGGCTCAAATCACTTGGAATGTCATCACTTGAAATTTCAGATTACATCGAACTTACCAAATTATGCATAGAACAGAATTTCTTCCAGTTTCAAACAAAATTTCCATCAAACTTCTGGTTTAGCAATGGGCAACCCCTTATCACCTTCCTGGCCGATCTGTACATGAGTGCACTAGAAATAAGGATCACTAAAGGTTTCCCATGGATGTTCAAACTCTGGCAAAGATATGTAGATGACATATTTGCCATAGTGCCAAAAAAACACATCAGTGATGCACTAAAACTTTTAAATATTCAAGACAAAAGCATCAAGTTCACTGTAGAAGTTGAAAAAGACGAGTATTTACCATTTTTAGATCTAAAAATAATCAGAAATAAAAATAGAATAAACTTTGGCATTTACAGAAAACCAACACAGACAGACAACTACATAAAAGCTAATGGCTACAATCCAAGATCCCACAAACAGGCAATCTTTAATAGTTTAGCACACAGACTGGTCAACATCCCTCTCACAGCAGAAGAATACAAAATAGAATACAACAAAATTATTGAAATAGCACAGAAAAATGACTTTCCCAAATCACTAGTAGACAAAAAAGTGAACTTAGCAAATAAGAAGAAACTACTAAAGGAAACCACAACCCTCTCAGCTACAGAAACTAAAATGATCTTCAAAAAATTCACTTACCATCCATGGGCCTTTGATAAATTCAAAAAAGTCTTCAAAAAACAAATCATTCAACTAGCACCAGTCAACCATTTCTCCTTAAAAAACCTAATTTGCTCAAACACTAAAGATGCCATTCCATCTAACAAAAAATCTGGTATATATCAAATTGAATGCTGTGACTGTAGTCAAATTTATATTGGAAAAACCAAAAGAAATTTAGAAACAAGAGCAAAGGAACACTTTAGGAACATCTGAAACTAGTTCCGGGAAAATTTAAAAGTAAGTGTTGTTTAGTGTCATTAATCGACTCCCAATTAATTTAATGTGCAAGGAGTTGTAGACACTTGGTTAACAGGTGATATTACAGTGGAAGTGAGTGATTTCGATTTTTATGAGAAGAAAGGGATGAGAAAGAAAGAAAGAGGCCGTATGTCAGGCAGTCTAGGTTTATTTGTTAGGGAAGATTTGCATATTAAAGTGAAAGTTTATAGTGATCTAGGAGAGAGCTCTGTGTTGTGGTGTGTGCTAAGTGGAATAGGGATGAAGGAAAGATTGTGTTTTGGAGTGGTATACAACCCATCAAATACCTCAGAATTTTATAATCCAAACTTATTTAGGTTAATAGATAGATAGATAATTTATTCATCTTGTAAATCATACATTGTACATGAGTACTATGATACAAGACACGTCAAATTGTGAATTTACAGTGCAATTAACTATACTTGTTAATTAACAAGTCACATCCAATAAGGACAAGTCAGTGTTTGTACAAAATAATGTTTTATAAAGATATCTCAAGAAATTTTATAATATACACAATTAATTCAGAAATGTAACAATATTATAAACTTTCCATAAATTCACTAACAGAATAAAAACAGTGGTCTAGCATGTATGCCAAAACTGACTTTTTAAATGCTGAAAAATTTCAAGTGGTTTTATTGGCTACAGGCAGTTTATTAAAAAAAGTGATTCCTAGGTTTATTACACTGTTTTGATGAGCTCTTGTGTTACTTCTATTTACATGAATATCCATTTTCTGTCTAGTATTATGATTATGAACTGTGTCATTAAAGGTACAGTGGCCATATCCTTTCATTAAATTTTTCTTTGTAAATTTTAAAATTTCAAAAATGAAAATACATGGGAGAGGTAAGATTTTAAATTTTTAAATAATGGTCTGCACGTAGATGTTGATTTAACTCTTCCAAGTATTCTTAGAATCCGTTTTTGCATTATGAATAATGATTTACAATGTGGTGAGTTACCCCATAATGTTATGCCATATTTTAAAATGGAGTGAGTACACGCAAAATACACACTTCTGAGAGTTTTTATGTTAAATGTGTGGATCAGTTGTCAGAAATTATAACAAATTGTACTCAGTTTTTTAATTAGGTGATCAACATGTGTCTCCCACTTTAGGTTACTCTGTATCCAAAGACCAAGTAATTTAGTTGTATTTGCATACTAATTACTTGATTATTACATATTAATTGTGATTGTACAGAAGACTTATTCTGAGAAAACTGAAAATGAATTACATGTGTCTTATCCAAGTTTACAATTAAATTATTATTGCTGAACCATTTAGAAATATTACTGAACATTCTGCTCGATAAGATTTGTAGCTCTTCAAGTGCATTGCTTTCAATTAATATATTTGTGTCATCAGCATATTGAACTATTGTTTTAGCTGTAATATTTGACTGTAAATCATTTACAAACAATAAGAAAAGAATAGGACCCAAAATAGAACCTTGTGGTACAGCAAACTTAATATATTTTGTGTCAGATCGGTATTCTTTAATGCAATCTTTTTCTGCATGTGAAATTTCTACTATTTGCTTTCTGTCCTTTAGATATGATTTGATCCATTCCAATGCATGCCCTCTAATACCCATATGTTCTAATTTTTGGAATAGTAAATTGTGGTTTAGTACATCAAATGCTTTAGTTAGGTCGAAAAATGCACCTAGTATTTTGTCTTTGTTATCTGAAGTATTTATTACACTGTTTACAAAATCAAAAAGTGCAGTTTCTGTTGACTTTTGTTTACAAAACCCATGCTGAGTTTTAGATATTAAATCATTCATCTCTATAAATGCTATAAGTCTTTTATAGAATATCTTTTCCAGACTTTAGAGAAGCTGGATAAGAGTGAAATTGGCCTGTAATTTAGTAAATCGGTTTTATCTCCTTTTTTGTATAGCGGCTTTACTTTAGCAGTTTTTAAAGCTTCTGGAAACACTGCATGTTCAAGAGAGCTATTGCATACGTCTGCTAACGGGTGTGCAACAAGAATAGAACATTTCTTTAGCAAAAAATCAGGAACGTTATCAATACCTGAAGAATACTTGGATTTAAATCTGGATATTACTGAAACGATTTCCTCGAAATCAGTAGGGCACAAGAACATTGTTGTTTCACATATATTTACTCTATTTGTTTTAACTGAAGTACCCATTGTGAAACAATATTTTCAACAAGATTTATGAAATGATCATCAAAAGTCTCTGCTATTAACTTTGGGTTTGTTATTAATTTTGAATGCTTCTGCAGTACTAAATTATCTACATTCTTATTGGGCTTTATTTCATTGTGTATTACTTTCCATGAGGTTTTCAGTTTGTTCTGGGCACTTTTGATGAATTTATCGTTTGCCATCTTTTTTATTTGTTTTATAACTTTATGCAATGTGATATGGAGGAAATATCAAATAGAAACTTAGTTAATATCTGTGGGTGATTTTAATGCAAGGGTAGGAACAAGTCAAATAAACATAATAAATCTGGAGGGGGAGTTAATTGGGGAAACAAAAGAGATTGAAAAAAGGAGTAAAGATAAAGTTTTGAATTGTGAAGGCAAGAAGTTGATAGAATTCTGTGAGGAGACAAGTATGAGGATGTGTAATTGGGTTAAGGGGAAATATGATATGGGAGAATTTACTTTTGTAAATAAAAACAATCAGAGTATCTTTGATTATATACTATATACAGCAGATTTAGACTCATATCTTATTGATTTTGAAGTGTTGAATGTAGTGTGTGCTAGTAATCACTTCCCAATAAGGGCAACATTTCTCAGCATATATGAAGAAGAAAAAAAGAGAACAATATCGAGGAGTCAAAAGTGAAAAATATAAATGGAGGGAGGAATCAGACACTTTCTTAAGGGAACTCGGGTCAGATACTATGAGAGCAGAAGAGGCAGGAGTAGAGGAGATGTTGAAAGAAAATAAAACAGATGTAGCAGTTCTGAAGTTAGAAATGCTAGTAAAAGGGGCAGGTGAAAGGATGAAAGTAAAAAATAATGGGGTGGGTAAGCAGAAGAGATGGTTTGATGAGGAATGCAGGATGGCAAAACGAAGAGTATTAAGGGAACTGAGGAAATGGAGGCTAATAGTTGTACAAAAGGAAAAAGAGGATTTTATGATTGAAAGGTGGGCTTACAGAATCTTGCTGCAGGAAAAAAGAAAAGAATGGGGGAGAAAATGAGTAAAAAAATGTATGAAGCAGCATCAGTTAATGATAGTAAAACAATATGGACTATAGTTAAGAGATTGTACAGAGTTCGAGTAAGAGAAAATAATATAAGTGCAGATGAATGGCTTAATTATTTTAAAAGTCTTCTAGGAGGAGAACAACAATATTTGGGTATTACAGAATAACGACTTCAATGAATTTTTAGATATCCAAATAGGAATCAAAGAAGTAAGGGATCAAATCAAAAGAATAAAAAGTAATAAAGCAAGTGGAATTAATGGTATTCTGGGGGAGTTTTGGAAAGCATGGAGTCTGGATGAGAGCAGATTAATACTGTTAGTTAGGAAACTAAACTCAATTTTTGAAGGTAGCAATGTCCCTAGGAGTTGGAAAACAGCAATAGTAGTGCCAATATTTAAAAATAAAGGGGATGTTAATAACCCAGCAAATTACAGGGGGATTAGCCTGTTATCAGTGATAGGAAAGATTTATACTGGGGTACTAGCAGATAGGGTTCAAATTTGGGCAGAAGAGGAGGGAAAATTATCTGAACTACAAACAGGCTTTAGGAAAAATAGAGTAACAGATAATATCTTTGTAATATTGACATTGGTTAGTATCTTGCAAATAAAAGGGGAGATTGTATATGTTATTCGTTGACTTTGAAAAAGCTTTTGATACAATAAGTAGGGAAGCCTTATGGTATAAACTGAGCAGGAAAGAAATGAGTAATAAGTTCATAGGATCATTACAAAGGATATATGCAAGCAATGATTTTTGTATAAGAACAGCAAATAATCTATTGATGAACACAACTTCAAATTACTTGGGGTTAAGACAAGGTTGCAAGTTAAGTCCTGTATTATTTAATTTGTTCATTGATGATATTCTAGAGGAAATCAAGTATGAAAATAAACACCTTCGAATAATTGGAAACAAAGTAGTACTGGGTTTGCTATTTGCTGATGATCTTGTTGCAGGATCTAAAACAAATGTAGGAGTATACAAAATTATGGGAGCCATACAGGAGTTTTGTAATAAATGGAGTCTGAAAATAAACATTAACAAAACAAAAATAATGGTATTCAAAAAAGGTAACAAGTTAAGGAAGGATGAAAAGGGAAGGGAATGAAATTGAGGTGGTAAAGAAATTTAATTATCTAGGAGTAAGGCTAAGCAGTAATGATAGATGGATTGATCAAAAGAAAACAGTATTAGCTTAAGGGAAACTGGCAATGAAAGCTATTAGAACATGTATAGATAAAATACCAGAGATTCAAATAAAATGGTTGGAGAGAATATATGGGGCAGTAGTCAAGGCAAAAATGTTATATGGAGCTGAAATTTCGGGCATAGAGGAGGAGTGACATTAACGAAAAAATTAAACACTAAAACACACTATATCAAAAAACTCCAAACTGCAAAAGTCGCAACTACATGCCTAAAACTCCTATCCAGAACAGGGAAAGAAGGACTAACAACAAAAACCCTCATACAACTATACAAAACAATAGTAAGATCAATATTTACATATGCTGCAATCACAACTCAGTCAAAAAAAGAATTGTATGCTTTGAAAGAAGATGCTTAAGAATATCATTAAAACTACCACCTTCGTCAAAAAATAATGAAATCCACAATATATCCAAAACCATATCCTGCCCGTAACAGACGAAATCAAAACATACATTTACAAATATATGCAAAACGCTAAGGACCGACCACATAGACAAAGGCTCATTGAAAATGCAAAGCAATTTAGACCAGTACACCTGCATAAAAGAACCATTCTAAGTGACCCACCTCTACTTACCATCATCAAAGAATATGAAGAAAACATCGAAGATGAGCAAGAGCGAATACAAGAACATCTAGACCTACTTCTCAGAATGACTACAAATCCAGCTTAAACCTCTACCTCCATCTCTATCTCTACCACAACATATTAATGTAACAGAATAAATAAATAATAAATAAAATAATCTCTCACCAAAAAAAAAAAAGAAAGAAAAAGCCCACCATCACAAAAAAAAAAAAACCTCTCCCTGAAGAGGACGAAATAAGCCTTGAAGCAGCTCTGGGTATGCGTACACCTAAAAACACCCTAGTAGTAGGGTGTAGAGGAGGATGGGATAATGTAAACAAGGTGCATAGGAGTTTTTGCAAACTAATTTTGGGCTTACCAAGAGCATCACCAAATGGGGTTGCACAAATGGAGTTAGGAAGATATGGTAGCAAAGCTAAAATTATGGAAAGAGCATTGAAATACTGGTTCAGAATAAAAATTGGAAACTAATAATATTTTGAACCAGTGTTTAGAAATGCAGCAAAAGTGCATTAAAGAAGATACTTGGTACAAAGGTATACAAGAAATTCTGAGTGAAATAGGATATAGGGATATATGGAGGAATAGTAATAGATTAGTTAAAGGTTTCTGGAAGAGAGTCAAAATGAGGATAGAAGACATAGAAAAAGCAGGATATAATGGGTAGTTTGAATTCCAAAACCTCACTATGTACTTATAGAGAGATAAAAATAAATTGGGAAAGAGAAAAATATGTTGATATTGGTGACAAAATGACGAGAAGGCTTCACATGGTCCAGAACAGGAGTGACAGGGTTAAAAAGATTAGGGGAGAGAGAAGAACAAGGAAGGTGTATAATGTGTAATACAAAAACAAATAGTTTCTGTCATTTATTGATAGAATGTGAGGAAACAAAGAATTGGACTAGGTTACCTACTGAGTGTTAAAACAATGTATTGGAAATAGGAAAGTAGTTAGGTTTAGTGAGAAATAAATGGTTAAGAAAAATTAGTAATAAGGATAATCATGATAATGTAGATTGAGGACCAAAAGTGGTAAATAGGGTCCTATAGCTCAAAAACCATGGTGTTAGTCTATGAGCCCAAGGAAATTAAGCAACTCATTAAAAAGTTGTAATTTGATAGGTAATTAGAGATATGTAGCGATGTATATATATTATTAAATTGTAAATGTATAAGAATTCGTATATATTGTGACTTGTGGGCTCGTGAAATGAAAAGTCCAATTACACTAACTCAACAATGTTCTTTATTTCCACCGACTTACAGTTGAACACTTGCCAACTACACAAAATTACGTAATGCACACAATTACGATTCACCAGTTCGTCCGTTACCGTTCCGATGCACGTACACAAATACGTAAAGTCTTCCGTTGCACAGTCTTCTCGTTCATTAACACGGCGCTCCTTCGCTAGCACGTCAAACACTGACTGACTGTCTGACTCACTAACTCCTCTTGCACGACGTGTAGCTTATATAGGGTCCGCTTGCCGGTCTGGAAGGTTCTCCATTAGATGAAATATCCCGTAAGTTCGAGAACACAGGTGGAACAGAAAGAGACGGCGCAGTGATGTTTTTTTGTCCCAGCCATCCCTTCTTAACGCTATAAGACAAACGAGGGGGCGGGGCGAACACCGACCCGTCTGCTGCTTGCCCAGTCTACAGGATGTTCCGACGCTCGGGTGACAATATAATGAAGTTTAATAAATTTCGAGATTTAACTGTATTGGAACACCACAGTGAAGCGAAAAATTATTAATTTTTAGATGAATCTTATTTATTACACATCTGCTTCACTTTCGTACCTAATTTGAGGACATGTTTCGTAAATCATCGTTTGCATCTACGGCTCTTATGCGACTAAAGCTTGATCCAGCGGTGTGGGTAATTCTGGGGTTGCTGCTGCCATCTGTTGATTTAGTGATGAACTTAAATGTGGGATTCTCTTCTGGCGGGATTTCAAAGTTCATTAGTTGGTTTTTATGTTTTTCTATGTATATCCTCTCCCATATGACGAGTTCACTATGTTTTTGTACGTATTTTAGTAATTCTGTGCTATCTTCAATTTCGTGATTTTCAGACCAGACTGTGAAAAAATTTACATAGGGAGGACAAAAAGAAACATAGGCACTAGAAAGAAAGAACATTTCAGGCACTTAAGATACAAAAATATTGATAAGTCCGCAATAGCAGCTCATTTCTGGTCTGAAAATCATGAAATTGAAGATAGTACAGAATTACTAAAATACGTACAAAAACATAGTGAACTCGTCATATGGGAGGGGATATACATAGAAAAACATAAAAACCAACTAATGAACTTTGAAATCCCGCCAGAAGAGAATCCCACATTTAAGTTCATCACTAAATCAACAGATGGCGGCAGCAACCCCAGAATTACCCACACCGCTGGATCAAGCATTAGTCGCATAAGAGCCATAGATACAAACGATGATTTGCGAAACATGTCCTCAAAATAGGTACGAAAGTGAAGCAGATGTGTAATAAATACGACTCATCTAAAAATTAATAATTTAATAAATTTATTCATTTATTCATATAATCAATGCTCTTACTGCAGTCATTCATAATAATAAATATTAGTGTATAAATATGAAGAAAGCATAATTGTAGTCAGGTAACTTACAAATAGTTGTACAACAAGAGAGAAAGTCTCTGGGGCCTGAGACACAGGGGGATTGCAGAAGGTTTCTATACCCTTCTTGGACAGGTTTATGACACCCCATGTCAGTACAGTTACAGACCATTCGAAAACATTCTGACGGCTTCTACTTTTGTGAATGAATCTTCTCAATACTATCCGTCTGTTGTCTATTTGCGCCGAATCTTTTATGCTCATCGCCGCGACAATATTAACATAATTTCAAGAAAATGGGTCAATGTCTACATTGCAAGGTACTTCCCTCTACATTCATTTCAACGAAAAATGAGGACTCAAGCAGAACACTCCTAGTTTAGGCAGACATGAAGAAGTACCATTAAGCGTAAGGGTAATGCATAGTGAAACTGAACTAAACAAAGACAGGTAAGGAAGTGTTGGTCATTACCCTCAAGATAGAAGGGTAGTGCTAACTGGAGAACTAGGAGACAAGTCAGTGCTCTACCTGGGGCACTCTTGGTCTGGACATCGACGGAAGCAGTGGTGTTAGAAAGTAAAACTAAGCAATATGTGTAGGTGTGAACAAGAAGTGAAGAGAAGGCAGTATTGAATAAAGGAAAGGGAAAAACGAAGCAGTCTGGTGTGTACCACTCCTAAGACAAGAGATCCATACAAAGACCCTGAGCTAGTTACAAACCCAGAACCCATCCTAAGAAGGTCCACAAAACCAAGTCCATGCTTATTACTTTCCAACCACATGTACCCTCTTAGGACAAAAACTGACTTAAAGCATAATTTTAAGAACTGGAATGTTTTTTGTATCTCCTGAAAAATTTAGCTTTTTGGACATGTGGGGTTTCTCAATATTCCGATTCAACTGATCATTTACTGTCACTCACCCTGGATATCCAAACAAAAAGTTACTGTAAAATGGTATGCAAATATGTGTAAGTTATATAGAAATAAATGAGACAAAGGACATATAGTTGTATTACATCAGATTTTTAATAACTCCTAATTATGTGTGTGCATGTGTGAGTGAGAGGGAATGAAAAGTCATATAAGTTCTCTGATTGCATTTAAATGGGATATTTTTTAAGGATAATGAAAAAACAAACCACTATAAATAAAGAAAAATAAGTCAAACAAGACTCTAACAGTAATAGTGTGTGTTCAAAATAAGTGGATGGTCAATAATATGTATATCTTTCTGTCAGCAACCAACAAGGTCTCTTTTCTATTTTACTCTATGTAATTAGGGTGTTACAAAAAATAAATTCAAAATCATTTCAGAAAACCTTAAAAACATTATTTATTATTAAATTTTAGATGAGTCATATTTTTTACATAATTTATGTTGCAAAACTTTTTTATGGTGTTACACATTTCCAAGTACAATGTGCAGCACATATGTAGTTACTGAGTTCTTCTTATAAGTCAATAAATCTTACTTCTATGATAAATATAACAAAGATGCCGGACAGCAATGTGATTTATTCATGCAGTTGTCTTAGTTTATTTGACATCTTGATTATGGCTGAATTGCATGAGTTGGCTATGTTATTCTGTATTCAAGGATAAGCTTCAGTTTCCATGTTAAAAATAAGTTATTGACTATTGTTAGTATCATTAATGTCAGCTCATAATGGTATGAAACCTAACCTTCTCTTATTTAAATATTATGATTAAAGGCCAGATTACTGAGATACAGTTTATGATGTCTCCACTCTTGATATTTTGAGGCCATTTATTGAAAAGGTAGAATGTTTAAAACTCATCTGTTAGAAGTGGTGTTTAATCATTTATGTAATGTGTTTTTATTTTTCAAGTCCTCAAAGGGAGAGAGAGCCTCAACAGCTGGTGTGGAGTAAACGAGGCCGTCTAAAAGAAAGTGATAAATATGAGCAAGAAGAGGAGCAAGTTGCACAGCATCTAGGTGTTCTACTTTTTCAAGGGGAAGCTTCACGTGACCCATTAGAAGAATTATTAACAAAGAACTTCAGTAAGCTAGCAGTGAAGAAAGAGGCTTTGGAAGAAACTGATAAGAGATAACATATACTTGTCATATATGAACCTTCAAATTGTTACTGTGATATGTTCATTAATTTTAAGCTCAGATATTTTGTAAAATATTTTAACTAATTTATTGAAATTGTTTACACTGGGATAATTTATTAATTTAACATTGGTTTTGTTTACATTACTTCACTTTTGTAAAAGCAGGACATGTTTCAGGAATATTCACCCCATCCTCAGCTGTCAACTGACTAGTTGCATTGATGGTGGAGGTTTCTGATGGTGGTGATATGAATTTGCTGAGCTGGTCCAGGACCTTCTAGAATATAGACCTGGCATTGGCATTCAAGATGGTAGCCTACTGTGGTGTAAAATGCTTATAAACCACTCTTGGCCACAAACTAGGATTTTAGTGCAGTAGTATACAAGTGTGGTATAAGAACATATTATTATGTGCATAAAGACTGATTTCTACAAAAACACTGCTTTAAAAGTAAAATAAATACAGTTTATTATAAAATAGTGACCAGTGAGGAAATAACTGTAACCTTAAACATTCTTGCATTCTAGAGTTTAGCATACCATAATGTAATATTTGTAAATTCAGCTGCACATTTCACTTATAAAGATAACAGAAAAAACTGGAAGCAGCATATCACATACATGATACAGAACTGCTGGCATTGAGTTTACTCAAAATTATTAATCACTGTTTACATTGTTTATCATACTGTACACATTGTATGCCTACACAAAACATAATGAATGGTTTATACACAAATTCTGCTATTTAAGGCAATTAGTTACTGAATTTAGAAGCTATGGGGTGGAATTTACTTTTGTTTTCACTGAAAATTCTTAATTTCTCACCAGAAATATCATACTTAGCATTAGCACAAATAAGGACTGCAAAATAACTAGTAGAATAACCACTTTCTTCAGTAGTTTTTACAGAAGGAATACATACTGACAGATGAAATATGAAACCATAAACTAAAGTCTAAATCAGCACCGAAAAACAGCTTCCATGCAGTTTGCAGTTTTGCATGCAACACAACAGTATTATTGCCTTTTTACAGCTACATATTTAAATTAAAAATAATACAGTTTATAAAATACAAGCAGCAGAAACAGAACTGTTGGTATTGCAGAAGTTACTAATTCAGTTCACTCAGTTCAAGGAACAAGGAACATCTGCATACACTATATATAGTTCATTCAACAGTTTCAGCCCTAACTACATACAATAAAAGATCAACAAACACAAAGTTAAAATCATCAGGAGACTACCACATTAAACTCTAAAAAAAGAAGTTTTCCAATACAAGAAATTCAGCTTTCATCCTTGGGCAGACCAAAGATGTAAGAACATTTCAGAAAATGCAACATATTTTGGCATTTCAAAACAGATACAGCACCCAAAACTTACCTCTGCACATCCTTGAAAGAGAATTTCCCACTTTGAGAGATCAGGCATTTATCAGATAAGCTACAGACTTGATCGAATATACATAGGCAAGACACAAAGAAACTTGAAAACCAGATAAAAGAACTCCCCCAATGTATAAAATCAGCCACGACTGCACACTTATGTAACAACCACTGTGATATTACCCCAGAAATCAATCTCTTTAGGACATTAAGATATCCAGCTAAATTCTCAGTATGTGAAAACATCTGCATTACAAAAGATAACAATAAAATAATAACCTTGTAACTTCTGCCATCAAAGTAGCTCTGCAAGTTCATATCACCACCACCTCTATTATTAATACAGCTAATCAGTTGTCAGCTGAGGAGGGGAGTAAATGTTCTTGAAACATGTTCTTATTTTACAAAGGTAAGTGAGATAGTGTAAATATAATCATATTTTAATTAATAGTGTGATTAACCTCACTGTTCAAAAACTTCCAGTTGTTAATGAATAATAAGAATAATTTATTTTGTTTAAAAATTGTAGTTTTAAACGTATATATTTGAAGTACAATAAATTATATAAGTGATGAATTATTCAGAATACCTAAGTATTGAAAAAGTTCATTATAAATGTCTACAAGAAGCTCTGGCTCTATCAGGTTATAGATGTTGTTTTACCGTTTAATAATTTACAGTGCATCAGTATTCCAGATTCTGTATTCAGATAGTAGATCATGAAGTGTGAAGTGGTTTACCCATGACAGTGGTATTGAAGATATAGTAATGTTTCTCAGGATATGTGCCTATCTTCAAAATGGTGTGCATATGCCAGGACATTGGTAATGTAAATGTGTTACATATCCCTTCCATGGATAGAATTATGAAGTGGTGAAGGAAAATGTATTTGTTTTCCTATTTCTAACAGCCAGGAATAATAACCTAATTCAATTTTTCTTCTTCTGTAAGATTAGGTCATGAAGTTGTTCTCACAGTGCAAAAATATTTTTGTATTGCATACGGTTGTATTAAAGGCAACTTTGTGATTGGTATTGATTTCTTAAAAATCTTTAACATATCATTATTATGTTACAAATTTACTCCATTATACATTCATGATAGCATTAAAAATGCACATTACTTGGGGGTGAAACTTTTTTAACCTTATGTGAAAGTGTATCAGAGTAATATATATTTTTTTCTTTTTCTTGCACAAATAAACTTTGCATTTATACAGTTCCCATATGCCATCTTTGCTATGTTCCCAATTCTATAAATTTACATAAAGGGTTAAGAATTTAATGAAATCACCATCCTAATGATATAAAAGTTACATATATTGGGGAATGGGTATTGAATTAAACATTTTCTGCAGATTTGATTAAGAGTGTATTTTGTTAACAGTAAAATTAAAACATTAACACCACACCTATTTTTTTAAAAAAGTTTAAAAAGCATGTGTAATGTATTAGTTCACATGCAGTATGTCAGCAATATATTTTGTTTGCCTTTCTACTCACTCAGTGCCCCAAAATCATCCAGTGTATGAATAAACTGCTGGCCATTAACAGTATCATAGCATACTGTAAAGATGAACAAATACATTTCTGTCAAATTCATATTGTGACAAAATGACAACACGAAGTTGCACCAAATTCAGTTTATTTGTTACTAGAATCGTTAGCGCAATGCTAACTATAATCACTTTTACTTTTTACAAATACACAGAGCAAGCACACCAGTCTAATGTTCTTTTATGTCTGCTGCATGTACCAACTTACATTGCTCTAACTTCTCCTTGTACACTGCTTGCAGACCAATGCTCACTTTTAACTGTACAACTTCTCTGATCAACTGAACTGAACTATAGGTTGGCTATGCGTGATTGGAGGAATTTAGTAACAGTGACATCAAAATTAATCGGAAAAACTATTTCTAGTCAGTTTATTGACACTTTGTCATGTTTTTATATAACGAGGGACTAGTTTCAGAAGCCATTGCCTCCATTTTCAACCTGCAATTTGAAAATTGAGAATATTGAGGTTGAAAATGGAGGCAATAGCTTCCGAAACTAGTCTCTCGATAATATAAAAACTTAAGTGACAAAGTGTCAATAAACAGACTACAAATATCGAGATTTAACTGTATGACTGTTTTTATGATTATAGGTTGGCTGTTACGCAGCCCTTTTTTACCCTGCCAGTCACAAAAGGAACATTCAGGAAACTGAAACTTCTTGAACCAAAATAATGACACACTGTCAAAGTCAAATATTCTAGACTTCCTGAAATTTAATGGTCTGTAATAGATCAGTGCGCTACAGCAAAGAGACTACTTCCGGCTCATGATGTCAGTGGCTGCCCTTGAATGTTCTGTGATTTGTTTCTCTTGACAAACAAAAGTGGTGAAATGGGATGACTCATGGTTAATTCTTTTGTAGTTGGCATTTGCAGCTGCCAATATAATGTATATTTAAACTTTTATTACTTAAAGCAATTACAGACAAATCACACATTAAGTGAAACGTTTGGAGTGGCAAAACTTTTTTAACTGTGATAAAGTTAAAAACATTTATGGCAGTGTTACATCACGTTTTTAAGAATGTAAGTGGTCTGCCCTTACAACCTTTCATCTGAAAATGCCTCTGTGAAGAACGTTTAGTCATAAAGTTCATCAAGTTCAGATCAAATCTGCATTACACAAGACGATAAAACTGACTATCCCATCTTCGTGTTTGAAAGCATACTGACATATTGAACGCCAGGCATCATCAAAATTGAAGCAAACTCTACACATGTTCTTACATGGTGTTTTATGATTAGCAGCTATTGAACACTCACCTGTCTTGGGCCGTGCCGTGGCTCAGTGGTTAGACCGCTTGGCTCCCACCAAGGCGGCCCGGGTTCGATCCCAGGTGACCGCAAAGTGAGATTTGTGGTGGACAATACGGCGCTGGGGCGAGTTTTCTCCGGGATCTCCGGTTTCCCCCACCATCTCATTTCACCGGTGCTCCATCTTCATCTCATGTATCATCAGTGTCATCGCCTGTGGTGCCGTATGTAGTAACAGTGGGTGTTAAAGACTACACATTTCATTTTCACCTGTCTTGTATTCCTGTTCCACCTACTTACAGAAGCCACTGGTTCCAGTAAACTAAAATTTGATGCAATGGTTATACGTTTGTTATCATACTGTCACCTAATTATCAGAAGGCACGGCCAGCTAGCAACTGGGTGGGCGACAGGAGGCATTCAGACCACGCCTATCCATTTATCTTGTGGCGTTCACTGAAGGGGATGTTGAGGAAAGTGTCACTGGTCGCTGGCCGCCTCTTTCCCCTCCCCCTGACGTCTGGAACATTCGGGATGATTTTCCGAGCTGCGAGGCTTCCAGAAACAGCGATCTTCCTATATAAGGACTGCAGTGGACGAGTCAGTTCAGTTCTTGGCGAGCGGCCGTGAAGAGCGCAGTGCTAGCGAACGGACTGGAAGACTGCATACGTGTATCAGAGGAGTTGTACGTAATTGCGAGTGTGGAGTGGACCTATGACAGACGAACGGGTGTATTGTAATTGTGTGCGCTACGTAATGCTATGTAATCGGCAAGTGTTCCCAGTAATTCGGTGGAAATAAAGAAGATTTTGAGTTTGTGCAATTGGAATTTTAATTCTACGAACCCACGAAGTCACAACTGGTGTCAGAAGTGGGATATTACAGCGATGGAGTCTGCATTGGCACAGATTTTAGAAAAGTTGGTGACGGCAAATAACAACTTGGCCGCGAAGATCGAACGAGTTAACAACGAAGACGGAAACGGCAAACAACCACCTCACAGCGGAACTGAAAGAAATGAAGACGGTTAACGACAACCTCACCGCCGAGCTGAAGGAAATAAAGACGGCGAATGACAACCTCGCTGCGAAGACGGAGGCGGCACAAACAACCTGGCCGCAAAGCTGGAAGAAATGAAGACGGCTAACGATAACCCCACAGAGAAGATGGAAGAAATGAAGGTTGCGAACGAGGCCATCGCCGCCAAATTTGAGGAACAGTTGGCCGGCGTGAAGGAGGACGTCACGGGGCTCGGCAAGCGAATCGGCCAAGTGGACGAGCGCGTCGAAGACCTGGCAAACCGCGTTAATGAGCTGGAGGGAAAGGCCGACAGCAGCGTCAAGTCCCTGAACGCCATGGTGGAAGACGTCAAAGACCTTGCGAACCGCGTAAACAACCTGGAAGGAAAGGCCGACAGCAGCGTCAAGTCCTTGAACGCCATGGTGGAGGACGTTGGCAGGAAGTTGAAGGATTTGAAGGCTGACGCGCCGGGACGCGACACAACATCGGCGCGCGTCAAACCTCCGAAATATGACGGCGCGTCAACGTTCGAGGTCTTCCGCCGCCAGTTCGACACGGTGGCCAGGCATAACAAGTGGTGTCCGGAGGAAAAGGCCGCACAGCTAATAGCCAGCCTCCAGGGACGGGCCAGGGAAGTCCTAAACGCGGTCCAGACAGCGGCGGCTCTCAAGAATATCTGGGAGGCCCTGGAGAACCGTTTCGGGAACCACCGCCTAGCCGCAGCCTACCGCAGTCAGCTGATGACAAGGTGGCAACAGCCAGGGGAGTCGCTGCAAGAGTTCGCCCTGGCGATTGAGCAGCTGGTTAGCAATGCCTTGGTTCACCTTCCGCCGGAGTTCGTATCCCGGAAAGCCGCCTACGCCTTTCTCGACGGGGTACGAGACACCGAGATACGTCAGCGCCTAATGATCGGCGACTACACAACCATCCACGAGGCGCTGACGGCAGCATTGAGGATGGAGGCGGCCAAGTTGACGGTTACTCCGACGTCGAGAACGAGGAGTGTCCGCTAAACTAGAGACAGAAGGCCAGCCGATGGACGCCGGCGAAGACCTAGTGGCGTGTGTTGGGGGTATGAACAGCCGGGACACCTGGAGAGAGACTGCCCACACCAGGGAGAGCAGCCGGGAAACGAGTATAGGCCGTCGTGGCGAGGGGCACGTCGGCGCCATCACCACCATCCCCTCGAGTGACATTGCGGGCCGTCAGCCGGCGAATGGACGACAGCCTCATCGCGGATGGTTGGGTGAGAGGGAAGCCGTGCGCGTACTGGTAGACACCGGGGCAGCCATGACAGTCATCAGGCCCGACATAGCCAAGGGTTTGCCATCCAGGAAGCCGAGCCGACCATACCAGCTGATGACGGCATCGGGTGACACCTTGCCTGTGGAGGAGGTCCTGCTGAAGCTGACCTTGGAACGGAGTGTCGTGCGTCTGTGGGTGTACGTCGCGAAGGTGGCTGAGGAGGTGATTCTGGGACTGGATGCCCTCAGGAGCCACGAGGCAACGGTCGACGTCGGCAGGAAGGTCTTACGGCTCAACGGAGAAAATGTTATACACCGTCAACCCGAAGAGCGCCTTAGAATCTGCAGGGTCGTCTTGAAGGAAGACGTGGTTGTCCCCGCGAGGAGCGAGGTGGTGGTAACGGCGCGACTGGAAGGCCAGAGAACCAGGAACATGATGCTGGACCAGAAGACGCCTGTGCATGGACTATGTGTAGCCAGGGCATTGTTGCCGTGCCGAGAGGAGGTGCCAGTGAGACTGCTAAATCCAACGGATACCGATCACGACGTCCAGGCCGGGACGGAGTTGGGAACTTGCGAGCCCGTGGTAAGCGTAACAGCAATCAAAAAGACGCAGGAGTCATTGCAGACGCAACACCTGGGGCCCCGGCTAGAAGGCCTACTGGAGAGGGGGGCCGACCACCTGACCGCAGAGCAGCTGGAGAAAGTTCGACAACTGCTGAGACGACACCAGCGCGTCTTCAGCCAAGGTAGCAGTGACTACGGCCGCACGGACATAGTGCTTCACTGCATCGACACCGGGGACGTCCGGCCTATTCGGCAACCACCTAGACGCGTTCCGCTGGCGAAGCAAGGGGTGGTACGAAACATGCTGGAGGACATGAGATCCAGGGGAGTGATTGAAGAGTCTGACAGCCCTTGGTGTTCCCCTGTAGTCTTGGTGACGAAGAACGGCGAGCTATGCTTCTGCGTGGAATACAGGAAGCTGAACGCTGTCACCCGGAAGGACTGTTTCCCCTTACCCCGGATTGATGACATCCTGGACACGCTAGCTCGTACACAGTGGTTCTCGACCCTGGACCTGAAGTTTGGCTACTGGCAGGTAGCTCTAGCCCTGAGAGACAAGGAGAAGACCGCATTCTCGACAGGCCAAGGGCTCTGGCATTCACAGTTATGCCCTTTGGCCTCTGCAACGCACCAGCTACCTTCCAACGCCTCATGGAGTTAGTGATGAGAGGACTGACTTACGACGCCTGCCTGCTATACCTGGACGACATCATCATCGTCGGTAAGACTTTTGTAGACCATCTCAAGAACCTGAGCAAGGTGCTACAGCGATGCAGGCGACCAACCTGAAGTTTAACGCGAAGAAGTGCCAGCTCTTCCATAAGGAAGTGAACTACTTGGGCCACATAGTCTCAGCAACCGGATTGGCCACAGACCCGGTGAAGACACAGGCTGTGAGAGATTGGCCTTGCCCAAAGGATAAGAAAGAGTTGCGCAGTTTCCTGGGGCTGTGCAGTTATTACCGACGCTTCATAAAGGGATTCTCCAACATTGCCAAGCCCCTCACCCGCCTGACAGAAGAACACCGACCTTATGTGTGGACGGAGGATGCCGAAGACGCTTTCCAGCGCTGAAGAAGACACTGCAGTGCTCCAATTTTGGGATTTCCACAACCAGGCAGCGCCTTCATTGTGGACACCGACGCCAGTGACCAATGTATTGGACGCATCCTATCGCAGGTCCAGGACGGCTATGAACGGGTAATATCCTACTACAGCAAGACACTATCCAAGGCAGAGAAGAACTACTGCGTCACCCGGCGAGAATTATTGGCAGTAGTAAAGACCTTGGAGCACTTCCACAAGTACCTGTATGGTCAGCCATTGCACCTGAGTACTGACCATTCCGCCCTAACCTGGCTATTGAACTTTAAGAACCTGGAAGGCCAGACAGCACGTTAGGTCCAGAGGCTGCAGGAGTACGACTTCACCTCGGAACATCGTAGAGGGAAGAGCCACGGTAATGCAGATGCTATGTCCTGAAGACACTGTCCAGAACAGTGCGGCCAGTGCACAAGAGTGGAAGAGAAGGAGCGTGCCGCAGCAGTCCGAGTAGTCATGGCAGTGCCTGCGGACGACTGGGATAGCGCAGGCCTGAGGAGTGAGCAGCTGGCAGACGCAGACTTAGGGCCAGTCTTGAAAGAAGTGAAGACAGGGACAAGACTAACCTGGGAGGACATCGCACCAAGGAGCGCCACATACAGGTCGTACTGGGTCCAATGGGACTCGCTCAAGATCAGAGAGGGCGTTCTGTTCCGGGTATGGGAATTACCCGATGGGAAGATGCAAAGGGAATAGTTGGTACTTCCCCGGAGTAAGGTCCCGGAAGTCTTGGAGGAAGTGCATGCCAGTACTTCAGGAGGACACCTGGGAGCGAACCGAACGATTGACAAACTACGGCAGCGCTACTACTGACTGAGACTCCGAGCAGACGCTGAGAGATGGTGCTGTCAGTGTCACATGTGCGCAGCGAGTCGCGGCCCCCAGACTAGGAGCCGGGGTCGCATGCAGCAGTACAATGTCGGAGCGCCATTCGAACGGATCGCCATCGACATAGCTGAACCGTTCCCAGTGTCCGACAGTGACAACATGTACCTAATGGTGGTCGTGGACTACTTCACCAAGTGGCCGGAGGTGTATGTCATCCCGAATCAAGAGGCAAAGACAATCACAGACTGCCTCGTGGAGCAAGTGTTCTGCCCATTTGGGGTGCTGTTAGAGCTGCACAGTGACCAGGGCACCAATTTTGAGTCCAACCTGATGAAGGAGGCACTAGAAAGACTTGGGGTTAACAAGACCCGCACGATGCCTCTACATCCCCAGTCTGATGGCATGGTCGAAAGGTACATTAAGACATTAGAGGAACACCTGAGGAAGGTCGTGGCCAGCCATCAGCGAGACTGGGAGGTCAAGGTGCCACTGTTCTTGCTGGCCTACCGCTCGTCTACACACGACACAACTGGGATGATGCCAGCCAGCCAGCCTAATGTTCGGCCGAGAGTTACGCCTCCCCTGTGATCTGGGTTTTGGAAGCCCTCCGGAAGTGAAACAGCCAGCGACCGAGTATGTGGAGAACCTGGTGGACCACCTCCACGGCATGCACGAGATGACTCGTCAAAACATCCAGAAGGGGAGCGACCGCATGTAGACTTGATAGGACAGGCAAGCCAACAGCCAAGGGTTCCAGCAAGGTGACCTGGTCTGGTTGTACCGCCCTACCCGGACCAAGGGACGCTGCCCGAAGCTCCAACAGCCATGCCAAGGACCGTTTCGGGTGGTGAAGAGTATTAACGACGTGGTCTACCGCATCCAGAAGGTGCCCCAAGGAAAGATGTTGGTGGTACACCTGGATCACCTGGCCCGCTACGGTGGTGCTGTTCGGGACTACCAGCTTTGAGGAGGGAGCAGTGTCACCTAATTATAGGAAGGCACGGCCAGCTAGCATCTGGGTGGGTGACAGGAGGCATTCAGACCATGCCTACCCATTTATCTGAGGCGTTCACTGAAAGGGATGTTGAGGAAAGTGTCATTGATCGCTGGCCGCCTCTTTCCCCTCCCCCTGACGTCTGGAACATTCGGGATGATTTTCCGAGCTGCAAGGCTTCCAGAAACAGCGATCTTACTATATAAGGACTGCAGTGGATGAGTCAGTTGAGTTCTTGGCGAGCGGCCGTGAAGAGCGCAGTGCTAGTGAACGGACTGGAAGACTGCATACATGTATCAGAGGAGTTGTACGTAATTGCGAGTGTGGAGTGGACCTGTGCCAGACGAACTGGTGGATTGTAATTGTGTGCGCTACGTAATTCTATGTAATCGGCAAGTGTTCCAAGTAATTCGGTGGAAATAAAGAAGATTTTGAGTTTGTGCAATTGGACTTTTAATTCTACGAACCCGCAAAGTCACAATACCATTTAACAGTATTGCAGCTTGAATGTCAAACATATAATCTTAGGATACGTAAAATATGAAGCTATTAACAGTGAAGCAAACAAATATATACAAATATAATAATTTGTAACATAAAAACTTCACTTATAAGAAATGATGAAAGTTTTCTTATAAATTGATTAGGATGGTGATTTTGTGAAAATTTTATTCGCATCCTCAGCCAGAGCTTTAAACAACCTTGTTGTTTAATCACATTATAAGAAAACTTTCATCATTATCTTATAAGATAACTGAAGTTTTTATGTTACAAATTATTATATTTGTATATATAATCTTAGGACTCAAATGTTGATTTTCGCTGCTTTTGTATTCTGGAGAGAGCATTTCTTAAGTTTTTTCTCACAATTCTGATAGCCGAAAACCAAGCTTTTGAAAGCTGAGCAAAAGATCTTTACTTGTAAAATAATTATCAACTTAGATGTCATGAGAATGAGAATCATCAGTGCAATCCAACATATTCAGTACCATTCTCCTGTCTAAAGCTACGTGGTTTCCGGCTTCATTTTCTATTGTATCTTTATCAACATATTATCCAACATATTCAGTACCATTCTCCTGTCTAAAGCTACATCATTTCTGGCTTCATTTTCTATTGTATCTTTAAGTCAAATTTGTAGCATTAACCGTTAGAAGTTCATAGGGCCCACAGCTGGAACCAAATTTGATAGGTTTTCATGGAATGAATTGTTTGAGAGAATAGTGGTGATAATGTTTTACTACCATCTCATCTATGGCAAACTGTTTTGAAAATATACCAAGCTGCAGGAAGAGAGCATTTAGCATGATATAGGCTGTCTCAATTTGAATCCTTTATCTTGCTTCTGATATTAGCAAATGCATTGTTGTTAAAATAGAAAAAGCTCTTTTAGGTATTGATTTTCTCTCAGAAGGAAGACTATGGGTATCCCAAAGGTGTCTTAAGAAAACTCTGACCTCATTAGAATTGAAAGAGAAATCTATTTTTACAGGAGGCAGCTTAAGATATAGTTTCTTTAGCAATAAAATCAAATATTTCATTAGAATTTTCTCCTCAGTCTCAAGTGGTGTGCAATCCTCAAAATGTTTGTTTTAATTTCTTCTCCTTTTTCATTTGAAGCATAGTTATTTTTTGGAATTTTTGTGTACTTGTTGACTTATTTTTCTTATTTCATTGTTAGTTTCTAAAGCTTTTTTTTCTTACTTTCAACCCTAGAGTCATTTGTTTCCTATATATAACTCTTTTCGGATAATGAAATGTAATAATAATAATAACCCATGGCGCGACAGCCCTTAGAGGGCCAAGGCCTACCAACCCGACTACCGGCCTCACGCCCACTTACGCACGGCAGAGGTGGACGATCATCCAGCCGATACGGGGAGGAGATGTAGTCAGCATCTCGGCATCCCCCAGCCGGAATGTTGGTTTTCGTGACCAGGGCCGCTTACCTATCGTAAGCTCCTCACTTTCCTCACGATGCTGAGTGGGCACCGGTCCTATACCCGGGACATAAAATCCCCACCACATGGGTGGGATCGAACCCGGGCCGCTTTCCGTGGCCAGGGACCAAGGCATGCTGCCTTAGCCCGCTATGCCACGGCGCAGGACGATAATGAAATGTACTGGACCGGAAATGTGCTGCAACTGGACTGGGAACATCATTCACAATTACTACACTTGGAGCATCACCAGAAAGAAATAACTAACAAACTTATATATTGTTATGTATGATAGGAGGAATTTAGTAACAGTGACATAAAAATTAATCGGAAAAACTATTTGTAGTCAGTTTATTGATACTTCATCACTTACATTTTTATATTATTTAGGGACTAGTTTTGGAAGCCATTGCCAGTTGTTGGCATTGTTAGAGAGAGATTGAAAATGGAGGCAATGGCTTTCGAAACTAGTCCCTCGATTATATAAAAATGTAAGTGAAGAAGTGTCAATAAACCAACTACAAATAGTTTTTTCGATTATATGTTATTGTTTACATTTCTGTTAGTGCATAATTGCAAAACTTTTCCAGAAAATAACTATAAGAGATGTACTTCAGGAATCAATGTAGTTACATGTTATCCTCACTTAAAAAAAAAAAACCACACACAAGTACAATACCGTTGAGCACCAGTTTCTTTACAATTACTTTCTTGGAAGTGTTGAAAACAGTGTTGTTATGATAAATTAACTTTAAAGAGAGTCGATTAAAGACACTAGACAACACTTACTTTTAAATTTTTCCGGAACTAGTTTCAGAGGCTTTGCCTCTATCATCGGCCGGCTCTCGACTGATTCTCGTTGGTGTAGCTGACGATACCTTGTCACAGGTCTCCTCTGGTGGCGGCTCAAGGAACTTGCTGAACAAATCCTTCTGGGGGATGTCGAAATTGAATACTTTGTTCCTATTTTTTGAAATGAAGATTTGTTCCCATGTGGATAGTTCTTGTTTTCCTGATGTATGTTTCAGTAGTTTTGGTTCTGGATTTATGTTGTGGTTTTTTTCCCAAAAATGTGTGGCAACTGCTGATTTTTCTAATTGTTTATATTTTATGTTTCTAAAGTGTTCCTTTGCTCTTGTTTCTAAATTTCTTTTTGTTTTTCCAATATAAATTTGACTACAGTCATTGCATTCAATTTGATATATACCAGATTTTTTTGTTTGATGGAATGGCATCTTTGATGTTTGAGCAAATTAGGTTTTTTAAGGAGAAATGACTTTATGGCTTACCCAAAATACACAAACCATCCATAACAATGAGACCTATAGTTAGCAGTATAAATTCACCAACATACAAACTTGCAAAGTGGCTAACAAACAAATTCAATTCATTTCCAAAATTCGACAGCCTAAGCATCAAAAACACCTATGAACTTATAGAACACATTAAGGATACTGAACTAAAAGAAGAGGACACACTAGTCTCATTTGATGTTAAATCACTGTTTCCCAGCATACCAGTTAATCAACTCCCACCGTTGATAGAAAAATGGCTTAAATCACTTGGAATGGCATCATCTGAAATTTCAGACTACATTGAACTAACCAAATTATGCATAGAACAAAATTTCTTCCAGTTTCAAACAAAATATTATCACCAAACTTCAGGGTTAGCAATGGGCAACCCACTATCACCCTTCCTGGCCGATCTGTACATGAGTGCATTAGAAATAAGGATCAACAAAGGTTTCCCTTGGATGTTCAAACTCTGGCAACGATATGTAGATGACATCTTTGCAATAGTACCAAAAAAACACATCAGTGATGCACTAAAACTTTTAAATATCCAAGAAAAAAGCATCAAATTCACTGTAGAAATAGAAAAAGACGAGCATTTACCATTTTTGGATCTAAAAATAATGAGGAATAAAAACAGACTAAACTTTGGCATTTACAGAAAACCAACACAGACAGACAACTACATAAAAGCTAATGGCTACAACCCAAGATCCCACAAACAGGCAATCTTCAATAGTTTAGCACACAGACTGGTAAACATCCCTCTCACAGCAGAAGAATACAAAACAGAATACAACAAAATAATTGAAATAGCACAAAAAAATAACTTTCCCAAATCATTAGTGGACAAAAAAGTGAGCTTAGCAAAAAAGAAGAAGCTACTAAAGGAAACCACAACTCTCTCATCTACAGAAACTAATATGATTTTCAAAAAATTCACTTACCATCCATGGGCCTATGATAAATTCAAAAAAGTCTTCAAAAAACAAAATATTCAACTAGCACCAGTCAACCATTTCTCCTTAAAAAACCTAATTTGCTCAAACATCAAAGATGCCATTCCATCAAACAAAAAATCTGGTATATATCAAATTGAATGCAATGACTGTAGTCAAATTTATATTGGAAAAACAAAAAGAAATTTAGAAACAAGAGCAAAGGAACACTTTAGAAACATAAAATATAAACAATTAGAAAAATCAGCAGTTGCCACACATTTTTGGGAAAAAAACCACAACATAAATCCAGAACCAAAACTACTGAAACATACATCAGGAAAACAAGAACTATCCACATGGGAACAAATCTTCATTTCAAAAAATAGGAACAAAGTATTCAATTTCGACATCCCCCAGAAGGATTTGTTCAGCAAGTTCCTTGAGCCGCCACCAGAGGAGACCTGTGACAAGGTATCGTCAGCTACACCAACGAGAATCAGTCGAGAGCCGGCCGATGATAGAGGCAAAGCCTCTGAAACTAGTTCCGGAAAAATTTAAAAGTAAGTGTTGTCTAGTGTCTTTAATCGACTCTCTTTAAAGTTAATTAACCAGTTTCTTTGTTTCAAACAGAAAAGCTTAGAAAGCAAATAACACACTTGAAGATGTGTGCTTATTATTACAGAGGTAACATTGCCACTAGATGTTTCATTATGCAAAGGTTTCCAATGCTGATGTGAGATTAACAGTGGTGAAGTATGCAATGAAGTGCTGGAAGCGCCACTTCCTCAAGAATTTCAGGAGAAAAAGAAAAACAAAAACTTCATGCCAAACAATATTTTATTTGCTCTGTACATATTTTCAAAATTTATTTGCAAACATCCATGGTACTGCGGGCAATTTGACAGCTGCACAAGCTCAAGTGACTAGTTCTGTTAGCTCATTCATTACTGAATATTTGTGTATTCACACAGTCGTAACTTTGAATACCATGCTTAGTAGGTTTCCGGAAGCAATTGCAACTCTTCAGTAGTTAGGAAGTACTTAACAGATTTTGTCACATGAAGCCTCTATAGTGTGTGAAGAAAACTTTATTTTTTGTTTTATGTGGAGCTTTTAAATACAACTGTAAGTATATTTCAATACCATTAGCAATAGTAATTTACTTAAATTGTATAATCATGTTAAACATGAAATTCTTGTGAAGTTTTAAATTATTAGCGGAAGTGTATGAAGTGCATACTTTCACCGTGTTAGATTAACAATTCACACGGTATGGGCCAGCTTTTGGAAAAATTGGAACGTCTGAATGGAGAGGGGAATCAGGAATGTCTGCTTGTAGTGTGACCAGTCTTGCAATGCAAGAAGGGCCTACATGTGACTGTACAATAGAAAGAGTACTAAAGAGTAGCTTTAGTTCTTTGAGCCATTATTCTTTCTTATTTTAATGAAAATTACTTGGAGCTTCCCTCGCTTTGAAAGTCAGGCCTCGCCATTGGAGATAACACATGGGCCCAACACTCTATAAATAGATCACTTGTTTTTCAACTCATATTTTGAGTTTTAGAATTGTTAACAGCTGCACATTCTTTGTGTTATGCAACAATACAAACCTTTTCTAAGAGTTCATTGTATTGCACTAAGTTGGGATTGGGGGGGAGGGGGGAATTTAACAAGTAAAAAAGAAAAACAATAATGTGCTTTCACAGGTGCTGCAGTGATTTGCACCTTACCATTGTAAATCAATAAACCAGAATATTCTATTTTTTTTTTTTAATTTTTATGTTCATGAAAACTAGGTAAAAAAAAATCTGTTATCTATAAATACACTACTAGGCATTATTGAGTGAACAAAAACTTCCGTTTGTCTTTGACAAACTTCATCAAAATGTTATGTGGTTATTTTGTATGAAACCACATATGTAATGGCATAATTTATTTTATTGTTTTGAGAATTAATAGATTGGTTTTTAGCTGGAATATGTCAGCAATATGAATGAAGAGCTTAAACCTCCACTATATGTGCAATCTTTTTACCTCCATTAGATGCACATGGACCGAGAGTCCGCAGTAGTTTTTATATAAGTTCTGATATATCATTTTAATATTAGGATTGAAACAATATAAAACTGCAGTGAATTTACAAATGTAATATATTTAAGAATCACTGCTCAAAATAAATAATTTTAGGTCATAATTCACTCTTAAACCACTAAGAACATTTATTTTAATCACTGATATTAACTTTCATTCTATTTTAACTGTTTTTGTGAATACATTGTGAATAGAACATTTATTTGTTGAAAAATTGTTTAGAAAGTTTATTTTTTCATATAAAGTTTTCTCAGTGTCAATTTCAAGCAAATCATTCACAGTGGTTGCTATTCTCACTGCACTCACATATGCTGCAACATGTTCCAGGCACACAAATTTATTACATGGCTTGGAAGAATACCTTGTTGGTCCGTTTTTCTTCCTGTCAGAGAAGTTGCATCTTCCTCGAATATTTAGTTGTGGAGCTGTAGGAGAATGATTTATACTTTATAATATTACAAGGGAGAAACCTCTCTTACCAGCCAAACATCATAACAGAATTGAAAGATTACGTAGAAAATGAAGCGAGCCACAGTGAAGCGATGAATATTACACAAATATAAATATTTGTAACAAAAAACTTCACTTATCTTAAGAAAATGGTATTAATTCTTCTTTCTAATGGAGATGGGTTTCACAAACAGATCGCTTGCATCTTCAGTCCATCAACAAACTTCGTAGTCAAGGATTCCAGTTACTTTGTTATTATGTTTTTTCAGTATTTCCAAAATCTGAAAACGAAACAAACCTAAAAACAGAATCAATTGCTGGTATTTCAAAATTCACTAGGCGATGTTTATTTTTTAAATAAATATATTTTCCCAAACCATTAAATCTATCGGACCATTTAATTGTTTTAATAATTTAACTTCAGGATTTATTTCATGGTTAAATGAGCAAAAATAATCTGCTACGGCCGATTTATCAGTTTGTTTATACTTGAAAATGTTCTTTCATTCTGGTTTCCAAATTACGTTTCATCTTTCCAATATAAACCTGATCACAATCTAAACAGTTAAATTGATAAATACCAGACATTTTATTGTTAGGAATTTTATCTTTTTTAGAAAAATGTAATAAATTTTTAATACTATATTTATTTTGAGGAACTAGAGTTATACCAACTTCTTTAAAAAAATGTTAAAATGTGTATTAACCCAAGGATGGTAAGCAAATTTTTTAAAATTTACAGTAACATTAAGTATATTTCACATTAAGTATAAACAAACTGATAAATCGGCCATAGCAGATCATTTTTGCTCATTTAACCATGAAATAAATCCTGAAATGAAAATATTAAAACAATTAAATGGTCCGATAGATTTATTGGTTTGGGAAAAGATATTTATTTTAAAAAATGAACATCACATAATGAATTTTGAAATATCAGCAGTTGATTCTGTTTTTAGGTTTGTTTCATTTTCAGATATTGGTAATACTGAAAAAACATAATAACATAGTAACTAGAATCCTTGACTACGAAATATGTTGATGGACTGAAGATGCAAGTGATCTGTTTGTGAAATTGATCTCATTAGAAAGAAGAATTAACACCATCTTCTTAAGATAAGTGAAGCTTTTTGTTACAAATATTTATATTTGTGTAATAAGAATTGAAAGAGTTGATGATGGAACTGACTCACAACAATATATGCACATGGACTAACACTCCACACCTTACAAAATGCTGCTTCAGACAATAATAGCTGTCTCCATTTATAGGCAGTGATTCGTTAAGGAAAGAGGGGAAAGGTAGAAAAAGCCACTAATGGGAATGTCAGTTTCCTAATTAATTGGTGATAGAAAGTTAAAAGTGCAGACTCACATTGCTCAGCGTGTGTAACAGAGGTTTAAAAATCATTTTAGAGTCATAAAAAAGTCAGTAGAATGTGGCATGTGTTACTTTTTGCTTTATTTGTATATTGTATATAATGGATACTATACTGTGTGAGCTCTGCTTTTATTTTTGATATTCAGCTCCATTATACCAGAGTCTGCATTTGTTTTTCTAACATGTTCTGTTGAGATAGAAATGTTTAAGAAGTCCTTTTATGATATTGTGTGCAAAATCTTTATCTTAAAAAATGAGATGTCTGTTGTATGTTACAAGCTGCTGTTGTGAAAGCTATTTTACTTTTAAAACAACCTGTATTACAATTAAGACATCTATGACCTAAAAGATAAAACTGTTAGTAGTCAGTTTTTCAGATTACGTCAAATTTTTATTTTTTGAGGGACTAGTTTCGGGAGATGTTGCTCAAAAAATCAAAATGTAAGTGACATAGTGTGAAAAACCAACTAGAAATAGTTTTAACAATTATATTGGATGTCACTGTTACTAAATTCCTCTAAACATGTGCAATTTACGTCCTAGTTGTAGCATAGTGAGAGTGAAGTTTCACATGTAACCCTTTTTTCATTAACGTCCTAAAAGGAGCAAGTATGTGAAGTAATAGAGTCAACATGAAAAATTCAATGCCATGGCAAGGATTTGAACCACAGAAATCCCAGCCATGGCATTGAAATTTTCATGTTGACTCTATCATAAACCTTAGCCTATATACGGCTAGTATGAAGAAATGATCAATTTCCATCAATTAACTAGAATATGTGAAATAAGTTTTATTTCTATGGTAAAGTTCACAAAATGCAGATTGTAAAATTAGTGTGAATCCTTTTCATGGCATTTGATGTCCTGGCCCAAACAATGTAATTGTTAAATGTAACTCATTCATATATTATTTCTATGTAGATAGCTGTTACAATCAAATTAAAGAAATAGAATGCTTTCAGAAAGCATAAGTAGCTTTAAATAACAATTGTTGGCATCCAGTGTTGTGCACTGATACACAGAAATTAAGTGAGGCATCTATAAAAGTAAGAGAAGATTAGTATATGTATCCTTTGATTAAACATTTTATACTTTATTAATTTTTAGATGAGTCATATTTATTACACATCTGCTTTACTTTTGCACCTATTTTGAGGACATGTTTCGCAAATCACCGTTTGCATCTTCGGCTCTTATGCGACTAAAGCTTGATCCAGCAGTGTGGGTAATTCTGGGGTTGCTGCTGCCATCTGTTGATTTAGTGATGGGAGAGGATATACATAGAAAAAGATAAAAACCAACTAATGAACTTTGAAATCCCGCAAGAAGAGAATCCCACATTTAAGTTCATCACTAAATCAACAGATGGCAGCAGCAACCCCAGAATTACCCACACCGCTGGATCAAGCTTTAGTCGCATAAGAGCCGAAGATGCAAACAATGATTTGCGAAACATGTCCTCAAAATAGGTACGAAAGTGAAGCAGATGTGTAATAAATACGACTCATCTAAAAATTAATAATTTTTCGCTTCACTGTGGTGTTCCAATACAGTTAGATCTCGATTTTATTCTTTGTTGAGTGATATCTGCATCAAATGTCTTTTAGATAACTTTGGCCTAAGATATTTTAATGATTTTTGTAGTTTGTCGTCTTAACATTGTTGGTTTGATTACCATACATCTGCAGTGGTTTGTCTTTATAACAAATTATATTACCCAACATACATAGAGCCTTCTTAAATAATTTTGGCAAATGCATAACAATATAAGATCTCTTAAAATTTGCTTTTCTTTTCTTTTGCTCCTTTTTTGGTGTGTGTATCATTTTACAAGTATTAAATGAAACCCTGTTAACTGGGCAGATGTAATGTCCATTATGTTCATTATTTTTCCCATTATTATTTGCTATATTAAAATAAAGTAAAAAGAAGAGAAAGGAAAAGTTGATAAAGAAGATGAGCATTCAATATTTTCCTTCAATCTTTGCTAAGGACATTCAGTGAGACTGACGTTAGGAGCACTGGATGCAAGGTAATGATCACAAGACTTGTCACCTATCACACATACGCACATTTGTTCTGACATGAAATGTCTTATTTTTGCATGTTTTGTGATGAAATACACATATGGAAAATCTTGTAACTATCTGTCTTAGGTCATAGTTTTAGTTAGTCCAGTTGTCAGTCATTGTACCTGCTGTGTAGAACTGCTCTAGTATTTTTTCTTTTGTCTTTTCTTTATTTCTTCTTTTCTTTTGTCGTTATATGCATCTGTAAATGATAGGAAGTTCTTTATTCTTACTTACTTTGTCTTTCGATAGAAGATTTCTTTTGCCATCTCATAGGCCAACGTTGAGGGAACTGTTTTTCCTATTCTCATTGAACATTTTAGGAAGCAGGCTTTTCACCTTTTCTATCCTCTCTAGGTCAGTGATAGTTTCTACCATATGAGAACTGTTCCATAAATCATTGTAAGTGGTATTGTGATGTCAGATAATAGTAGAGTTGTATGAATTAAGATCCTAGCTAGACATATTTTCATGAGCTTAGCCTCTGGTGTACAACCCCAGATTCAGCTAACTTTTGACAGCCAACCAACTGACATTTTTACAAATTTGTTTACTGCTGACTTAGAGTCTCTTATTGTTACGGAAACAAATATCTATGCAATTAGAATGAAGAAAGAAGACCTTACTTCTAAAGGCAATTTAGGGCCTAAGAGGAGAATCAGAAATGGACAGTGTGTATGTTATCTGTAAACCTACATTAGACCTTTACTGGTCTACAGATGACATGCTAGTTAGTCCATTTTTGGGAAATAACAGATCAAATAACAGGTTTACTTCCATTTTACAGTACCTTTATTTCACCCACACAGAAAATGTAAATGATAAACTACAAAGTAGGCCAGTTTTTTATTATATTATTTCAAAATTCAAAGAAAATTACATGCCTGGTGAAAAGGTTGCTGTAAATGAAAGCTTGATGCTTTGGAAGGGCTACATAGATTGGAAGCAATACATCAAAACAAAGTAGGCCAGATTTGGCATAAAGAGTTTTGATGTATGTGAAAATGGGATATCTTTACAATAGCTGCATATACACTATCAAGGGACTAATAATACTGAAGACAAAGATTAGGTTTGATGTGTGTTTGGAGGAATTTAGTAACAGTGACGTCAAAATTAATATAAAATTATTTGTGGTTGGTTTATTGACACTCGTCACTTACTTTTTCATATATTTATGAGAGACCTGGAGGCCAGGGCCTTTGAAACTAGTCTCTCATAAATATATGAAAAAGTAAGTGACGAGTGTCAATAAACCAACCACAAATAATTTTATACAAAGATTAGGTATTATCTGTCTCCATAGTAATGCACCTGATGGCACCTATACTTGATCAGGGTAGGACTGTATATTTAGATAATGGTACAGCTCCCCTAAATTATTCATGGCCTTATACAAATGAAAAACAAATGCATTTGGAACACTACGTTAAAAATGTATTGGCTTGCCAAAAGATGTTAATACAAAGGCTCTAAGGAGAGAAGAAATGCAGGTGCATCAGCACCTTTGATCTATATTACTTGGCAGGACAGGAGGGTACTTACAGCATTATCCAATTGCAACTCTTGACTGACATTGAAAAATAGATGCTCATAACAAAATGCTAACTTTCAAGCCCAGTATTATCGAGGACAAAATGTATATGGGTAGTGTGGATCTAGTAGATCAGTTATTGCAAACGTATCCCTCTCTACAAACAACAGTTAAATGGTACAAAAAAGTCTTTTTACACCAGCTGGATATAACCATATACAATTGCTAAGTAATTTGGAGAGCTCTAAGCCCATACAAGACAATAACCTAATTAGACTTCTGCATATCAATAGCTCACAGCCTAATTGAGCACTAATGACATTCAGCAATCCTCTTCATATGGGGGGGGGGGGGGAGGGTAAGAAATCCACAACCCCAGCACCCTTAATATTTGAAGGAAAACACTTTCCTAAAGTTACCCCCAGCAAAAAAGTTGCATTCATTTTGAAAATCTCTTGTGTTTAGCAAAAGGGAGGTTTGCTAGGAAACTAATATGATTTGCTGTGAATATAGAAATGTGCGTTTATATGTTTATCTGTATTTTGAGATGTACCATTAAAAAAGAAACCTTTAAAGGTAAGCTTTTATCTCTTATAGAATTTATTTTAATTTATTGTAAAAGAGATTAAAATATTTAGTGTTAAATAAGCATTAAATGCACATATGCACAGAATGTCAATAGACGTGCATATCACTTCTCTCACATTTTAGAATTGATGTCATTTGAGCCCATATCACTGAAGGGTTAATTACATTTTAGAATATTTTCAATAAATCTTTGAAATGGATATGAGTCTCTAATGATGTTAATTTTGCTGATTAATATTTCTATCAAGTCAAAAGCTTTGTATAATAAGGATTATATAATATTTTCCTTTTGACTTATCTATCCAGTGCTATTTTTGTTTCATCCTTTAGGTATTTCAAGCCTATAATGTATTTTCTTCTGAATCTATACTGACAATCTGGGATATCATTTAGTTTTTCTTCAAGTGTATCATATTTTTCAAAAATTTTGTATATATTATTTTGTAACATGATTCCTCTGTAAGAGAGTAAGTTGCCCATCTCACGATTTCCTTTGTTTAAGCGTTTGTATGTGCATTTCTCCAATTAAATAGTATTGATTCTTTTGGCAGGTAATTGCCTAAGAGGTCTTTATTTTTGTGTTCTATGCATATAGCATCAGAACTGGATGCTTTTTTGAGTGTTCCTAATGCCATGCTCTGCAATTTTTACTATAATTTTGTTCGTTGTGTTGTTGGTGCTGTATGCCTGTTACTTGTTTTCATTACTAAGGATTTCCTTAAAGTTTAATTCTCTTAGATTTCTAATTCCACTACTTCTACCACTTTTTGCTCTTTTTCAATGCCACAAACAGATCCAGCCTTACCTCTTGTGTGGTTATTTTGGCTTCTTCCTCTTAGGTTTTCTGCTTTAATTTTTTGTAGCAATGATTTGTTAGGTCTCCTTTTGCTTCTATAGATCTGTAAATCATCCTTTTTCTCTTGCTTTAGTTAGCATGTTATAGGACTCTTAGACGAACCATTGTTGAGATCTCTTCCTGGATAGGATGATTACAGATACAATTAATATGTTGCTTATCTCCATCATTTCATCTATTTTATCATTCAATATTAATATTCTCACCCTATTTATGTCCTCATCCTATTGTGACAGTAAAGACACAAAGTTGCATCATACTCAGTTTGTCAATAGAAACATTAGCCTACTTTTTACACATATATAGAGTAAGCATGTTCCTTTATGTCTCTGTTACATAAAAATATTTGTGCTGCTCGTAGCTTTTAACACTCACTGCTCACCAACTGATACTTTCTCTTACACTGCTCTAGCTGAATGACTCATTCACAATAAGAATACTCACTGGCCAATTCTTAATTATCAAGTTCTTGATGTTGGCTTTTGCACCCCCTTTTTATATCTTGTGGTTATGGAAGAAATGTTTAAGAAATAAAATCTTTTGAATCAAAGGAATGGAATAATCTTGAAGTCAAATCTTCTAGATTTTCTGATGAAATCGAATGGTTTGGAACATCACTGCAGTACAACAAAGGGGTTACTTCCAACTCATGACGTCTATGGCTCTCCTTGAACTTCTTTTCTCTTGGCAGCAAACAACAAAAACTGTGAAACAGGCTGACTCACACTTAAATCCTTTATGGTAGGTATTCACTGCTGCAGCAACAATGTCTAACTTCCTTCATGGTTTGTTTCCTTGTTCTTTCTTCGATGTTCTTAGTGTATCTTCTGGCATGCTTATTATAGTTTCTATCAAAATATGTTCCATTTTGGTGTATCTGCTGAGGACCTTTTTATTCCTACTTCATTCCTCTGAAGAAGATAAAATTTCTTGGGCTTGATCCATAATATGAAAAATATGTTTTCATATTGTCTTTATTCACTAGTAATAAAGTATACCTTCTTGATTATATCCACCACTAGGATTGATTTATGGTTAAGTTTAACAATTATGCAGTTGAAATGTCCTGTCAGAATTGCTTTTGTGACTTCAAACAGATCTTTTTATTAACATCCACTCTACAATGAGATGTAATTTACTGTAATATATTTTTTTCTAATTTAGTAATTTTGTTGGCTTTCCTTGTGGCTTTATGAATTACTATTGGTTATATTTATTTTATTTATTTATTCATTTATTTAAGCAACATACAAAGATATGGCTATACATCAGCCCAGGCTATTATCTTGCCATATTCTTACCCAATTTTCCTTAAATTCTAAAATATTTATTTTGATGATGATGAGGGTGCACAATAATCATGTTCAACATTTTATGAAACAATCCAGTAACTTATCTTTCCCGTTTTTTACTCTTTCTTCTCTAACCATATCCATTTCTTTTTTTACTTTGACCAAATACCTTCTTTCTGTCCTTACTAAAGAGTTCAATTAGGGATGCCTTTCTGGCTATTTTCAAAAACCATAGGTTCTATATCTTCCTTTACTCCACATTTTGGACATTAATTCTATTGGAGGCCTTTCTGTATAAGGGACATTCAGAAAGAAACAAGCCAGAGTCTGGTATGCGTAAACTGGTGACAGGATGGTAATATCGTGGCGTGTGTAATGAAGTGTTGTTCCGAGCAAAGCGTGGAAGTTCACAGCCTGCCGCTAGAAGGCACGTGTGCACGTCATACTATACAAAGCTAGTAGCAGCATGCATCAATCGTCCAACGCTGCCAGTTGCATTGCAAACAGTAAAATGGAGGCGTCAGAAGAAGAGCACAGAGGTGTTGTTTGTTTTCTGACAGCTGAAGGAGTAGGGGGAACAGACATTCATCAACAAATGTCACAAGTATACAGCGAACACTGCATGTTCCTTGCAAGGGTTAAGGAGTGGCACAAGCGCTTCAGGGGAGGATGGGTGTCGTTAGCTGATGATGCACAATGTGGAGCACCACACTGCATTACCAATGACATCGTCCAGCTGGTTGATGCTGAGTGACATTGAAAGCCATAGCTGCCGAGGTCAGATTGAGCATCAGAAGTGTTCACACCATCATGACGGAATGACTGCTCTTGCGCAAAGTATGTGCCCAATGGGTCTTCAACCACACCAGGAAGCATGTCGAATGGCCCACTGTCTTGGTCATCTGCTGTGCTATGCTAGGGAAGGGAAAGAGTTCCTGGCACGAGTGGTGGCTGATGATGAGTCATGGTGTCATCACCTCGAACCAGAATCAAAGTGACAAAGTCTCTAGTGGAAGCATCCAGGGTCACTACTAAAAAAAGCCAAGGCCATTCACACAAGCGCAGGAAAGATTATGCTGACGTTCTTCTTTGACCAAGATGGCACCCCTTCTGATACACTTCCTACAGCACGGGACTACAGTGAATGCCCAGCATTACTCGCAATTCTTGACCAACCTTTGCTAAGAAATCAAATCAAAACAACCAGGCAATCTCACCTGTGGGGTCATTCTGCTTCACGACAATGCAAAGCCTCATATGGCCAACACTGTCGCGGCACTCCTGCACAAATTCAAATGGGAGATTCTCGTCCACCCTCCATACAGTCAGATCTCTCTCCTTGTGATTACACCATTTTTGGTCTCCTTAAGAAAGCTCTGAGGGGCAAACGATTCACTTCGGATGATGACGTCCAGCTATACGTACGGAACTGGCTCACATCGCAGCTCCGGGACTTTTATGAGACAGCCATTCACCACCTTATGTCGCAGTAGGTTAAGCGTCTCATTAGCCAGGGCAAATACTTCTAACATGCAGGTACTGGTTTCTGTAATTATGTCTCTGGCTCGTTTCTTTTTTAATGCACCTTATATATGCTTTAGTCTGCACACATCTCCTCTCACACAATAATACACTCTCTTTATTCTCTCTTTAATTTATCCATATATTCTTCTCTTTGCCATGGATGTTTTATTTGCATAGGTGATTCGTGATTCTAGTGACTTTTTACCCATATGTTACAAACAATTTTTGTAATTCTGTATCTTCAAATCTCCTCCTGGCTCCGTTCCATAAATCATTTACATGGTTTTCTCTCTTTCTCCAACATTTCCCCAATCAAGTATTTTCTAATTTAGTTTGTATTAAATAACTTCACCCATTTTTCCTGAAATTCTTTTCTCAAAATTCTAAGCACTGCGCTACTGTATACACAACTTCCCAATCACCATCTGGTCCCCATATTTCAATTCTAATATTGCTTGTATAGCAGGCAGTGAATTTAATAGAATGATTTCTTTTTGTGGAGTTTATCCTAACACCTTTATAAAAGGAAAAGAATTGGAATATACCCCATGATCCACTATCAAATTGCCTGCCTGTAGTGTCTGCCTTTCATTCAAAAGGTTCTGATTTCAAATTTTCGTCAGTGTTAGTTATCTGGATAAGGTTTTTCTGGGGGGTTTCCTTATCCTGAACAATAAATGTCAGGTAACTCTAAGCGCTATGGACCCTGGACTCATTCAAGCATCATTTCACCCATTTCATTTCATCATCCAATATGACTTAACATTGGAGGAAGTAAATTAAAAAAAGAAATTATACTTGTTTCACTGTGTTAGATTCCAAAATGTTGACAGTTACTTGAGTACCTATAGGTATGATACAAGTGTTAGTAGTATCCACTATATCCCGGGAATTTCCCACTTAGTGTCTGTTAATCTTTTTAATAGTTTGAAACCTATGGTAGCTTTTTTCACACATATTCTATACGGTTGATTAGAGTTCTAAAAGTTTATTGCAAGATTATTTTTTGGTTTGTCATAGAATTTGACACGTAGGCAGTAGCCTGTAAATCATTTGCTGCATTAAAATATCAATAAAATCTCTAGAATGTATAATTGACTAAGTTCTAAATTTATGACACTTTTGAAATGTTTTTCATATTTTCAGCATGTCACAGTGTAATAAATCTTCTGTTGTACATATATTTTGCATTGCATAATTTGCAGATGTAGAAAAATTATATCTACCTCCAATTCTTGTATCATTTAATGTAAAAATGGCTGTTCATTTATGCTAATATAATGTGTTGCCATAACAAAGTGAAAGTTAAACATAGTTTACCTGATTCTATTACACTTGCACTTAGATACAGAGGCAGGTTTAGATTTTAAAGGAACAGATACAGTTTTGTATATTAAAGATTTTTAAAACAGTTTTTAATTATTGAATTCTCATTCAGAAATACAATATTCATGGGTATCAATTCTTTTGTTGTGTATGTCCAATAATTATAATGTACTTGCCAAAACATTTTTTTTTCTTTTTTTTCTTTTTGGTTTTGTTCAATGTAGGCATACATAACAATGATGTAAAACTTGTAGGAAATAAAGTAACCTAGAAAAAAATATAAAGAAACATTGAAGAAAAATTTCCATTCATCTTATCTTTTAAAGTGTTACCAATGTGTTAGATATTGTTTAAATTTTAAAAACAAGTGTATATGTGTAAATGTTCATCAAAATCTGCATTCAGCTATCACCATTGGTGTCTTAAAACACAAAAGCTTATGTGTTGAATTGTAATAGGTGCTGAGTACTTTGTTAAATAAAGGTGAATTTGTTGCCAATATCAAGTTTGTCTCTTAAGAAAATCCTCTTCACAGGTGGAAGGACTACTGAGAAGAGTAAGGAGGATCAAAGGTATTCTTTGATGGATGCCGTAAGTAAATGTTTGTGATAAAGTTTTATTATTATTATTATTATTATTATTATTATTATTATTATTATTATTATTATTATTATTATTATTATTATTAAATTAAATTGTACACCTCATCTAAAAAGCATTTAATTTCCTCAGCAATACAACTTTTTTAACTCCATTTAGAAAGGATAAATAACACCACTTTGCATTTCAAAACTTATTTTCTGTGTTTTTGAATCTGATAAGTGATCCTAAACAGACCTTTTGTGCTGAATTCGAAAATCTCCATTTTCTCCAATCACATCAGGTTTTAAACTATTCATAATTAACAAATAAAATTAAAGCTTTGTGAAAAATAAAAATTACTTTCAACAAGAATTTTGTGTGAAAAACTAGGCAATAATTACAATTTGTTATTTGCTACTAATTAATCATTAATTAATAATAATTATAAGCACATTCATAACCTTATTCAACATTGTACTTCAAATTTTCCCCTCTTTGACCTGCTCACATGTTCAGAGCAGTCCGTTTTTAATATCCAACCCTAGTCTGGCATCATGTGAATGCTCCACTTCCATTCATATCTCATTTGCACAGTTTTTATATCCTGGTGACTATGCAAAACCAAAGAACTAGTTTATAACTAACAAATCACAAACCATGCGCTTTTCAGTTTATCATCATGATTATGATCATTAATTATTATTATTATTATTATTATTATTATTATTATTATCATCATCATTTATTATATCCTGGTGAAATCTTTCACCCTGTTCCTCACTAAAATCTCCTGAATTAGCAGGGAGATAATTTAGATGGGAAGAAAGAAAATGTACTTAGATGTTCATGCAGCCAATGTGTATGAAATTTTATTATCTTCACTTTCACTATGTTAACATAATTTGGGTCTTTTTTTATATAAAGGAAATTAAAAACCTTTCTGAAAGCATTCCAGGTATCCTTCACTTCTCGACTCATAATATTCTCGAATTGACTATCATCAGTTTTCCAATTTGTGGGGCAACAAATACACCAGCTCTAATTTTTTCATAGGATAATGAAGGAAAGTTAACATAAAGGTATTTAAAGCACTCACTGTCTTTATATAGAGTTTTTCCAAATTGTTTCATTGAATCTAATTTTACATGGAGAGGTGGCAATAATACTTTTGAGGGATCAATAAAGAGATTCACTGTTTATATTTTGTTCACCTGCTGTTAAATTGGTCCAGGTGCCCAATCCCTTTCACAGTGTTCTGATCTAGCTCTCCTCTCCCATTCACATAAGAAACAAGGATATTTTGTGAAACCAGCCTGCTGACCAAGTAATAATCCACAACACTTACTTTTAAATTTCCTGGAACATGTTTCGGAGGCTACTTTCCTCCATTGTCAACCAGACATCGACTCTGTTGCTTAGTGTCATTAATCGACTCACCTTTAAGTTTTATTTATTACAACACAGTTTCAACACTTCCATGATAGGAAATATTCTACATATCTGACCCAGGCTTTAAAACTGTAAGGGAAGGTTGTGGTAATATGAACTTCAGGTGACTTATGAGCAGGCTGGCCCAGGAAAGGTGATAAATAGTTTCAGTCAAAAAAACTGATAGACAAGAAAATAAAAGATTCAGTAGACAAAAACAATTAAAATAGATCACTACCTTAAGAGCTTTCAAGGACAAAAAAAAATTACAAAAAATTCACATCACCCGCAAGCAACCAGAAAATTTAAAATCAGTGAATTTAATTTCACCCTAGCACCATTAAACACATTTAATTTCACAAACCTCATCCAAAAACCAAAAATAGACATAACTCCTCTGGTAAAGAAATCTGTCATTTATGGAATTAATTGCTCAGACTGCAATAAGATACATTGGAAAGACGAAACCTAACATTGAAATCAGGTTAAAAGAGCACTTTAGGAGCATCAAACAAAAAGAAATGGATAAATCTGCAGTAGCATCACATTTCTGGGATTACAACCACAACATAGAACATAAAATCCAACTACTAAAATCAGTTCATTTGAATCAAGAATTAAACTTCTGGGAAAACATATTAAGAAATTCAAAACACACTTAATGAATTTTGACATTCTATCAGAAGAAAATATTTTAGTTAACCCCATTGGATCTCGCTAGATGTCTCATCTCTGGAGAACCATAATCAGCTGGAACAGCAAGGTTCTAGCCATTGACAATATCTTGATAATGCCTTCAAATGGAGGCAAAATGCGTTGAAAGAAAATTTGTGGTATGTTAAATACAGAGTGTCTCAGTCAATTCATTATATAATTTTAATTACATTACTTCACAGTGTTAATTCCAATTTAAAATTTTCAAATTTTGTAATCTATTAGGAACATAGTAATAAGTAGGCCAAGGTATTTTGTAACTGCCTCTTCTGTGCCCTCAGTCAAACATACAAAGAGGCATGTACTGCAATTTGCAATAATATGCAGATGTACCTTTAGATGCAGGGCAGTCATTAAATTGCTCTAAAAACCTTGTGGCATGTAAATTTCCATGTTAAATTTCCATCGGGCACAACTGATCTGAGAGGCACACCCGTTAATGTTTATTTCGTATTGGTCATTAGAGAGTGCGCAGCTACTTCCAACAATGTGTAGCTTCTCGTTTCCTGCTAAACCTTAAGCCATTGTCGGTCAGTTTGTCTTTGAGCCAGCTGGAGTGTTATAACAAAAGTGATCTGTCAGGCACATTGTGCCTGATTGTGCATCAATTTACAAGGTACATTTTAAATACTTATTTTTAGCAATATCATTAATTTTACTTACTTATGAAACATGGCAGTATTTTATAAGTATACATATAAACGGTATTATTTCTGCTCCTGTACTTGTCAGACACATTGCACCCGAACCTAACATACATTTGTATTGCTTCAGGTTTTATACTTGAAAATGTCAAACTCAAAGAGAGTGCACGACTTGGACAAAGCTGAAGACCTTGCAGAGGTAATGAGATATCTGGAAGATGATGATGAATACCTGAATGAGGTTTGGTGATGATAGTGATACAAATTCAGAAGATAATTTAGAGGATTGTGATGGTGATTCTGAAACTAAACAAGAGGACAATGGAACGGATGAAGATGAACCAACTATGGACACCAATTACTTTTTGAGAAAGGATAAAAGTGGAGTCATAACCCACATTTGAAAAGTGTTAGAAGGTGCCCACATAACCTGCTTCCAGAGTAATAGGAAGTGCCAAGTTGGCAAAAACCACTTGAGTGTTGGAACAATTTTTTACAGGTGAAATCTTGGCTATAATTGTCAAATACACCAATCAGTATATAAATAGTATCAAAAATAAATTTGTTTGGGAAGGGGACATAAATAATACTGATGATATAGAAATGAGAGCATTTATTGGGCTTCTCTACTTAGCTGGAGCTTATAGAGGAAATAGATGGAGTTTAGAGGAACTCTGGGGAACAAACGGAGATGGAGCAGAAAAGTTTAGCCTTGTAATGTATTAAAAGGTTCAAGACTCTAATGCGATGTGTACGTTTTGATGATAGGGACACTAGATCATCCAGAAGAGCAGAAGATAGATTTGCACCAATTTGCGATGTTTTCTGCAAATTTGTGGTGAACTGTCAGAAAAGTTATACACTTGGGGAAAATACTACAATAGATGAAATACTTCCAGGTTTTCGTGGAAAATGTCCTTTTTGCCAGTACATTCCATCAAAACCTAATAAATATGCAATAAAAATTTTTTGCACTGTGGATGCTAAAATGTTTTATTCTTTTAACCTAGAAATCTATTCTGGAAAGCAACCTGAAGGTCCTTTCCTAATCAGTAACAAGCCAAGTGATGTGATTAAACGTATGGCTGAGGCCTTATTTGGTACAGGTCATAATTTAACGGCCGATAATTCGTTGTGATATAGAACTTTGTGAGGAACTAAAAGAGAAAAGGATATCATATGTGGGTATCTTGAAAAGAAACAAAAGACAGTTGTCACCTGAACTTAATAGCCACCAAAGGAAGAGAAGAATACAGTAGCATTTTCACCTTCAGGAAAGACACTTTCGTAGTTTCATACATCCCAAAGAAATGTTATACAATTTTGAGTCAAACTAATACTCAATGCTCCATTTATTGCTAGTATTTACCTAGAACGCGTTTCGTTAGGATCTTCCTAACATCATCAGCTGTTGTTGACTCAATGTTATTCTTGTGTCTACACTACGTAACAATGCAACAATTGATCCTGACTCGAAAGATCAAAAAACACCAACTATAATCACCTTTTATAACTCAACAAAGGGAGGGGTTGACACTGCAGATAAATTGTGTGCTACATTTGATGTTTCTCGGAACACTAAGCGATGGCCAATGCTGATATTTTTTACCTTGCTGAACATAAGTGGTATCAATTCCCAAATCATATACTTGGGTAATGGATTAGAACCAGTGTGAAGGAGAGTATTCTTGAAGCAACTATCACACGAATTTTTTATATGGGAGATAGCCAGAAGAAGTATGGAAACTGTTGGGGTGCTTCTAGATCTTTAATGAAAACTAAAGACATTTCGACCAAACATGGAGGAAGAAAATCAAGATGAACCAAATCCTGGGCCAAGTACAAAAAGGCGATGTGCAGTATATACCATGGATATTTGTATTAGAAGATTATCAAGATGAGTGGAAAAAATGTAAATGTGCTCTTTGTATGTCACATATCAGTCTAGTTTGTAATTTGTGCTACGATAGTTTTTGCACCACAGAAAATGCACAGCTTTAATCCATTGGTTGCTTTGTTGCATCATAAACTTATTTACCATAAGCATTGTTATTCTTTCTGAGTGGATTTGACATGACAGCAATAAACTTAAGTGTGTTGTACACTAAAGAAAAATGAGGATATTCATATTGAATAATATTATTTTATCAATGTAAGATTTTCACAGCAGAACAATTTTTCATATGATAATATCCATTCAAAAATATGTGATATGTATAATATAAGGATCATTTAACAATACAGGACAATAGTTTAACTTGACGAGTGTATTATATTGTTTATTTAACTGTGATTTACTAACTGTGCCTGTCAGGCACATTGCACCGTGCTGCTACACTCGCTCGACAGAAGGTTAATGTAACAATCTTCATTTTGTAGCTTGTGTGGATGTCTGCTGACACACCTAAATTTACACAAAATAATTACAAAATACATTTTACCTTTCTGCTGTTGCTTTTGAAACAGAAAGCAGATCTAGTTTCTCTCTAGTTTCTATTAACTAAATGTTTGTTTTCTGATAATGTAATGTTTACTTATATACTAAAACTTCCTTCTGCTGATTATTGCATGACATGTCTTACATGTAAGGTTTTTTTCCATCGTAGAGAAACACTTTGAGCCCAACTCCTTCACAACTGTATGCATCAATTTAAAACTAGAGTCCTGCATTAATGTCATACTTTGTTTATTTCACTTGCACAATTAATCAGAGTTTGATTCCCTACTCATAATTACAGTACCCTGCCATATAGCTTCAGGTGTGCATACAACAGCTAGTGCTGATTTTGTCCTGATGCCCATATGATTAAACCTGCATTGCTCTTAAGGTACAGGAAAGTATTGAAGTACCTCACTCTGTAATAAACTTAACTATTTATGTATTTTAGTATATGTGAGGTATATGGCTCAAATAATTAAATTGTTTTATATTAATTTTCCATTGCTACAGTGGCTTGTTCTTTAAGACAAAAGTGCTATATTTTTCATAAGCAAATAATAACAAGGATCACATTTCCATCTGAAATGATATGCTGATGCAGCTTGGTAAGATTTAACTTAATTCTTAAGTCGAGATAATGTGAGTTCGGTATCTATTTTGATATTCTCTTCTACTTACCTGAGCAGAGTAAGTATCAAAACTTGATATCTATCAAAATTTTTCAAAAATATTGTAACAAATGAGAACACCCATCGTCAGCAGTTATCCAACTGGTTGGATCCGTGGTTTCCTGAAGTGAGCTAGTTGTCTGTGAGATGAACTTCCAAAGAGAGTTTTCAGGCAGCAATTCAAAATTTAAAATATACTTTTTGTGTTTTATAATTAGCAACTTTTCCCAAACATCGAGTTTGGCTGCATTACTGGCTGGCTTTAATAGTTTTATATTTGGTACAATTTCATGATTGGTAGACCAGAAATGGTGGGCTATTGCTGATTTTTCTATTTGTTTGTATTTCACACATCTCATATATTCCTGTAATCTAATATGTAAACTTCTTTTGGTTTTTGCTATGTAGAACTTATTGCAGTCTGGGCAGTTGATTTCGTATATACCTGATTTCTTGTTTTCAGATACTGGATCTTTCAGGTTGTTGCATAATAAGTTTTTTAAACTGAATTTATTTATTGGGGCTAGAGTAATGTTGTACTTCTTGAATATCTTGTTGAATTTATGATGCACTCTGGGACGATATATGAATTTCCTAAACTGTGTCTCGGTTTTTGATTCTGTTAATTCTGTTGGTATCCAATATATGTTTCAGTTTCTTGAATTTCCAAATTTTCTTTTCTATTAATTGTTTACTGTATCCATTAATTGCAGCTATGTTAATCATGTGGTTATATTCTTTGTTGTATTCTTTCTGTTTCAATGGGATGTTACATACATTTTCATCACTGCCACAGTTCCACAGCCTAGCCATTAGATATTCATTAGAATTAGTAGACAGGATCTCAAATTTGCATTTGGACACAGAAGACAAACTAGTATCATTTGATGTCACCTCTCTTTTTCCCAGTATTCCAACAGATGAACTCACGCTACTCCTCAAGAATTGGCTCACACAGACTAACATTTCAGCAGAAGAAATAGAAGATCTCGCAAAACTTACTCATTTATGCATACATCAAAATTTCTTTACATTCAACGGTAAATTCTATCAACTGACCTCAGGCCTAACAATGGGCAATCCACTTTCACCTTTCCTAGCCAACCTCTTTATGAGCTATTTTGAAACACATATTACATCATCCTTCCCATATATCTTCAAATACTGGTATAGATAATGTTGATGATATTTTTGCCATTGTTCCACACAAATTCATACAAGATCCTTAAAACTATTGAACATACAGAATAGAGCAATAAAGTTCACAATAAAGATAGAAAAAGATGGCTACCTACCTTTCTTAGATCTGAAGATAATCCATGAATTAAATAACATATCTTTTGGCATCTACAGGAAGCCAACACAAACAGATAATTACATCAAGAATGATACAACCTACAACCCAACACCCTACAAACATGCAGTTTTGAACAGCTTAGCACATAGACTAGTCAACATCCCATTGAAACAGAATGAATACAACAAAGAAATAACCACATGATTAACATAGCTGCAATTAATGGATACAGTAAACAATAGAAAACAAAATTTGGAAATTCAAGAAACTGAAACACATATTGGATACCAACAGAATTAACAGAATAAAAAACCGAGACACAGTTCAGGAAATTCACATATCATCCCAGAGTTTATCATAAATTCAGCAAGATATTCAAGAAGTACATCACCACCCTAGCCCCAATAAATATATTCAGTTTAAAAAACTTATTATGCAACAGACTGAAAGACCCAGTACCTGAAAACAAGAAATCAGGTATATACAAAATCAACTGCTCAGACTGCAATAAGTTCTACATAGGAAAAACCAAACGAAGTTTACATATTAGATTACAGGAACATATGAGATGTGTGAAATACAAACAAATAGAAAAATCAGCAATAGCCCACCATTTCTGGTCTACCAATCATGAAATTGTACCAAATATAAAACTATTAAAGCCAGCCAGTAATGCAGCCAAACTCAATGTTTGGGAAAAGTTGCTAATTATAAAAAACCAACAGTATACTTTAAATTTAAAACTTTCCTATTAAAAAAATAGGAACAAAGTATTCAAGTTCGACATCGCCCAGAAAGATTTGTTCAGCAAGTTCCTTGAACCGCCACCAGAGGAGACCTATGACAAAATATCGTCAACTACACCAATGAGAACCAGTCGATGGCCGGTTGAGGATGGAGGCAAAGTCTCTGAAACATGTTCCGGAAAAGTTTAAAAATAAGTAATGTTTAGTGTCATTAATCGACTCCCTTTAAATTTAATCTATACACAGAAGCTTATATCACTTTGAAATACACAATTTATGTGAAATGGTTTTTGTATGTGGAGTGAACCGTTTCTGAGATATTTGTTTGAATTTTCCAATGCTTATAATTCTCTTAAATGGGAAGGGTTTTTTTTTTTTTTTTTTTTTTTTTGACCCTGTAAGAGAATGGAATATCAAAGACATCACATAACCAGTCGTTAAAATATTTGACTATTGCTTAAAGCCCACTGTATTACCTATTTCAATTGCACCTACAAGAAAACTAGCAATCAAGGTTTATATTGATTAACTAGAAGAAGAATTAGAATTTGTAAGCATGGTTTGTAGAAGAGTTGGCATATACAACAGATGTATTTAGTTATAAATCAGTATGATTAGTACTCTGATGGGAAATCTATGAATTAACGTGGAATGTGAATTAAATGCAAACAAGCTTCAAATATATTTTGTATTATTATTTTTTTTATATACAGACTGCAAAATGAAAATTACCAATTAAGTTTATACAGAGATTTATCAAAAGTCATACATAATTCAGACATCTTAGCTCCATCTATAATGTGCATAGGCTCTATTTGCTTCACATTGTCGATGTAGATCTTGCTTTTTTTTAATCACCTTTCCCTGCAAAAATGAAGAGAAAAACCATCTCTTATAATCATGTTCAGTAATGAGATAGAATAGAAAAGGAACAATTAAATAACTTTATGTGTAATTAAAATTATACTATGTATGAGTTAACTGAAACACTCAGTACTTCATACACATAAATTTTCTTTTAATGTATTTCGCTTCAACTTGAAGGCATTATCAAGAAATTGTCAAATCATAGTATAATTTTAATTATTACATTACTTTACAGTGTTAATTTACTTTACAGTGTTAATTCCAATTTAATTTTTCAAATTAACATATGTTATTAATTCTGCACTTACTCATATTATACATTATGTTACACAAGCTCCGCAATGAGTGTCACCATTGAAAATTATCGTGCGTGAATCGGAACCATTAACAGTGTGAAATGGAGAAAAGGTGTGAATAATGTTAAAGGAAAAATATTGATAGTGATATTGCCAGCCATAATCCTGGCATTTATATTGATTATTGGCGGAGTGGAAATGAACCCAGGGCCAGAGATGGAGGACGTTATAGTTATGTTAAAAAATATGGCGGAAGATATGGTAGACTTAAAGCATATGGAAAAAAGAATTGACATGAGATTAGTCAGAAATGTGGAAGAAATAAAAAACGAAGTGGGAAAGTTTCAAAGAAAAATGGAGGAGAACATGGCAGAATTATATCAAAGATTGATCTACTTGGAGAAAATAGAAGACAGCAATTGAAAGAGGAATATAGTTATTTTTGGTTATGGGGAGGAGAGAGGAAAAAGATGTTGGCAGCAGGTGGAGGAGCTTTTGAAAAATAAACTAAACATTGAATTAACACGATGGGGAGTAATCAACTCATTTAGAGTACGGAGAAGAGGAGCAAATATTAGACCTATAATTGTAAAATTGGCAACAGTAAATTTCAAATGGAAAATTTTAAATAATGCAGCTAAGCTTCCTCTTACGTCATTATGGATAGACGGTGTCAGGCAGGATAATGGTCCGCGAAATCAGAGGAGAATTGGGAAAAACAAGCACAAGAAACAACGGTAACAACACGATCTTTTGACTATCACCAACATATGACTGATGATGCAAGGGAAAAGAGTGACATTATGTAGACAAGTGACGCAGCATCTGACATCAGAAGAGGAGAATAGAGAAGGGAGGCGAGTGACTTCGAGGTCGAAGTACAAAGAGATGAGCTGATGGTATTGCCAGGCAAAAGTGTACAACCAGAGCAACGGATGAGACAGGAGTCCAGGCTATTAGTGGTAGGAACAACGGCAGATTTAAATGTTTGGCATCAAAAAAATAAGTAGTGTCAACACCGAGTGGAAGCATAGTACAATTGGAGAGTGCTCAAAAAAGGGGTGAGAAAGAAAAAATAATGATACGTAGATCTATGCTGGATCAATTTTGATTTGAAAGAAAAAGTTCTGTATAGAATAAAACTTTGTTGGTGTTATATTGGAATGTGGAAGGACTATGGGACAAAATGGGTAATGGGGAAATCAAGGAATTGTTAAAAGGGGCCAATGTACTTGCGCTAGTTGAAACTTGGATATGGAAAAATGTGAAAATGGATATGGAGGGATATGTTTATTTCAATCAACTAGCAAGGAAAAATAGTCAGAAGGGGAGGGCATCAGGGGGAATAGGAATATTTATAAAGAAGGAGAAGAATTTTCAGATAAAGGTAGTAGAAGAAATATGTGATCCTAAGGTGTTGTAGTTATTAATGACAGGCTTAGCAGGAAAAGTTGACAAGATGGCCTTAGGCATTATATATAACCCACCAAATATATCTGAATTCTACGACCTCAAAGTATTCAATAAATTAAGCCAAGACATGGAGGTATTATATAATATGCAGACTGATATAAACATTGTTTTAGGCGATTTTAGTACTAGGTTAGTATATGAGCAACCTCAAATAGGATTAGAAGAAGGTACAAATGTATGACACGAAATACAGAAAAGACAAAGTTAGAGATACAATAGTAAACAAAGAAAGTAAAAAGTTATTGCAATTTTGTGAAGAGAATAACCTGAATGTACGTAATGGAATTAAAGGAAAGGATAAGATGGGTGAATTTACATTTGTAAATAATATTGGGGCAAGTGTAGTCGATTACCTACTGTATTCATTCGATATTGATGATGTAATAATAGATTTTGCAATAATTCAGGGAGCCTTCACTAGCTGTCATTTTCCAATGAAGGCTAAATTTAGGGTGGAGTGTGAGGTGGAGGATGATGAATAATGTTTAAATTAGGAAATAGAACATCATGTAGACCAACTTTCAGAAAGGAGTGAATCTTGACAGTAATTTCATTGTATGTATATAAATTAATATTACTTGTACACAAAACAGAATGTAATGTAAATAATGTCAAAACTTTCATAGACTTACTACAAGAACAAAATCAGCTGGAAAAGATCCATTATTAAAGGGAATTATATTCTATAACAAATTGCCAAATTATTTAAAAACATTACCTGCAAATAGCTTCAAAAAGGAATTAAAACTGTATTTAATAGAAAGATGTATATATAGAACTGATGAATTATAATGGAAACTGTTTCATGAATTGTATATTTTTTATATAAATTATATTTTGTGAATAATGATTGTCATTTGAAATTAGACTGTGACGATGCTTGAAACATAGTATGTCTATAGGCAAATTGGGGACAGTGTGCAAAAAAGTATATACAGATGATTTTCACCCTACAAAAGTGAGCAGTCAGAGTTATGTTAGGTTTAAAACAAACTGACTTGTGTAGAGATGCATTTAGAAAGCTAAATATCCTGACCTTACAATCTCTATATATATATTTGAAGTAATAATGCTTGCAAAAACAAAATTTATAAGTCAGAAAACAAACAGTCAAATACATAATTATGAAACTAGGGAAATCAATAACTTTCATGCTATACCTCATAGGGGAAATAAAAGGTATACAAGTGACAAATAGATTTAAAAAAGGGTTAAAGAAGTTCTGTATAAATGGTAGTTTTTATACACTTGAGGAATACTTAAGCTGATAAGTAAAATTAGTGTTGATTTTTATACAGATTTTGTGTAAAAGGAAATACAGAAGGTTTAGGCAATCAGTGCAACTTATATTGTTAAAACTTTTACCTTTTAGCATCAGTTAATTTTTAATATAAAATTGTAATAATAAATTTTATTTTACTGTATGTATTTTTAAAATGTACTATTATGGGCGCATTATAAGTTGGTGATTGACAGTTGAAGGAGTGGGGAAAGAGAGGTGATAGCACCGTTGCCACTTTACCGTCCCTCTCCACTTGCTAGGCAATGAAGGTGACGGGTAGAGGGGAGGTGGAAGTTCGGTTGCAGTCAGTTGCAGTAATGTACACGCACATATTCCTAGAAATTTGCATACTGCTGTATTAATCGTAAGATTGCCGTAAGACTGTCTACACGTTTAAGTGAGCAGTTACCTAAGTACAGCATACGAGTTTGTAACCGCGATGTACATGCCTGATTTTCTTCACTAGCGTATTTCTCTTTCCCTACTCTAACTATTGTATTCTTACTTACACCAACAGCAGCTGAGGTTCTGTCCAGTACTTTTGAAACGGGAATTATTGGACTCCCATTGTCTCTTTCATCCTCAACATATTTTCTTACGGAACATATAATTTCCCTTGCTTGTCCTTTAATTGGGATTCCGTGCCCAAAAACATTTTTTGTGGTCTTTTCAGATAGTTTCTTTCTGTCTGTTTCTGTAGCACAAGTGTTTGCGGTAGCCATGAGTAACGATAATTAGCTAAATATTAAAGTTGCACTGAGACACTAAAGTTGATCACAGAAACACTAAAGTTGATTACAGAAACACTGAAGTTGATCACTGAAACACACGAATTATATTGCTAAAATGTAAAGCCGTTTACACTCTGTGAAACATTCACTACCTGCAGCAGTACACTCTTAGGTTGGCAGTGATGACAGGGAAAAGTACCCTAAGTAAGGGTTGGTCATTAAACTGTAAAGGTTGGTCATTGACCCAGAAAACGTCATAAGCTATTCCTTGAAACTAAATCCACACCTGTTCCCTTCCAACAACGCATACCGTCTCATACTAAAGGGCAACGAACGACGACGGTATTGTGATACTGCTGATTCATAAGCGAAGCAACAATAGGAGCAGTGTCTGTTTACTGAAAACCTCAACATGCCGATAGAATAGCGTCATGCATAAAGCACGTGATGTAGTGCGATAGAGTTGGCAACATAGGATAAGCGGCTCGGGTTGCTATGGCAACAGTTTACTTTTGATTGGTGGATTGCTGGTTGCTAGGCGACGGCAATGACGTGTCAGTGACGTGTTTATCTCCTCTCCTTGTTTTCGCAGCTGAACAGCACGTGGAGGCAAAACGCCAATCACCAACTTATAATGCACCCATTATAGTGTATTAGACTTTATATTAATTTGTACCATTTTCAATCATATTTGTAATTCATTTTTATATTTTTGAAACTGTATTTTTGAGGATGCCACGGCTCACTCTTACGGCAGATAAATAAATAAAATAAATAAATAAATGAACATTAAATATACATTAAATATGAGCAAACTGGTAAATCGGCCGTAGCAGATCATTTTTGGTCATTTAACCATGAAATAAATCCCGAAGTTAAATTATTAAAACAATTAAATGGTCCCATAGATTTAATAGTTTGGGAAAAGATATTTATTTTAAAAAATAAACATCGTGTTATGAATTTTGTCATACCGGTATTTGATTCTGTTTTTAGGTTTGTTTCGTCTTCAGATGCTGGTAATGCTGAAAACATAACATAACAAAAGAAAAAACATGGTAACCGAGATTTCCTTGACAACGGAGTTTGTTTCTAATGAACTGAGGATGAATGCGATTTGCCTTCGAAATCGATCTTCATTAGAAAGAAGAAAGAAGTATTAACATCAACTTCTTAAGATAAGTGGAGATTTAGTAACAAATATTTATATTTGTGTAATATTTATTGCTTCAATGTAACTAGCTTCATTTTCTACGTAATCAAAGTTATGTATATGAAAATTGTAAGATTTTTGTACAGTATTATTATGGAAATAAAAATACATTACATTATATTAAAAAAAAATATGAAGCCTGTACCCAGTAGTTTCTTGTCAAAATGGCATGTAAGCCTTGCCCTATATGTATGTTGAAGCGAATGTATGCTAAGTAATGACAAAGACAGTATCATTTCCATTCATTATTCATTCAGATATAACTTCCAATGAATTTTCTTCTCATGTAGTTTGCTAAGTTCTTTTGCTAAGTATCAATATTCATATAGAAGCTATTGATCTTAAAGCAGAAGAAGCAGTCTGATGTAATGAGATAATGAAATATCTGGAGCCAGCTGGGATGTTACAGACGTATAGCGAGTTTTTACTTTCGTAACAATGTACTTACATTAAACAGAGAAGGTATTGGATTCCACTCAAAAATTTTATACCAAGATTTGAGTGGAAATGCGTGTAATGAGATCCCCTATAAAAACTAAAGCATTGTTAGAAAATGATGAGTGTCAACAGCGTAACTCAAAAATGAAAAATTGGTTAAATATCGAACTTGCTATTTAAGTTCAGCATCTTTTAAGGATGACAGAAAGATTTTCAAAAGATCCAACCATAGCAAACTACCCTTTATATAGAAAATTATTTTGAAAATTCTGATTTTCTCAAAAATGGCCCAAACAATTCTGATTAACACCATATATTTGAGATATTTTCATGACAAATGAAACACGTATTTGAATTTTGCATAACTGGTGAACTATAATAACACTAGGTACACAAAAAATGTAGATCTGCTATAGCAAACAATTTATACAAATTCCCTATTTTCTTTTTTATAAAGTTACTAATTTAGGAATATTTTTGTTGGATTAAATTTTCCAAATTCTTATTCTTTTAAATGGGAGGTCATTATTTCCCTCTCTTGATAAGACTGGAATTTCATTCATCACATAGCAACCAGATCTTAAAATATTTTCTACTGTATTCTATTGAGCCCTTTAATGATATATGCAGCAAGACAATTTCTGTGAATCTTGATTAACTTGCAATACCTGAATAAGCACATTAGGTCAATCAATGGAAATTAATTGACCTAATATTAGGTTGGTTAATTTTTACTGACTGATCATTAGTTTATTAAAACTAAAGACATTACAGCATTATAGTTACCACTGGTGTATGTTATCTCAAATGAATTTGAGATTTCCTTGTGGTTTACTGGGAAAAATGCAGGTCAGTTGAAGAATTTAATGACATACTGGTATTAATTTTTAGATGAGTCGTATTTATTACACATCTGCTTCACTTTCGTACCTATTTTGAGGACAGGTTTCGCAAATCATCGTTTGCATCTACGGCTCTTATGCGACTGAAGCTTGATCCAGCAGTGTGGGTAATTCTGGGGTTGCTGCTGCCATCTGTTGATTTAGTGATGAACTTAAATGTGGGATTCTCTTCTGGCGGGATTTCAAAGTTCATTAGTTGGTTTTTATGTTTTTCTATGTATATCCTCTCCCATGTGACGAGTTCACTATGTTTTTGTACATATTTTAGTAATTCTGTGCTATCTTCAATTTCATGATTTTCAGACCAGAAATGAGCTGCTATTGCAGACTTATCAATATTTTTGTATCTTAAGTGCCTGAAGTGTTCTTTCTTTCTAGTGCCTATGTTTCTTTTTGTTCTCCCTATGTAAATTTTTTCACAGTCTTTACATTTAATCTTGTAAATGCCTGACTTTTCCTCTGGTTTTATCTTATCAGTATTATTACTGTGAAGTAGGTTTTTAATGTTGTAATTGTTTTTTGGTGCCAATGTTATATTGTATTTCTTGAATATTTTTTGGAACTTTTTTGTGGCCCAGGGGTGGTAAGTCAATTTAGCAAATCTAATTTCTTGTTTTATTGGTGTGAGAGCTGTGATCTGTTTTAATCTCTTTTGAAGTTTGAATGATTTTAGTTTTTTATCTACAAGGTTTTTTCCATATCCATTTTTAATTGCAGTTTTTAAGATTTGATGGTATTCGTTTTGATATTCTTGCTGGCTGAGAGGTATTAAATAATACCATATCAAAACAAATATCAAAACGAATACCATCAAATCTTAAAAACTGCAATTAAAATGGATATGGAAAAAACCTTGTAGATAAAAAACTAAAATCATTCAAACTTCAAAAGAGATTAAAACAGATCACAGCTCTCACACCAATAAAACAAGAAATTAAATTTGCTAAATTTACTTACCACCCCTGGGCCACAAAAAAGTTCCAAAAAATATTCAAGAAATACAATATAACATTGGCACCAAAAAACAATTACAACATTAAAAACCTACTTCACAGTAATAATACTGATAAGATAAAACCAGAGGAAAAGTCAGGCATTTACAAGATTAAGTGTAAAGACTGTGAAAAAATTTACATAGGGAGAACAAAAAGAAACATAGGCACCAGAAAGAAAGAACACTTCAGGCACTTAAGATACAAAAATATTGATAAGTCCGCAATAGAAGCTCATTTCTGGTCTGAAAATCATGAAATTGAAGATAGCACAGAATTACTAAAATACGTACAAAAAACATAGTGAACTCGTCATATGGGAGAGGATATACATAGAAAAGCATAAAAACCAACTAATGAACTTTGACATCCCGCCAGAAGAGAATCCCACATTTAAGTTCATGACTATATCAACAGATGGCAGCAGCAACCCCAGAATTACCCACACCGCTGGATCAAGCTTTAGTCGCATAAGAGCCGAAGATGCAAACAATGATTTGCGAAACATGTCCTCAAAATAGGTACAAAAGTGAAGCAGATGTGTAATAAATAAGACTCATCTAAAAATTAATAATTGTTAGCTTCACTGTGGTGTTCCAATACAGTTAAATCTCGATACATACTGGTATGTTGCCATTGCAGCTCAGAACAACTAATCAGAAACTGAAAGACCTGTAGCTCAAATCCTGGCTAGGACATTGAATTTTGGAGTCTAACTCTACATTTATAAAACAGTAGAGAAAGCCAATTGAGTACAACGCTCATCTTAGAATGCTAATATAAATGATGGTAATACATCAAAATTAATTGTTCTTCCACAGTAGCTGTGTGTACACTAAGATTTGGATAGATAAGAGTCAGACTGAAAAATGCAATGCCATAGCCAGCATTTAAACCATGGATCTCCCGGTCTCAATCTGGTTGCTCTTTACCATTGAGCTACCATGACCAACATGCCAGCATGACTTGTATGTTTCCAGTAAACCGCTAGGAGATCTCATATACAATGAGATGTACACCGTTTGTGGTGATTTATATCCTGTAAGCACTTAAGTTCCAGGCTTCATAGTTACCACTATTAGGTTAATTGACAGAAATTAAATGTTCTTCCACACTAGGTATGTGTAGGCTAAGATTTGGACAGGCAGAGTCAAACTGAAAAATTCAATGCCATAGCCAGGATTTGAACCATGGATCTCGCAGTCTCCGTCTGGTTGCTCTTAACCATTGAGCTACCATTGCCAACATGCCAGTATGACATTAAATTCTCAAACTGACTTGTATGTTTCCTGTAAACCACTAGAGGTTCTCATATACAATGAGACATGTAGCTTTTGTGGTGACTTACTATGCTGTAAGAACTTACGTTCCAGGCCACTAATAGGTTAATTGATGGAAATTAATCATTCTTTCACACTAGCCATTTGTAGGCTAAACTTTTGATAGTCAGGTTGAAAACTTTAATGCCACAGCTGAGATTTGAACGACGGATCACCTGTCTCCATCCAGTTGCTCTTAACCATTGAGCTAACATGACCAACATGTGATTTGACATTAAATTCTCTAACTGAATGGCTTTTACATAACTAGTAAAACACAAGTGGCTGACACAATCTTGATGTAGAACTCATTAAAATATACTATTTATGTTAAACACAATTATTTGAGTGAACTGTGAATGCTATTGTGCACTTTCACACTTCCTTTGAATCATTAGTAGTTAAGCAGAATATTAGCCTGCAAAGTTACCATGTAGCTTCAGACCTCCCCTAATTACATTTCCGAGATATTCTTTGTTATTAGTTTGAATTTTCCAATACTTACACTTTTCTCAAATAGGAATATATCATTTGCTTCTTTTTTAGCTCTTGATCATGCAAAGAGAGCAAAATCTTGTAACCATCACATAGCCAGTTCTTAAAAGATTTGATTTGCTTAGTCTTCTGTATTCCAATATTCTCCTTGCATTTACAAGAAAATTTGAAATAATGTAACTTATGATTAATATAACTTACAAAGATAGCAGAATAAGTGTTTATTGATAGCTTGTGTAAGAGTAGAGAAAGTCATGTGACTGTAATGCATCACATTCTCCACATTTTATGTGCAATAGTCTATATTCGATGTCTGAAATAAAATTTATGAATGAAAGCAACATGATTTTTATTCCTTCTTTAAAATTATATCCTAAATGTGAACATTATTTAATTTAATGATGTAAGTGAAACCAATAATGCTGCAGTCATTAATTAATGTATTTGTTTAATATAAATATTATATTTACATTATATAAATAAAATTAAGAAAAAAAAGCATTTTAAGCTTATTTGGTATGTAAACATTCTTACATGGTTGGCAGCAGCATCAATTAATTCCCATGCGAGCTTTTCTGGAAAATGAATGGTGCGCTCCTTCTCTTTAGCTGCCTCAATAAGCCAATTCATGGCAAGGAATCTTGATCTATTGTCTGTGATTGGAACAGGTACCTATAAAATATAAAATTCTATTTATGATTATTTGTGCGATCTCTTTTGATACATAATAAAATATTTTGTTTTCCAATACCCTTGTACTCTTCTATGGTGACTGCATTTCAGGTGTAAAAAAAGCCTATAGAAACACATCATGGATATGATCATATATTAAAATTTTACTGTTTAACCTCTTAACTCTTAAATATACATCTAGGAACTTTGCCTATATAATGGGTATGAGGTACATATCTACCACATGGTTTTTAATGTGTTTTCTCCTGGGTGCTGGTAGGCATTTGTTCCATCTTCCTTGATAGATGGCATAATTTTATACTCATGATATAGCTCATATTCACTGTGGAACTATAATTCTGAAGTGAAAGCAACCTTATGACATGCCAGCACTGGCAATTTCTAAGAATTGCTGGTTTCAGTGGAAAACATAAAATAAGATCCTCTCACAAAAGAAGAAATGAAGTAATATTTACAAAACTTTTAAAGAGGATAATCATAGTGATGTATTTTTGGTCAGTTCAAGTAATTTTCTTGAGATTCTAGTACGAGTGAAAGTGAATCACAGGGAAATGATTCCCATAATTTTTTATTCCATATGATTTGGGATGTCCAAAATTTACATTTCTTGGTACTGGTAAACTAAATGTGCATTTAGATGACAACATAAGCCCAACATTGTGCTTAAAATGTCAATAAATTGCTTCAAATTACATCTAATCATGACTTAAATAGAATCATCAGACACACTGATAAGAGGGGTTATATCCACGAGCAGAAAATTACCTAGTTAAGAGATTAAACATGACATATTACATACATTTATCCTTCACATGTTCCAAACTGCTTAAATACAGTTTTTAAATGAAAGGAAACCTCAAAGCTTTAGTGATATAAGTGTAAATTTGGAAAATTTGAGTTAAGAATACTATGGGATTTTAAAAATATGTACCTTCTAATGGTAAAGTGATCCAAGTGACAACTGTAAACCAATGTCACCAGAGACTAAGAAAATTCCTTGGTACTAACCATTCTTTGATGATGATGATGATGATGATGATGATGATGATGATGATGATGATGATGCTGATGATGATGGATATAGAGACGCTCAACCACAGCGGTTATCAGCACCCTTTTAAAAACTACTCATGGCAAAAGCCTGATATAAAAAGTTTCTAAAAACTATACTAATGTAAATAAACCTATTAAAACTACATGTACATAGAAAGGGGAAAAACCAAAAAATCAAAACCTACTAAAAATTATGTTCGCTATATCCTAAAGTCTAAACAAGAAAAGAATCTATAAACCTTCTCCACTACTGTGTTATCATCCGCTAGCATTTCTGCAAAGCTGACCGGCACAAGCAGAGATGTTCTAAGGGCTGCTAGGTGAAAGCACTCTAGCAGCACGTATCGCACAGATAACACTTCTTTGCAAAACGGACACAGTGGAGAAGGCTCCTTTTTAAATAGAAAACTATGAGTAAAAAAGCAGTGCCCAATGCGCAACCGAGCCAAAATCACCTCCTCGCGACGAGATGACCGACAGGAGGTAACCCAGGGAATCGGAAGTTCCTTGACAGATCTAAGTTTATTATTGCGGAGAGAGGACCACTCTTCCTCCATTCTTTGAGCTTTGGCAATACATTAGTCATCCAAATCACTAAAATATTTGGATTACTACTTCACTTACCTACTCAAATTCTTGGGAACACATTTCATAATCATAATCACACTTTGTTCATAATTTAAATCTTGTATAAAGAATAGATTTTGTCAATTATGTGTGTTTGGAGAAATGTAGTAACAGTCAAAATTAATTGTAAAAACTATTTGTAGTTGTTAAATTTTAGATGAGTCGTATTTTTTACACATCTGCTTCACTTTCGTACCTATTTTGAGGACATGTTTCGCAAATCATAGTTTGCATCTACGGCTCTTATGCGACTGAAGCTTGATCCAGCGGTGTGGGTAATTCTGGGGTTGCTGCTGCCATCTGTTGATTTAGTGATGAACTTAAATGTGGGATTCTCTTCTGGTGGGATTTCAAAGTTCATTAGTTGGTTTTTATGTTTTTCTGTGTATATCCTCTCCCATATGACGAGTTCACTATGTTTTTGTACATATTTTAGTAATTCTGTGCTATCTTCAATTTCATGATTTTCAGACCAGAAATGAGCTGCTATTGCGGACTTATCAATATTTTTGTATCTTAAGTGCCTGAAGTGTTCTTTCTTTCTAGTGCCTATGTTTCTTTTTGTCCTACCTATGTAAATTTTTTCACAGTCTTTACACTTAATCTTGTAAATGCCTGACTTTTCCTCTGGTTTTATCTTATCAGTATTATTACTGTGAAGTAGGTTTTTAATGTTGTAATTATTTTTTGGTGCCAATGTTATATTGTATTTCTTGAATATTTTTTGGAACTTTTTTGTGGCCCAGGGGTGGTAAGTAAATTTAGCAAATCTAATTTCTTGTTTTATTGGTGTGAGAGCTGTGATCTGTTTCAATCTCTTTTGAAGTTTGAATAATTTTAGTTTTTTATCTACAAGTTTTTTTCCATATCCATTTTTAATTGCAGTTTTTAAGATTTGATGGTATTCGTTTTGATATTCTTGCTGGCTGAGAGGTAGATTTACTAATCTGTGTGTGAGACTGTTGATGGTTGCATGTTTGTGTGGAATTGGGTTGAAACTATTTGCTTTGATGTAATTATCTGTTTGTGTTGCTTTTCTATGGATACCAAATTCTAGTTTTTCATTGCTTTTTTTGATTTTAAGGTCTAAAAAAGGTAGAGTACAGTCCTCTTCAGTTTCCACTGTGAATTGTATGCTGGGTTCTTGCAGGTTGAGTAGTTTCAAAGCATCATCTATTTGTTTGTAGGGCACTATTGCAAAGATGTCGTCTACGTATCTGTACCATGTTTTAAACATATGAGGGAAGGCTTTAGTTATATGTGTTTCAAAAAAGCTCATGTATAGATTAGCCAAAAATGGTGATAGCGGGCTTCCCATAGCTAGTCCTGAAATTTGTTTATAATATTTTCCATCGAAGACAAAATAATTTTGATGTATACATAATTCAGTCATTGCCAAATATTCTTCTATTGCATTGGCATCTAGGTTTATAGAATTTAGCCATTTTGTAGTTGGTTTATTGACACACGTCAATGAGTGTCAATAAACTGACTACAGATAGTTTTTACGATTAGATTTTGTCAACTTGCAGTCTACTTAACACACAGAAATTACACAGGTATTTACATTACAAAGCTAAGGTAAATAAAAATATATAAAAGGTACATAGGTATTTACAAATGTCATCACTTTAGGAAGCAGTGAACCATATTTGAAATATTCTTCTGCAGAATAATAGCAGCTTTCATTTCAAAATGCTACTATTATGTGTTTCAAATGGAAAGAGTTCTCACCTGTAATGAATCAGATGCATTAGAGCCTTCAGCATTGCCACCTTGTTATCCTCCCTCTTCTTATATTTCCCTCTCTCGCACACTTGCGAGTGTTCTTGGCGCTAGACGTAAGGGAACGCAAACTAAATTTTCCAAAGTTTTATAATAATGCAGTTGTTGAAATCACAACTGCAACATGGATATTTGTACGTTACACAAATGGTTTAAATATTTAGTTTAAAATTATAGTTTATGAATTACTTATTTTTCTAATCCAACAAAAATACCAGCAGTGCATCTGTATAGCTGTGAATGTTACGTTAAGAGAGCATTGTTTTGTTGTTGTCTTCATCGTCTGAGTACTGCAAATTTATGACTGGTTCCAAAATCTCATTATGTGCTATTTCTTTCAAAAAGTCACATTCTTGTGGTTTATCTGATGTCTCACACAGTTTTCCCAGTCTTGTGCTCCTTGTCAATTTCTTCGTGAATAAGTCATTCATCGTCAGTCAATTTAAAAATATTATTTCTATTTGCAACATAATTTGAGCCCACATAAACTCAATTGGATTGTTCTGACAGTACTAAGGGGGAAGGTGGATCGTGTCTCTATTTTTTTATGGTAGAGTACTTCTCTGAACTCTCTAGAGTAAATAGTGTGACTTTGTGGGTTCGTAAAATTAAAAGTCTGAGTTGCAGAAATTCAAAACGTTCTTTATTTGCGTAGAAATACACTCACAGTAGAAGCATTACGTTACATAGACAATTACAATCTTCCAAGGTCATTGACCACAACAAAGAGTTCACTTAACTTCCACTGTTTACAACTGTCCTTCGTGAGTTGCAGCTTCCTTATATATACCACAACTCACGTTACTAGATATTTCTGGAACAAACAAGAAATCGAATTTACTGTAAGACAATCAAGATGTCACTAGAATGTTTGGTTTATCTCTGTATTTATTTCCGCAGACCTTTATCTCCGTGCTATGTTTATCTGCTTAGGCAAGCTGTTTATCTTCGAACGGCACCATCTGTCCCTTTATCTCTCTGCGGCACACTATCGTAAATAATGGGTTTGTGACAATAGAGATTGCAAGCGAATCTCATAACAAACATATGTGACCAGACACATTCTGACAGACCTTGGCTTATTCAAAGTACATATTTCTTTTATCACGTCATGTCAAATGTTTACGTTTCAGTTCTGAGTAATTTCAAATATATGGTCACGCATTCATGCCAACCAATAATGATGTTCATTGCCGTGCTTACGTCGCAATGCATTGTTATAATATAATGGTATCTACCTTATTTATTTGCATTAAGAAAACTATTTGAACTAAAAATATGGGGCTTTTACAGTTATGTTAAATACATTACTCTCTCCTTCCTCTTGGATCAGTTTTTGCAAAATCTGAATTTCTGTCTTAGCACAAATAGTATTTATTAGAGATTGATTAGTTTGGCGCTCGTCACACACCACATAGGGGAAATGCAATACGACAACACAGCACAACTCCGATTGGTTACTCGCCTAGTAGCGCTCAAGGACAAACATCATCCCATTTGAAACACATAATAGAAAAGGTTTATCATAGATCATAATTTGCATTATCAACTCATTGTTGACACTTAAAAGGTGGAACAACTTAACATCAGGCATTTACCAAATGAGTTGCCAAGATTGTGACGAGATATACATTGGTAAGACCAAAAGGAATCTGGGAACAAGAATGAAAGAACACTTCAGAAATATTAAATTCAAACAAATGGACAAGTCGGCCGTATCACATCACTTTTGGTCTGAGAATCACAACATAAAACAAGAAATAGAACTGATCAAACAGGCAAAGAAACCTCTGGAACTACAGATTTGGGAAAACATATTTATTACGAAAAAACAGGACCTCTTGATGAATTTTGAAATTCCCGCCGTAGATGACGTCATCAAACTTACCAGGACGTTAGATGGCAGCACAACACCAAGCCAGATGCAGACACCGGATGCATCATCAGTCTACCACAGAGCTGACGATAGGGGAGAAGTCCCCAGAAACTAGTCTTCATAAAAACTTGTAAGTGGAGAAAAGTATATACAAGGTTGACTCACTTGCCTAATTTTAGTAACACTTTTACTACTTATTCAAGATTTTGTGTAAGTGATATAGTGTTAAGCCACCTCATCTATCTTCTATTAAGTACATATTAGCCTTCAGGGTGTTCAATTGCATCAACTTATCTGAAAGTGATTCATATTTATCCCTGTTCAGATTACCATCAAGGATACAGTGACTAACTCTCTGCTGGTATTTGAAATAATGTAGCATTAATCAGTTCTTGGCTATAAGCCTAAAAGTAATGAGGTGAGAAACTTAAATACGTTATTTTAACTGTATTTTAAATTAAGTGCATATTAATATTGTATTTCATAATTAAAAATTATGCAATGAGCTGACAGAGATACCCTGTACTTCAGATACAGATATATCTGCAGCAGCAACACATTTCTGCGATCATAAATACAACACAATAGAAAACCCAACTAGTAAAAACCAGTTCATATGAATCAGAATTAAACATCTGGGAAAACATTTATATAAACAATTCGAAACATATTTAATTAATTTCAACATTCCATAGAAAGAAAATATTTTACTCAGCCTCATTGAATCATCGCCAGATGTCTTGACTCCAGAGAATGTAACATATTCTTTGGTGATGACATTGAAGTTGTGAGTTTATGTGATTCTACTACTAGTTCCTTTTAAAAAAAAAGAAAGATTGTTAGTAACATATGGTATGAAACTCGAGGAGGAAGTGAATCAACCTCAATGTGCGACATCCTATTTCAGCATTTCTCATCGAGAATACAGAGTTTTATTCTCACAAGTGACTGTTGTGGTCAGAATAGAAATTAGAATGAATGAATTATTTATTGTGCATATTCCAAAATGTTACAATTTACAACTTTAGGCTACATTTATTTGTCTTTACCTTGTTGCTACCTTGGATTACAGAACAGAAATTAGAATGTACACTAGTTGGCAATCTAGAAAGTGATTGACATTTCGTACGGAGAGAGAGGCGACGTTGGTGCTTATTGCTGCCATGTGGAGAGCGTGATAGATTTACGTGTGCGAAGGTAATTCAGCTATGACTGCAATGGGTATTATTATTATTTATAATACTATACACAAAGACAATAGTAAAGTCGTGGATCTACATACAAATGCTAGAACATGCAAGAACATATGAATGTAAAGATCATCGTAACAAACGAGGCATACCTGTGATATTTTGATGCTTACTAAAGTGGGGAAATGCCGCTTATATCCGAATCGCTTGAATTGCTGTTGCTGCTGCTCGATTGATAAACAATGTTGCCGCCGTCGTCATCATCCGAAGAGCTGCTGGAATCCCCAACGGAAATAATACATTGAAGAATGGAATAATAAGCTCCCCTTCCAATTTCTCCTCTTCGAAGTATTCTCTCACAGAGCATATTATTTCCTGTGCCTGTCCTTTATTCGGAATACCTTTACCAAATATAGTTTTATTTGGTTCCTGAGCACGTTCAGGTTTTCGCTTGTCACTATTTTTAGACATAATTAAACATTCATTAAAACACAATTGTAAATGATCACAACACACGTAAACCAAGGCAAATTGCCACGAATAAAATGCAAAGGAACTTGCCACTACAGGATCTCTAACTGTTGTATATAAATAAGAACAGCAGCAAATACGTGAAGGCATTCTCTTTATGCAGCGTAATCAGTAGAGAAATAAACACCAAGGTATTGTGTTTACTGCAGCGTTTGCATAACTCACTCGCCCACAAGTCATGCTAAGCACGTGATAAGAATATCGGCAACCAAGGTTTAGTGTCTAACGTTGTCATGGAAACATCTGTACTCTAATTGGTCACTCTGATCGTTACTATGACAACTGTTATGACGTGCTCATCCCCTCCCACTTATTTAAAGCGTTGTTCCATGTGCTTCCCAACTGTCAATCCCATTCTAGTTTGGCGACCAGTATAATTACGTTTCTGGTATTTATAGCGCTATTGTGTCATAATTCTTCTTAAGGTGAATTATGTTTTCTTTGTGAGTGATCACTCTTTTGTACAAACACAGACTCTCAAGCATGCAAAGGTAGAAAAGAAGCAGAAAGGGCTAGATATGGAAGGAACTGATAGAAGGTTCAAGAAGAAAAAAATAGAAAAACTTTGCTTTTTGGACTTTAGTTACTCTGAAGTTCAAAGAAAAATAAATCATGTGAAAAAATGATTTCAGGATGCATTGGGTAAAATTCAAGAAAAGCTGCACTTTCATGAGGTATGGAGAAAGTTGTAACAGGTATAATTTACCATGAAGTGGAATAACAATAATAAGAGGTTCATGTTTACTGGACCTGATCAAATTTTTTCTGAAATAAGATGAGAAGTTGTAATAAATTATTATATTTTATTATATTTGTACTGCTTCACTTTTATTAGCTTCAGTTTTTTACTAATAACTTATGCTTGTTACAATAGTTGACATCAAAAAATAAATACCATACTTAAAAACTTGGCAGTTAGCCAGCTGATGCATAATGCCATCCAATTTGAATGAATGTTTTCTGAAATTTGTTCTAGCCATTTATTCAAGCCATTTATTTTTTCATTTGAAGGTGTCGATTTTTACATTTAAACTATCAGTTTCCATTCTTTCAACTCACCAAAAAATTTAAAACTTATGAGACAATATAATAATGAAAGTGATTGAACAGGAAATAAAGTTCAATTTCTGTTGTTTCTTCTTCTTCTTCACTTCAGGGATTAGGTATTTCTGCCTGTTCTGTCTTCCCATTCCATCAACTATTCCCATCTTTTTCTAGGGTGTCCTACATCTCTGCTTCCATGAGAATTGTATCTTATTAAAACTGGTACTCTTTCTTAGTCCATTCTTTTCATATGGTCTTTCCAGTTCTGTATATTTTCTTCTATTTTGTCCTGTAATTTATATATGCCTAGTTCCTCTTGAATAGTTTCATTTCTTATTAAATCTCGTCTAGTAATATTCTTTAACTCTACTTAAGAGCCTCACTTCTGCTGCCTGTATCTTACTTTTATCTCTTTCTTTTAAGATCCAGGACTCACTTCAATAATGAGCACTGGAACTGCCATCGTTTTATAAAATTTTAACTTTGTTTTTTTTTCCTTGCCTTGTTTTTCAATGTCCTTGTTATAGTTCTACATATCTGCTAAAATTTGTTTATTTTGCTATCTATGTCTGTCTATATTACAGCCCAAATAGCTCAAATTCGAAAGCTGTTCCAGGCATTTATTTTCAATGCTTATTTTTGATCTTACAGGATATTTTCCTCAATGTGCCATTATTTTCGTTTTCTTTGTGGATATATTTAGATTGTATTCTTTTCTCAGTAAATACATTTTATACATGGAACGTTGAAGGCTTTCTTCATTTTCTTGTATTATTGTTACCTTATCAGCATAGAGTTTCACATTTAAGTTTTGATTTCTATTTAGTTGTATTCCTTCATCCACTTGTTTTTTCCACGTTTTTATCAAATCGTCCAAGTATATATATATATATATATATATATATATATATATATATATATATATATATATATATATATATAATAAGTATATATATATATAAAATAGTGTGGGAGAAAGGCTACATTCCTGCTTAATCTTTTTTTTTTATTTAAAATAATAGGATTTCTTTATTAACAATAACAAGGAGTTTAGGGAGGGATTTGAGTTGGATTTGGGATGGCAGTTATGCTTCTACCTATTATGGAGTTCTGCATTAGCACCTCCGTTGATATCGTCATCATATGCTGCCGCACAGTGTGCGGGAGCGCGTTGGGGTTAGTTTCCTTGGCCATGACCATGACCAAAGTCCTGAGCATGGCACGAAGGGGATTGAGCGTACTTTATTTAAATGGATTAGTGGACTTCTATTGTTGGGAAATGTGGGCATAATGTCTTCTTGCGCGTTCGCGAAGAGAGACAGTAGGATGATCGGTGTTGGTTTGAAGTTGATGCTCAACCAGGCGGTGGAGCAGTTGTAGGAGCTGGTCTAGTTTGGCGTCGGTGAGAGCCGTGAGAGCTTTCGCTTCACAGATGATGAATTGTCGCTGTTGTTGAGTTGCTGTAGATGTTGTTGTGCCAGATCTAGCCGGTTTTGAAGTTCCGATGTGGTGTCTGCAGAGCGTTGGGCGATTGCTGTTAAATTCCTGAGCTGGTCGGTCTCCTCTGAGTGGTATTCTGTGATGTTTGCGGTGACTGTCTCTTCCAGTTGTCCAAGCCGTGGTGTAATGTTGAGCACCTCCGAGTGGAGGTCATGGATTTCTTCTCTGGAGGACTGTGTAGCTGTGATGGAGTTCTCCAGAGAGGTGAGCTGGGCTCCGATGTTCTCCACCTCCCTCCGAAGTACCTGAAGGGCTTCCCTCAAGCCATGTTGAGGAAAGGTGGTAGGTGCTGCTGCTGATGTCGGAGGTCAGCGAGGTACATCTTCCTTGGTTGTCACTGTGTCGCCTTGTGTTGGATGCCTCGGTCTGGGGTAGCGTGGGCACTGTGGCTGACCTGTGAAATGGCCTACGCCATTGCAGGTTGCACAGTATCTGCGTCGGTGCCGTAGATCGTGGCTTCTGCACTCGGTGGTGAGGCACCGTGACCCACAGTAGTGATATCTCAGAGGAGCTGTGCACGTAGGGCGCTGTGGCCGTAGTCGCAGCATCGCCGACACGGGAAGTGACGCTCTAGTTTGCTTGCCTCGATTCTGAGGCAGCGCCCTAACAAGGGCAGCCCCGTCCTCAAGGCAGCATCCTGCTCCAAGTGGTCGGCTAGATGCAAACGAACTAAAGCGGTGGTGCCCATTCTCGTAACGATCCTGTTGGCTCTCCAGGCTGAGGGCCACATCTGCTTCGCTGCGGAGAAGACAAATCTGCAAGGTAGGTCCCGCGGTACCCCGCAGATGACCAGGGTGCAGGATCCTGCAGACATTGCTGGTGCTGGTGCACAATGGGGCGCTCGTCGTTTTGTGTGCTGTGCAGCAGCTGCTTAATCCTTGATTTACTTTTATTTCTTCTGTTTTTTATTTTATAGACCAGTGTTTGACAGCAGTAAAAGCAGAAGTTGAGAAAACCCTGTGCAAATAGCTTGGATTCTACCTTAGTTGTGTGGAGGTCTGCCTCGCATTCAAGAGGTCCGAGTTCAAATCTCGATCAGGGTAAGTTATCTGCATGAGGTTTTAACCTGGAATTTTCTCTTATCCTGAAAGATGAATTTTGGGCAAGTCAAAGTTGTATGGACCCTGGGCTCATTTCATCCATTTTCCGATATGACCTGCACTGTAATTTGTATAGTCAATGCAACAATAATCCAGTGAACTCCCATATTTTAAAAAATATTTTAATAAAACTGCAAGACATAAAATTGAAAACTTTGCACAAACATTTAGTTTATAAGAGGTACTAATAGATAGTATCATAAATAAGAATTAAACAATTAACGATTATAGTAGCTGCATATTCCTCATTTTATAATAAAAATAATTGTTAGTTCGATCACTCAAGCTTTGAGGTATCCACCTGTGCTAGACACATGTTTGTCACTTAGAATCTGTGTAAACACAAGTACTTTCAGCATTTTCCATCACTGAGTATATATTTGCATTTATTCTTCCAATAGTCTTAAGAACAGCAGTACAAAGTGGATTTACTTAAATACAAGCTCTACTAACAGCAAAGTTGTACTGATTAGCTTACTTGTTTCACAAATGACAGCAAAATAAATTAACTGATGTTTGGAGGAACTTAGTGACAGTAACATCCAAATTAATTCACAAAACTATTTTTAGTCAGTTTTTATTTCTCTACATCACTTACATTTTAATTCCCGAGGGAATAGTTTTGGAAGCTGTTGTTTCCATTTTCAACCTTGAAGGCCTGACTGTCACTGATTGTCGTTGCCTGCAGTCTTCTATTTAGTTGTGGAACAATGAACCTCTTTATCAAATTGTTGACTGTTAATGTAGTTAATGCCAGAGGTTCTACTCCCATTAGTCCTGGACCCGTAGGACCAAGGACCTGGGCCTCCTTCTACCAGGGAGTTACCGAGCTGTCCCAAAAGGGCGCCCAGCGCCTCCGTGGCTCTATCCATAGGGCAAGACCTAGAGACTAACAAGCCCCCCCATCTGGTCCTGTGGACTCAAGATGGGATGGAAGTGGATACGCCACTACGCACGCCAACATCAAAATGGGAAGGCTACCGATATGACCTCAGTGGGGCCGCCTGGTGATCTAGCACACCTTCTACTAGCTATGCTGGCTAGTAAGCGAGAATATTAATGGCTTCCCTCAACCCCGTCCAGAGACGTACCCGATCTCCCACGGGTATCGGGAACCACTGCCCCCTCGAGTCCAACCCAATCCGAACAACTCCCTATCAGGGAGGTGCTCGAATGTTCGGCCCGAGGTTCCTCTAGTAATGTCAGAGGTTCCACGAGTGCTAGGGGTCCACAGCGCCCGCACCACGGCAGCTGAAGGGGACGGATCCCCTCCCCTATGGGGATCAAATTGTTGACAGGTGGGATTTTGAAGTTTATTCTATCTTTGTATTTCCATATTAAGATGTTCTTCCACGTTGTGAGTATACTATGGTTTATCACGCCTATTAACAATTTTGGACTTGGATTGAGGTTATGGTTTTCATTTCAAAAGTGTAGTGCTATTGCTGACTTGTCTTCCTGTTTCAATATGATGTCAAGGAAGATAAGTCTGCAGTAGTATTTAACTTTTGGAATGAAAACCATAAACTTGACTCAAGTTCAAAATTATTAAAAGGCACGATAAACAACAACAAACTCACAATGTGGGAGAAAATCTTAATATGGTAACATAAAGACTGATTACCAAACTTTGAAATCCCACCACTTGACAATCTGATAATGAAGTTCACTGTTCCACCACCGGAGAGAAGACTGCAGGCAATGAGAACCAAAGAAATCAGACCTCCATAGCTGAAAATGGAAGCAACAGTTACCAAATTTAATCCATCAAAAATTAACATATAAGTGACATTGTATGATAAAAACAATTACAAATAGATTTATGGATATCAAAATAGTTTACATTCAATATGGCTTGACACTATTTATATTACCTGATACTTTACACCTCCACGCTTGATTCCTGTCAACTGAAGCAATGGTTGAGAGTTTGCTACTGCCTTATGGAACACCCTTAATGGATCTGTCTCTATTTTTGCTTTCTTCTCTGGATCTGTAGTACTATGGTATTTCTGCAACTGAATGCGCTTCACATTTTCAAATGCCTGTAAAAGAAACGGTTATTCCTGTTAAAAGTCCTATAACTGCTTTAAGATTATGTAGTCATCAGGATGCTTTAAAAAAAATTGAATGTGTAATATTCTTACATTGTACAAAATAACAGAAACAGTTGTTAAAGAGAGTGATGGAGAGAATTGGATTTTTTTATCTACTACCTTTTACTTTTAATTTAGTTGGTTTTGATGAAAATGCTAAAAGTCTTAAATGAAGTCATACAACCAAAAATGTTCCATTCTAAAAATACTACCGGTAAATGTAAAAAGGTATACTTTTGAAAAACAATGAAATTATGAATTGTGAATCAACAAAAGTATTGTGACAATTTTTTTATTACATAACTGCAAGTTTATAGAATTATGATATTCTGGACATCATTTTTTAGAGGAAAGCCATACAGTCGTTCTTAGAATTCATGCAGGTCATTATTTCCTGAAACCTAACATAGCAGGATCATGTGTCTTATAATTTTTAGGGAGAATGATCAACAATCCATAAACATATAGAGCCTGGTGATTAGGCTCCCATCACAGCTGCTACAGCATGAAATTTAATGCTTAATGCCCTGATTTTCACACAGGGGAGAAAACAAGACATGTTTTAGAAGGAATCTGCATCACTTGGGATTTTAAAAAGTTATTGAAGTGAGAGAGAGAAAGAAATAAAAAAGAAAGGATGGAAGGAAGGAAGGAAGGAAGGAAGGAAGGAAGGAAGGAAGGAAGGAAGGAAGGAAGGAAGGAAGGAAGGAAGGAAGGAAGGAAGGAAGGAAGGAAGGAAGGAAGGAAGGAAGGAAGGAAGGAAGGAAGGAAGGAAGGAAGGAAGGAAGGAAGGAAGGAAGGAAGGAAGGAAGGAAGGAAGGAAGGAAGGAAGGAAGGAAGGAAGGAAGGAAGGAAGGAAGGAAGGAAGGAAGGAAGGAAGGAAGGAAGGAAGGAAGGAAGGAAGGAAGGAAGGAAGGAAGGAAGGAAGGAAGGAAGGAAGGAAGGAAGGAAGGAAGGAAGGAAGGAAGGAAGGAAGGAAGGAAGGAAGGAAGGAAGGAAGGAAGGAAGGAAGGAAGGAAGGAAGGAAGGAAGGAAGGAAGGAAGGAAGGAAGGAAGGAAGGAAGGAAGGAAGGAAGGAAGGAAGGAAGGAAGGAAGGAAGGAAGGAAGGAAGGAAGGAAGGAAGGAAGGAAGGAAGGAAGGAAGGAAGGAAGGAAGGAAGGAAGGAAGGAAGGAAGGAAGGAAGGAAGGAAGGAAGGAAGGAAGGAAGGAAGGAAGGAAGGAAGGAAGGAAGGAAGGAAGGAAGGAAGGAAGGAAGGAAGGAAGGAAGGAAGGAAGGAAGGAAGGAAGGAAGGAAGGAAGGAAGGAAGGAAGGAAGGAAGGAAGGAAGGAAGGAAGGAAGGAAGGAAGGAAGGAAGGAAGGAAGGAAGGAAGGAAGGAAGGAAGGAAGGAAGGAAGGAAGGAAGGAAGGAAGGAAGGAAGGAAGGAAGGAAGGAAGGAAGGAAGGAAGGAAGGAAGGAAGGAAGGAAGGAAGGAAGGAAGGAAGGAAGGAAGGAAGGAAGGAAGGAAGGAAGGAAGGAAGGAAGGAAGGAAGGAAGGAAGGAAGAAGGAAGACAATTTATTTTCAGTTGAAAAAAAGAATCTGATGTGTTAAATTTATAGAACTTTCACTATCAATTCTTCAACAAACCATTTTGAAAAAAGCTTATTATTCTATCTTATTCATATTAACTGGAATAAATATTTGCAGAAATTGTTTTATTACATACTTTCTTGTATGTAAAAAGGATTAGGGGAATACAGTAGTCTTAAACTATAGTCAAACCTTGCAAGATTTGACTGCTTTGAAGTTTCACTCTCTTGACATAACCACAAGAAAAGAGAGGAAAAAATTGCAATTTTTCTCTTGAGAAAAGTATAAGCATTAAAAAATTAAATCCAATATTTTCATATATTTTGGAAATCATAAACACCATAACAAATTTTATGTGGTATAAATTACGTTTTATAATATCTACTTTTTTGCAAAGATTTTATTCTACCTCTTTGTACTATCTCTTATAGCTTACCAATTATTATACAAATCATACAATTTTTCTATGCAAAGGATAGTTTGGAATGGGCATATTTGCATGAAAATCTTCATGGCACATGTTACAATCCTCTGAAGGATAATATAAATACCTATTTTGGTGATAAACATCTGAATTTGTGCATATATATACATATATATGCGTGTGTGTGTGTACGTTAGTAATAACCAAGTTTGGTATTTATCAAATTTAACTGAAGTGCTCTCTCTCTCTCTCTCTCTCTCCTTCCAGCCAGCACACATGTAGTATTATCTAAAAATGCTCCTTTTTGAGTTCACGCGGCCTCAAAATATGTATCTCAGTGAAATCTTACCAGTTTTTTGAGTGGAATTCAATGCTTCCTCTAATTACTATTACGCATGTAGCAGAAAGTAAAAGATACATTGCATTTGAAAATTCAAACAATAACAAAAATGATCTCAAATGAGAAATTTTATTTTATAAAAATTGATATAATGAGATCTATATTTATTTAGTGCAATAAGATTGTCTACTTATGTTATAAGATTTTATCTCTTATAGTTTACCACTTAAATGTCATTAAGATTGAAGGACGCTTTACAGGCTATTTTCAGAAAATTCAATATATACTTTTGATATGCAAATCTTTTATACATCCTATATTTTCATAAAATTCATTAGAGCCATTTTGAGAAGATCTTGTGCTTGTCTATGTACATACACATCCCACACCCACATATGCACATGAACATTTTTCTAAAAATGCTTTTTTTTTTTTTTTTTTAATATTCAGAAAGCCTTCAAAATGTATTTCACATGAAATCTTCGGATTAGGATTATTACAGAGGGGATTCAGCACTGCAACCAGTTCTGATCTATTATACCTATGCTTGCAAGTGGGGCATCCCCAGGAGGAAGGAGCAAGCGAAGACAGAGGACGTCTGTCCCAAGAAGCTACAAAAGTGCAGAGGGCAGGGTTCTTAAATTTTTACTTAGACATTTCCACCAGTAGGCCAGGAAAACAGAAATACCTCCTTACTGTGGTTTGGAAGCGGACCCAGCAGCCAGTTAGAAGATTGGCAACCAACCTACCGGAGGGGGAAGTGGTTCACTCAGAGCACCTGCCATGCACCACCGTGACACCTGCCAACACTTCTACCCTGAAAGAGACCACTACATGAGAGATGTGAAATGATAATGGAGATGAAATGGAGATGAAATGGAGAGACAGGACATTTGGTGGATGTAATTAACCTACCCATTTTCAACAGTATTCACATACGTATGGATGAAGAGACTGTGTTTTCAAAGCACCATATAGGTAAGCCATATGAAACGGAATAGTTTCATTTGAAGAGATGCAGGGATGGTGATTATGTGATGCAATAATGCACCACATTATCTCGAAGCTGGATTCTGGACCCGACGTTCTCAGTTGAGATGGATTCTGGAACTTACCATAACTGCTGTTGTGTCAGCATGAGATCTAATTTTCAGGGTGTGGTCACAGATGAGAAGTGATGATGGATTTGTAGGAGGATTTGATCATTTTTGATACTATCTTTTCCTAAATTGTATTTTAATTTAATAAAACTTTTTGAAACAACACTTTTAAACACTTAACAAATAGTAACTTTTGTGAATGTTGATATTATATAGTTTTAAGAACAATTATGTTGCTTTTGCAATGTTTTATGCACCGCGTCCTTTCTGCAGACTTACGGACACTAATACACATGTCCGTTCTCTATGACGGCTAGAAGAATACTAGCTTCAATCAATTTTAAAGTTAATGGTCCTGCCATTGTTATGGCAACTCAACATCTGTTTATTGGTCCATGTCACATCCAATTATAACTATGTTTGTTGTAATACTGAATAATATTTTTTATAATTTTTCTTTCAAACCACTTTTTCACACTATTTAACACTAAAGTAATATTTCTTTAAAATTTACATTAATATTGTTGTTACTAAAATCATGATTAATATTCAATTTTCTTTCCCTCTATTTATCAAATCATTTTCACACTATCAATTGTTATCTTTATCCTAATTTCCTATTCACTACAATCACAAATAATTTTTTTAAATATAATTAAATCTAAAATAGCTCTCACAGCATTTGCCTGGCAATCCAGGAACACCCCTGAAAAAACCCATGGGTCAGGTATGTCAGCCACGTGAACCAAGCCTAGGCCTCCTGAATGCGAACCACAGATGAAACTGCCTGAGCCATCCCGCTCTGTATGTGAAATCTTAATATCAAATTTTTGGATGGAGTAATGACACTACTACTTACTAAAGATCACTAGTAGAAAAATAAATAGCACAAAGTACTGAGTAACTCAAGCCTATAATGGATATCTCAGAAATGGCTGATGATACAAAAAAACATTATTTGAGATAAATTGTATTTTAAAGATTTGCTTCTCGGATTACACTTTAGTCCATCTCTTAACATTTACCAGTTACACATAATCCCTTATAACTGAAAACTTAATAGGCAATTCTCAAAAGTTATATACATTTTATATATCATGTAATGTTTTAAATATAATCGAAATCATTAGAATCATTTTTGAGAAAATAAAAAGAATGTGTAAAAATGTTCTATGAAAAGCATAGTTTGGAGTGGAGGAGTTTCTCTGAAACTACATATCCTTGAAAGATTCTGAACTTTAAATACAAGTTTGGTATTTATCCAACATTTTGTTTTTGACTTTTGCTGTTTATCTCTCCCTTGCATGTTTGCATGCATGCACGTGCACCGCACACACATGCACACACATACAAGCTTATTTTTCTGAAAATGCAATTTTGCATTCAATAGGTCCCAAAACACATATTTCTGATGATATGTTGATATCAAAGTTTTGAGTGAAGTACAATACTTTCTGTACTACTAAGTACCTGATAGAGAAAATAAAATTTACCAGGATGTCAATCATTCAGAAAAGTTAGAGGGTCTCTTCATGGCAGCTCAGGATTTCACATCAACATGGAAAGCTGATAACTGCTTATCCATGAACTCTTCAAGTATTCTGTAATTTACATTTAATTGTTGATGATAATTCTCTTTTAACTATAATGTTCTCCCTTTTGACTTTTTGAAACTATCTGTTGAAACCATATCAAGCATTCAAAGATAATTATTTTAGAAACAGACTAACTGGTATCCTAAATAATAAATGCATAGAAAATAGCATCAAAGATTTGTATAACCACCTACCGGCTGAAACCAAACAGATAAACGGGAAAACAAAACTAAAGGCTGTCGAAACTTATTTATTACAGAAAGTATTTTACTCCGTGGAAGAATATAAACAGATTAGGTAGAATATGCTATTTACACTTCTCAACTTTGTAAACATGTTTGTAAATATTATTGTATTAATTTTATGTATATACAAATTGACAATTCATGTAAAATGATACAGCTTATCAACAAGCTGGTAACATATTGTGGAGTTGATTCTAGATGTTTTATGGTACAGTACCATAAATTCTGAGTCAAATACATTAATAAACGAATCTTGAAAGACTTACCTTTTCAACTAAATTACGTGCTAATGTTTTTTTCCCTTTCCTCATTACATAATTTGTAAATTTCCTGAAAGCATAAAAGGTAACACTTATTTCCCATGAAGAAACCTCAAGAAGACAATGCAATTTTTAAAAACAAAGTTAAAATATTTGCTTCCTAAGGCAGTTAATGTGCTTAAAAGCTATATGATTTCAAACAGTACTCACTCTTACCTTATGTCTTCATCATAAAAAACTGAGCACGTCTGATCAACCTTTGCAGCTTTTATTGGTGCGTGCAAAAGATGTTCAATCTCTCCACTCTTAAACATTTCTTCTTGTTTCTTCTTTTTGTACACAGGGTCAACAAAATCAGGTCCATACATGCTGTAATGTCTGCATAAGATGCTGATCGACCTGTGCCAAATGTACATTAACAGAAATGTACAATAAAAGAATGTCCACATGAATTTCTCTACTCATTCTAAATTGTTCCTGCATAAGCTTAATTTTTCTGTCTACTTCTGTTAACAGAGATAGATTATCATTTCACATTTCATTCTAAGTATTATAATAATAGGCTAAAGCAATGATTAACAAAGATACAAATAAATAAAAAAAAAAAAGACCAAATAATGACTTTATAATTCCATGGTCCTTGCATGATCATAAAACAAATGAATAGCGACATATTATTTGGAAAAAGTTAAAATATATGAAAATTCAAAAGAATGTATAAAATGATTAATTTCAGAAACATTTTGACATAAATGATGTACTTTAACCCATATTCAACTATATTTTTGGTGTAGTAAGATTTTATCCACCTTTTTAGATATACCAATTACACAAACTTCATTCAAAATGAAGAGGACTTTCCAGATAATTCAAGGCATTGTCACATTAGGATTGCAAAGCTTACTGCAGAGAGTAGGAGTCAAATTGGGCAGCCATTGCTGTGCCAGTGGGAAGGGGCAGAGATACATGGTCTTCTATAAGGCAATACAGATAACATCATGGAGTAAGCAAGTCTGCTATGAGAGATGAACATGATTTCAATAACCGCCACAAACTGACATAATGAAACTAGAAGCAAGTCATATCGTTACTATGCAAAAGACCATTCAAGATTGTAAGTCGAGAGGTTTCCAGTTCAAGAAGCATCTCCCATGCACAACAGGATGTATAAAGGACTGTTGCAAGGCTTGGAGATAGTGTAGTGTTTGGCGCTTTGTTTGTGTGTGTTTTGAGCTTTGAATTTGAGTCGAGTGCAGCTCCGTGGTGAAGAGTAAGTGCAGTGAAGCAGTTCATGAACCAGTCGGTCAATTGAGTTATGTGAGTTGACTGAGCAATGCATAGAAGTGTGGTGCATTTCAAGCTTTGTGGTGAGGAGCTGGCAGGTCATGGAATGCTGCAGGAAGCAGTTCACAGGTCATTAAGTGCAGCTCCATGGTGAAGTATTGATGGGTGATGGAAATGGCAGTGAAACGCTTATGGGCAAATATTGGAGTTGTATCCAGAATCGGTGTGCACCTATATGTAAGAGGTGAACCCACATGTACATTGCAGAAATTACTACCAGCACAAATTGGTACACACAAACATTAAAGTGATGCTTTAACATGCATTTGCGTAAAACAGGTGACTGTAAGTTGGCATTGTGCTAACAATTTTAGTGACAAAGAAGTTTGAAATTACTTTCCTCTTTTTGTCTTTCGTCACATATGCATTTTACTTGTCATGCAAAAATCTTAAACCTATGATATTTTAATCAAAATTATTATCACCATTTTGGAGAACTGAAAAATAACATGCAGTTTTACTTGTAAAAGTGAGTTTGGGATGGGGGAAGTTGTTAAGTGGTTGAGATTACTAAGCTTGAGAAAGATATGTTAGCGATTTCAGGGTAGGTGCATATTAATCATGAAAGGAGTAGTTGGCGATCTTTGAGCTACGCTCCTTTGCCTATAAAGGCAATTCTTGGCCACTTTGCGGCTTAGCCCTCAGTATATTTCACTAGATATGTTCATTACATGTACACTCAATGCTTGTACAATATATGCATTACTGCTCGTGGAAGTTTCATTAATTACACGGAACTTTAACCAAAAGATCGTTTTATAAATTACAAAACTACATTTTAACGTCCGGTGACAAACACTGCATTTTGTTTTGCTTTTAGGTTAGGATACCCCATTCTGTTAAATAACAGTAACGTAGCTGCACAAGTTAGCGCGTGATCTTACTAGTGCCAGGAACAGTAAATATATAAAATCAAACCTGTATATTGATAATCCATTGTTTACAATATTTGGTGTATTAATTTTGTTGTGTATTACTAGAAATCGTGTTGCCATATTCCTTCTGTCTTCTGTCACTGTAATAGACACTAGCGCCAATGGCCGGTCAGGTTAACAAAATCATGGCATGCCATAGCAGGCAGGTGTAATGGTGGTTTTTTAAAACTAAGCCTGATTATTGTGGCGCTTCTGAGTTAATGAAACAAATGGTTTGCCTTATTAATGGAGATTACAGTGTGTTGATAACGGGGACTGGGAAAGTATCCTAAATATATAATCTTCTGTGTAATAGTTGTGTACAAAGCGCGTCTGATTTTTCAAGATGGCAGAACATCGGGGAAATTCATCTAACCAAGTTAACCAAGGTGTGTTCTCAGTACTTAATCTCAGTAATTGTAAAAAAACCTCTCGAATTTACTTTCTTCCTTATATGGTCAGTCTTTATCAGTAGGTAACCCCTAAACAAAATGTATTTATAAATGTCCACCATGAATCCAACTTATTTCTGATGAATGCAGAATTGGCCTATTATCATCAAATTTAGAGCTAAATGCAATTATTTATATGATTACCGAATCTTCTAGTATTTCCTGCTCATTTTAATTCCAGAAAAACGGTTGACGTCAATGTCTGGGGGAGAATTAACTTGAAATGTTTGACATGAATCCCCACTCCCACCTAAGGTGCATAGTTGGTCACAACATTTATTATATGCTAGAGGAAATTAATGGAAATATTGATGAATGCGTAAAGCACTTGTGGCGTAAGATTTTCATTCCTTACAATAACTCTAAAGCAAATTACTTAGAAAATGAAGCTAGCTACAGTGAAGCAATGAATATTATACAAATATAACAATTTGTAACAAAGACTTCACTTAACTTAAGAAAATGGTGTTAATTCTTCTTTCTAATTCTTCAGTTAGAAATAATAATTAACACTATTTTCTTAAGTTAAGTGAAGTTTTTGTTACAAATTGTTATATTTGTATAATGTAAAACAAATGTTGCTTTAATTTCCTGTCACATACTATTGCTTTAGATACAGAGGAAAGATGAAGAATGGACATTTGTATCTTTAATGCCATGATATAACAAAGCATTTTCAAATAGTATGCAGTAATTCCTTTGTAGCTGATGTAACAGGATCCCCATACAAAAACTATGCCACATGTGAAACACATTTAATGCTCGTTCTGTCATTTTATTTTTATTCTAATAAATTTTGAATGTTTTTAAAAGTTCTTGACTTCCCAACTCATAGATTTATAAAATAAGAGGCTGGTGATCAGTTTTAAATAATAACCGAAAAGGAAATGTATAACTAAATGAAGAAAAGAGATTTTTAATGCTTAGCTGAGTAAAATATATCTGAGCATGTGTTAAACTGTAGAACAAGAATAACCTGCACTACTTATGGTGAATTTATGAAAATGGGTGTACAGTTTACCAAGGTTTACAGTTCACAATAGCAAAGTCAGTTTTATTTTATTTCTAAAACTTGAGTGCCTAATTAAAAAAACAAATATAAAAGGAGAGAAAAAGTTCCACATTTAATCCATAATGCTGACTTGGTTTTTGGCTGGTAGAAGGCAGTTTTGACTGTCTCTAATGAAGAGCTGTTAACATCTGAACAAGCAGTGGAGCTAAAGAGAATTAAGTGATCAAATTCCTAACAATGCATTTTCAAGGAAACCACAGTTTTAGGTATTGCAGGCCAATATATTGTTTTACTGCAGTACTCATAAAATGAGTTAGAGGTTAGACTAGGTTTTTAGAAAATCGTGGTTTTATATACAGCCCGCCAAGAATTGACATTTTCTTAATAAATATGCATTTATTGCTATATTGATAAAAAGAAACAATAGGATTTTAGAAAATAAGGGAAATAAAAGTAAACATTTCATATTTGTGTGCTTCACTGTTAATAGCTTCATATTTTACGAATATACATATATATTTATTATTGAATAATAAAGTAAATATTGTTTTTTTTTTTTTTTTTTTTGGTAAAAGTTATGTCTATTATAGTCTAGTTTTTGGAAGTGTAATACATTAAAAATTGTGTGACCTAAGTTGCATTATTCTTAATTACTATTGTATTATTATTCTGTCAATTACTATTGTATTATTTAACTACTATTGTATTGTTTAATTACTAGTGCATTATTAATTACTATTGTATTCATAATGTTATTGCTCAAAAGAATTGTATTATTCCTACGGGCACAAATTTGACGAAGCCATGAATATTGTATGTTCTTACGGTGAATAAAACTTACTTACTTACTTACTTACTTACTTATATCGATAAGGATATTTATATTGTTGCAAAGAATATTCAAAGTATTTTCGCTTATTTCACTACTAATATGTTGGCACATATGCAGTTGCAATTCATTTTCTGTATAAGAAAGTGTCTTAAATAGGGATTTTTTTTTTTAATTTACATCCTCCGACTTTAAGTCATATTGGACGTGCTCAAGTGAGTCCGGGGTCCATGAAGGTTAGAGTTACCCGACATTCGTCTATCAGGATAAGGGGAAACCATTGAAAAAAACCTTATAAGGGTAACTTACCCTAACCGAGATTCGAACTTGGGACCTCTTGAACGTGAGGCAGACACACTACCATCTACACTACTGAGGCAGGCTTAAATAGGGGATGGTGGATGAGTTCCAGGTTCTCAAACTGATCTTTATCTTCATTGTCTTATGTGCATTTCCATTCTTTAAATTGCCTTTCTTTTCTATTGATTAAGTATGACACTTTTCCAAAAAATGTATAAATATTTTGGAAAAAAATAATCTAACTCAATCCATGTTTGGAAATCTTCTGTTCATCCAACTTAAAAGAACACCTATTACTATCCCAATGCTCCAATCAGGTAAATCAACAGATTTTAAAAATAACTATAGATCTATATAATTAACCATTGTTAATTATGGAAAGAATGATTTCATCTAAATTAAATTGGTATCAATCTTCTATCATCTTGCCAAGCTGGCTTCCGGAAAAATCATCCAACTGGTGAACAAGTAATTAAACTCAGTCAAGAAATGTAAGAGGGATTTGATGGAAAAGAAAATATCTGAACTGTATTTGTTGGATCTGAGATCTGCCTATTATACCATATGGAGACGTAATCTTATGAAGATTATACAGCAGATTGGCATTGAAGGTAATATGCTTCATTAGATACAAGAATTTGTCTCACATTTTGTGGAACTTCTTGTGGTTCAACATCATCAAGAATTTAAAAAAAAAAAAAAAAGAACTAGATTTACCTTAAGGTGCAGTATTTAACACCACTCTATTCAGTATCTATGTAAATGATCAGCCAAACAACTCCAACAAACAGGATGCATCACTGCATTGCATGCAGATGATTTAATAATTTGGAAATCACTGAAATCAGTGATTCTAAAGACAAATGTTAAAATTCTCTGAATATAAACAATGGTCTTCTAAAACTTCATGAAAGTTAACACCGCAAAAAGTAACTTTTTTCCCCTTAAAAAATAGAAACTACCCAAATGTTACCTTAAATTATGATAATATCCAATTATGCAGAACAGAAAATGCTGAATATTTTGGAATTTTGTTGAACAAAAAGTAATCTGTAAAAAGCATATTGAAAAATTCAAAGATAAATAAACCTTTTTTAAGTTAATGGAAATTATTCGTTTCTTCACACTAGCCGTATGCAGGCTAAGGTATTGGATTGATGGAGTCGACATGAAAAATTCAATGCCACAGCTGGGATTTGAACCACGGATCTACTGGTTTCCATCCAGTTGCTCTTACCAGTAGATCCATGGTTCAAATCCCAGCCATGGCAATGAATTTTTCATGTTGCTCTATCAATAAATGAACCTATTATTTTAAGATATTAAGAGTCTTTCAGGAACCAAATGGAGTTAAAGGTCTACATTAAATAGCATGCAGAATATATTTATAACCATGATACTTGATAGCACACAAAATCAAGACCTTAGGTTAATTAGTGGTGCCATTAAAACTACTATAATGACTTATGCATGATTGGAGGAATTTAGTAACAGTGACGTCAAAATTAATTGAAAAAACTATTTGCAGTCGGTTTTTTGACACTTTGTCAATTACCTTTTTATATTATTGAGGGACTAGCCGTCTGCTCCATTATCAATCTCTATCCAACTGTTTGAAGTGACGAAGTGCCCCAAAACCGACTGCAAATAGTTTTTTCAGTTTACTGTAATGACCTTACAGCCATTTATTTACATGCAATTGACTTATAGTGGCAGATTTAGAAATGCAAGCCCTTTTAATATATGAGAAACTCTTGAGACTTCCATCTACCTTCAGTTTGAAAACTTAATTAGGCTTCTTATGGAAAGTTCAATAACCAAGAAACAAACCAGATTACCCATTCAAAATAGAACCACTCATGTCTCTTAATCCACTGAACGTCATTGAACTAGAATACAACCTTTATCCAATTGCAGATTTTAAAAAGAAGAAAAATTGATCTAAAGAAGCTTAAGCTTATGCCCTTGAAACTATAAATATAAGATATCCAGATGATGAATGGACTCACATCTATACAGATGGCTCTCTTTAGGACCAAGAAGATGGAGCTGGAGCTCTTGTAATTCCTTTTCTTTCTATAAGCATGTTGGAAATTATTTCACAGGCTTTGATGGAAAAATTGCTCCAATTTATACTTTGCAAAATCATTCTTATGGTGGACAACATGGGGCCAGGGTGGGTTTCTTCTGGTTTCCCCTACCATCATTCCACCACTTGCTCCATGATTCATCTTGTGATCATCCCAGGCGTTGGGCCAACCCCTCAACCTTGGTACCTCAGGTCAAACGGTTTGGCTCCCTTGCTCTAAGGAAATCAAGCAACTCTTAGCACCAGCATTGGTGAGGAAGGGAGAGGAAAAAACAAATCGTTCGCTGGACAAATAAGCTTTCAGACGTAGTTTTCTTATCAGATTCCAAAGTAGCCATTGAGGCTATTATTTCAACTAACTGCTCTAAAACAGAAAAAGTAAATGAAATTCATAACATGATTAAATTTTAAAATTTAAAAAAATTAATATTTTTCCAATGGATTCCACCCCACTGTGGAATTTCTGTGAATGAGCAAGCAGATATGTTGGCCAAGAAGGGTTCCAAAATTGATCAAACAATGAAACAAAATATCGCCTGTGAAACAATTAAAAGATTAATTTAAAAGAATTTCACAACCAATTACAACATATCTTACATGCATTACAGATAAATTAACTTGTTACATAATGCATTTAATTCATATGATTATGAAAATATAAATTTGACAATTCTTTTTGAACACATTACAATATATCATGTTAAATAGCAAACTCATTTTTACCATATGGCAGTCTATGCCACAACAGCAGCCATTGAGATGTGATTAGTGTCTTTGAAAATTAAGAGATACAGGCCAAGCTTATTTGAAACAAGGATTAGTATTTCTAACGACAAACTGCTGATGCCACATTGACTTGTACTGGAAACAATGTTTAGTTCCAGTGGATAGAGGAAGTATAGCAGATTGAAGACTTAGAGCAAAACATTAGCTGTGCAGAATGGCAAAATGCAGCAGATTGAAGAGAGAATGGAATATAGAGAAAAATCTGCTGCAATTTCACAGGCTGCAATTTTAGTCTCTCAAATGCAAGTGGAAGTGTGCCACACTCAGCTTACATTTCTCAATCAACAAGAAATTTTTTTTTTAAAAAAAAGGAATGTGGTTATACAAGTAAGAGGTGGCTAAAATATCATGAGGAATTAGACGCTGATAAAATAAAGAAAGAAATTCAGAAAGAAGAAAGAAACAGCATGAGGAAAGGACACAAAAACCAGGTGGAAATAGACAAAGGTCTGATAAAAAGTCAAAAATATCAAAGGTCTTTGTATCACATAGGCCTGAGGTTGAGCTAGATTTCCAGTCATCATATTCTGATGTGTATTTAAATGACTTTTTTGAGACAGAAGATGACAGTGGAGATGAAAGAGAAAGAAAGACTTATGGAAGAAGGATGTTGGGTCCTTGTGAAATGCACAATGGAAAAAACTTGCTGTTGCTTTGAGGTAAAAGTGATAAAGGCATGAAAGGAGGGTTTTAAACTTCACTTTGTTTTTCATGTAGCTGGAAATGCATTCAAATGACCAGTTCAAGATCTTGCTACTGTGTCTAAGGATATGGTGCAGTGTGTTCTTCCTGAACCACAGGAAAATTATAAGAATGATGGACATGTGGGTTTTACATTGTGTTTTTCAGGTTTACAATCTTGGTTAGAACATTGTTTAGGTATGTGTTACAGTTTGTTTAGTGCATGTTCTATGTTTAAATACTTCATATTTTGTGGTTTTTGTAATACTCAACTTCTGGAGAAACATTGATTATTATTTGCTGACATTAAGGTCAATAACAGATATTTTTTGTAAGCTGTTACTTTAGTCATTTTCTGGACAGAAATTGATTATTATTATTTACTGACATGTTAAGTCAATAAAGGTATTTTTGTAAGCTGTTACTTTTAAAAATTAATTTTAAAGTTTTATGTAATGTAAACAAAAGTGGATAGTACCACATTGTTTCTAAATGTTCAACCGCTATTTTGCTGTATAAAACTTTCCCTTGTGACTTACCTAATATGCACATTGTAAAAGCACAAAGGGATGAATGCTCCTTAATTGGTCAGTTACTTTTAAATCCATACTATATGCCTTTTTTTAAATTAAACATTAGGTAGAATACACATGATAAGTAATACAGTGCACTTGACCAGCATAGCTTTGCCATTTGCTTAATGAAAGTAAGTTTCATGAGAAAAGTTTTAGAATGAAGTGAAAAAGAGATAGTAGTTTTCAAACTAATAAAGGGGATAAAAGAAGAAATTGCATTAATTGAAAATCACATGTCCACAGCAAATCTTAACAAATATTTTATCAAAAAATAAAAACTTTTAACATTTATTTTTAATAATAATTTAATTTTCTACATTTAATGTACATGCAGTTTTTCAGATTAAAATTTACAACTATTACAACAGCAAATAACATGTAAATGAAAAATATACATGTTAGATAATTCAGAAATATTAGAATTAAGATGTAATAAAAGGAGTATAAATTACAAATTTCGACATTAACTTCTCTATATCTACAAGCTACAACTGTTTACCTATACTCAGTTCAGTTCAATTCAATTTATTTTATTGCCATTAGGCTACAGCAATAGGAAAAGTCAAAGTAAATCAAATATACAGAAATCAAGATAAATGTCATGTCATAAAATAAATAAACACACACACGATTACATAATATTCAACAACAAAATAAATTATTTATATAATGTATAAGCTAACTGATTAATCAACAGATAATATCACAAATCTTAACTTTAAGTACAGAATTGCAGTTCTTCGAGATACATTGGTTATATGATTAATCTGTAAACACACCATATAAAAAGTGTATATTTTTCTGTCATGTGTCATTTACATCATGAACAAAATTCTAAATATTCTGATATAGGATAGAAAGGAAAATTTACTAAAAAATCATAATAGACTATTTTGAAATATATTTCCCTGTAGTTTAGTTAAATCTTGAGGTAATTTGTTGTACAATTTCAGCCCTAATATTTCATAGCTGTTTAATGATTTTGATAATCTTTGAAATGGGACATCCAGTTTTTTACAATGTCTTGTGTTATGAGTATGAATGTTCTCTCTTAATGTGTATTTTGATACATTACATTTGGTATACTGTAATACATGATAAATATAGAGATTAATTACTGTTAAACATTTGAGCTTAATGAATAATGGTTTGCAATGTTCAGATCTATGGGAATCAGTTATTATTCTAACAATCTTCTTTTGAAGTAACAGAATATCGGTGGTGTGGGCACTATACCCCCACACCAAAATTCCATAAGAAATGATACTCTGAAAGAAGGCAAAATAAGCACTTCTAACATAGGAAGCAAAAGGTTAGAACATGTTGGACATGTTTCGGAGAACGTCGATGTTTGGGAAAAGTTGCTAATTATAAAAAACAAACAGTATACTTTAAATTTAGAATTGCCACCTGAAAACTCTTTTTGGAAGTTCATCTTACAGACAACAGATGCCGCCAAAGACAACCAGCTCACTTCAATAAACCACGGATCCAACCAGTTGGATAACTGCTGACGATGGGGACAAAACGCTCTCCGAAACATGTCCAAGTAAGGATGATTTAAGTGATGTTTGTTTTTGAATTACCGACTCATTACTTTCAAATTCTAACATAGTTTACTGGGACACAATCCTTCAGATTTCTTAGTAGAAAAGTGACCCTAGAAAGTTTACCTGATATATATCTTATATGTGATTCCCAAGTCAGCTTATTGTCAATGTGTATACCAAGAACATAAACGGTACTATTGAGATTTTGAATGTGCCCCAAATCCCTTAAACTAAAACTTAATTGCTGAGATCGATAGAGTCAACATGAAAAATTCAATGCCATGGCCGGGATTTGAACCACAGATCTTCTGCTTTCCGTCCAGTCGCTCTAACCCTTTGAGCTACCATGACCAAGTGCCGTCTAGACATTAAATTCTCCATTTGACTCGTATATATCTCCGGTAAACCACTAGGGGCTCTCGCATACGGTTAGTGTAAAGAAATGATTAATTTCCAGCAATTAACTAAAATTAACTGCCGAGTTTTACTCTCATTTAAAAGGAAACTATATACTCTGAACCAGACTGATGCCTTATTTAATGTGCTTTCTGTTAAATTTTGTACCTCAGTTAGATCATCACTATTTTGTATACAGGTGGTATCATCTGCATACAAAATTTAACTTACAGTCAAGAAAGGAGGGCAGATCATTTATCATGACACTAAATAATAAAGGACCCAAGACCGATCCTTGTGGAACTCCGTACCTAACAATTTGAACATCAGATTTTTCTCTACCTATAAAAACAATTTGTTTACAGTCCTTGAGATATGAGGTAATAAGTTTATTACTAGCATCACTAATACCATAGTGAGAACTTTTGAATGAGATTAGTATGATCCACACAATCAAAAGCCTTGCTCAGGTCAGAGAAAGTGGCCTGAGCAAAACCCCTACGTTCAAAAACTTTTAGCACTTCATTTACTAAAGAATCAATAGCTCCTATGGTTGATCTACCCTTTCTAAAACCGAATTGTTCATCACATATTAAACTATATTGATCTAAATATGTACAAACTTGGGAATATAAAAGAGTTTCAATAATTTTAGATAAAACAGGTGTTATAGATACAGGTCTATAGCTAGAACAACAATTTCTCTCCCCTTTTTTGTAAAGGGAACCACCCTTGATATTTTCAAACAACTTGTAAAAATACTTTCTGCTATACATTTGTTCACACAATATGTAAGAGGTTCTAGTATGCAATCAATAATTTTCTTAAATAAGTTACAGGAAAAATCATATACATCTACACTGTCTGAAGGCTTGAATTTATTCACAATCTTAACTCCTTTCCAGTAACTCCTCTAAAGGTGAAGTTATTTAACTGGGGTCCTAAGCTCATACTTAACAATTCAAAACTGCTATAACATGGCTTTTCAATGTTGGCAGAAATTTCCTCTACAGATCTAATACAAAAATTATTAAAGTCATTTGGAGTTATTTTTACTTTCTCTTTTCTTGCACTTTTGTTCACAGATTGAATAATCTTCCAAGCCTTTTTACATTTATTTATAGATGATTCAATACATGTTAGATTATATTGCTTCTTTGCCTCGTAAAGAGCTGTCTGGTATTCTTTCCTAACTCTAACATAACATAACCTACTATTCTCACTATTATATACTCTATGAAGATCTAAAACCAACATAACCCTCTCTTTCATTTTTGCTAAATTAGATGTATACCATTCCTTTTGTTTATTTCTATTTCTACAATGATACTGTTTAAGATTAACTTTACAATATTTCTTGGGAACATTTATTTCTAACATATTTATCAAAATACTCATAAATCTTTCAAAGGTAGTATCAGCACCACAGATTTTAGATTCTAAATAGAAATCACCCCAGTTATAGTTACTCAAAGCAGATTTAAAACAATATAACTTATAACTATCTATAGGCCTTGAAACAGTTAAAACTTGATTACCACCTACACTAAGCCTACCCTCTAGTACTGGCTTATTTATGCTCACACTGAGTCATGTTCTGAATAAGGAAACATAACATCAGTTAGTACATTTACGAGATCAACATTTGTAAAAACATTTTCCAGACAAGCAGGTCCTCTTGTTGGTTTGTCATTAGCACATTTAAAATAGAACTGTCTTATCACATTCTTAAGATACCTTGTACTTCTCTCAATCTCACACTACGCAGTGCCATATTGAATATAGTACAATATTCACTGGTACCCAGCAAAATAAGTACTGGTGGCCAGTCCATTCTGTATTGCTATAGGCTATCTTATCTTTAACCTTTATCTTTTATTTGCTTAACAATTATTCAGTTATTAATCTTACAATATGTATATATTTGCAACATAGTTTTCTTGCACGGTTTAGGCCATTTAGCCTGTTTCATCTCCAAAGTCTTGCTCCACAACATAGTTTATTTAGACAGTAATTTTCTTTAATTACAGTAATTATGCAGTATTTTTATTTTATTTATCTGCATCTTTTTATGTATCCATTATGTCCTATTCTTCCCTATGTCTAAATGTAATATTATAATTTCAGTTAAAATTAATTTCTATTATTGGAATTTATTAAAATAATTTATTATTGTTTTTGTTAAAACTCTATTATTTGTAGATATGGTATAAATTAGAATATGTTTATAATTCTTATTATTAAAATACATTTATTTTTCCTTATTAATGATTTCGCTTATGATAAAACTTGTTTCTTTACACTATCACTTTGCAATATTTATTCACTTTTAATTGCACTAAACTTTTGTCTTCTCTCTTTACTCTAACAGTCCGGCTGTGTATTTCCTCATCTTCCTTTTTGTTAAAAGTGTAGTTTCAGCTTCTTCCTTCTCCAAAATAGCATTTTCCTTAATAATAAAAATCCCATAAACTATAATGGCACCTTTTTCTCTCTGTGACCTGGGGATATATAAGGGAGTGCTAAAGCCATCACCATTATCAATCAGGCAGTTAATTACAAGTGAGTCGAGTGAGTGAGCCTAAGAGAATTGAGAAGTTACGATGTAGTGTGATTTGGTGAGGTGTTAAAAAGCAGGTGTTAACCAAAGAATGCACAGAATGTAATCAAATTTTCATAGAAAACACCAAGAGAAATTTAGCTACGAATGAAAGAACACATAAGATGATTTAATACAAAGAAGAAAATCTGCAATGTTGCACTTTTTTGACCAGCTGGTAACCACATCACACCTAACATAACACTCAGTAAACCAAGGAAACACATTCCAACATATCCACACTCTGGACATTTGGGAGAAGATTCTGATTGTAGAACATAAATATAATTTAATTAATTTTAAATTGTCACACCAACTCCACTATGGAATGAGATGACCCAATGAGTTATCACCAAAAAAAAACCAAACAGCCTTAGACAAAATATATGAGCAGCTACCAGAAACAAAGTTTGATTCGGAAAACATCGGAAGCATTTGATGATGCTGCATTCACAATATATGCTTTGGAAAGGCAGAGTCTGATTGTACCTTTCCATCCTTTGGCCTACACACAGCTAGTGTGAAAGAACAATTAATTTTTCCAGTGTAGGTACACTTTGATACCACTCTGGCTTCATTTCAAAGCTATGTGATGGTTAGAGAGATGTTTTGCAGCTTAGCAGTATGCATGATAGCCGAGCCGTAAAATGCAAGTGTCTCGAAGTGGAACAACATAAGTTCGAATCCTTGATGTGCATGTTTCTTTTTATTATTGTTACTTTAATAGCAATGCCATGATGTTTTTCTTGCAGAAGATAAATAATATTTTAAACACATTCATTTATAAAAATGCCAATAATATATTCTTGTTTTCAAAATAAATGGAATATTATTAGAAAATTGCCTTAATATTGGTTGTGTAAACACTCAGGCTCATTCATCTGTTATAAATGGTGCTGGCATACTATGCGAAGTGTCCTCTTGTGAAAATTTCATTTGATCTCATCCATGCCCCATAGAATGAGAGCAGTAATAGAAGCAGAGAGTTTACACACCCGATACTAAGCTAATTTCCATTTTTATTTGATTTTACATATTGGAGTAAAGTATTTCGGTTTAAAAACAGAGTAGTGTGTTTCAGTTTTTGTTTGTGCATAAATACCATAAAATCAAGCATATCTTAGCAATTGGAAGTTATATTACAATGTGTGTAATACACATTTCATATTTCTACAATAAAAAATGAAAATAATGTAGGAGATTCTAACTTTTGTAGGTCTAGCTTCTACATACTTGTCTATAACTGCTCGGCTATCAGTGCACATTTTGTAATTGAGACTCACTTATGAGAGGATTTAGTAGGACAAAGCTAAAGAGATGCAATCCGTGACATCATTGTAAACCGACCATGGAAAGGATATGGACATACAAAAATATATGCTCTCAGAGTCTGCTCTTTTTTTTTTTTTTTTTTTTTTTTTGCCAAAGTGTGAAAGAAAGCAGTACGTCACTAAGAGCCAGTCAGCCGCTTTTGAGAATGGGAGCAAGAGCTCTTTAAACCGATTAAACCAAAATTAATTGTAATTAATGAAAGTGTTACAATTATCTGACTAACCATAAATTTAAAGATACAAGAACATTCATAGATACAGTCAACGTGAAAAATTCAATGCCATGGCCGGGATTTGAATCACGGATCTCCTGGTTTCCGTTGAGCTACCATGGCCAACGTGCCGTCCTGACATTAAGTTCTCTATTTGACTTGTATGTTTCCCTGGTAGACCACTAGGGGTTCTCGCATCCGAGATACGCCGTTTGTGGCAACTTACTATCATGAGTACCTGAGTCCCAGGCTTCATCATTTAACTCTTATTATATTAGTTAATTGATGGAAATTAATCATTTCTTTACACTACCCGTATATAGGCTAAGGTCTTTGATAGAGTCAACATGAAAAATTCAAATCCCATGGTTCAAATCCCAGCCATGGCATTGACATTGAGTGTAAACATAGTGACTCATATATCAAACTCAAAAAAGAAGAATACTTCACTGTTAATAATGCTTCTGCTTTTAATATTTATGATATTGGTTTGTTTACAGCAATTATAGGCCAGAGCAAGCAACCCCTGCTCTGAGCACAGTACTACATGCATTACATTATGTCATAAATTGTAACACCATTGCCATACTATAAACATCACATACTTCAGGATTTATGAGGTTTAGAAAGGTGAAACCAATCATGTTATCACTAATTGTAGCCCTAGTTTTCATTTTGCTAGAATAAACATACATGTTGCATTTAAAGAATGCAACTTTGTGTTGGAAGTGTTACTTGTTTACCTTTATGGATTCTGCATACCTTCTCATTGGGTGAGTCCTTGACATAGGTACATTCTTGACCAATTGGATTTGTCATATTTTGTTTCATTTTAGAGATATTTCAGTTCACAGAATTAAGTGGGGCACCTGGTATGTCACAGCCTTAAAGTGGGACCTGTCTGTGCACCATGTTGGGACCACTTTTCTGAGGAGAAACCCCGTTTCTTTGGCTCCACACCTCCCTGATCTGTACTGCACAACCTGGACATTAATTTAATTTTGTCCTCTCATTTGGGTAATAAGAAACTCTCTTGAAGTCCAGTCAGAATCAGTGAGTGTACCTTATGCAGTAACTTAAAACACCATCCCCCTAATGTGTAGAGATGATACGCACTTGCCTTCTTAAGTCCAACAAAACCATAATATCAATATCCTCCAATATCATAAAAAAAGTGGCAATTGTTGCAATGAATTCAGTTTGGCCGTTACTGTCTTCACTGAAGAGACAGGCCACATATCAAAGCTGCATAGAATACTAGGTCATAGGGCCATTTTATATATGACTATTTGGGATAAATGCCCCACTTCAGTCCTATGGTCTTCCTATAGGCTCACAAAAATTGTACGCCTTCTTCCTTTATATTCCAGAGTGTCCTTCATCTGTATAGCCTTGAGCATGTATTCCCAACCTGTTAAGTCATTTAGTTGCTCATCTATAACTAGATACCACAAGTTGGGTGGCAAATCCCATCCTTGGAGGCATCTTCAGGGTATTAAACAACTCACAATCTCCCCCCTAAGCCATCATAGCCTTTCAAGGAGACTTAATCAGTCCATAACCACCAGTCTGATTTATCCTTCCTCCATACTGTTCTTAATAGTGCCTAAAAACATGTTATTGAAGGCATCCACATTGTCTAGGAAAACTATTATGGCCAATTCTCACAGTGGGGCTCTCCTCGATAGGACTGATGAAGTTTTGATTCTGTGGATTTACTTGGCTAGTAAGCATATTGATCAGTAACAGGTCTATATTCTGTCTTTCAAATATTTGTCTACCAGCCTTTCCAGTGCCTTCAATATGAAGGATGTAAAGCGGTTAGCATGAAAATCTTCAGGCCTACAGTAACTGCCTCTAGAGGTGTGAAGCACATCTCATAGCCAGACAGGCCTTAAATATTCTTGCCAGGTGTAGAGACACAATTTCCCAGCCTGTTGAAGTACCAGGAGAACCTCAACCACACCTGCACTAACATGCTAGTATCTGGTTTCCAGGTTGCAGGATCAAAGTTAGCAGATGATAATTTTTTTGAGGCAAAAATCATTAGTATTCTTCCTTAGGAAAGGAAGTAAAGTTGATGGTCCTTTGCAATAAATAGATTTACAGCACATAAAAAAGTCAAGTCTGATTAAGAGGCCCCTGAGCACAATTAAGCAATCTTTCATTCACAATATGGAATGGAAGGCCAAGAATCAGCATTTAAAGAGTTATCCATAAATAAAAACTTGATTTCTATTTTAACCTATGTTCTTTTAAAGGCCTCTAAAAAATGGCCCATTTCATCTCGGAGACAATATGCGAGTCCTCTTCTGAGAGCCAACTTGTCCGCTCTGAGACAGGTTCTTGATCCATAGTTTGCATCTCTGGAAATTGAGTTTGAACCAACAGTGTCAAAATGTTTTCCCCTTTAATTGTGTACATAAACCATTGGGATTCTCAAGTGAAGCCAGCCTGCCCCAATTCTGCAAAAGATTAGTATAGATTGTTCTTGAATACTTTCAGTCCATATCTGCACAGTTTAGTACATTCTCAGCCACTCCACCAAGTGATAGACAAGCAGGGCTCACTTGGCTGAGTAGCAGATCAGAACCATATCAAAACTCAGGACCTTCATCCTGGAGAGCCATCCATCAGGCCTTCAACCACCACCTGAATGGTTATCCTGTTCTTGTGACAAAAACCACCTAGGAAAGCCATCATATATGATGGCTACTTTAATTTCGTTTGGGTTGCCTTAGCATAACTGAGAGATTGAGGGAACTTCACCCACTTAGTTTCATTTTTCTTTGCAGGTGGAGTTTCCTCCTTATTCCTGAGACTCCTGAAGTACCAGGTACAGGCCATGTCATAGCATCAGTCATGGGACACTGACTTCCCTTTGCCCTTAGCAAAGGCCCTTCTGTGCCTCTTTTTCTTCCTTGGTAGGCTTCTTGGCTTTCAGCTTCAGAGCACTAACCAACCTGGTCAGCTCCCTTAGCCTGTCTAGCTCCTTCTTTTCTTGACTCTCAGATACCAGAACCTGCTTCCCCACTCTGGGAGAAGCTATCCTGAGCTCCAATTGCATTTTTCTTGTTAAAGGCAAGATCGGCTTTGTCCAGTCTCTGTGAGTTACAGTTCCTGCCTGCATTTCTTGTGTCTGGTTACCAATTCTGCTTTCAGGACGTGAGCCTCCTGTTAGTTCTTTCTAGTCCTTTTAGAGTGACTGAAATTGTTACCATGAAGTAATAGTGTATAGCAATTGAATACATCTGTGTTGCACTTAGTCTTTTCCTTTCTGGTTTGCTAATTATTGTTCTCATATCATTTCAAAGTAGGATGGATGAGAATTTTTTCACAATCATCTGGAAAATTTATTATTGCAAATACTGGCCATCAACTATGAAAAAACTGTTTCATTATACAGTATCTAATTCCTCGTTATTGTAGCTTCTCATTAAAATGTTGGACTTCTTCAGCTGTGAGAAATAACACAGAATGTACATTTTTTAATTGTTTTTTGGGAAACACATTGAAGTGTTTTTGATGTTCATATGCACATGTAAATGTCATTTCATTTTAAATTTTCTCCTTTGTAGTTATTAAACATGCTTATATGTGGTAATGAAATTGCAGTCATTGTTACATATATATTCAGTATGAACTGTATCAAAATTATTACTACACAGAAATAACTCAAAGAAGGTGCAGTTGTATTCATATTGAATAAACATTTATAAATTAACATGAATAAATAAAACATGATTATCTGGTTCATGCTCACTATATTATAAAAATCCTCTGAGTTGCTGAATTAAGAATGTTTTAATGACATATATACTTGAGTTGTTGAAAGTGGATACTAATACATAAAAATTTGGCAAAGTAGAACTGAATCCAAATCAAATGTATAGATTCAAATAGAATTTAAATATTGTCGCGAATCCCTTTTTACGACTAGCGGCGTGCGCGCTAAAATGGTTCGCGCGGCTTGTTTATACAAAGGAACTGATAGGCAGACAGTGTGGAAATAAAGAGCCTAAAAAACATATAAAGATAGCGCGAGATAAAAGACTTTACCGATACAGATAAGTGAGGTAATTGGAACATTCTGGTGACGTCTTGATTGTTTTATAGAATTTTCGGTGTCTTGTTTATTCCAGAAATATCTAGTGATTGTTACAGAAATCTCTCGAATTTATCAGTGAGGTTATTTAAGGAGGCGACGACTCGTCAAGAGCCAGTCGTAAACAGAGAGGAGTAGAGTATTTTAACGAGAGATGATGTAAAGTGACTTAATCAGAACGCTGTTTGGTCGTCGTCCCTGGTAGACTGTGTGTATGTGTCGTAGTGCTGTTACGTGAGAATTGATCAGAGTGTATTTCTTCGGAAATAAAGAACATTTGGAATATCTGCAACTCGGACTTTTAATCCTACGAACCTACAAAGTCACAATTAGTGTCAGGAAGTGGAACATTTGACCATGGACGTGGCATTGGAAAAGATTTTACAGAAAATGGAAGAAATGAAGGCCGAGTTAACAATGAAGATGGAAACGGCAAACAACAACCTGGCAGCGGAACTGAAAGAAATAAAGACGGATAATGACAACCTCGCTGAGAAGACGGAAGCTGCAAACAACTTGGCCATGATAATGACCGCGAAGATGACCGAATTGACCACGGAAATGAAAGCGGCAAATGAGGCCCTCGCCGCAAAATTTGAGGAACAGTTGGCCCGCGTGAGGGAGGACGTCAGAGTTGGGCGAGCGCGTCGAAGACCTGGCGAGCCGCGTTAACGAGCTGGAGGGAAAGGCCGCATCAACACAAAGTCCCTGAACGCCATGGTGGAGGACGTCGTCGGCAGGAGGTTGAAGGATTTAAAGGTCGACGCGCCTGGACGCGACACATCTGCGCGCGTTAAACCTTCTAAATACGACGGCGCGAAAACTTTCGAAGACTTCCGCCGTCAATTCGACACGGTGGCCAAACACAACAAGTGGTCACCAGAGGAAGAGGCCGCACAGCTAAAAGCTAGCCTCCAGGGACGGGCAGCGGAAGTCCTTAACGCGGTCCAGACAGCGGCAGTGCCCAAGGACATCTGGGAGGCCCTGAAGAATCGCTTTGGAAACCACCGCTTAGCCGCAGCGTTCCGCAGCCACTGAAGTCAAGCTCACAGCAGCCAGGGGAGACGCTGCAGGAGTTCGCCCTAGCAATTGAGCAGCTGACTAGCAAAGCCTTAGTCCTCCCACCAGAGTTCGTATCCCGGAAAGCCGCCTACACATTCGTTGACGGGGTACGAGACACGGAGATTCGTCAGCGCCCAAAGCTCGGCGACTACAAGGATGGAGGCGGCCAAGGTGACGGCTACCCCGACGTCGCGAACCAGAAGTATCCGCTACACGGGAGACCGAAGACTAGTCGAGGGACGCCGTTGACGACCTAGTGGCCTGTGTTGGGGGTGTGGAGAGCCGGAACACCTGGAGAGAGATTGCCCACACCAGGGAGAGCAGCCGGAAAACGAGTAAAGGACGTCGTGGCGAGGGGCACGTCGGCGCCATCACCACCATCCGCTCGAGTGACACTGTGCGCCGTCAGCCTGCGTATGGATGACAGCCTCGTCGCGGACGGTTGGGTGAGAGGGAAGCCGTGCCGCGTGCTCGTAGACACCGGGGCAGCCGTCACCGTCATCAGACCTGACGTGGCCAAGGGTTTGCCGACGAGGAAGCCAAGCCGACCGTACCAGCTTGTGACGGCATCGATTGACACCTTGCCTGTGAAGGACGCCCTGCTGAAGTTGACCTTGGGAAGGAGTGCCATACGTCTGTGGTTGTACGTCGCGAAGGGGGCTGAGCAGGTGATACTGGGATTGGATGCCCTCAGGAGCCACGAGGCGACGGTCGACGTCGGCAGGAAGGTCCTGCGGCTCAAGGGAGAAGAGGTCATTCTCCGGCAACCTGAAGAGCGCCTTGGAATTTGCAGGGTCATCTTAAAGGAAGACGTGGTTGTGCCCGCAAGAAGTGAGGTGGTGGTGACGGTGTGACTGGAAGGCTAGCGGACGAAGAACATGATGCTGGACCAGAAGACGCCGGTGCACGGACTATGTGTAGCCAGGACATTGTTGCCGTTCCGAGAGGAGGTGCCAGTGAGGCTGCTCAATCTGGCAGACACCGATCATGACGTCCAGGCCGCAACGGAGCTTGGGACGTGCGAGCTCATGGTCAGCGTGACAGCAATCGACAAGACCCAGGAGCCGGTGCCGACGCAACACATGGAAACCCGAATGGAAGGCTTACTGGAGAGGGCGGCCGACCACCTGACCGCGGAACAACTGGAGCAGGTTCGACAACTGCTGAGACGATACCAGTGCGTCTTCAGCCAAGGCGACATCTGAGTGCAGAGAGTCTACTCCCATTAGCCCTGTCCCCGTAGGAACAAGACCCGGGTCTCTTACAACCAGGGAGTATCCCAAAGGGTCTCTCCGTGGGGCTTTCCATTAGGACAGTACCTAGTTTCCTAAACTGCCCCCCCTCCTGGTCCGAAGACCAGTCAGGACGGAAGTGGATACGCCACTTACGCGCGTCAACACTCAAGGTGAAGACTACCGATTTGACCTCGGTGGGGCCACCTGGCGATCTAGCACACCTACTAGCTGAGCAGGCTAGTACCCGGAAACTTTTGGCTTCCCTCAACCCCGTCCGGAGACGTACCCAATCTCCCACGGGTATCGGGAACACACTGCCCCTCCGAGACCTACCCATCCGAACAACTCCCGAAGGAGGGGCTCGGCTGTTCGGCCCGGAGTTCCTCTAGTAACGTCAGAGGTACCACGAGTGCTAAGGGTCCGCAGCGCCCGCACTTTGGCAGCTGAAGGGGACGGATCCCCTCAGCCAAGGCGACAGTGACTACGGCCGCACGGACCGAGTGCTCCACAAAATCGACACCGGAGACGCCAGGCCTATTCGGCAACCACCAAGACGCCTTCGGCTGGCGAAACAAGCGGTAGTACGGGAGATGCTAGAGGACATGAAATCCAGGGGAGTGATTGAAAAGTCTGACAGCTCTTGGTGTTCCCCTGTAGTTCTGGTGACGAAGAAAAACGTCGAGCTACGCTTCTGCGAGGACTAACTGAAGCTGAACGCTGTCACCAGGAAGGATTGCTTCCCATTACCCCAGATTGACGACACCATGGACATGCTAGCTGGTGCGCAGTGGTTCTCGACCCTTGAGCTGAAATCGGGTTACTGGCAAGTGGATTTAGACCCGAGACAAGGAGAAACCCGCATTCTCGACAGGCCAAGGGCTTTGGCAGTTCACAGTTATGCCCTTTGGCCTCTGCAACGTGCCAGCTACGTTCCAACGCCTAATGAAGTCAATAATGAGAGGATTGACTTATGGCGCCTGCCTGCTATACCTGGACGACATCATCATCGGCAAGACCTTCGAAGACCATCTGGAGAATCTGAGTAAGGTGCTTCAGAGGCTGCAGGCGACCAACCTGAACATGAATGTGAAGAAGTGCCAGCTCTTCCGAAAGGCCACATAGTCTCACCAACCGGGGTGGCCACAGACCCGAAGAAGACACAGGCCGTGAGAGATTGGCCCATGCCAAAGGATAAGAGAGAATCGAGCAGTTTCATAGGGCTGTGCAGTTATTACCGCCGCTTCATAAAGGGAACATCGCTAAACCCCTCACCTGCCTAACAGAACACCGGCCTTAGTGTGGACGGAGGACGCCGAAGGTGCTTTCCAGCGGCTGAAAAAGACATTTTGCAGTGCTGCTATTCTGGGATTCCTAAAACCAGGTGGCACCTTCATTGTGGACACCGACACCAGCGACCATTGCATTGGAGGCGTAGCCTACTACAGCAAGATGCCATCCAAGGCAGAGAACTACTGCGTCACCCGGCGAGAGTTACTGGTGGTAGTAAAGACATTGGATCACTTCCACAAATACCTTATGGTCAGCCATTCCACCTGAGTACTGACCACTCCGCCCTCACCTGGCTATTGAGCTTTAGAAACCTGGAAGACCAGACAGCCCGATGGGTCCAGAGGCTGCAGGAGTACGACTTCACCTCCGAACATCGTAGAGGGAAAAGCCATGGCAACGCAGACGCTATGTCCAGAAGAGTTCGGCCAGTGCACATAGTGGAATAGAAGGAGCATGCCGCAGCTGTCCGAGTGATCACGGCAGTGCCTGCGGATGGCAGGGATAGCGCAGGCCTTAGGAGGGAGCAGTTGGCGGACGCTGACTTGGGGTCACTCTTGAGGGAAGTGGAGGCAGGGACAAGACCAACCTGGGAGGACATCGCACTGAGGAGCGCCACCTACAAATTGTACTGGGCCCAATGTGACTCACTGAAGATCGGAGAGGGCGGCTGTTCCGGGTATGGGAGTCACCTGATGGGAATACGCAAAGAGAACAGTTGGTACTTCCCCAAAGTAAGGTCCCAGAAGTCTTGGAGGAAGTGCACGCCGGTACTTCAGGAGGTACTTGGGATTAACAAGATCCGCACAACATCTCTACATCCCCAGTCGGATGGCTTGGTCGAAAGTACATCAAGACCTTAAAAGAACAGCTGAGGAAGGTTGTGGCCGGCCAGCAGTGAGACTGGGACGTCAAGGTGCCACTGTTCTTGCTGGCCTACCGCTCGTCAACACACGGCACCACTGGGATAATGCTAACCAGCTTAATGTTCGGTCGAGAGTTACGCTTCCCTTGTGATCTGGCTTTTGGAAGCCCTCCGGATGCAAAACAGCCAGCAACCGAGTATGTGGAGAACCTGGTGGACCATCTCCATGACATGCGTGAGATGGCTCGTCAGAACATGCAGAAGGGGAGCACCGCATGAAGACCCAATATGACAGGCAAGCCAATAGCCAAGGGTTCCAGCATGGTGAGCTGGCCTTGTTGTACCGTCATACCCGGACCAAGGGACGCTGCCCGAAACTTCAACAGCCATGGCAAGGACCTTACCGGGTGGTGAAGAGGATTAACGATGTGATCTACCGCATCCAGAAGGTGCCCCGAGGGAAGATGTTGGTGGTACACCTGAATCGTCTGGCCTGCTACGATGGTGCGGTTCGGGATGACCAGCCTTGAGGAGGGAGCAGTTTCGCAAATCTCTTTTTACGACTAGCGGCATACGTGCTAAAATGGTTTGCGCAGCTTGTTTATACAAAGGAACTGATAGGCAGACAGTGTGGAAATAAAGAGCCTGCAAAAACAGATAAAGATAGTGCGAGATAAAAGACTTACCGATACAGATAAGTGAGGTAATTGGAACATTCTGGTGACGTCTTGATTGTTTTATAGAACTTTCGATGTCTTGTTTATTCCAGAAATATATAGTGATTGTTACAGAAATCTCTCAAATTTATCATGGAGATATTTAAGGAGGCGATGACTCGCTGAGAGTCAGTCATAAACAGAGAGGAGTAAACAGCTGTAGAGTGTTGTAACGAGAGCTGATGATGTAAAGTGATGTAATCAGAACGCTGTTTGGTCATCGACCTTGGTAGACTGTGTGTATGTGTTGTAATGCTGTTACGTGAGAATTGATCAGAGTGTATTTCAACGGAAATAAAGAACATTTGGAATATATGCAACTCGGACCTTTAGTTCTACGAATGCACAAAGTCACAATATGTACAGTACATCTGAATTGTGTTCAATACCAAAAAGGGACTCAATTATGTTTCAACACATCATATGATTTAAAGATTGATAAACCATGACTTGAAGCTTTCCTGGTGGCAATAGGAAAATGCCTTCTCTCAGTCAGGTGAATTAAGGAAGGATTTCAGTTTGCCAAAGCAACCTCACTCTCATCTTCAGGGAGAATGTAAAGACTGCTGTTTGGTCTACAATTATAGTCAGTCTGGTGGGCATGACAAGCTGATGTCTCTTGCTGAGTGGAAGCTTTGTGATTGGCCTGTCTCAGGATAGGTGCCGACAACAAAAGCAATGCTTATTAATTTTTAGATGAGTCGTATTTATTACACATCTGCTTCACTTTCGTACCTATTTTGAGGACATGTTTCGTAAATCATCGTACAAAAAACCATCAATAATAGTAAAATTTTAACAACTGCAGAACAAAAAACTATCAAACCGGACAACCCTACCCTTGCAAGACTATATGGTTTGCCTAAAATACACAAACCCAACATACCCATGAGACCCATTGTAAATAATATAAACACTCCTACTTACCTTCTGGCAAAATGGCTGTCCAAAAAATTTCAGTCCTTTCCACAATTCCATACTCTGAGCATAAAAAACTCTTTAGACCTGGTAGAAAAAATTCAAAATCTTAAACTAAAACCTCATGACACTTTAGTATCCTTTGATGTCCGCTCCCTCTGCCCTAGCATTCCATTAGACAAACTTTTGATTCAACTGAAAAAATGGCTAAACTCTATAAACCTAGATGCCAATGCAATAGAAGAATATTTGGCAATGACTGAAATATGTATACATCAAAATTATTTTGTCTTCGATGGAAAATATTAAAAGCAAATTTCAGGACTAGCTATGGGAAGCCCGCTATCACCATTTTTGACCAATCTATACATGAGCTTTTTTGAAACACATATAACTAAAGCCTTCCCTCATATTTTTAAAACATGGTACAGATACGTAGACGACATCTTTGCAATAGTGCCCTACAAACAAATAGATGATGCTTTGAAACTACTCAACCTGCAAGAACCCAGCATACAATTCACAGTGGAAGCTGAAGAGGACTGTACTCTACCTTTTTTGGACCTTAAGATCACAAAAAGCAATGAAAAACTAGAATTTGGTATCCATAGATAAGCAACACACACAGATAATTACATCAAAGCAAATAGTTTCAACCCAATTCCACACAAACATGCCACTATCAACAGTCTCACACACAGATTAGTAAATCTACCCCTCAGCCAGCAAGAATATCAAAACGAATACCATCAAATCTTAAAAACTGCAATTAAAAATGGATATGGAAAAGACCTTGTAGATAAAAAGCTAAAATCATTCAAACTTCAAAAGAGATTAAAACAGATCACAGCTCTCACACCAATAAAACAAGAAATTGGATTTGCTAAATTTACTTACCACCCCTGGGCCACAAAAAAGTTCCAAAAAATACTCAAGAAATACAATATAACATTGGCACCAAAAAACAATTACAACATTAAAAACCTACTTCACAGTAATAATACTGATAAGATAAAACCAGAGGAAAAGTCAGGCATTTACAAGATTAAGTGTAAAGACTGTGAAAAAATTTACATAGGGAGAACAAAAAGAAACATAGGCACTAGAAAGAAAGAACACTTCAGGCACTTAAGATACAAAAATATTGATAAGTCCGCAATAGCAGCTCATTTCTGGTCTGAAAATCATGAAATTGAAGATAGCACAGAATTACTAAAATACGTACAAAAACATAGTGAACTCGTCATATGGGAGAGAATATACATAGAAAAGCATAAAAACCAATTAATGAACTTTGAAATCCCGCCAGAAGAGAATCCCACATTTAAGTTCATCACTAAATCAACAGATGGCAGCAGCAACTCCAGAATTACCCACACCCACCACACCACTGGATCAAGCTTTAGTCACATAAGAGCAGAAGATGCAAACAATGATTTGTGAAACATGTCCTCAAAATAGGTACGAAAGTGAAGCAGATGTGTAATAAATACGACTCATCTAAAAATTAATAATTATTTCGCTTCACTGTGGTGTTCCAATACAGTTAAATCTCGAAAAGCAATGCTGTTCTTTGGCCATCTGGCAAAGTTTCCTAAGTGATAGTTGAGCACTACACCTCATCACTAGAGAAGAGAAAGCAGCTCTTAAGATATCGTTGAGACAATGAGAACATGCTAGTTCTACTGGCAGACAAAGGAAATGCTGCAGTGTTTATTGTGAGGACTACTATAATAAGATCTCAGAATTACTACAAGACAGAGGATACTGACTATTGAATTGAGTTCCTATGGCAACCATTGTCAGAAAAACTACAGCACTTCTAAAGAAAGCACAACTACCTGCAAAATCATCAAGGATGTAACCTCCCATTCAGCTGTCTCTCTCAGACTGTATAGTCTACCTAAGATGCATAAAGAGTCGGTGCTGCTTTCTTCCAATCCCAGTGCCATTAGGAGCCCCACTTATAGCCTTGCAAAATTCCTCACAAAACTTTTACAAACATTGTTAGGGATCTTCCTAACATCATCAGCTGTTGTCGACTAATGGACGTCGGTTCGGTGAACTCCTCGGAGGTGATATGTATGTCTCTGTCGGTATCTTGATGAACCTGAAATTTGGGTTTTCTTCAAAGGTAGTGTCGAAATTAAACAATTTTCTTTCATATTTCTTTATGAAGATTTTTTCCCACGTGGTTAATGCAGCTGCACCTTGCACACTTTTTAATAAGTGAATTTCTCATTCTATATCATGGTACACTACCGCCGAAGGAGAATCATGATATAGAACGAGAAATTCACATATTGAAAAGTGTCCGAGGTCCAGCTTCATTAACCACATGGGAAAAAATCTTCATAAAGAGGATATACTAATTCACTGGAAGCCACATGATTATCTAGGTCACAGTGTGTACTGGAAGCCCATGTATACCGCCTATATTTTAATGCAAGCAAGTACCATCACCCAGCTCAAAGGAGTTGCATCAACTTGATACACAGAGTAATAGCACCTCTCAGCCCACGAAGTTACAAGAAATCAGAAAACAACACAAAGCCTTCATTCCGTATATAGGTAAATTGTCTGGAAAACATCAGAATTTTGAACAATTATGACATTAAGACAGTCCACAAACTGACCAATAAAAAAGCTACATCTATCTGATATATCCTGAAAAATTTGGTTTTACAGAGCACTGCATTGAAGAGCAACACAGACTGAAACTAAGTGAAATAATCTTCCAAGATCATGCAGAGACAGCAGTAACCATATATGCATAGTTCCAAGAATTGACTCTGTGTTCTGCTCGAAGCTATTAGATATCCTGAGACTGCAGTTCCACTATGAATGAGAACATTCTGGTAATTGTCATTTTGTTATATAAGAGTGTGGACAACAAGTGAATGGGTTGCGTGACAGTCACATTGAGTTAGCAAGCAAACTGGTATTAGTCCTTTGTTACATTACTGAACAAGCGTTTACTAGATTTTACCATACCGAAGGTGTCCTGTGCTCAACTCATTCTTCTGGTTCAAAAATTCAAACAAGATTTCATATACACAGATAAAACTTATGAAGTTAATTGATGGAAAGTAATCGTTCCTCCATACTAGCTTTGTATTGGCTAAGGTTTTGTATAGGACCTCTAGCAGTTTACCAGGAAAACATAGAGTCAATTGGAGAATTTAATGTCATGACAGCACGTTGGCCATGGTAGCTCAAAGGTTAAGAATGACCAGACAAAAAACTGGGAGGTCCATGGTTCAAATCCCAGCCATGACATTGAATTTTTCAGGTTGTATCTATCTTTAGAGATAAAACTGTATGCCATGTACTATTTCAGGAATTTCCTTAGATGAAAATCACCAGCGAGATTGCATCAAACAGCACATTTGCAGCTCTAAGCATCAAATGAAGAGGATTCTTTAGGTAAACAAATCGCAGCAGCCTCTATTACGAAATACATTTCACCAGAGTTCTTCAAAAAGCCAAAATTTTAAGGAAATCAACTTGAGTTATGTGCAGCTCTTACACAAGCAGGAATTCCTCTCAATAAGGTGAACCATCTAGCCTTCAAGGGATTTCTTGAAAAATACACAAAGATGTCAATGCTGAATGAGAGTACTTAAAGAAAAAACTACGTGGAGCCTGTTTACCAAGAAACCATACAAAGAATCAAGGAGAAAGTGTCTGATTGCGATGTGGGAATTATTGGGAATGAAACCATAGACTCAATGGAACAATATGTTTTGAACATTTTAGTTTTTTCCTTAGCAGGGGAGAAAGTTAAGCCCATTGTGTTAAAAATGTATGAGCTGCAGTAAGCCAGTGCGAGTACAGTAAGGCAATCAATTATGTACTTATGTCAAAAACTCTGGCCTGCTGCTATCGAGTTTGAAAAACTTCTTTTTGTGATTACAGACCAGGCTCCATACATGGTTTCCGATATTAACAAAATGAAGCCTTTATTTCCTAAGTTGAAGCATTGTGAATCCATAAGGAACAATTACGACATCACAAATCAGTTCATCTCTGCCCTGAAGAAGATACTGCTGAAAGCTGTGTGTCATGTTGTGGTCTACAAGGAAATCATTGGCCTTCCCCTTCCAAATTTCCCGGGCATTACTCGCTGGGGATCTTGAATCGAGTGTGCTGCAATGTAGTGGGAGAATTTTGACAAAATTAAAGAGTTTGTGTCTTCTTTGGAACCAGCCGATAGAGGTGCAATTTCCAAGGCACAGCAACTTCTATAAATTCATAGGGCACAGCAACCGGAGAAAATACATGACTTTGCAGGCATAGTTACAAGTATCTAACTGCAGCTATTAAACTATTAAAAAAACAAGGTTTGGAAAAGGAGAAACAGTGGAAATTTTTTTACTTCTGTGAGGAGCAGTTAGATGGCTTTGCCAAGACGAACTTGAGTTAAGTCTTCAGAAGAATCAGGACATTGAGGATTTTGCCACATCTGTAGAATTGCCATTCTGAGTGAATACAAGATTTGTACCACTGGTTTCTGTGGATGTCAAAAGAAGCTTTAGCATCTACAAAGAAATTCTTTCTCCTAATAGAAACATTTACTTTTAAAAATGTAGAGATGCTTAATGTCTTGAAATATAACAGCTTCGTATGTTTTCCTTTTTTTGATGAGTGATAATTTGATGTACTTGTTTGTAATTCAATAAATTAGAATATAGAAAAGAGAAATTGTTGAGTTAGTTGAATAAACTAGCACCCTTTTGTCCCTTTTTTGCCTTATTTTAGCACCTTTTCCCTTTTTTCATCTGAAATTTGCACCTAAAACTCCTAACCTGGGAATCAAATTTATTAGTAGATCATGTAGATAATTCTCAAGTTGTTCTCGGGAAGCCAGCCAGATGAAAAGACGATTAGAAATCAACATTTCGGGAGTGTACATCTCTCCTATCATCAGGATATTTATTAAATCTTATAACCACAAATGAATCACTGGATATAACACAAATATGTCTTTGTTATCCTGTGATTCATTTGAGGTTATAACATTTAATAAATATCCTGATGATGGGAGAGATGCACACTCCCGAAACATCGATTTCTAATCTTATTTTCACCTGGCGGCTTCCCGAGAACAACTTGAGCATGTTTGTCACCAGGAAAGCTTCAGGTCTTATGTAGATAATTGTAGAGAGAGAGAAAATTGCTAACATTAGAAATCAGTAAACTAATGTATATTAATTAATAACCAGGAAAATTATTTTTCCTGATGGTTCAGACTTTGTCTTTTTCAAGCAGTTAATTTGATGGCCTAGGAGTACAGCATTCTAAATGCTGTACAAATCCATTTCTGTTTCATTGTGTATGTCAGGCTTTCTATATTAAAGCTATGTATCATTAATGTTATTAAATAACTATGGCACCAAGGAGATGGTACGAACATTGAAATTTTACTATAGTAGGTGAAATTATTGGACTGTGCCGACCAATGATTAGGCTCTGCAGCATCTACAGACTGGATAACTTGGAGGGTTGTTAACTTGCTATGCTAATGTTTCACTCTTCTTCTTTTTTAATATCAGGGGATTCTTCACTGTTTTTGGGAATAACTCAATCTGTATAAAATTACAATTATACAGGGTAATTGGGAGGATTCACCATAAAAATCTTCAATAGAGTTTTACAATAATTTCATTAATTTCATCATTTGAGTTTAAGATATACCTATGTTATGTTGGGCAGCAAACTAATAATTTTATAAAGAGAAGATTAGTATTACAAATTTCCTAATCAATATTTTATAGTTAAAACTCATATTTTTATCAAATCGTAGACTATAGGTTTTCTCAAAGCACTGAACTTGGTGGCCTGGGAGTGGGGAGTCTTCACCTCTTTCAATGTGTATGTTAAGGGTCTGTGTAATATGTAAAAAATATGTAATTTCCATGTTATTAAATAATTCTGGGACATAAAAGAAGGTGTGAAATCTAAAAATGTCCCTTGTGATTATATAAAGAATTATTCTCCCATTCTGATCTCTGATTGCTTCACTGCCAAAGAGTATTATAGGCTATGTAACATTTGCAGATCTTGGAAGACTGTCAGGGAAAAGTGAAGAGTCAGATGTTTGTTGAGTTGTGTTTCACACCTTTTGCATGTGTATCAGGACTTTTCATCCTTTTTTAGGAATAAAAAGACCTTATTAAATTAAGTTATAAAGTACAAAAGAGAGGATTCATCATAAACATCTTTTAGATCATTGTACAATAATAATTTCGTAAAGAATGGGTGAGGTAAATAAAATTAATTAAACCGTCATTCGAATTTAAAAGCAATCCATGCATTATTTTTGGGCATTCTGTCTTAAAGTAATTAAGCCTATGTCACTATTTAGGACAATTTTTTTCTGCCTATGTACAATGTGTGTCTAGAAATTCTCATACAAGCTATAAATTGTTTTTGGAGCAAGTGATAAATAAGCTGCAACATATTAATGATTTTCCATGTTGAAAGACAAGGATGTAAAATTGTTTATTTTCAAGAATAATATTTATGAATGACTAGATTAAATAAGAGAACAAATACTCCTGAATTCATTAACTTCAGTAACCTAAGTCACAAATTTTGAATCTTTTTTTTTCCTTCCTTTTTTTAAGGTATGAATCATGTGCATTGTTTATTGTAACAATATGTTTTTCCACAACTTATGACAGAAACTGGAAATGGCCATGATCGTTGCCTGATGTTTCGACTTTGTGCCTCTGAGTCAGTGCCTTCTGTATAAAACAATTGAAGTGAGCACACTTTCTACCTCTTCCCGCTATGCTTTTGGCTTAATGGTACCAGTTTTTGCACATTCTGTCCTTATTTAATTTACACAAAAATGTATGTTATGGAACTTAAACAAAATACAGCTTACATGTTGCATTTAAATGCTGACTTGTAAACTTTTGGGATTTTATACATTTGATTATATTTTAAGTTATAAAAATATATTTATATTAAAATATTTAACTGTATTTTGATGGTGCAAATTTAATTGGTTGCACTTTATCATGGACTTAAATGTATAATGTAGTTGTGTTTAAGCACATACACTAAGTTTTTTTTTTCTTTTCTTTTTTGTATTGGTGGAACTGTATTTTAAATACCCTCACAAAATCCATTAGCAATTTTTATGTCTCATTTTGTCTCTGTTGCTTATTGGAATGTCGTTGGTACTTCTGATGTAATTTCATTTTGTGTGCATGTTGGCTTATGATCTAATGCTTGATCTAATGCTTTACTTGTTCACAGCAGTGTCTAGCAGTAGCAGGCCTTGCCTGTACCAAAAACTGGAACTAAGAACTTCATCAAACACCGATATGTCAGGTTAACATGCTTCAGTAATGTGAATGACCTGTAGTCTGTTCTATATTAATGGTAGGGTGAAGGTAGTGTAGATAGAAACAAAAGTGATGCTGTGAAACCATGCTCATTGCACCATCATTGCTACTACAGAAATTAGAGGAATTCCTGTATAATGTCATTCAAGTTCATTTTAGTAGAAATGCTGTGTAAAAATAATTGTGTAAATATTATTACCATTTGAATTGAAAGTTATGACATGAAAACTACATTTGCATTTGCAGGCTCCAGGCTCATAAGCGAATAAAACATTAAGTTTTTGTTTAAAATACTGAATGTAAAATAATGGGCAGTGTTGATGTTTAAAATCTGATGGCTTAATCTATAATGTATAAATTTTTAGTATACAATTATTTTTAAAGTCACTCAGGGTGGATGATTCTGATTTAGTGACGTGTAATCATTTCACACTATTGCCACTCACTATGAAAATTAGATATCATCTTATACTTCAAACATTCAGCCTGTGGGAATGTTGCGCATAGCCGTGTTCAGTCTTGTATTTAGAATTTTTCCCACCTTTGCTTGTTTTCTTCAAACTAAAATATTTCAAGGATAAATACATATGCTTGTCCAGGTTTGAGAATGTAAACTTTTAAAAACAATTATGGAGCAATAAAAACAAATTGCTCATCATTTGATATTTCTTTAATTTCCGTAAGTATGGTATATAAATCATTGGCTCTCAGTGGATCATTGAGCTTGGTTATTTCTTCATTCTGTTGTGAGGCAGTATGGCATGTAAAAGTGCATGACATTGTTGGCAACAATGATACTTTAATGTAGTTGTCTTAAATACTGCTGAAATAAAAAAGCATTGATAGTTGAATAATGATAAAACCTTTAAATGTTTAGGGTTTCATGTCTGCATTATACTGTGTTCTTTTGTTCCCTCTCCTTTTTTCCAGAAGTTTAATATACGTCCAGCCTAATATATCCCAAAAGTTTATTGTTTATGTTTCTGTGATAGTAGGATCTCAAAATGCATAATTATTAAAGACAGAACATAAAATCAATTAAGTTATAAATCTCATAATACAAGGTGTGGTAAAATAACAGAAATCTTTTAATTTCATGTTTATTATACATCTGATTTTCGAATTTTTTTTATCTTGTTGGTACACTTGTTATTGATGTATGTCCATTTTCACCTCTTTTGAACATTTGGTTTGTCACCAATCCAAAGCATTATATCTGTTTTGGAGTGCTTTGCAAATTTTTACTTAATTTGCTATAAATTTTGCTTGCAAAATGGAATAAAGGTTCATATTAGAAATGTTGACTTTGCTTTTGACAAAACCGCTATGAGTAAGACAAGAGTTTACAAGTGGTAGAAAAGTTTCAAAGAGGGTTTGAGAATATGTTGAGTGAAGACCGCTCTGAACATCTTTGCACATAAATTGCTGAAATTATTGTGGAGGAAGTAAAGAAATTCATTTTGAAATATTGATAAATATTTGAAAGGTTTGATTACAATTATGGCAAAATCACTCATGGAAATTGTATCACGCTAATCGTCTCACTCACACTTCAATACTTGTTTGTGATTTTTTGTCAAAAAACAAAACCATTAGGTTGCCTCAGCCACCATATTTACTGGACAAGATTCCTTGTGACTTCTTTCTGTTCCCAAGACTGAAGAAAACCATGAAAGTATGTCGTTTTGCCACCATTGATGAGATAAAAGAGAATGCTTGAAGGACCTAAACACCATAATGAAAAGTCTATTCCAAAGGTCTTTCAAGATTGGAAAAAGTGCTGGTACAAGTGTATTATATCTGAGGGGATTTCTTTGTGGGGAGAGAAAGTTGAAGTTGATTAATGTAGATTCTTTAAGAAAAAAGAAAATTTTGTTATTTTTTTTATCATACTTTATATATCAATAAAATTATTATAGTTCTTGCATACAACATTGTACATAACACTTATATAATTTTGGTTTGCAATTACTCTGCTCCGTTGTACATAACTGACTGCATTGTTTAGGTCTATTGCCAAATGGAGGGGTTTGTGATATACAAATCATTTTACTTTCATATACTGCACTGCTTTTGTAAAGAAGAGATGAGCTGATCTGATTAATAATACGACATTAAAAAACTTCAATATTCTACATTTACATGACTTCCCACTTTCTTTTGCTCTTAAATATCTTCTACAAACTATTCCTGCAAAAACTTATTTTTATATCTACATAGTGGTAATAAAGATACATGTATGTAGAAATAATTTATTTACTCATTTTGTTGTAGGTGCATGGGGATACAGGACACCAAAATGATAGTAAAATTTTTAGAAGCAAGTCACTAATACCAGCCTTTTTCCATGCCATTACAAGAAGGAACTGAAAGGTGAAAATACTTCTGACAGCATGGTTCACCCTTGGTTTAATCAGTCTGCCACAGTTCCACAGATTTAACAATTGATGTTAATAAGAGCAATGTTAAGCTTATCTAAATTAAAGTGGCATTTCATCTGTAAAGAATCAATAAAAATAACAGATTAGACAGTAGTAAAAATTTGTTTCTTTTTTAAGAGATGCATTAGTGTATCAGCATCTTGAGTACAACAGTAATCTTTTCCTAACATAATTGCTTGATTTTTTTACATTTTCTGACCGGAAATAAGCAGCTGCTTAATATTGCTATCTCCAGCCACATGTCACTTCAAAACCATTTATAAACAGGCATTTAAAACAACACTACATTATTAGCAAGTATTTGATATTATATTAGGAACCGGGGTCGCATGCAGCAGTACAATGTCGGAGTGCCTTTCAAACTCATCGCTGTCCTCATAGCTGGACCATTCCCAATATCCGACCGAGGCAACCAGTACCTGATGGTGGTCATGGACTACTTCACCAAGTGGCCGGAGGTGTATGCCATCCCGAACCTGGAGGTAAAGGCCATCACAGACTGCCTCATGTAGCAACTGTTCTGCCGTTTTGGGGTGTCGTTCTAGCTCTACAGTGACCATGGCACCAATTTTGAGTTTAACCTGATGAAGGAGGCGCTGGAAAGATTTGGGGTGAACAAGACCCGCACAACACCCCTACACCCGCAGTTGGATGGCATGGTTGAGAGGTACATTAAGACCCTAGAAGAACATCTGAGGAAGGTCGTGGCCAGCCATCAGTGAGACTGGGACGTCAAGGTGCCACTGTTCCTGCTGGCCTACCGCTCGTCGACACATGACACCACTGGGATGACGGCAGCCAGCTTAATGTTCGGTCGAGAGTTATACCTCCCTTGTGACCTGGTTTTTGGGAGCCCTCCGGGAGCGAAACAGCCAACAACCGAGTATGTGGAGCACTTGCTGGACCGTATCCACAACATGCACGAGATGCCTTGCCAGAACATCCAGATGGCGAGTGACCGCATGAAGACCTGATATGACAGACAAGATAACAGCCAAGGGTTCCATCAAGGTGACTTGGTCTGGTTGTACCACCCTATCCTGACCAAGGGACGCATCCCAAATGTTCAGCAAGCATGGCAAGGACCATACCAGGTGGTAAAGAGGATTAGCAACGTGGTCTAGCGCATTCAGAAGGTGCCCCGGGGAAAGATGTTGGTGATACACTTGGATCGTCTGGCCCGTTACAATGGTGCTGTTCGGGACAACCAGCCTTGAGTAGGGAACAGTTTCTTGAGCATTGTTGATTCGAGGCGGCGCGGGCAATCAGTTCAGAGACAGGCAGTGCAGTGCGGAGATAAAAGCTCACCGAAATGGTGGGGGAGGAAACGGATTTCTAGAGAGTTTATCTTTCTTCAAGCGCCATCTTCATTGTTTGAGAACATTCCGGATAGTGAGTCAGCTATAAAATGGGAGCCACCTTCTGCCCTTGGCAGTCAGTCGGTAATTGGACGCGTGTGCGTGAACAGCTGTGTGGACTTTGTTTGTGGGCAAGTTGTATTGTGTATGTGATGTAATTCTGGACTTTCAGATTGATTTCTACGTAAATAATGAGCAATTTTTAGTGTTTGTAACCTGGACTTTTAATTTCACGAACCCACAGTCACAATCTATTTGGTGATACTTATGAATTCTGCACGCTGCCATTTTGTCTTCTTCAAATTGGAAACTGACGTCAGAGCATGAAGCAAGCTGATGGTACACGATGTTGATGCAACTTACTATGCAGTATGATTGATGCTATGGTAACATTTTCTGCAGCTCCAGGTTTGAGTTTTTAATGGTAGTAGCTAAGTAGTAACCTACCATACTGGCTGAGGTTATTGTTTATAACCATTGTACCTTGCATCCTTCTTAATTTTGTTGTATTTTATTCTTACATGTACATTCCTATTGTTTGTTTTATCTCATCACCTAGATTCGTGTGATATTGATTCTTCTATAGTAAAGGTTATTGTAACTATCAGCATGGATGAACAAATTAAGAGGAAATTAATTACAGCACGAGCAGTAGCTAAAGCAAGCCTTACTCTTCTTGTAAATTTTGTAGAGCAATTTCAAACAGTTTCAGATATTTATTTGATAAATGTAAGAATGGAAGGTTTGCCCAATATTAGAGATAAATTTGAAGATGCTCAGTCACAGTTAGAATTATTTGAAGATTATGAAAGCCACAGTGCTGATAAAGAGGCGTTTGAATTAGCTTACTATGAAACAAAAGTAAGAATGACTAAATTGATAGCACAATGTTCAGAGAGAAATGCTGAAAATAATTTCAGTAGCCCTTCTGTTTCTGCTAGTAAGAAGATAAATTGCCAGCAGTAAAATTACCTTCATTTAGTGGTGATGTAACCACTTTTAAGCAGTTTTTCGATACATTTGAGAGCTTAGTTGCTAATAATGATTCTCTAGATGATATTCAGAGGTTTCATTATTTGCTATCATCGCTTACTGGCAAAGCACACAATTTGATAGCCAACATTCCAGTTACAAGTTTCAATTTTGATGTTGCATCGAAAACTATCTGCAGTCGTTATGACAATTTACGACTAATTGCTTCTGCTCAACTTGCACATTTGTTGAACTTAACTGTAGCTTATAAATCATCAGCAAAGGAGCTAAGGGCACTGATAAATCAAACCAAACCATGAGTAATTTAAATGCAATAAAGCATTGGATGATCTGATAGTGTCACAACTAGTTCTAGATAAGTTAGATACAGAGGTTAGAATGGAATTTGAAGATACTTTAGATGCAAAGATGTTCCCTTCACTTCAGGATCTTATTAACTTCCTAGAAGGAAAATGTAAATCATTAGAAATATTAGGTTCTAAGTTAAATACAAGTGGCACAAGCAATGCTAATCCTTTCTCTCAGAAATCCGTAAATCACAAACACAAATCTAGCTTTCCACATTTACAACTTACACTTACATTTGTACAATAATAAAGTGTGCATTTTGTAATAATGCTCATGCATTAACAAAATGTAAAGATTTCAGACATGCTCCTGTTTTGGAACGCAGGAAAGTTGTTAAAAATGCCAATCTGTGCTTCAACTGTTTGCTAGCAGGTCATATAGTTACAAATTGCAAATCAAGTAACTGTTGCATCTGTGGTAAAAAGAAAAAACATAATACTTTAGGGCACCTTCATGATTCTAAACAGCAATACACTAGTAATGCTGTGAAGGTTCAGCAGACCCAACATGTCATTAAGAGGTAATGGCATCAATAGTTATTGTGCATTTAAAATTGAACCTTGAAAACACATTCTATCTGCAGCCTTTGATTAAGGTTAAGAATGATAAAGGTCAGTGGCAGACTTGTAAAGCTTTGCTAGTCACAGGATCATAATCATGTTTTATATCTGAGGCATGCGCTCAGAGATTAAGGCTTAAAAGGCATCATGATCCTAAACCTGTTCAAGGAATTGGAAACACAATATCAGAAACAAAACATGGCATTTGCATTCAAATTAGATCACTTGTAAGTGATTTTGCAATGTTGGTCGGAGTGTTTAGTGTTACCAAGGGTTACAGAAAATCTGCCAGTAGAGAAAATTGACTGTAGTGAGTGGAATCTACGAGGGCTGATCAACAAAGACTGAGACTGATTGTTTCCTGTAGCTTCCGTGATACTTTCATATCTGTAACATAAATATTTAAAAAGAGCAGGTTTTTATGTATAATGTCGGTAGGCAGCAGCACTGTCATATTGGTAGGTTGGTAGTAATACTCTATTTTGTAGACCCTACGTGCATTTCACATACCAGACAATGGAGGTGATGTGAGAGGATCAGTACAGTGCAATCAAATTCTGTTTTCGTTTAAACCATACAGCCACCGAAACTTATGAAAAGCTGAAGCAAGCGTACAGTGAAGATGCACTACTTCGTGCAGCAATGTTTAGGTGGTTCAAGGACTTCAAAGAAGGCTGACTTGTCAGTGTTAAGCAAGGTGGGCCTGGTGTTTTGGCTTCTGATGTTGACAGAAGTCAACATCAACACAGCTGCTGTGATTGTCCGAGAGGATCAGCGTATAACATTACATAACCTCAATGAAGTGTTGAGAATTTTATATGGCAGTGTGTTTACAATTATGCACAACCATCTCCATATAACCTGAGTTTGTTCTCATTAGGTGCCATGTCTGTTGACTCCCAAACAAAAGGCTGTGCGAATGGAGACAAGCCGTGAGGTGCTGCGTCTCTTTGCTGATGGAGGGGATGCATTTTTTAAATCGATTATCATAGGTGATGGGTCATGGCTGTATCATTATGATCCTGAGGAAAACAAGCTAGCACAGTGTGGAAATTTCCAGATTCTCCAACACCAAAAAAGGCAAAAGCTGTTCCATCTGCAGGGAAAGTGATGGTGAAGACATTTTTTTACTGTAATGGAATGATTTACCAGCATGCAGTTCCCCCTCACACTTCTGTTACATCAGCACACTACAGGCCAGTATTGACTATACTGAGGAAGCACATTGCAAAGAAACGAATAGAGCTTTCTCGGACTGGGTGGCGACTTCATCATGACATGCACAGCCTCACGTCGCAAATCAAGTCTTGCAGTTTCTGGCTTGATTCAACATTACCTGTATACCACATCCACCTTATAGCCCCGATCTTGCACCCTGTGACTTCTTTTTATTCCCATCACTAAAGGACAAGCTTAGGGGTATTCGATTTGAGAATTATGTAGCAGTGCTCAAGAAAAGTGAGGTGATTCTTAAGGACCTGACAAAGAATGGTCTGCAGCACGTGTTCAAGGACTGGCAGAGATGCTATAGAAAGTGCATTGAAGTAGGAGGGAACTACTTTGAAAAAGATCATGTAAACATTGAATTGCAGTAATAAACATCTGTGAAAAAAAAAAAAAAAATCAGTCTCAGTCTTTGATCAGCCCTCGTACCTCAGAATATTTCATTTGCGGATCCTAGATTTTATGGGCCTGGAGGAATAGATATTGGTTGCAGAAGTGTGCTCATACATTCAGCTTCAAGGTAACTTACTTTGAGATAATAATCAGCCTGTTATAATGGAAACAGAGTTTGGTTGGGTACTTTCTGGTCGGTCCTGTTTTGCAAAGACTGATGTCAGTATTCAGCAACAACTTCAAAGATTCTGGGAAATTGAAGAGTTGCACCAAACACCAAAAACCAAGAATGAAAAGGCATGTGAAGACCACTTCCCTCAAAATACTACAAGAGAATCTCATGGAAGGTTTGTGGTTCACCTCCCATTTAAGGAAGACCCAAAGAAGTTAGATGACTCAGCGATGTTAGCCACCAGAAAGCTATATCAGTTAGAAAGAAAGCTAGACAAATACCAGAGAATGAAGGAAGATTATATAGAGTTTCTATGAGAATATGAAGAATTAGGTCATATGGAAGCAGCAACTCCAAGAGCACTTTGCTACTACATGCCTCATCAAGGCAGTTGTAAAGGAAGACAGCTCAACTACAAAGACCAGAGTAGTATTACACTGTTCTGCTGCTTTGAAGAATGGAATCGCATTGAATGATTTGTTACATATTGGTCCCACTATTCAACAGGATATTTTTTCAATTATCTTGAGGTTCAGAACACATGAAATAGCATTTACAGCTGACATAGAAAAGATGTATCTACAGATTTGGGTACACACGAATGATCAAGTGTACCAAAGAGTACTATGGAGAAGTGACCCTGTATCTCCAATTAAGTATCAGTTGAAGACTGTAACATATGGTATGGCCAGTTCTCCATCTTTAGCTATTCATTGTCTGCAGCAATTAGCTCACGAAGAAGCACATATCTTTTCCAAAGCAGCAGCAACTAGTTTGAAAGATTTCTATGTTGATGACTGCATTTCAGGACTGCATTTAGAAGAGGCAGTGAAGCTTCAGCAGGAATTGATGGCTATGCTGAAGAAAGGTGGATTTTCATTGCTTAAATGGTCTAGTAACAATCCAGAACTTTTAGCAAGCATTCCACTACACCTGAGGGAAACCAGACTACCACTACAGCTTGATAAAAATGAAGTCAAGATCCTCGGATTATTATGACTTCCGAATAGGATACGTTTCAAATTATGAGCAGGCTAGGTACAAATGGTTCATCTGGAGTTACTAAAAGAATAGTTTTGTCAGTAATTTCTGGCATTTTTTATCCTTTGAGGTTCATAAGTCGTATTGTTTTATGCAAGATGTTTCTTCAGAACTTGTGGTAGGAACAAGTTAATTGGAATCAGCCTTTGTCAGAGAAATTGACAGCTGATTGGAAGATACTCTACAGTCAACTTCCTCTAATTAACAATATTCATATTGGTCGCAAGGTAATATGTGATGGTTCAACTAGCTACATAGAATTACAAGGATTCTGTGATGCATCAGAAAGAGCATATGGTAGGTGCATCTACATACGCTCTGTAAATAAGGAAAGAAGGACATTCGTAAAACTCCTTTGCTCAAAGTCACAAGTTGCACCTTTGAAGAGATTATCACTTACACGTTTAGAACTGTGTGCATTACTGCTTGCTTGTTTACTAAAGAAGGTGAAAGGGGCACTAAACATATCATTCATATCCATATATTTATGGACTGATTCTGCAGTAGTATTGTCATGGTTATCAGCACTTTTACAAGATGGAAGACATTTGTTGCTAATAGGGTGACTGAGATTCAAGAATTGTTCGAAGAGGCTGTATGGTGACATGTTCCTTCACAACACAATCCAGCAGATCTGATATCAAGAGGTGTTCTTCCTGAGACACTTATTGAGAATAATTTTTGGTGGAGAGGGCCATCTTGCTTATTGGAAATTCTACACTTTGGCCTGCATTAGATAAAACTTCCAATCAAGAGGAAATTCCAGAAGTGAAAACCAAACTTACTTGTTATGCTGTAACTACAAGATCAGATTAAATAATTACAAGATTTTCTGCTCTGTCTAGATTGCAACCTGTTGTAGCATATTGTTTGAGGTTCTGCTACAACTGTACTAAACCAAAGACCGAGAGAATGCTTGGAGTTTTATCGCTTATTGAGTTACAGAACTCTTTAAATAGATGTATTAATATTGCACAATTGTCAGCTTTTAGCACCAAAATACAGCAGTTCTTCACATCTGATCAGACAGTTCGTTCTGAGAGTCGTTTAAGATCTTTGAATCCCTTTGTAGACAGTCAAGGATTACTTCGAGTTGTTGGGAGACTAGAACATTCTGATTTAACCTATTATCAGAAATATCCCTTGATATTACCTAGTCGTCATTTAACAAAACTTATTGTTGAGCATGAGCATAGAAGATTGTTGCATGCAGTTTGTCAGCACCTACTATCCTCTCTTAGAGAAAGATTGGATATTGAATAGCAGAAACACTGTCAGAAGTTTGATTCATAATTGCCTTATTTGTTATAAGCTGAAAGCAAATTCAGCAAAACAGCTTATGGGACAGTTACCACGGGCACGAGTGGAGTCAATTCGACCATTCTGGAATTGTGGTATTGATTATGTAGGACCATATTTTATTATATCTGGTACCCTCAAAACAAAAACAAAAGTAAAATGTCACGTAGCTTTATTCATTTGTCTTGCTACAAGAGCAGTATATTTAGAAGTTGTTAATAACATGTCTACAGATGCATTCATTGCAGTTTTGAAGAGATTTTTTTCTCGTCTTGGCCGAAGTCAGAATATTTACAGTGATAATGGCACAAACATTTTAGGTGAGAAAGGAAACTCAGCGAACTACAAGAGCTTTTTATATGTGAGCAAACTAAGTAGGAAATCCATCATTTTACTAGTGCTGAGGGCATAAACTGGCATTTTACTCCACCAAGAATACCACATTTTGGTGGTCTTTGGAAAGCTGGGGTGAAGTCATTCAAACATCATCTTAGACGTGTGATGGGTACAGCATTTCTAACTAATGAAGAATTTTATAATTTAACCTGTCAAATTGAAGCATTTTTGAATTCCACACCCTTAATTCCTCTCTCTTCTGATCCAAATGATCTGAAAGTTATGGTAGAAATATCATTAACAGTTTTTTGATATTTGAATTTTTCAATTTTTTTATTTATAAAGTCTTTATTAAAACCATTAATTAAAAGCAGTATTAATAATATGTTTATAACTCCTGGTCATTTCTTGATTGGCACTCCTCTTACCAGCCTACCTCAGCCAGATTTCGGTAGTGTGAAACTTGGTTTGCTAACCAGGTTGGAGAGACTGCAGCAACAGTTACAGGAATTCTGATCCAGATGGTCATGTAATTATCTACATCATCTGCAGCTGCGAGCCAAGTGGACTAGTAAGAGTGCAAATATCCAGCCGAGTACCCTGGTCATAGTGAAGGTAGACAACGTTCCTCCACTTTGTTGGAAGCTGGCATTGGTGGAACAAGTACATCCAGGAGACGGCGGACTATTTCAAAGTTGTAACTATTCGCACAGCTAGTGGATCATTTAAGAGGCCTATTGTAAAGCTTTGCCCTCTTCCTAGAGAAAGAAATTTTTTATTTTATTTGTAATTGTTTGAACATTTTTAGTTAACTTTAGTTTTTGAAAAAATATTATTTATTCCAAGGAATAAATATGGATATGATACAAAATTAATATAATTTTGAGTTGAACTAGTACTCAATGCTCCACTCATTGCTAGTATTTACATAGAACACGTTTCGTTAGGATCATCCTAACATCATCAGCTGTTGTCGACTAATGGATGTTGCTTTGGTGAACTCCTTGTCAGTATCTTGATGAACTTGAAGTTTGGATTCTCTTCAAAGGTAGTGTCGAAATTGAACAATTTTCTTTCATATTTCTTTATGAAAATTTTTTCCCTTGTGGTTAATCAGCTGGACCTTGGACACTTTTTAATAAGTGGATTTCTCATTCTATATCATGATTCTCCTTCCAAAAATGGTACGCTACTGCCAATTTATCTATTTCTTTGCTCCGGATATTCCTAAACTGCTCTTTAACCCCAATGTTCAAATTCCTTTTAGTTTTTCCAATGTAAAAGTTGTCACAGCCTTTGCAGTTTATCTGGGACACACCTGATTTTTTATATGTAGGTATCTCCTTTGCGTTATGTGATTTAAAAAGGCAGCTTCAGTATACGCTTTCAGGATACTAAGGAAAGACTTCTGCACGTGTTTACCATTTCAATGAAGATTTCAGAGCAGGCAGTAGTAATACCATCTGGTGTAGTTGATATGTCCTTCGATTTGGAAACAGTCAGTTCAGACAAGTTGTAGTTGTGCATTATGGGCTGGACAGCCATCATGTTGGTACCACAGGTTCCTCCTAGATTGCAGAAGAATATCTTACAGCATCAGTGAAAGATGGTCTGTTAGGATGCTGCAGTATTTGTGCAGTTGAGTTCTGTGTTCCTTCTATGAAAAAAGAGGCTGTGAGCTTAGGTTCACTATCCCACACCATACATTTAAATTACATAGACACTGACTTTCCACCTGACAAATCCAAGGGAGATTGTCAGCAGACCAATTAGTGCATGTTTCTGTGGTTTAACTGGCCATGATTAGTAAATGTTCCATCATCACTAAACAAAATATATGATGAATCTGGAGTATCTAGTCTTAATGCCTATTTACCAAAGTTAACACAATCCTCAAAATCATTTTCATGTAGCTCTTGAATGGAGAGAGGTGTGATAGAGATGGAACCTATGTCAATGTAGAATTTGGAAGCACACTTGCCTGACTCATGCCAGTTCCATGTGTAACTGTGCAGGAACTAATTTGCAGACCTTCTGCAACAGCAACCAAAACATTAATTTCTTGCTCTTCTCTAGTTACTTGTTTGTTTCTGTTACATTTTCTAGGTGTTACACTACAATTTCATGTAATTGGTTGAGAGGTTGATAAATAACTGCAGGATTGTAGAATCTATTGGTATAAGTTTCTGCATACACTGTGCAAGAACGAAGTACATCCTTCCTATACTCTCCATACACCAGGAGCACGTCAGCAGTTTCTGCATTGTTAAATCCCATCTTCTACTTACACCCTACTGCTTTAACTATCACTAACTGACTAGAAAGTTGCAATGCAGTCAGTGAATTGAAAACAAAATGTAAACAAACATAACCATACCTGGCAACTAAGCAGGTTGAATAGATCAAACAAATGTCAGTGTGTAAATGTTTCAAAATAGGATTTCTCATAAACATGTTGTTCTAGGATCTCTATTGTTCTTAATAGTGATAAATAATACAGAGATGTGTGTTCCATGCCACACTGTGGTGTATGCAGATGATGCATCACTCCTGAATGTAGACAGTGAGTTCAAATTGTTATCAGAGTCAGTAAATAAAACCTTAAAACAAGCCCAACTTTGGATTAAAAGCAATGGCTTCTTTATGAATAATACTAAATCCAAAAATATCCTTTTTATTTTAAAAAATATAAATTTTTTAAATGACAAAACAAGTAAAACTGTAAAGCTCCTTGGCATGACTATTGATCACAATTTATCATGGAACCCTCACACTGAATATGTCTGTAATAAGTTATCACGTGTGGTATTCTTATTAGCAAATTTAAAAAGAGCTTTATCAAAAGAATATGTATGCATGGCATATTTTTCATTCTTCCAAAGTATTTTAGATATGGTTTGATACTATGGGGTAGTAGTCCAAGAATAGTGGAGGTACTAAAACTCCAAAAGAAGGCTATTCAAATATTAACGGATTCAAAGAAGTACACTCACATACACCAGGTTGCCGAATTGAACAACTGCAACACAAATTTCATCAAAAAATTGATCTACAGACACAAAAGAAACAAAAACTTAAAGGACATTACTGCGGTAAAAAAACTAGAAAACCCAAACACCAGATATGCCAAATTTACATTTCATCCAAAATACTTCAAAAAATTTGAAAAGATATTTAAGAGCTTCAGCATAAAATTAGCCCCTCAGAACAAACACAAAATCTGCAACTTACTAAACCACCCTTTAAAAAATAGCACACCGAAAACACAATTATCAGGCATTTACCAAATGAGCTGCCAGGATTGTGACAAGATATACATTGATAAGACCAAAAGGAATCTAGGAACAAGAATGAAAGAACACTTCAGAAATATTAAATTCAAACACATGGACAAGTCGGCCGTAGCACATCACTTTTGGTCTGAGAATCACAACATAAAACAAGAAATAGAACTGATCAAACAGGCAAAGAAACCTCTGGAACTACAAATTTGGGAAAACATATTTATTACAAAGAAACAGGACCGCTTGATGAATTTTGAGATTCCTGCTGTAGATGACATAATCAAACTTACCCAGACATTAGATGGCAGCACGATACCAAGCCAGATGCAGACACTGGATGTATCATCAGTCAACCACAGAACTGACGATAGGAAAGAGGTTCCCAGAAACTAGTCTTCATAAAAAAACTTGTAAGTGGAGAAAAGTATATACAAGGTTGACTCATTTGCCTAATTTTGGATTCAAAGAAATTAGAGCATTGTAAGCCACTGTTTATAGCAGCTAAAATTCCTACAGTAATTAATTTATATATTTATGATGTGCTGGTATATATTAAAGAAAATACACAAAATTATAACATAAATGAAATACATACATACAATACGCGCAACATGAAAAAACTGGATATGCCCTTCCATAGGCTTCAGAAGACCTCTCAGTATTATAAAATAAGTAGCATAAAACTCTTCAATGTACTTCCTGTAAGAATACACAAATTACCTGCTCAAATGTTTAAGGAGAGACTGTACAAATGGTTAACTGAGAACCCCTTTTATAACTTACAAGAGTTTATAGACAAATGTAAGGAAGACATATAAAACATCGTTTTTTTTATGTTTCTGAAATATGGTTATATATAGTGTTTTTACTAGATTTAAAGTAGCTATTACATGTGACGAAGCCTATTGTAATTACTGAATGGTGAATATATTATTATTAGTAGTATTATTACCTGCATTAGAATCCTGCAACAAACATCCGACATTCTAATTTACCCCAAAATTTTATTTTGTTGGTATAATATAGGTGTCGTTCCATTTCAGAAAATTTATGTTTGCTCAAAAAATACACTTTCTTACTATACTAAAATCTGTTTCTAAGCTAAAAGTATGAATCCCTGACTACCAGTTATTGCTAAGAAAACTCTACATTAACTACACTTTGAAATATTTGCTGTGTAAGTTTTAGGTGATTCACCCTGACTGATATTTTAATCTTAATCATTAGAGCCATTTTTGAGAAAATCAAAATTTGTTAAAACTTTTACATGTAAGGGGCAGTTTTTCTTCAAAAGCCTCATGTTGTAAGGTGCTAAAGACTCCCTACACCTAACACATACATAAACAGAAAGTCAAGATGGCGATGAGGTTAATAATGTTGAAGGTGCTCTTGAAAGTTTAATGAGTATGTCAAAAACAAGTGGCAAACTTTGGAAAAATCTGAAGGAACTCATTTTAAGATCAGTGAGTAGCCTCTGACTTACATTTTCAGAGCTTACAGCCCATGTTAACTCTCAAAATGAACTATGTAATGCTCTAAGCAATACAGTTAAAAACATAGAGAAAAGAATGCAACAGCTAGAAAATTCCTTCTTCAGAATTAGAGTATGCCACAAGCCAAATCACAATATGCTCCTCGATATCTTCATTGTTTTTTAATTCTTTCCCTTCAAGTGATTCTTTCATGGATGCAAACCAAAATGGTCTAGAGGAGGGGACAAGTCTGTTTAAGGGTTTCCCAGTGCATGTCTGCAATTGCTTCCATTGTCAATGATGTGAGGTTAGTGTTGTCATGGAGAAGGATAACATCTCTAATGGACATATGATGTTTTTTTCTGGGTAGGCAGCTTTTACAGACCTTAACTATTGGCATTAGTAAGCTGCATTCACCATACATCGATCATAGCTCTCACAACTCTCTCTCTCTCTCTCTCTCTCTCTCTCTCTCTCTCTCTCTCTCTCTCTCTCTCTCTCTCTCTCTCTCTCTCTCTCTCTCTCTCTCTCTCTCTCTCTCTCTCTCTCTCCTGAATCAATGAGTAAAATTCCTCTGTAATCAAAAAAATACTGTTGTAGGACTTTTCTGACTGATTGGGCATGTTTTGGCCTACATTGGGCAAGCTTCATTCTTTTGTCGCCATTTAACCAGCTAGTTCCCTCTTCCACACATACTTCCAGTCAAGGCATACAGTCCACCATCACACTCAGAACTAATTGCTCCAAGATGCACTTTAATTACTGTTTATATTGAATCGCCCTCCTATAGAGGAATGCGTTATATCACAAATCCCAGTTCTGAAAATATAGGCAGGAGAACTGAAAGGAAAATTCTCATTTGAAATCGGGAAGAAAATCAGGAACTTTGTAACAGAAGTGGCACAAGAGATAAGAAAGAAACTCATTCATCAAAAAATCAAGTTAGGATAGATGATATGCAACATACAAAACTACATCAAATCAATACGTTGTTTCAAGTTTAGCAAAATTTCGCACAATCAGATGCTTTGCAAATGTGAAGAAATCTGTGCATTATGCACTGGAAAACACAAATTAAGGAAATGTACCTAAAACCAAGTACAAGTGCATAAATTGGATTGCATACAACTCATACAACATAGATGAGGAGAGTCCCAGTGAACCATTCATCACTGGATGTAAATTGCTCCGCCCAGCTTGCGACTGTAAAACACCACAGAAAAAATCTAGTTTACTGTTGGCTCAGCAGGTAAACCAACTTCTGCAGCACTGAAAAACACATTTGTTCAGCAGGCCTATATGTTGCCTGCAGCTAAATTTACAGCATTTAAAATCAGCAGCATTTAACATAGCACATTTACAGAAGTGCAGACATAGCCCTTCTGCAGGAGCAGTCTTCATTTCATTGAGTTTTTTGTAATTTGTAATTTATTTTGCATCTTTCCTTTTACATCATCAAATGAAAATACAAAATCTCCATTGAGTTACAGAACACTCACTTCAAGTAAAGGGATATGCAGAACAGCCATTGCAGTGATATATAGATTCATTGGCACCATGACGATGCAGTATAAGTAGAAATATGAAATGTTATCTCAAAATTTTATAATAGCAAGCATGTATTTTGATGTTGGGGAGGCATAGAATTCAACATATCAAAAATTAAAATCTTGCTCAACTTCGCAAAAAGCAAAGAAATAATAGGTGTCAATAGTAATTCAAGATCGCAGCTATAGTTTGACATCTTACCAAATAAAAGAGGAAGATTAGTTGAATCTATTATAGAAACACAACTAAACATAATGAAGATGAATTACTGATATTTCATTCAAATAGAGGGTCGAGAAAGTGGACATAACATTATACAACAGACAGCTACTTAAGGAAGGCCAAAAATGGCAAAATTTTCACAAAGAAAGCTGCTCAGACCACAGCTTAATGACATGAAATTTGACAATCCACCAGTAACATCACATAGTCATGAAGGAAGGTCTAGAGTGCTTTCAAAAAAATTTTAAACACGGTTTGAAAGAACATTTTAAGCTACAAGATGTTGATTTTCACCTGCTGAATCAGCACATGAAGCATCAGGTATTAAAGCAGCCTGACATAGAAGAGAGCATAAGGCTGTTCCAAGACATTGTCATTGCAGCTTGCAAAAATCCTGTTAAGACCCACACACTGACCACAATAGTACTCAACAAAACAGTTCCATGTGAACCAAAACTGACAATTTTGAGGAAAAAGACAAAATTCCCAAAGAAGATACTAGCGGACAAAAGCTAATAAAGAACTATGACTGTAACAAAAATTACAGTACTGTGAAGCAAAAACTACATGTCAAACTCAGGAATTTAAGTCCTGGAAGTTGTTTTGCAGCATTGCTATGAACTCAAACCCATTGAATGTTGTATATCAACTGGCATCTGGTAAAATTAGGAAAAACCACATCCTTTCAACCCATAAGAAATCAGATGGCACACACACCACAGATACAAATAACACAGTGAATTTGTATTTGTATTTATTCATCCTTTTGATCATAGTACATGATATAGGACACGTCAAGTACTTATAACTAAAAATTATACAATAAACATATACACAACACAAGTTTAGAAATGAAAATTCAGAAACTTTATGTACAATATAATAACAATTTATCTGTAGTTGACATATTCAAAAAATTTGCCTATACTATAAAAACAATGTTCTAACAGGAACTTTTTCACACAGCATTTAAATTTAGGAAGTGCAGATACGCTCTTTAGGTGTTCAGGTAGGCCGTTATAAAGGCAAAGTCCAGTATATATAAAGCTTTCACCAAACAAACTGGTGTTACGGGGGATTATACTTATTTGCTCTTTTCTTCGAGTATCATGATTATGTGTTTGTGTATTAGTGGAGTATAAATGGATATTTAATTTAACAAAGGTTACTATTTCTTGGATGTACAAGCAAGGTAGAGGCAATATTCTTAATTCTTGAAAAAGTGTTCTGCAACTAGTTCTTTTGTTTACCTTTAGTATGGTACGTATAGTTCTCTTTTGTAATCTAAATATGGTAATCGCTTTTTCGCAGTTCCCCCATAGTATTATACCATAAGAAATGATACAGTGAAAGTATGCATTGTACAGGGATAAAAGTGCTTCTCTATTCATTATCTTAGACAGTATAAACAGGGGAAAACACAATTTGCTAAGTTTTTTTAGAAATTTCGTTAATGTGAATATTCCACTTCAAGTTTTTATCTAGATGTAGACCAAGGAGATTTTTGATTTCAGAGTAACCAATATATTTATCATTTAGTATTATATTAGGGCCACTACTTTGGATACCATGTATATTTTGAAAAGAAATAGCCACTGTCTTTTCTGCATTTATTACTAATCTGTTTGCTTCAAACCACTTGATTAGTTGATTTGTTACCAGTTTTATATTATCATCTAGAGAATAGAAATTTGGGCCGGTTAGAAAAATACTGGTATCATTAGCAAAAGAAGTTAAATTACAATTCTTGATAAAACACTCTAGATCATTTATGTATATCAGAAAAAGTACTGGTCCGAGAATTGATCCTTGCGGAACACCATATGTTATAGATCTTTTGAGGGACTGTGAGGTATGAAAGTCATTTGTTTTTTCATCTACTTTTGTAATTTCTACAACCTGTTGACGGTGTGTTAAGTAGGATTTGAACCATTCATAGGCTACACCTCTTATTCCTACTGAACTTAACTTTCTTAACAGAATATGGTGATCTACTGTATTGAATGCTTTCGAAAGATCCAAAAATAAACCAACATTTTTCTCCTTCCTATCTACAGATTCATATACACTTTTTACAACATTTGTTAATGCTGTTACCGTGGATTTTCTTTTCAAAAAGCCAAGCTGATTTTTCGAGATCATGTTGTGTTTTGTCAGAAAAGCAATCAGTCTTTTGTGCATTACCTTTTCAAATAATTTGGAGAATACTGAGAGAAGTGAGACTGTCCTATAATTAGAAACTTCATGCACACTACCTTTCTTATATGAGGGTTTAACCTTTGCTATTTTCAGTGGGTCAGGGAAAACACCAGTTGACAAAGACATGTTTATAATATGACATAGTGGTTTTACAATATATAGGCCAGATCTTTTAACAATTTTATCAGGTATTTCATCTATACCACAGGATTCTCTATTTTTGAGACTATTAATTATATTTACTAACTCAATTTCTGTAACTGGTCTTAAAAATAAACTATTGCATTGTGTTCTGTGCGGCAATGTTCCTGGGCATTTATCTGTTCCCTTGCTTGGTGTTATATTTTTGGCCATATCTGCATAATAATTATTAAAAATATTTGCAATTTGTTTGGGCTCATTTACTGGTGTCCCCTCATGTACTAGATTAATATTTTTTGTATTTTGATTTCCTTGTTTAATCTCTTGTTTAACAACTGACCACATGGCCCTAGTCTTGTTGTTTGCGCTCTGTATGAATTTTTCGTTATGGAGCTTCTTTGCATCGCGTATTATTCTACTGTATATCTGTTTGTATCGCTTATAATACAGTTTGAAACTTTCTGTAACGTTACCCTGCTTCTTTAATTTATTAAGAAATTTAAGTCTCTCGCCTGATGTTTTAATACCTATTGTGATCCATTTGTGCCTTTTGGGGGAGAACTTTTATTTTCTTTTTAGGTATGGCGATCTCGAAACAATAGCTAAATGTTTTTAGGAATTCATTAAAAGCATCATTTACTGAGTGCAAGTTGTAAACAAACTCCCATGTTTCCTTTTGTAATAAATGATTTAAGTACTCTATATTTGTTTCATTTATCAGTCTAATTAATTTTTGTGGGGCAAATACCTGTTGGAATTTATAGCCTGATGTATGTTGCAACTTTACAACCTGTGCATAATGAATTACATAATGGATCACTTTTTCGTAATTGTTGAAGAAAGGATTGACAGCAAGGAACACAAGGAAATAAGGAACAACATACTGCAACCCCTAATCATGCAAGATAACAGGCCATTCTTTATCGAAGAAATCAGTAAGATACAAAAGGGCCGTTTTATAGTGTCTTGTGACCAGGCATACTCAATGTCCTAAAGATCTTGCCATGCTCTCAAAGTTTGTACAGTTTAACACAAACTGCCTAAGTGAGAGACGGTACACATTCAGAATAAACTAATCTCATAGAAAAGTAACTAAGGGATGTCTATGGGGATCCACTAACAACTTCAACCTTGGAGAAAAAGAATGGAAGTTTTGTCAACAGATTCCTTTGGAAATGGGCTGGTCAACCTAGGTACTAACCTGCAACAGTCTCTCTCTTCTCCTCCTCCCCCCAATTATAAATATGTTGCTGCATGGGCAGTGATATCCTAGTAGAGAAATAAGCTATTGAATTATTTGTCAACATGCACATTGTAATAACTGAATATGGATGCTCTGTGTTTATGAGATAGTGCATTAAAATCTGCAGAATATTAAAAGCCTTCATGAATGTTTAGAATAAATTTTCCAACTGTCGTTTTTTTGACCATCCTTTTAACCTTTTGTTAAAACTAATACGTTTGGTGCTATTTACTTTCTCTGCCATATACACAGTAGGTAGAGGAGGTGTTGTATTCCACTCAGAAATTTGATACAGAGATTTCACTGGCAGTACACTTTTTGATGTTCCTGAATCCAATAAAAGCAGTTTTAGAAAAAGCTGTGCATGTATGTAAATAGGCATAACTAAAAACAATAGCATAACTAAAAAAGAAAAAGTTAGTTGAATATCAAACTTGGTTATGCATATAATTTTGAGTCGAACTATTACTCAATGTATCAAAATTTTACTGTATTGGAACACCACAGTTAAGTGAAACAAATATTAAATTATAGATGAGTCGTATTTTTTTACACATCAGCAATAGAGCTGATGATGCAAAAAATAGTTTGCAAAACATGTCCTCAATATAGGTACATAAGTGAATCTGATGTGTAAAACATATCACTAATGTTACCTTGAACGCATTTTGTTAGGAAGGCCCTAAGCATTGAGTACTAGTTCGACTCAAAATTATATTAATTTGTGCTTCATTGTATCATAGTCCTGTGGTGGTTTATTGTGGATGAAGGTGGTAATGATGGATTTCTCACCTTTGGTGAAGTTCTTGCAGAATTCTTGAAGTTCACCACGGCTGCTCTCGAGCAATGATCTGCACCGAGGGTCGAGGTATCGGAACGGAGAAATATTCAATTCTGCTACTGATTGATTTACTTTTCAATCATACTTTCCCAAAGAAGAATACTTTATTCCACATATACAATTTGATGCTTGATCTTACATAATCTTGAAGATTATCGATAATTGCCTTTTCTCTTGCTGCTAATGATGCAAAATAATAATTATAAGTACAATAACACACTAGCTATTGATGCGTCGATTATGCATCACACAGAGGCATTCATTTGTAATTCTTTTTCTGCACACTTGCAGAGTAAAACTGATGTACGTCTATCCTCTACGAATGTTCCTTGCAGAAGAAATTTAATATTACACTGCTGCTCATTTGTTTAGTATAGCAAGAATGTAGTCTCTGCTAGTCATTTGTTTAAAGGAAAATTAATGCAAGCAGTAGTATTTTATAAGTAAGAGCTCCTTATGTAGCCTGCTAGGTAACTTTTTTACTCTATGGATGTCCTGAATGTTGCATCCAAACCATCACACTGAAACACATGCTAGCAGATGTCACAGGAACAACATACAATATCAGCTACAGTCCTTACTCATTGGAATTGGTTATGCATATTTGGAGAAATTTGGTAACGGTCATATTAATTGACAAAACTATTTGTAGTAAATTTTTCACACTCCATCACTTACATTTTTTGAGGGACTAGTTTCGGAAACTGTTCCTTGAATTTTCAACCTTGAAGGTCCAACAGCTCCCAAAGCTAGTCCCTCCAAAAATAAAATGTAACTGACAGAGTGGAGAAAAAACTGACTGCAAATAGTTTTGTCAATCAAACTTGTATTTTAAGTTTAGCATCTTCCTAGGATGCAATACAAAGATTTTTAAGAATGTACCCCCACCCCAGACTACCCTTTCCTTAGAACATTTTTCAAAATGTTTATTTTATCCAAAAATATACAATTTATTAGATACATTTTTTTGTGAAGTGAACCGTTTTGGGATATTACTTTTTATTTGTTTGTGTTGTACTTTTTTTTTTTTTTTTACATCCTACCATGCAAGAGAGAATTTCAAAGCCATCACATGGCAGCCATTTTTTAAAGTGTGACTATTGCTTGAGTCTACTGTATTTTTCTTTTCTCATTTTATACATAAGAAATCTGTAATGAAACTATTCTCTATTTTTATTAACATGAATTAGATAAAAGAATAAGCTTTTTCAAAAATATTTTGTGCAAGAGCAAGTACAGAATGTACTCATTTAGACTTTGTAGTATTATACTTGTTGCTCTTCCAGATAATATTTTGCTTCTGTGGTAACAGTAATAACACATGTTTTTATTTTTTTTTATATTAGCACTTAATAAGCATGAAATAAATATGTATGTACTATGCTTGTGAATTCGCATGTTTCAGAAATTTGAATGAAGTAATGAGTGTATATCATTTGTACATTTATTGTTGTGGACTCCTTCGATGGTATTAATAGGTACCTTATGGTATTCACATTTATGGCTAAAGAGGAAACTATCTTTACACACTACAATGTTGATTTTATTGATTAATCAAATCAATTAATCCAAATCTCTGATTCACTGACCAATATACTTCAATCAGTATATCAAACCAATTAAAATTGAAGTGTGGTGAAGGTAAAATAACTGGTTTGCATCATACTAAACTTATATTTTCTATTATTATTTTCCATTTGGTTTACTGGCTTACCTAATGTATGTGTGAAGGTCATTAAAGCAAGCATATGTTCATGTCTGAGAAAGTTATAAGTTAAGCTTTACCTGCTTTACAAGCTATATGAAAAAAATATTGGATAGCCTATTGTTTGTGAACGTTTATAAAACACATTCAGATGATATAATGGCTAGGGATGGATAAGCTTCTTAAAGGGAATATCATAAAATGTCTAGGTAATTTATGAATGGACAGATATCAATTGCTAGACACAGTGGAATAAGTGGCAACTTAAACTTTAGTTCATTGTGGTTAATCATATTTAGTTTTTATGAAATGCTTTACAATTATGGCTTATAAACCAATACAAGGAAAATTTTATGAAAGTTTTGAATATAAGTAAATGCTTATGGTAAGGTGATTGACAGAAAAACTTGTTTCCTAAAAGATACGGAAAATAATTCAGTTATAGGATAGTATGTTGGTCAGCATGTCTCTGACTGTGGTCTTGAGGATTTTTTATGGGAAGCTCTTAATTCTCGCACCTACTAGCTTCCCTCTAGACACGCATTAAGAAGATAACATACAAACAAAAAAGTGGCAAGTTTTATGTCATAAAAAAGTCAAAATTATTAGATGAACTTAGAGAAGCAGAATTTGTTAGTCTTATTGACAAATTTTGGTATTCCATCAGTGGTGTATATTATGGGCTATCAGAGCTATCACTGAAGCCCACATCTAAAATAAACTAGAAATTAATAAGCAATATTAATAATAATAATATTATAATAATAATAATAATAATAATAATAATAATAATAATAATAATAATAATAATAATAATAATAATAATAATAATAATAATAATAATAATTGAAATACCAGCCAGTTTCCCCCATAAAGATTAATTTCAAATTGTTGGGGATTTAATTTGAAATCAGGAATTTATCAGATAAATTGTGAAACCTGTGAAAAAAGCTACATAGGAAAAACTAAGAGAAACTTGTTAACCAGGCAAAAAGAACACCAGAGGAACATTAAGCTGAAACAAACAGAAAAATCTGCAGTTTCACACCATTTTTGGACAGAAAACCACAACATTGGCCACAACATTAAACTGTTAAAATCTTTAAGTACACCCATAGAGTTGGATATTTGGGAAAAAATAATCATAACCAAAAACCGTGATAAAGTTATAAATTTTGAAATCCCGGCATTAAATGCAGTATTAAAACTTAGTGCCCTTAACACCAGATGGCAGAGTGATCGGAGCTCCGTAGTAGTGGAAGAAGAGGACTGTTCATTTAGTCACCAAACAGCTGAGGATGAGATTGAATGATCTTGAAAACGTTTCAATTAAACAGCAACAAGTAAGTGAAGTTTGAGTGTAAACATAGTGACTCATAAATCAAACTCAAAAATGGAAGTGTTATATTCACTTCAAGAATTTTCTAACAAATCCATTCAAACCATTGCAAATTATATGGAATCAAATGGACATGACGTTGTCTACAGTGAAGTTTATAAACTACGAGGGCTGTTCAATAAAGAATGATCATAATTTTTTTACGGTCATAATTTTTTGTATTAAAATTCAAACTTATTATATTCTGTTAGCTTAATGCGAAACAAACGTGCTGTAGTAGTTTCATTGTTGGCACTCCTGGTTCCCGCTTGTGAGAACCAGGAAAGTTCAGACATGTTCAGTATCGCCTCCCACTGCAATGGAGGTAACACATGAGGAACAATATGCGGCTTTGAAATTCTGCTTTCGTCTCAACAAATCTTCAGTTGAGGCCTATATAATGTTACAGGAGGCCTGTGGAGAGTCTGTTCTTCCCTACAGCACAGCTCGAAGGTGGTTTAAAATGTTAAAAGTGGGGAGACAATCAATTTTAAAGGAAGGTGGACCCGGTGCTCCAGTTACTGCTCTTACAGAAGAAAACATCAACACTGCTGCTACCATTGTGAGAGGATCGACGAATTACCTTAAGGTCATTTTCTGAAATATTGAACATTTCATTGGGTGCCACATTTCCGTGAAGCAGGCTGGATGCTGCACCACGATAATGCGCGGCCGCATATTGCCAATGTTGTTGCTGAATATCTTGCAAAAATCAGCATGAAGTGCATCCCTCACCCTCCCTATAGTCCGGATTTAGCCCCATGTGACTTTTTTCTACTCCCTAACTTGAAGAAACTCCTTCGTGGGAGGCACTATCCATCATCAGAAGCAGCGGTGAAGGCTACGGAGACAATTTTGAAGGATCTCTCAAAAAATGGTTTCTAGCACGTCTTTGAAGACTAGCAGAAATGCTGGGACAAGTGCAGCGCATTCAGGGGAGACTATTTTGAGAAGGACCATCAAAATTATGAGGATGAGTAAAGGTACACTGTCAAAAAAAAAATGTGATCTTTCTTTATTGCACAGCCCTCGTATGTGAACTGATTTTAACATTTCCATCTACCACTGCCAGTGCTGAAAGGAGTTTTTCAGCCTTGAAACGAATAAAATCTTTATTAATTTTTAGATGAGTCGTATTTATTACACATCTGCTTCACTTTCGTACCTATTTTGAGGACATGTTTCGCAAATCATCGTTTGCATCTTCTGCTCTTATGCGACTAAAGCTTGATCCAGTGGTGTGGTGGGTGTGGGTAATTCTGGAGTATTTTTTTATAAAATTTCGGATTTTAACACTGCTTTTTCAGCAGCTAATTGTTCTCTACTGTTGTGGTTAAATTTTACTATTTTTCTTACAAATTTCGGAGAAATGTTTTGTTTTAGGCAATTGTTGATAAATTTTATGTCCGCTGATATTAACCTTCTTTTTGTCTTTAGTTTCAAATATTGTTTTATTTATTTCTTGTTGCCTAAATGTTCGTTGAAATTTTCAAATGTGAACTTTCTTACCTCCATGTTGTCCGGTTTTTAAAATTGGCTGGATCTAACTTTCGCGTGTTCCTCTTGACTTGACGTCACTTCAATATATCGAGATTTAACTGTATTGGAACACCACAGTGAAGCAAAATAATTATTAATTTTTAGATGAGTCGTATTTATTACACATCTGCTTCACTTTCGTACCGATTTTGAGGACATGTTTCGTTCTGAACTCCAGAATTACCCACACCCACCACACCACTGGATCAAGCTTTAGTCGCATAAGAGCAGAAGATGCAAACGATGATCTGCGAAACATGTCCTCAAAATAGGTACGAAAGTGAAGCAGATGTGTAATAAATACGACTCATCTAAAAATTAATAATTATTTCGCTTCACTGTGGTGTTCCAATACAGTTAAATCTCGATATAGAATAAAATCTTATTTACTGCAACACAAGGACAAATTCGTCTGAGCAGCTTGGCTCTTCTATCTGTGGGAAAAGACATTCTTGTTTCATTGAGAAGACATAACGAGGAACTGTTTTTGATAGTGTAACAACGCAGTTTACCCGTAAAGTAAGGGGGCTGGAATTCATGTATATAATATATATAAACAGATATGGTGAAATTGTATGTTTTCCTTTTTTAATTGTTTTAACAGCTTGTTTCAACAAAAATTGATTTAAATGCACTGTTGTTAAGTTAACATTTAATCAACAATCTCTTATTGTCCGGATCTGGTAGGCCTAGTGCTAGCCCAAGTCACAATCCCAGCATAAGCCACTGCATTCCATATATGATACCACTTAGGGGTTGCTCTCATGGGATTGAATCAAATGGATGTCATAATTCAACATTAAAGTTAAACATGTTACAGAAAAGTGCAATGCAGCTAACTGCACAGAAGAGTTTGCACTGGCAATGGAAAAAGTATCATTTTAGAATTCAAAGAGCAATGTATGATAATTTTATGTGCTGTACAGTCTATAATTAAATTCAAATAAAAGAGCAAGTCTTCTGCTTTTGACACTTTACTTTTAAAGTATAAGAAAATAATAGGACATATTATTTAGAAAATCTGCTAGAGACTTCTAGAACAATGCCTTGCCATATGTAAGTAAAAACAGAAAATCACTCAATGAAATAGCACATATTTTGTGTTCAAGAGTCTTACGAAAGCTAAAGAAGTATCATTGGCCCACTCTTCCACTATCAGACCTCTAAAACTTGAATGTTAGGTGATAGAAAAAAACCATTGCATGTCATAAGGCATGTTTAGAAATTTCAGATCTGCTTGATGGTAGAAATATGTAACAGAGCGTTAACCAAAAAAATAAAAGATAATAAAATTAAAGCTAATCTAACCTCATAAGAAATTGTTTGAGCTACTGCACGTAATGCCTGCAGTAACACACTTGAAATTATCTGGACTTTACTCTGATGTAGACCCTGGGTACATAGCTAGATTTAAAAGGATTCTAGTTGATGATTTAACGCCAGGGTAAATGAGAAACATTGTTTCAAAGTTACTTAAGCTCCCTTTCCTAATTTTGCAAGTGATGATAAAAACATTTTTCTTGAAAAATATGCATTGTTTGCAGAAAAATGTGTACATAAATAATTTTGTAGACAAAGCTAAATCACATGAAATTTGAAAGATGTTTCCCACTTTATTCCTAGGTAATTTTAAATTAAAATGTACACCGAATACATTTTGATGCAGCGCATTTAAATACGTTTTGATCCAATCAAAAAATTAATAGTATTTTAATTTAATTGAATACTTTTTATCTGTCTCTGGGATTTTACAGTATTTCAGCATTTTGCAGTAATGTTTTATCTAAGACTATGTTCAAGTACAATAATAATGAGTTTTTAATTATGCTGAAAGTGTAGTGTATAGAAATATTGTAGTTAAGATCAAACTATGAGGATTTGCAGTAAAACAATAATATAATGTAAAATATTCCACTATTAAGAACACTGTGTACATTGTCTTACAATGTTCTAAACTACATACTTCACGCAGACAGTCACATCCTTCAGCATTCTAAGTTCTGTCATCGGGTACAACATCAATGTTGAAAGTAGAAACAAAAAACTTTAGAGGGTCTGTTCTTTGCCAGTTATCTCTAAATGCCCTTTTGGGAAGGGTTTCAGACTTCTAAGCATTAAGTAAAGCTGTTTGGTTTGGTAAGACATTTGGCTCATGTATTCTTACTGCTCTTTTCCAAAGTTTCCGTATATCATATATTTTTAAGTTGACTCCATTTTGAGAGTGATCTATACTTTTCTGTCAAGACTTAGGCATTCATCTCCTTTTATTCTTTCACTTTCTTTAGCTTTGATGTTAGTACTTTATAATCCCTTACCACTCAATTCTCCCCAAATATTTTGATTGTGCAAGCAAGAATATACTTTCACAGTATCAAGCAGGCTTACAAACATAAAATATTGACACTAAAACTTTACATGGTTTGAATGTTTGAAACAACTCTCAAATGATTGGTGTAACTTGAAGACACAAGGAAGCTACTCCTTTTAAACCTGGATTTAAAACCTAAGAAATATTTTAAGAACAGGATCTGGAATCCATGTGGGTGAGAATTTTGGTGAGACAGTGGAGGCAAGGCCCAGTAGAACCAGACAGTAAAAAGAAGAAACTGAATGAAGACAAATAATGCTCTGGTCATAACATTTCTGTTTCAAGTTTAATGCCATTCATGGTGGAGATAGCAGTAAACAAATCATTTGTGGAACTGGAAGATGATTTCTCAGACCCTCTGTAATGGTAGAAAATATGTTCAGTGTAGCTACCGTTCCTTTTTAAAAATAGTAAAAATAGTTGTTTTGCAATTCAGCTATTTTAATTCCTTGTGAGAGTGTGTTAATGATTCTAGAAATACTACTACTAAGAGTTAGTAAACATACTAAGATCTCTGAAGACCTGGAGGAAAGAGGTGTGATTATCTGTGACTTTAAATTTTTAATAACAAATGGTATTAAAAATATAAACATAACTACTTTTTTATTTATTTGTTAGTCCTTGCAACCCATCAAATACAGTTAAGTTAAACCTTTTGTTGTTTATAACATGTGGAATTATAAAAACATATGTATAATGCCGGATATTTTTTCTCACATTATATTGTGTGAATATGAATTCGGTTAACCAATCAATGCTCTAGTATGTAACCATAGTTTGAGTTTCACATAAATGATGTGCCATGTTTACTAACTTCCAAATTTTGTATTTGATCTTTCTATTGGGAAGGGGGAATCTAAATTTGACAGCTGAGATGTTTTTTCATCTTTGGTGGCTGAGTTGGTTAGTTGCTGGTTATTTAAACCCAAGGTTGCAGGTTCAAACTTAGCCCAGACAGGGGGTTTTTAAATGTGCTTAAAAGTAACAGCTCCATGCTGTAGATTCACTGGCATGTAAAATAACTCCTGCATAACAAAATTTTGGCCTAATGGTAGCATTGATATAATACTGGCAATTCAGCATTGTTAACAAAGAAAATATTTTATTTAACTGAAACATTTGCATAAAAATTGAACTAAGATTTGGTTTTTACATAAGGTTTGCTTATGTTTGAAAATATTTTAGTATGGAATTGCTAAACATAGGTTAAATGGAGGGGAGATTATTTTACTAAGAATGCAGTAACTACTGCATCCAATGTTATTGAATTCGCTTTAGCATAGCATAACCTAAGCACTACTATGGGCAGTAAAATTGTGCTTCTTCCTTGCAGTGTTTTTCACCATGTTTTTTTAAATTGCCAACCTTTTACATTAGTCTTATTATTAGTTCTATCAGTTATGATAAACCTGAAAGAAAACATGTTATATAATTATTTCACCTTTACAGTGATAACTTGTTGGTATATCTGCATGTCCTAGTAAACAAGCAGCTTTTTGGCATTTCCGTTGCCTTTCAATTAGGTTATATTATAAAAATGGAACTTGGTTTAACATATAACAGTATAAATTACATTAAATTCAGACTTCAAATTCAGATTGATTAAGGTGGGTTCTTCCTTTTAGTGACTGGTGTCTGAAAGGACTGTTTTCCTGTATTCTGTACCATTTTGCTTCATACTTCAACTTTTGCCATTGATCCTTTTTGTTGCCAGTCTTTTCTTGTCCATATTAATGGATACTCACTCATCTTTATTTTAATTGTTGGTCTTTAGTGCATGTGAAAAGTCTCCACATTCCACATCATGCATTTCATCTCTTTAATGTTTTATTTGTCCTTTTTCTCTTTGTTTCAATTCCTTTTTGTGCCATCTGACAGACACCTGAACATCTCAGTGTTCAGCTGGTGACAGTTTAAGTGTCATTCCCAGCACGTGGGTCAAGGGCTGCTTCTGTATCCACTGTTCAAACTGTGTTTCCATTGTGGGGCACATTGCATGACGGCAGTTGGGGTGCTTCTTGCCGTTACACTTGAATGTATTACCTCGGGGTGATAATTGGTATCAGTAGCTACTTACCTAAATTGGGGTAATATCCTGGTGTCAAGGTGAGAGGTGGTTGCAATTGCAGAAAATTTTGCTCATCTTTTTCCAGCATTTCACTCATGTGCCATAGAGTTTTTGAAAGATAAATAAACAGTACTGCCAAAACATTATTATTGATTACATACACAAGAGGGTCCATTTTTCTGAAGGTGAACACAGAACACACTTGTAATTTAAAATGGAAGTTACTGGAACTGCTAAATCTTGCAAGCATCTAAGTAATAAATTTCTTTTGATAGAATGTAATACATCAACATGATCAACACCATACCAGACAAAGAATTTTTAGGCTACATCAGATGTAAATAATACTGTTTTGTCTTGTGAAAAAATTAAATAGAAAGAAAGAGAGCAAGACAGAAAAATAAAATTTTTAATGTGCATATAATAAATCTGTGGAAGGTTATGTGCAGCGTAATAGCAACATATTTAATGTACCATAACCTCTTCAAATTTTTAAAATAAAGTTGACATGTTTATTGCTATAAATTGTTGAGTAATAAAGTATATTCATCAAAATAAAAATTGAGAAAAAGCATTCTGATCTTCAAATTTTGTATAAGTTTGCTGCCTTCGTAATGTAAAAATATTGTTTTTTTTTTTTTAAATTAAAAAACCATTCATAAGAGAGATGTATATATCACTGTATAATGTGTAGATGCATTATAAAATTCATGTGCCTTCTTTGCATTTCTATCATTGATCCATTTCTATAATTGGTGCAGTATGAGAATGGATTCACTTGACATCTCTCCTTTTTATAAAACATTTGTCTTAAATAACATTACTAATTTTATAAAAATTCCTTATTTGCTCTAGTTTTTATCTCTTCTATTACTTAATCATATGTGTTGCATGAACTAATTGTATTTCTCTTTTTGCAGATAGGGAAATAAAAATCCATATCTCAGTGTTGTGTCATTTATTTAAAATGCATGTTCAGATTTCACATATTACCTATTGCTGTAAAAGTAGCTCAGCTTTTTTTAAATCCTCAGCATGTTTTTAATTACATTGGAAATACTGATCCTAAGGTAAACAGATACAGCCAAGTCATGTCTCTGTTGCCAAACGAAACTACTTTGAATTCAGTCAGAAAGGGAAGAAATTATGCTAGAAAGGAAGGACTGTAGGAAATAGGAGAATGGTCCGTTCAGTATTCTCTTGTTTTGATCTTGCATCATAATGTTTTGATTTAGCAATACATTGAGTTAACAGCAAAATCTGAACAGATATAAAACAGGAAAAGGGTAGATACTAGCAAAGGATCATGTTAGCTAACCTAGTGGTTTCCATAAAAAATCTGAATACCTTTTCCAAAATCTGAATTACAGAGTCATGTAAATAAATAATTGAGGATAATATAAGCCTGAGTTTATATAAATAATTGAGGTTGGTCAAACTCTTGGAACTCCAAGAGCAAGCCAATTAAAACTCTGACAGTGCATGTATAGTATATGCAACCCATGTTTTATGCACAAGAAGGCAAGGCAGAGGAATGTGTAACATAATCACTTTTGCTGTCCGTATGATGTTTATGCTCGCTCTCCAGGTATGATGAGGATGCTATGTTCATTTAAAATACACAGTATTGTCACATAACTCACCTATCACTGTTGAATGAGCATTAGATCTGGCAGCATGGGTGACTCATATGCACTCTCATATACTCATTTCATAGTAAACAGATCCACTACTAGAGCAGATAAACAGTTCAAGCCTCTCTTTCCTTTCAGGCTCCCCTTCCTTCTTGTGGTGGATAGATACTATGTGTGACTTAATTTTATTAGCGTTAGTTTTAATCAAATTTTATGTGTATTTGTGAAGTACTAATGGATTTTATTTCCCCCCCTCCTTCCCTGCCTCCCATCTCTCCTTCCCTCCTTCCTTCCCTTTCTTCACTTTCTTTCCTCATTCCTTCCCTCTCCCTATTTCCCCTTTCCTTCCTTCTTCCTGCCTTGCTTCCTCACCTCACATCTCCTTCCTCCCTCTGTCTCTTCTTTCCTCTCCTCGTTCCTCCCTCCCTTACTTTCTTATGAAAACAGTTTTTAACAAATTTGATTAAAATATGAGGTAAATGATAAATTCCATTTATTGCACGAGTTTTCTGTAAATATTTTATCTTACTCCTTCTTAATGGATTTTAACTGCAGAACCATGAGAGAGACACAGTCTTACTACAGAAATTTGATTTACTACAAAAACAACAAATTTGATTAAAATATGAGGTAAATGATGAATTCCATTTATTGCACAAGTTTTCTGTAAATATTTGTATCATATTCGTTCTTAATGGATTTTAACTACAGAACCATGGGAGACAGACACAATCTTACTACAAAAAAGCGCAGATATGCCTAAGGTATACAACCTTGATATGATAAACATTTTTGTAAATAAACCATTCCTGAAATATTCACTATTCATTTAAAACTTTCCCTCATTTGAAATATTAGATGGCCATTCCTTTGTTTTTCATGAGTCATTTTGGAGAGGGTGTAATGTCATGGTTAGCATATAATTATTAACTTGTTTTAAAAAAGTTATGGCCAGTGTATAAGCTAGCTAAAGCCGTTTATGGGGAAAACTTATCATAAAGCTTGTAAAAAATCATAAAGCTCTGTTGTTCTCAAATGAAATACTGAGCAATACATATCAATGGTAACAGATATCAACTTCTTGGAAAAGGAAACCTCTAAATAAACATACCCTGAAGAAATATGATGGTCCAGCCCATTGAATTTGAAAGAATCAAGGGATACCACTAAAAGAAATTTACAGGAAATATGAAAACATAAAGTCAAGAAAGTATCACCTAGTCTGATGAATGTGACAGTAAATCTCACTTCTGCTTGCAATACTTAGTTAATTTTTAGAATTAAATATTAAATGCTCAGCATTTCTAACTGTCCATATTTTGTTTAAATGAAATATCAGAACTAAACCCATTCTTTAATGAGTTTACTAACTATAGTGGTCACCGCCACATATAAGGCGAGCTCACCGTAGTGCAGTGCTACAAATTAGACATACACCACAAGTAGTTTCAAGTGCAGCTAATTATAAGAAACACCGCAAGAGCACCAATATAGAAATAATTGTAAGAAGCGCCACAGCTCTGATGTTAACTAAGGAAATAAACCATAGATAGTGCCACGGTTATTAGAGAGACAGAGTCAGCACCTAAATCCTTCGGTTTGAGAGATAACCGAGGCCTGGTGAAACAAGCAGACAGTGCAGTTAGGAGAGTCTCTCTGGCCATGGCTCTATAGAAGATAGAACATTCTTCATTATTAATGGAACAACCACACTATCTTCTCTATCAGAGAAGAAGTAAGTGTTAATCCCATTATACATTCGGAGCTCAGTAGGCCTGCCTGCTTGTGTGTCTCATGTACATCAATGGAACCTCTCATCACTGCTCCTCCGAGTACTAATGCTTGGACTGTTGACGAACCCAGTCTGTGCCTTGAGAAACTTCACTGAGGAAGAGCTCGCTACATGACAAGAAGTGCCTCCGTGCAGGAAGTGGCCATCCTACCTCTCCTACAGAGCCTCAGAACATGAAACACAAGCAACTTACCACACTAACCTATTAGGTTTAACTGCTAGCATTCCTGCATTCTGTTGTCTAATTATATTTTGACACAGATAAAACTAAATTTTTTTGCTGTGCTAACAAGATTTTGTGATGTTGAAATTATTAAGCTCTCGTAGTGCATCAACTGCAAACCCGATGTTAGTACCAGATATTGGCCAGAAGTCCAGTTTGTAGGTAAAGCTCAATGTTTCCTTAGACTACTGACACACAGAAGTTTTTAAGTGGTCCAAACAAATGCTGTCATATGGATCATTGTGGTCCAGCAAGAATTACATACATTGGGCACAGGGACCACTCTGGTATGTAATGTATTAAGCTGAGTATGGGGAGGTCCAAGGCTACAGGGTTACATTATGAGTGTGTAGTGTTTAACGCCCGCTTTTACTACATACGGCACCGCAGGCGGTGAAACTGATGATGCATGAGATGAAGATGGGACACCGGTGGAATGAGATGGCGGGGGAAACCGGAGGTCCCGGAGAAAACCCGCCCCAACACCGTGTTGTCCACCACAAATCTCACTTTGCGGTCACCTAGGATCGAACCCAGGCTGCCTTGGTGAGAGCCAAGCGGTCTAACCACTGAGCCACGGCGTGGCCTTTACATTGTGAGATAATGTTCATCATTCTACAATGATGTAGTGATGATAAAATAACATTTGCATTTAAGCTGAGTATTGACTTCTCATGTTTCTGTATCAAAATATTTAATTTCATGTGATTATTTCGTATTATCCAGATATGACTTGAACCACTTTAAGGCTAAACCCCTCACATATTTCCTGGATAATTTTTCTAATAATAGTGTGGGATCAAATTGGAAGCCTTTGTAAGGTGCAAGAAAATATCTACCCCTAACTTTTTGTATGCCACCATCATTTGTCGCCCGGAGAGCTTACACCACTTTGTTCCCATTGCAGTAAGTCTTTGATGGTACAGCATGCTTTAGTGGAGTGTCTGCTTTTAGCCTCTGTTCATTTAAGGGTTTGCCTGCCATTCTAGCCAATGACGTGTTAGCAGTTGAACATAATTTACTCTTTGGAAAGGTAGAGTCAGACTGAAAAATTCAATGCCATAACTGGGAGATCCATGGTTCAAATCCCGGCAATTGCATTGAACTTTTCAGTCTGACTTTACCTTTCAAAATTTTAGTCTACACACTTCTAGTATGGAAGAATGATTACTTTCCCTCAGTGATATACTGTTTATTCGATGCAGCAATATGATTGCCTTTATATGATGAGTTTATACTTTTTTGGGGATCTCAAGATTTTTTTCCCTAGTTTTCATCTACTGTTTCCTTTTAATGTAGTGTTCTACTACCCTTGGTCTTTTTTTATTTCTTTTAGCTATGTTTTTAAACAGATTTTTCTCTTTTAAGATTCTGACTATTTTAGAATGACTTTTGGTTTCATGTTTCTTCTTAACCTTTTATGTATGTGCCCTAAATCCTCATTTTACCCTCATTTAACTGTTTTTTGTCCAATACATCATATAGTTTTTCAATAAAATCTGTTAATGCAGAATTTATTAACTTATTTTTCCCAAATTTTGATTATTTATTATTTTAAATCTTTTTGTCTGTTCATCTGTGCACTGTTCATTCAAATGTCTTTGTACAAGTTATTAAAATTGGCCTATGACTTTCTATTTCTCCGTTGTTGATTGTTATAAATGGGTTTCATTTTGGCCTCTTTTAACCACACAAGGAACAGCCCACTTGACAGTGAATGGTTTGAAATATGTCAGCATTTCAATTAGAGTTGACAACATGTTATTCATCTGCTGTTGCTGGTATGTTCATTCACTCTAAATTTCACGTTTCTTTCCATCCTAAAGAATGCCTTTTTAACAGATTTTGTGCAATGGTTATATAATACTTATTTAAATTCAGATATATCTTAAGTATCACTTAGATATTGACCATTACTTTCCAATAATAATTGTATTTTTTTACTTTTTGGATTTTATTTCACTTTTAGTTATTCACCACAACAGCTTGGAATTACCAATTACTTGCTTAATGATCGTAACATGATATAACATTTTGAGCTTTAACATAGTGGTGGTGGTTCAATAACACACCTTAGCAATGAAGCTATTAGTACTCTTGTTCTGCAGTGTCTTTTCTGAGAGATCCCATGGATAATGCTTCACAGATTGTTCAGTCATTTCTTCATGTTTGTTGCACAGAGGACAATTTGGACTTCTATATATTCCTAGTTTCTACGAAGGTATTGCCAGGTAATCATACCCTTTAACTAGTCTAAATTTTGCTACTGCCCCTTTATGAAGAAAGTCTGGGATAATTTCTGGTTTCTGTATTAGAATACTTAATGGTTTATTATTCACTTTGTGTTGTGTTTCTTGGATTTGAATTTATATTAAGTTTTTAATTTTTTTTATGGGTGTGAAAGTTAAGTTTTTTTGTTAAAGCCAGCCTCTAGTATTATATTTGCTAATTGTTCTTTCACATAGCTTTTATAGGCTGTAAGTTGGAAAGTTTGAATCAAATTTGAACATTTGACTCATGGCCAGAACTTAAAAGCACAGATTGTGGATTCTTGATGGCAATGCTCTTGTAAATTTGAATTATCATGTATTTTTCAAATTTAATTAAATTTCCGAACTCACTGCATACACATGGCTGGAGAAAGGAAGAGTTATCAAATATAAGTTAACCCTAATAGAGGTTGACTAATATGCTTGCATATTTAAAAGCACTTGTAATTGCATGTGACTTTTAAGTATCTGGAGTATTTGAGCTTGAAGCATTGCAGATCTCTTGATGTATTAGCTTCCTCTTAGTCAACATAATTACTGACTTTATTGGAACTGCACACACATCAAACTGTGTTCCTAATGTCTGATACCTTTTAACTAAAAATTTCTCTCAGTATGTTGTAGGCCCAAAAACATGCTATCCAATTAATTGTTATTTAGAATATCACTGAAATCAATACACATAACAATAACAGCTAATAGCAATATCACTAGTGGTCAGTCATGGTAAAGGTACCAATGTGAATTCTTCCAGAATCGTGGAGAACAAGAACTTAAATTTCAAGTTTTTAGTAACTTCAAAAGCAGAATCTCTTACACTTGTAAGGATTTACATGGGTCATGCATGTGTAGTTATCTGTAATTGCACAATTCATACTATACTTATTTGCTCTTGCTAATTAGTTGGTTATGGAATCATATTTTTAAGAGGTTTGATAAAAATACTTTCTCACAAGCTTTGAAAAAATGCATTTTACATTTAGTTTGTCCATATTTCCAACAATAAATATCATTTACGTGATATTTGGAGGAATTTAGTAACAGTGACATCCAAATTAATTCATAAAACTAATAGTAGTATGAAAAACTGACTACAAATAGTTTTATGAATTAACCATCATGATGTAATTTATCTTCCTTTGTGCAGTCTGCTTTTAAGATATATTGATTCTTTATGGAAGTAAGTTCCTACAATTTGTTATCTTTTGATTTGTGTGCCAGACTGATGATTTTTTGCTTGAAGCAAAATTTATTTGAAAACTATTGTCATTCCTTTTTAGTAGTTATCTCTTTTAATAGATCTAGTAGTATGTGAGAGCTGTTTTTTGTTTCTTATGCATGAGATTCAAACTTTTGTTTATTATATGATTAGTAAATTTTCCAAGGTTAAGTTTGTGACACCAAAATTAAGTTAGTGAGCATGAGTTAGCACTTATGTATCAGTACAATGAGCACAAAAACTCAATGAATGAGGTAGAATAATTGTATGTTGTTATTATACTCCTTAAATATCTTTATCTTCTGCATGAAGAGCAAACACTGTTGAGAATATGTTTAGTGCTGCAGTAAAGCTCAAGATATATTTGTATCAAATAGGTACTTGCTCTTCCCAGTTATTTTAAAACTGCATTCTGTACTTATACATGCTATTTAGGAATAGTCATTTGCACAGTAAGAATGCATCTTTTCTGTGTTTTATGTGTTGGTGAAGAGGAGCATAACCATAATTTGATAAATTGTGAAATTTATTTTGTTTGCTTGAATGTTACAGCTGAAATGCGAAGGCATCTAAAATTAAGTTTTGGCTCTTCATTTGGAAACAATGGGGGCACTTCATCATATCAGCAGTTAACGTAAGTGCAGCTTATATAAGAGATACAGTGATATTGACTGTCCAAGGGTAGCATTTGTTTGTTAAATGGTAGTACAATAAGGGTTTGCACCATGAAAACACATTTCAACAGTATCCTCAGGTAGGCTGTGCAAACTGAATTTCTCATTGAAAAAGCTATTAAGATTTTTCTCCAACATTGTCAGTTTGTTTTGGTCTATCACCCCTTTTATAATTTTGGATTTGGGTGAACGGTCATGTCATTTCAGAATAGTGAAATTCCACTGCTGACTTATCTTCTTGTTTCAATTTGATTACATCTTGATATGGAAAAATAAGGACTAAGTAATGAACGTAGAAATCCCACCACCCGAGAGAACACAGCAGACAACAACAGACAATGGTCGGACCTGTGAAGTTGAACATGGAAACAATAGCTTCCAAAACTAGTCCCTTGATAATATAAAAGTGTAAGTGACAGAGTGTTAAAAACCGACTACAAATAGTTTTTTCAATTAATTTGGACGTCACTTACTAAATTCCTCCAAGCATGCATAGTGAATGAGCTATTCACAATGTGTCAGTGGGTGCAACAGGCTTCATCATTTCATTTTTATTTTTCATATTTTGTATTTATCTACTTCTTCCTTCTCTTTTAAAACCATCAGATCCCAATAAATGAAAATAAATTATAAAAGGATAACAAATATTTAGAAACAAATTTTAGTTAGTCAAATAAACCATTTCTATTGGATTATGCCCTTACATATTTTGATGTTTATTATGAATATGTCTGGCTTTAATAAATCTCTTGTATCTTTTAGGTAATGCCTTTAAAATGAAATGTGTAGTGTTTAACGCCCGCTTTTACTACATACGGCACCGCAGGCGGTGACACTGATGATGCATGAGATGAAGATGGAGCACCGGTGGAATGAGATGGCGGGGGAAACCGGAGGTCCCGGAGAAAACCCGCCCCAACGCCGTGTTGTCCACCACAAATCTCACTTTGCGGTCGCCTGGGATCGAACCCGGGCCGCCTTGGTGAGAGTCAAGCAGTCTAACCACTGAGCCATGGCGTGGCCTTAATGCCTTTTAATTCATGTTTAATATTGTTACCTCATTTTTAACTTATTATGTTTAAAAGCTCCGTTGTCTCTCAGCACTTTCTGTAGAGCTATAATCTTAATTCATTTACAGAGTCCGTATCAGAGTTGACAATTTATATTGGCTTCTCAGCATCAGACTCTTCATTACTTTATATGTCATCATTAATGATTATATATCCACCTCTTTTGTGTTAGCCTATCTCTTTTACAATACCCTTTCTATATTTTCTTGCCAGCCTCTGTAGGAAGAGCTTTTTAAGATTGACATTCTGCTTTACTATTTTCCATATCAACTTGAGTCTTGATGGAATTTAAATCAGAATATGATATAACCCTAGAGGCTCAAGTCAGGCATTGATACAACACTGATCAGTATTGTAATGTGATTTGTGACTCTTTGGCTTACTGGTATCAGTAGTTCTGTTTTAGTTAGGTATTATTGAATTTCATGTTAAGTTTGTTCCTTCTGAGCCAATTTGTCCTTTTCAAGAATGATATTGCTCCATTTTGGTACTTTTGAGTTAATGTGTGTTTTATCATGACATTCAAATATTTTGTTTTAAAATCAATAAAGCACTTGATATAGATCCCATTTTTTCCTTCCATGTGTATTTTGATCAATCTTTGCCTGGCGTTAGTAGAGTGATATACATTACTAACAGTGTTACTTGCTCTTGTCAGTATTTTTAACAGCATCATGTGTGTGCATGCATGAGTCTATATTTTATCTATATAAACAACATATCATATTTTATGTTCTGCTTGAAAATGGAAGCAAAAATAAAACCTTGATGATTATATCAGACTTAGATACACTTAGCTGAGGGAATCAAAGGAACTAGAAAATATCCTGGAACAGAGCATTGGGTCAGCCAGTGTAAAGTGAAATAGGCAAACAAATTAAAGAAAATTATGAGAAAAGATCTGACCATAAAAAGAAGAGTAGAGAATTTGGAAGATAAGAACAGAAGATATGGCCTGGTGATTTCAGGAATTGAAGAGAATGCAGGAAAGGATACAAGACATGAAGCACAAGATCTTTTAGAAGGAAGACTAGGAGTGGAGGTGCAAAACTATTAGATATGTGATGCTTTCCATTTCAAAACGTGAAATGGCAGAAGAAAAATATCAACAAAATTCACAAATACTCTAGTTTTTGAGATGATAAAGCACACAAATTTTAAAATGCACTGGCATTTGTATCAGTAGATACCTAACCTACAAACAAAGAGAATTATTAAAAAGGTGAATAGGGTGCAGAAGAATCACTCACAGATAAGCGAAATTTGCATATATGCAAAACTTTAAATTATAGATAAACAGCAAGCTAGCATGAGGAGGAAATGATGTGTATACCAATATACATTGAACCAGGAAACTTAAACTATTGATGAATACAGAAACCAAGGATATTGCACTGACACAAGATTGATCAGTATGAAGAACAAAGACAAGAGAAGAAAGGAAAGAAAAAAGACAGAGAGGACATCATCAGACGTTATATCTGAAGACAGTGAAATAGGAGACATAACAGGAGAAGAGGAAATGAAAGGGAATGCCTAAAGACAGTAGAAGGAAAAAGAAGAGATGACATCAATGATGAAATGGAGTTCATGAGAACAACTAATAAGAATGTTACTAAAGCTATTCCCAAAACAAGTTAAAATAAAAATAAAAGTGAAGAAGATTAGTGTATGACCAGTTCAAATGGGGAGAGAAGATAATGGGAGGAGAAATACATTTGCTGGGTGGGGAGGAGGGGAAATGTGTAAAATAAAGTAATTAAGATATGACAAGATGAAAAAGCTAAATGATATACAGAAGAGGATATTGATGTTAGATTATATAGGGAAGCAAAGTGCTCAAAGAAATCAGGAACCTACACTGTATAACTGTGGAGATAAGATGTGAAATAAAAAAGGGAAGGAGATGAGTGATAATGAAATTGCAGTAATGAAGTGAATGTTGGTAAACTTGAAAGGAAATCTTAGAAGGAAAAAGGCAATATAGAAATAATGATGAAGCCTTAGACTCAAGTACTTACAATAGAAAGTTGCCACAAATGGTGTATGTTAAATACGAGAATCCCTAATAGTTTACTGGAAAATATGAGTCAATTGGAGAATTTAATGTTGTGACGGCACATTAGCCATGGTAGCTCAATGGTTAAGAGTGACTGGGTGGAAACTAGGAGATCCATGGTTCAAATTCCAGCCATAGCATTGAATTTTTCAGTTTGACTCTATCCAAAACTTTAGCCTATACACGGCTAGTGTGAAGGAATGGTTGATTTTGATCAATTAACTTAAAGAAATATTATTTGACTGGTCCTGTAGCTCAGTTGGTAAAGTACCTGCCTATTGTGCAAGGGGTCCTGGATTCGACTCTCAGCTGGGGTTGGGGATTTTTTCTCCAACCAAGATGATTCTCCATCCTACCCAGAGTCTGGAAGTATGAGAGTGTGAATGTGTGCATGATCTAATATTTAACAAACAAAAGTCCAATACAACCAACCCAACATCTACAAGTTAACACCATTGCAGTTAAATAATAATAATAATAATAATAATAATAATAATAATAATAATAATAATAATAATAATAATAATAAATAATAATAAATAATAATAAATAATAATAAATAATAATAAATAATAATAATAATAATAATAATAATAACAACAACAACAACAACAACAATAATAATAATAATAATAATAGATTTTATTGTCATTAAGCTATTATAGCATATGGGTTAGCAAGCAATCCGTTAAGTCTTTAAATTTGTTGTAAGGTAATTGAATTAAATTGGTTGGTAAGGTGTTATACAGCTTTATCCCCAATACTTCATAGCTATTCTGTGATTTGGATAATCTGTTTTGTGATATATCAATTTAATTGGTTTTCCTAGTATTATAACTATGTACATCCTGTCTATATTGATGGGTAGATAAATTTTCCTTTATATTAGAGTACAGTATAAATATACAAATTTACTACTGTCATTCTCAGTTTAATGAAAAGTGGCTTGCAGTGTGCTAACTAGTCAGATAAGGTAAGTTAAATATATAGAATAAAATATAAATAAATCCTTGAAGAATAAAATTAAATAGAAACTAATATGAGAGTAAGTTAGGCATTGATAACAAGAATATGGAAAAGAACTACGACCATTTGTATAAAAGTTAACTAAAAAAGGGAGACAGTCTGTACACATTGTATTGTAATAGCAAAAATTGTGTTCCAAAGGGTTGCCCCAATGGAAATGTAACAATTTGTAATTAGGTATAGAAGGGCTGCTCTAATGACAGAAGGCCAGGGCCCAGTTTAGGAGCAGCCTAGGATGTATTCTATGTAGTACTCAATAAATCATATCATTGTGGATATTTTAGAATAGGTTTTAATAAGAAAATAATTAAGACACAGAGAATACAAAGAAAGGGTTGGCAATGGAGAGAGTATTTAAATATTGATACACAATCTTTGAACTAGATAAAAGTAAAGTCCTAAGATGATTATTAATTTTTCGCTTCACTGTGGTGTTCCAATACAGTTAAATCTCGATATCCTAAGATGATGTTCAAAGTATCAAGAGAAAAGCTTAAAACCAGCAGATGGGCAAATAGTTTTCAAAATAACTTCAAAAGCAATGGAGGAGAAGAGAAATCCACATCAACAGGTCTTGGAAGGCTGCAAGAAAAATGTTTGCGAACACAGAAATGCAAAACCTCTTTAGTGTTATAATGGACTTTCTAAGCTCTGATAAGATGATCATGGGGAAAGAGAAACAATCTATATAATAATAATAATAATGATAATAACTCATAGCATGACAGCCCATAGAGGGCCTAGACCTACCAACCCAACTGCTGGTCTCATGCCCACATATGCAGGTAGAGGTGGGCGATCATCCATCTGATACTGAGAGGAGATGCAGTCAACATCTAGGCACCCCCAGCCGGAAAGTTGGCTTTCTTGACCAGTGTCACTTACCTATCGTAAGCTCTTCAATTTCCTCACAATGCTGAGTGGGCACCGGTCCTATACCCAGGACTTAAAATCCGCACCCCCAGGGGTGGGATCAAACTCAGGTCGCGTTCTGTGGCAGGGAACCAAAGCATGCTTAGCCTACCATGCCACGACACAGGACACACATCTAGATAGATTAGGTAAATAAAGAGTAACAAGAAGGCATTAATTACATGGTTAAAATTTGGTGTTTGAAGAATGAACATATATAGAAATTGTGTACCCCAAAACTAATGTCCCGCATATGGCTATAAGGAGGATACTGATTACATTATATTTGAATGTAAAGGGACTGACATAGAGAAAAGCATTTCTATCTGAGAAATGATTAAAAGTTAACAAAAAATGTTTCATAGGTAATTTGTAATGTAAAGACAGTAGGAAATTAGATAAAATAAAACACAAGTGAAATTGGACGGTAGAAAGAGATACAAATAGTTACCAACAGTAAACAGTAGATCTCTAAAAGTATATGTCTTCAAAATGTAAATAGGATATAACAGGCAAAATTAGATAAAATAAAACACAAGTGAAATTGGACGGTAGAAAGAGATACAAATAGTTACCAACAGTAAACCGTAGATCTCTAAAAGTATATGTCTTCAAAATGTAAATAGGATATAACAGGCAAAGGTCCTGAGCTAAATACCATGTCATATTCAAATGTAATTCTGTTTTCATAAATAAATAAAAGTAAATAAAATATCTGAAAAAATGTAAATGTTTACGGTTTAACTTTGTATAGTAAGTCGCCAGTAAAGTCAACTACCTGGATCTAAATTTAAAATAAAATTAAAAGTACACCTAATAATATGGCTTATACAATTTAAGTGAATTGGAAAAATTTTACAAATACTTTTGATGTTTTAATTTTGCCTAGATACTTAAAACATAAAGTATTGAGAATATTAATTATTATGTATTTATTTATTTTATTAATTAATTTTATTTATTTATTCATTCATTTCAAGCACATCCCAATCAAATATGAGTAGAGTAGGTCAGAGTTTTATTCACCATAGATATACAATTTGTACATATGGCTTCGTCATAACTTACAAATAAGGATTAAATTAAGTATATACAAGTTATAAATATATACAGAAACATACTGAAACAGTGTCTACTTAGCTAGATATCTGCACTGACATGGTATTAGGACCAGGCTTATTGTATGTAATATTCTATTATGAAGAATTTTTTTCTTTATTCAGGTTAAGCAAATATGTGAGGTGCAGCAGCAATTTATAATGCAGTTCATGCATTTTGATGCATTTTGTGATGACACCATATGAACAGCTGGTTTATCGATATAGTGAAACAACACTTTCTTCTTCATTTTCATTTGGAATTGGTTTCACTACAATATAGTATTGTTCCAGTAAATCATTTTTCCGTTTTCCAAGAAGACAGATGACAATCCTTTGCATCCCAAAACTTATTGCCATCATTTTTGTAGCTGAAGGGACCATTTTTGTCTTCTCTGGATCAGAATCTCCAGAAGCAACTCATGTTTTGGTTATTGCTTTGTTTCCAGAGTACAATGATGGTGAGAACTTGGAAAAAATCCTTCAGCTTTCACTTAAATAGCTTCAGAGCTTTGAAGTTGAAAACTGCACCTTCTTTTATCCAAAGTGAGCAAAACAACTTTTTCATCTCCAGCTTGTCGTGCAAAATATGAATTGCCATTTCATCAATACATCTATAGCCTCTGCCACTTCATGAACTTTCTTTGACAATCACCAACAATCATATTGTGGACTACTTTAATAATTCCTTGGTAACCTCATCTTTTGGAGGTTCGAGCAATCCTCATATAAAACCAATGTTGGACCACATTGAAAGTTGCCATAGGTGACAAACAGAATCCAATTTATCTCCTCACAAGTTTTCCTATCCAACAATAAAAAGCAAATAATTGAATGATTCTACAGTTTTTTATTTTAGTGAACTGCAGTTTTTCATTTTAGTGAAAACACATTCTACTACTAATTGAAATGTCTGCCAAATCCAACTAACCTATGAATGAGAACAAAATCTTTTTGATGTAGTGTAACAAATAATACAGGATGGTAGCATTAGTACCTTAGCAACACAATTATTGTGAAACACAGATGACAGTCATTGAACTGTCTCATATATACATATCCCAGTTGGTTGGATCACTCTCACACAACATTTGTTGTCTGTTCATTTTATAAAATAAAAATCTAGTATATTTATATATTCTTCAGGGTTTCCTTCACCTATAGTTTGTTTCCTGCTTGCAGAAATTTAAGAGCTTACTCAAAATAGGTATTTCCTTATGATACAGTATTGTAAGAACTTTCTCTTTATTACAGTCTGTTAAATTCATTAGTGACTGTCTTGTTTTAAGAATATTTAATCCTTAGAGACCATATTTTACCTTGTTATTCAGCTTCTTTGCTTTTTTCTGAATTTTGAATATTTTTATGTTAATACCTAAAAAATAGAAGCTAGCTACGGTGAAGGAACAAACATTACATAAAATATAATTATTTGTCACAACCTTCACATATCTTTTAAGAAAATTTATGAAAATTTCCACAGAATTAAAGAGATTAGTTTCTAAACAACGTTTACATCTTCAGTTATTTCCTTCATGACATCGTTACTGTCTCTAGATGTCGTAATATTTCTGTATGTATTACCGAACTCTAAAAATGAAACAAACTTACAGACAGAATCATTTGGTGGGATTTCAAAATTCATTATGCGATTTCCATTTTTAAAATAAATATTCTTTCACAAACAATTAAATCTGTCAGACCATATAATTGCTTTAATAGTTTAACATCTGGGTTTATTTCATGATTAAATGACCAAAAATAATCAGTCATGGCCGATTTATCCATCTGTTTATATCTAGTATTTTGAAAATGTTCTTTCGTTCTGATTTCTAAATTACGTTTGGTCCTTCCAATCTAAACAATTAAATTGATAAATGCCAGATTTTTTTTATCAGAAATTTTATCTTTCTTTTTTATAAAAATGTAGCAGATGTTAATACCTATATTTATTTTGAGGAACCAAAGTTAAACCAAATTCTTCAAACATTTTTTGAAAATGTTTATTAACCCAAGGATGGTAAGTAAACTTTTTTCAAATTATAACCATCTTTTATTTTTTAAGGGTAGAAACATCATTCACATTTTTTTGATAATTTTTCTCTTATGTATAACATCTTTGATTGAGGCTTCACGGGTGATCAGACGTGTCAAATTTAAGAAGATCGAGCTTTCGGCCATTTTACACTGTGGCCTTCATCAGGAACTAAGTAATTGCTGCGAAATGTGACGCTATACATATATTAATTGGTGGGCGGAGCATACCCTGGTCCGGCCAATGACCGAGTGTGGCTACTGCTGACTTGTAGGAGCCTAATGCTACACTGGTGCTCCTTGCATCTTTCCTCAATTGTCCATCTTGTTTGTCCCACATATACATGTCCATATTCACATGGAATTTTGTAAATGTGGACGTGTATATGTGGGACAAACAGGATGGGCAATTGAGGAAAGATGCAAGGAGCACCAGCATAACATCAGGCTCCTACAACCTGAAAAATCAGCAGTAGCCCAACATTGCATAGAGCAGGTCCATAAAATTGACTTCAATAACATTACAGTTCTGGAACAAACCAACAAATACTTTGACAGGATCATTAAGGAGGCCATTCAGATAAAAGCACATCCTTTCAATTTCAATAGGGATTCCGGTCTTCAACTGAGCCCAGCCTGGACACTGGCCATCAAAAGCATTTTGACTGCAGACTCCAATTGCACAGTTCAACTGACGGACCGTGCAGGAAACTTTTTTTGAGTAGAGGAAAAATCCATTTATGGATTTCTGCTGTGTTGGAGGGCACAGTGGGGTATGTGGGCTTCACCTCAAGGGTATTACTCCACTGAAAAACCTCCACCGGATTGGGAAGGAGAAATGTGCTGCAGTACCTCTTAAAGCACCCGCGCATTCCACTGCAATCGCAGTGCGATTCAGCTGTGTGGGTTTCTGATGCAGGGATACAGGCTCGACATTGAAGCCCAGCCTAATCTGCTGCCTATTTTGGGTGGCTTTTGGTAGAATTCCAGGTGTTATTTGTTAGGAAGTTTAGGGTAATTTATCACGCCGTAACGCTGTGTCTTAAGTTTAGGTGTTTGTCACTACAAGTATTACTTGCATGCATGTCAGTGATAGTCTATTATACCTTAAGGCTATCTAACTAAACCTAAATGTATATATAGTTTTGATTATCGGCATTGCCTATAATGGTCAGTTGTTATTAACTGCCTTTCGCATCATTAAAGTGTGTGAAAGCCTTCTTGTATTCCATGTATCTGCTTGGTCAATATTTGAGAGTGTGCACTCGGCAGGTGGCCTACCTATTCAATCAAAGAAAACCTCCTTTCTTTCTTTCTTTCTTTTTTTTTTTTTTTTTTTTTCAAGAGGAGGAAAAATCCATTTACGGAGCCCCACTGTGTTGGAGGGCACAATGGGGACTGTGGGACTTGCTTGTCCTTGGCAATACCCGCTAAAAAACCTCCACCAGATAATGAAAGGATAGTGTTCAGAGAGTGGTGTGGCTTAGTGCGGACCCGCATAGCAACCGTGTTAGTATGTGAAAGATGGGATGCTGGCACCCAATGGGTGAGAGTGCGTGGAAGGTATTACTAGGCTACAGACATGGAACCTGACTGCAGCCTAGGGGTTAAAATGTGGTAATAGGTAAGGACCGGTACCTGATTATTGGTGTCTTGGATTCCAACACATGTGGCGAGACTTGATGTTCTCCACATACAACTGGCTGGCAGTCTTGCGCTGTTGTTCTGTCATGTTGTTCTGCTGGTTCTCTGCCGGTGTTGCACGCAGAAGGAATGTCGAGTTCACAGAGTTCCTGAGGAGACCCTTGACGCTCGTAGTGAGCTCGTCCAGTTTCCGGTGTATGGGTTGGTGTTCTGTTGTGACGTCTGTGTAGTCTGGAGCTCTCTTAGGTCCTCCAGGGCGGTCAGCTTGGCCGCTATGACCAGGAACTGCGAATGAAGATCCTGAACAGCCTCCCCTTGGCCCCGGACTTCCTCCCTGAGCTGCTCCTGGCTGGTGATGTGGTCTGGTGTTGTCGGCTGTTGATGTTGCCGATGATGTTGAGCGCTCAGCTGCTGCTGAGTGGAGGGACAGGCGATGCCTTCCTGCAGGGATGCAGGGGGCAGAGCGCCTGACCGTTGAAGTGGCTGTGCCTTCCACAGGAGGCACAGTAGCGGCGGCGGCGGCGAAGGTCGTGTTCTGTGCGGACCGAGGTGAGGCTGGAAGCACCACAGTAGTGGCACTTTGGCTCAGCCGCACAAGATTCAGCCGCATGCCCGTAGGTGCAGCAGCGGCGGCATGGAGCTTGTCGGTCTTGTCGGCTGCCGTTAGCTGAGGCAGCTTCCAGTTCCGCGTGGCTGGTTAACTCCACCCGGACGAGTGGTGTCGGGCCTCGGGCTGAGGTGATGTGGGTGGCTCTCATTGCTGAAGGCCACTGCTGTTGCGCTGCGGCAAGCACGTATCGTGGCACTTCCGTTACCACTATGCTCGTGCGGTGGTGCAGTGGTTGAGGTGGCGCTGGCTGGCTGGCGCTGGCGACCGGCCTGCTCCCGGCTGGGAAGCAGGGCCAGGTTCTGGCTGCGGAGTTGCAGCACGTTCCTCCTCCGCTGGCTGTATGGCGGCGATGACTGCTGGTTTCTTCTTTGCTCTCTTGGCACGACCCATGTTACTGCTCTGAAGGTTCGAGATGTGTTGCAAAAAAAGCCCCTCCCAGGAATTTTGTCAAAGAAAACTTTTTTCTAGTGGAGGAAAAATCCGTTTATTGATTTCCACTGTGTTGGAGGGTACAGTGGGGTATGTGGACTTCACCTCAAGGGTACTACTCTACTAAAAAACCTCCACCGGATTGGGAAGGAGAAATGTGCTGCGGTACCGCTTAAAGCACCCGCGCATTCCAGGAGGTAATCATAGCTGTCTCGCAGTGCGATTCAGCTGTGTGGGTTTCTGATGCAGGGATACAGGCTCGACATTGAAGCCCAGCCTAATCTGCTGCCTATTTTGGGTGGCTTTTGGTAGAATTCCAGGTGTTATTTGTTAGGAAGTTTAGGGTAATTTATCACGCCGTAGCGCTGTGTCTTAAGTTTAGGTATTTGTCACTAAAAGTATTACTTGCATGCATGTCGGTGGTAGTCTATTATACCTTATGGCTATCAAAGTAAACCTAAATGTAAATCTAGTTTGCATTATCGGCATTGCCTATAATGGTCAGTTGTTATTATCTGCCTTTCAGCATCGTAAAATTGTGTGAAAGCCTTCTCGTAGTCCATGTATCTGTTTGGTCGATATTTGAGAGTGCGCACTCGGCGGGCGGCCTACCTATCAATTGTAGGTGCGACTCTATGCCACTCACGGGGGACCCTCTTTCCCCGGGGCCGCCTCGGCCAATCATTGGCGCAAGGACTTGAGGGTTGTGGGAGGTGTGTGTGTGTGCGCGTGTGCGTGCGCGTGTGCGTGCGCGTGTTTAACTCTGATCAGCGATGTAGAACATCTGGAAAGTTAACTAGGTTTTCCGGATACTGTTGTATGTCTACCTCTGGCTCCCAGAGATTAATTGTTCTTTCAAAAAGAGACAGTGGCCTTGCGTGTTTATCCTGTGTTGTGTCGTATTCCCCCAGTGCCCTTATTAGTTGATTGTGTTTTATGTTCTTCTCGAGTAGATTGAAGCTGAGTCTTTTAATGAATTGCTCGATGGAGCGCATTTTTAACTCCTCGTGAAGTTGGTATGCCGGTGCGAGTGATGGTATCCTGGTGATAATACGAAGTATTCTATTTTGCATTGTTTGCAATCTCTTAATGTGCGTTTTGGCTGCATGTCCCCATACGGGGACAGCGTATGTTAGGATGGGTCTAATAAGTGTTTTATATGGTGTTTTCCCTATCTCTAGTTTTAGTGAGCTGCTTGTATTAATAATTGAGTACAGTTTATTTGATTGGGCATTTGCTTTTGCTCTTACTGTGTTAATGTGTTGTTTCCACGCAAGGCCCTAATCCATTGCTACACCTAAGTAGGTAATTGTGTAACCCTATCAGCAGCTAAAGCTGAGCTCCTCATAATTCTTCCAAGCTGTTTGGCATCTAAATTTCTCCCCAACTAAAATTAAACAAAAACAAAAATCGGGTGCTAGTACTGCATCCTCCCCATCAACCCGAAGGTACTTCGGTAACCTTTAAATTTACTCCCAATCAAAAACCTACATCACCTTCATCCGACAAACTCAATTCTAATCCTACCTGCGGTAAAACCCTTAACGGGTGGGCACGCAGCAAAAACCTTCTGGCTGTATACAGCCAGCCAGCACGAGCGAGCGAGGTAATTGTGTCCTTCCATTCGATTTCATCGTTCCGGAATGTTAGTGGCATTAGGCCATGTTTGTTGTGGCAGTGCATGATTCGTTTAGTAAATATTATTGCTTGTCTTTTTCGCTCGTTTACTTTTATACGCCATTTGGTGAGCCATGGTCTAGGTTGGTCAATGCATTACGTAGCCTTTTGGCTATTATTCTAGGTGCGGTCGATTGTGTGGCTAGTGCTGTGTCGTCGGCGTTTAAGTACTTATCTACTCTCACTGTTTCCGGTATTTTGACGTATAAATTAAATAGGACTGGTCCCAGTAGACTGCCTTGGGGTACTGCTGCCCTAATGGGTCTTAATGAGGTTTCGTTTTCTATGGTTGTTTAGAAAATCCTATTAAAGAGATAATTCTTGATTATGGTTACTAAGGAGTCCGCGAACCCTAGTGTTACAAGTTTTCGGAGTAGTCCAGCATGCCAAACTCGGTCGAAAGCCCTTTCGATGTCTAGTAAGACCACACCTGTCGATCGATTAGTGTTGAAGCCTTTCGTAATTGATTCAGTTAGTCGGAGCAGTTGCATTGTGGTCGAGTTTTGGCTTCTAAAACCAAATTGCTCGTTGATCAGTATGTCGTTCTTTGTTATGCGGGTGTTAATGCGTTTTAGTAGTATCTTTTCCAGAACCTTGCTCATTGTATTTAGAAGGCTAAATAGCATATAGTTTTCTGGTAGCGATTGATTCTTTCGCGGCTTGGGAAATAATAGTATTTTGGCCTCCTTCCATTAAAGTGGGAATCTGCCTTTTTCAGTGGTATGATTGAATATGTTCTCTAGTAGCTTCAGTGTATTCGTTGGCAGATGTTTAAGTGCAATATTTGGGATTTAGTCTGGCCCCGGGGCCTTTCTTGTAGGTAAGTGCTTAATTATCCATTTTATTTCTCCCGCGTTAGTTCTACTTGTTTTATTGTGTGTTTGGGTGTGGTCCAGGTTGTCTATTGTTTCCGTTTCGGCTACGAAAGCGTGGTCTGATGGATGGACATTAGGCTGGAAGGTTGTTTCAAGGGTATCGGCAAACGCTTCGGCTATGTCTCGGGGAGTTTCGGTAATTCCAGTAGGTGTGTGTGTGTGTGTGCGTGCGTGCGTGCGTGCGTGTGCGGGTGAGACATTTCGTTATGCGCCAGATCGTATGGTTTTGAGGATGTATTTCGCTTAGCATGTCATTCCATTGCTTTTTGGTGTATTCTCGGATATGTTCGCTAGCTAGATTGTTTAGTTCGTTGTACTGGTTACGATGTATTAGATTGCGGGATCTTTGCCATTGAAGTCTAGCTCGATTTCTTTCTTGGATTATTACTCTGATATCGCGGGGGAAACGTTTGTTTGTCGACGTTGAATATCTAATAGGGACGTGTTTCTTTGTGGCTTGCTTTAACGCTTTGATTGAATTGTTTATTGTTTCGTCCTGTTCGTCGTGTGTTTCCATTGTTGTTTCCTCGATTGTGTTTTTCAACGTGGTTTCGAAAGCCTCCCAGTCGGCTTGTCTGTAGTTTGGCCTGGGAGATTCTAATTTAAACGATAAAACGATTTAAACGCTTCTAAGCGGTTTAATTTTGGAAGAGATGCTTGGTGATGTTGGACGGACTTTTGTATTACTATGGCTGTCCGTCCCCCTCTTCTATTTCTGTCGTTTCGGTAAACCGAACAACCTGGAACTGAGAAGCGGTCTGTAGGTCCCAGGTGTGTTTCATTTAATAATGCGAGTTGGATGCTGTTTCTTTGGAGGAAAGCTGTAAGTTCATTTCTTTTTCTACGGAGGTTGTTGCAGTTCCAGTATACTGTGTTTATGATTGTTGTGTTAGACATCGCTGATATGTGTTAGTATTCCCAGAAGTCTTGTTACATAGTCAAAGATGTACAGGGGGCCAAAGTTTGGTGATGCTAAAATCTTCAAGAGCCACCTGGCATGATCTTGGAAGATCTGCCGGCCTATGTTTACGTTGGGGATTCCTAGTTTTATTAGGAAATCCGCCAATGTAAGGCCGTTTTCAAATGCTTCGCGGTGGGATAGCGTGTCTGGAATCAATATGCTTGATTCTTTAAGGTGTGGGGGAATTCTATTTCTTTGTGTTTTGTCTGTATGTGTTTCTTTGGGTTGCGTAACTGGGGGTGCACGCTGTACTTGAGTGGCTGTGGCTTGAGCGGGTGTGATCCACTTGAAGGGCCTGGGACGGGATGGGTCCTACCGTGACGGTCCTGAAATAACCATTGTCCTTCTGCTCTTGACGGGCCAGCCTTGGAAAAATTTTGGTGGTGTTCTTTTGGAGTGGGGTTTCCAGGCTGGGTCCTTGGCCTTGATTTGTTTAGTGCGGCTTGGTATTTGATGCAACCGCGCCGAGTTGCACCATGACCTTGCTTTCCACAGAGGGCGCACTAGCGCTCTTCTATGGGCACTTTACAGCTGTATGAGGGGTGGGGGCCTGTGCATTTGGCGCATGTTTCGGTGGGAGCCTGACATTCTCTTTGTGTGTGCCACAGGTTTTGGCAACGCTTACATTGCTTTGGCTCTGGAACGGTCCTATATTCTTCAACTCTTATTTCTAACGTGGGCTAAATATTTGAGGCCTCTAATCTGCCTATTTTCGGTGGTGTCCTCCAGTTCAACAAGGAACATCGGGAGGGGGTTCCTAGTCCTGGTTCTAGAATGCATCTGCACTGCCCTAATGGCCTCAAATTGGTGGCGTGCCAGTTCCTGTCTTATGTGTTCGTTGAAGTGGGCACACAATCCTTTAATAACATATCTAATGGTCCTAGTGTCAGAGTGGGGGAGTAGGTAAAATTGTGTGCCCTCTGCCTTGAGGTGCTCCAACATATTGTGGTAGTCACTCAGGCAGTACATCTTTAAGGCGAGGTCACCGGAGCGATATGCTCAATGTATTGTGTAGGAGTATTTGGGTCTGTACTTGTCAAAGGCTTGTGTGAGTTGAGTGTGTGTATGTGTGTTGACTGACTTTTGTTTACGTACAGTGGTGCCAAGTTTGGCTTGTACTCTGGGTAATTGTTTTGAGTTTTGGGAGGTGCCCTTATTGCGTCTGCATAAGTTTCAGGGATAGGTGACTGGGGAAGTGGTGGCGGTGTGGGGAGTTCGATGTCAGATTCGGATTCATGTGAGGGTGTTTGAATTGTTTCAGTAGAGTGCTGGATGTGTGTTGTGAGTTGTGCAGTACTTTCAGTTTTAGGTATGGTGTCGGTGAATTTGGCTGTAGTATTTTGTGGTGTCTTTGGCTGTGTGGGTGTGTTTGTTTGTATGTTATTGTTTGTGAGATCCTTGTGTGTGTTTTGTGCTTGTTTTGGTGTGGTTTGATTTGGTGTGCTTTGCTTTGGTGTGGTTGGCAGAGTGTTATGTTTAGTTTGTGTGTGTGATCTCATGTGTGGTCTAGTTGGAGAGTTCGGAGCTGGGTTTTTGGTTGGTTTTTGTGCAGTGTTTCATGAAAGAAGTCAGTAGGAGAAGAGAAAGAACAGATAGAGGGCGCTAAAAAGCCCAAAAGACAGAGGACCTGCCCGAGGGCGCCTAAGGTCCTAGGACTGTTGGCTGCGGCCTTGTCTTTCTACCCTGCTAAACTGCTATGTAGTTACCACTTGTGTGGGCCACTGTTTCCGATGCTGGCTTGGATCCCTTCTTCTCACCTGCCTTAGGCTAGTCAGGCTCTTCTGTTCCGTAGATGTTTTCTTCTCGAAGGTCCTCAAAGAAAACGACTAACTCCAACCACACGTGTTCAGTGACCAACCTCACAGAAAATGCCAAAGCGGAAGGTAGCTGTGTCCATCGCCAGCCGAGCCAGTCCAATATTGTCACTCGGTCAATGGCCGGGGCAGGGCGTACTCCGCCCATCGATTAATATATGTATAGCATCACATTTTGCAGCAATTACTCAGTTCCTGATGAAGGCCATAGAGTGTAAAAATGGCTGAAAGTCGATCTTGTTAAATTTGATGCGGCTGATCACCTGTAAAGCCTTAATCAATAATGTTTGCCGCAAAAGCTTCAAGTCTAACATATAAAATCTGTATTAAAGCCATTAATTAAAGCAGTATTAATAATGTGCTTATATTCTCTAATTATACTACATTATATTGTATTTTGTAAGTATTTGGTAATACATACAAAAATTTTACATCTAGCAACTGTAACAATGACAACAAGGAAATGACTCGATATAAATAATGTTTGTGAAAATTTAATTGTGTAGATGTTCATCAGTTTTCTTAAAAGATAAGTGAAGTTTGTGGCTAATAATTGAGGAGCATTTTTCAAAACTCAATAGGTGTGCAAAATGCATTTCTGAGAATCCCCCCCCCCCCAATTTATGGGCAATACTAATTGGTTAGCACAGCAACTATATTAATCATTCAATTCTCCTTCCTGAAACTGTCTCATTGAATGTGAAAAGAAACAAATAGAATAGTTTAACTAGTACAAATTTGAGGTTTGAAAATGCGTTTTATTAAAAACTGATAGATGCGATTAACCTTTCCTCTTGAGCGAGGAATTAACACATCAAGTTTTGTTATTTTTAATTATGTATTTATTATTCTTTATTTATTTTCACCTTTTCATAATACATAATGTTTTATACAACCAACATATTAATGTTATAAGGATTATTTTATTAGGTATAAACTTAGAAACTAAGTACTGCTACATTCACAATAACAATATTTTGTTTTATTTATATAACAAACATATTGAATACATACAAAGAAATTTCAAACAATATGAATATGTAAGCTTTAATCTTCTAGTATGTCTTAATAAAATTCTTTTGCAGTTTCTGAAATTTCAAACAATTTAGCTAGATTTTGAGCATTCTGTTTCTTTTCTTTGCTCATTCTACTAATTTTGGGAACATTTTGCTGCAGGACTTGCTGTGCAGTTTCATCAGATCCACCTCCACAGGCAAAGTAGAATATGTATTCTACACATAATTTATGGTCTTCTTTTGATTGCTTGGAATATGTTATGATTCGCTGGGTATTCATTTTGAAAGGAAGCTTTGACTTCACTAGCTTCATTTTCTGTGTGATTTGACTTCACTGTTTGTTTTGCACTTTTGTTCAAGTCCTTAATTTTCCAGTCTTTGAACAACACTTTCACAGAGCTGTGATTTTGTAATATCTGATGGTACTCATCAGGACTCAATATATATTTTTTCTTAACTCTGTTTCAATTCTGTCAAAACTCTTTATCAGGAGGCATATAACTTTGCCCATGTATTGGTAGATATGTGAAATGCAGCGAAATGTTTTACTCTTCTCCAGGAAAGCAAGAAGCATGAACATCATCACACTATTCTTGTTCTGACTAGGGCAAGAGTCTGAAAATAAATGAATGGTAGGAGCATTGCTGGACATCCTTTCTTCCAGTGCCAACAAGAAGTGGTGCAAAGCTGAGGCAACCTGATTGCAGCCTTTAGCAGATTCAGTTTCAACCATGTATATAAGGAAGTGACAACTTTGTTCTGGGTTTTAGATAGAATCATTATACATAGATTATACAGCCACATCTTGCATAGAATACCTCGCTAACACAAAATTTAGGCAGTGGTTGATTCTGCTGCATATCAAAACAAATAGTGATTGCCTTGGCGTTTTCCTCTTTCAGTAGCTGATAAAATCTTTTTGAACACAGTTTGTGCAGTCTGTACATGGTTCTTAGTTCGTTTTTCTATTCCGCATCTGCCTCTGTCTTAATCTTTATCAGTCCCATTTTGCAGGTTGAGGCATAGTGTCAGTGTGTGGTGTATGGAATGAAAGATTGAAGAAGTTGTAAAATATGTATTTATACTTTGACAATGAGCAGACTGGTAGATTTCTTAATCTTCTTTCGTTGCATATGTTGGTCCACATTTTTCTGATATGAAGTTCTGGAGGTAAATATCATCTCCTTGATTTTGATCTTTCATAGTGGCTTTCTCTATGTCTGTATTTCTTAATGTCTGGCTTTGTAGCAGCAGAGATGCCCTTCTGTAATATTCCTGTTTTGTCACCTCTGGTTTCCTTTGGCACATTCCCAGATAAGTGAAATTTTCTAGCCAGGAGAAGTTTTATATCTTTTGACACCCCTGTGATTCCTTGGAAGCTTGCAACACATACTGATAATACTCGGCCATCATTAGCTGTCACGCTGTATTTAATGCTAACAGTCTGCTTTCTATTTGCAGCTTCTTTCTTCACCACTCTGCAATTAGGAGATGTAATACTCATATATTTCATAAGGAATTTATTTTGATCTATTTTGTTGAGCACGAAAACATGTGGGTGAAATCCACTTACATCATGAGTCAAATCAGCTACATCTAGTGCTTATGCCCTTTACCTTTAGGATTTCATGGAGTGCACTGAAGACCATGTGAACAGTGCAGTGTCTCAACATAAAAATGCAATGTAAGTATAATAAAGCTTTCAGAAATGAATGTGAAATTCAAGCGCACAACCTGAGTTTGCAGTTATTGCCAATGGTGCAGCAGTGTACAAAGCTTGCTGAAATGATTGAGAATTCCAAGATCGCAACAATGAGATGGTAGTTAGTGCCAATATGCATTTCATAGAATTGATGTTGCTACAGGCTGGATCATAAAATCACAAAATAGCATCTATCAACTTTTGCTTTAACTGAGCAAGTGCATCTATTGAATTTTGAAAAAAAGCTGCTAATATTCCTTATCTTCTACACAGGAAATAAATCAAATTTTGCAAAAACTGATTTCACAGAACGATGCAGAATGTGAAAATTATGCCGATACTATATATAACTCAATTTTGTAAAATTTTGCATCTATCAAGTTTTTGAGAAAACGCTCGTCAATTATATTTTATGTAGTATTTTTATATTTCTCAAAACATGCATTTTTGCTGCAAGTTCTGTTGATTTGATCATCTTCATTCATCACCATGATGTAATCATTAAACATATGTTGAGTTGCACAAATTTTGATGCAATCTCAGTGTACTTTTATCTCTCTCCCTCTCTGCCTCTCTCTCTCTCTCTCTCTCTCTCTCTCTCTCTCTCTCTCTCTCTCTCTCTCTCTCTCTCTCTCTCTCTCTCTCTCTCTCTCTCTCTCTCTCTTAACCAGTGATTTCACTTGGCACCAAAATAAGGAAAATAAATGCTACCATTGTCCAGATAATAAATGTTTGAAAAGTTTTTTCCTTCTTCATTTTGTTCCTGTGCTTTATACTTGTATTTGAATGTAATTTTCTCAGCATAAATAAATAAATAAATAAATAAAAATGTCATTCTTAAGAGTACATATAGTTTTTGTGTTACATTAAGCACATATTAAATGCATATTATACCTGTAAGTAGTGTCCAAACAAATTATTAAATTATTATTCAAAGTAAATCTATAATTATGCTGGATGAGTCAACATGAAAAATTCAATGCCATGGCCAGAATTTGAACCACGGATCTCCTGGTTTCCATCCAGTCGCTCTAACCCATTGAGCTACCATGATCAACATGCTGTCCTGACATTAAATTCTCCATTTGACTCATATATTTCCCCGGTAGACCACTAGGGGCTCTCGCATCTGAGATACACCGTTTGTAGTGACTTACTAGCGTAAGTACTTGAGTCCCAGGCTTCATCATTTAACTTTATTATTTTAGTTAATTGATGAAAATTAATCATTTCTCCACACTAGCCGTTTATAGGCTAAGGTTTTTGATGGATAGAGTCAACATGAAAAATTCAATGCCATGTCCGGGATTTGAACCACGGATCTCCTGGTTTCCATCCAGTCGCTCTAACCCATTGAGCTACCATGGTCAACTTGCCTTTTTCTTGATTTTTAAACTTTAAAGGCTTTATTGTATGTGCTTAAACTTTCTATTCATTTCGGGTTTTCTTTCCTTTCTTGTCTCCCCCCTCCAACTAATATTTTATCAATAGCAAGGCTATCCTGAGTTTTGTAGCTTAAAGGGATAAGTCATTCATAAGCATTTTAATATTATGATCTTAGTCACCATTGTTACGTTCTTTGTAGATGACTGTTGTATGTTAATTTTGGAGAAAACAATTATTTGTCTTAATACAAATATTACAATAAAATATAATAATTTGCTGCAAACTTCACTTACCTGTTCAAGAAATTTTAAATTTCTCACTATGCTCAGGACTAGGTTTGCAAATATATTATCTACATCTTCAGCTATTATATATTTGCAAAACTAACTAGGCAATGTACAATATCTAGAGTATATAGTTTTCCTAAAGTTGAACAGCCACTAAGATACAATTGAGATCACAGTGCATCATCCATGTATTCCTGAATTTTTCATCAATTTATTCATCCCCTATATTTCATACAGAGAATACATAAACACAATACTCACAGACAAAGGTGCATGTATACTTTGTTACATTAACAGTGAATAAATCTATCTAACTAAACATCATCATCAGCATGTCCATTACTGGAAACTGGTTTTGATCTGCCCTAAATATCTAAGTCGTGCTTGTCATAGTAATCAGTTTTACATAGCTTAGACACTCCCATATGGCAATTACGGCCTTCAGGGTAACCTTTTTTTCATCCATATGATCCAAATACATAGGATACGTCAACAGGTTTAACAAATACAATCTGTACATAACAGTATTAAAATAATAAAATATAATAAAATATGCAGAGGGTACCTTTACTATTTAAGCTTTAATTTAACCTTTTATACTCATCTATAGAGTAGACTGGGTTTTCTACAAGGTACTTTTTAATTGCTTTAAGTTTAAATTTTTCTCCTGTTATCTGTTTTATTTGATTCGGTAAATGATTGTACAATTCTTTAGATTTATTTTCTATATTTTTGTTACTTAATGTTCCTCTTAATCTGTTTAAGAAATAATTTTGTTTTGTTCTTGTGTTATGTGTATGTATGTACATGTTTTTATTTTGGTTGCTAGAATTTTTTGTTACGTATTTAATGCACTCATATATATACAATGCTGTAAATGTTAATATATTTAATGTTTTATAGACATTTCTACACGAATCCTTCCTTTTTAATCTACAAATTATTCTGATGGCATATTTCTGGAGTCTTAATATTCTTACCATTGCTTTTTTCTGTACATTTCCCCATAATACCACCCCATAGCATAAATGAGAGTGTATGACTGCATAGTAAATTTGCTTTAGAGTTTCTCTATCCATTTGTTGTGCTGCCTGTTTTAAAATATATAGTCCCATATTTATTTTCTTTACTACTTTTTCAATGTGTTGTTTCCAATTTAGTTTGTTATCTATTATTAGTCCAAGGAAGTTAGTTTTTGTTACTTCGAGTATTTTTTTATTATCTAATGTTAGTTGCATATGTGATTGTGTTTCTTTGTTTAAGGTGATTTGCATCCATTCTGTTTTGCTTGTATTTATTACCATGCCTAGTTTTCCTAACTCACTACTAATTTTTTCAAGTATAAGATTGGATTTATTTTGTACTTCACTTTCCGTTTTTCCATTCAAAATAGTATGCTTTGTTGGTGAATAAACTTTTCACTGTTTTCTTAAAAAGATTTTGGTTTTGGATTTCCCTGTTTGTGGCCTTTTATTATATATTTTAATCCCAATATATTGTGGACTTTTCTCGACCAGTGCTAACCAATGATTATGGTATTTTATATCTCTTTTTCCTCTTGTGTTATGACCATGATGATGTTGCTTTTTTTAAAAAAATGTTATAATTACTGTGTACATATTGTAACGGGGAGCGCTGAAACACCCTGTGAGCAGCTGGCAACGGAAGACAGGGGAGGCTCGGTTAGCCACGCCTTTCCCTCGTTTGTCTTATAGTGGTGACAGCCAGCGGTCGGAAAGAAACATAATTGTGCGTCTGTTTTCCTTCCACCTGGTTCTCGATCTTTCTGTTACCAGAACAATCGTGTAAACACCAGAAACCGGCGATATTCCTATAAAGAGGGTTACAGACAGACAGTGTGAGTCAGTTGTTGAGTTGGTTTTGGTGTAGTCAGTCAGTTGTTGGTTTGAGTTGGTCAATCAGTTGGTTAGTGAATGAGGACAGTTCTTGGTGTAAGAAGAGTTAGTCAGTGACGTGTTAATGAACGAAAGGATTGTGAATGAGAAGACTGCGTGCATCGGAGTTTATGTAATCGCGAGTACAAGTGAAGTTGTAACGGACGAACTGGTAAATCGTAATTGTGAGCATTACATAATTCTGTGTAATTGGCAAGTGTTAAACTGTAAGTCGGTAGAAATAAAGAACATTGTTGAGTGGTGTAATTGGACTTTTTATTCCACGAACCCACAAAGTCACACTGGTGTCAGAAGTGGGATAACAACATCACCGAACATTACAACGATGGAGGCAGCATTAGAAAAGATTTTAGCGGAACTGCAAGAAATAAAGACGGCTAAAGACAACATCACCAGGAAGATGGAAGAAATGCAGGCCGAATTAACAGAGAAGCTGGAGACTAGAAATAACCTGGCCGCGGAAGTGCTGGAGACTAGAAATAACCTGGCCGCGGAGTTGAAACTAATCAGGACGGCTAGGGAGAACATCGCCGAGAAGATGGAACAAATGAAGGCCGAGTTAACCACGGAAATGAGAGCAGCGAATGACGGTCTGGCTACCGAAATGAAGGTGGCGAATGAGGCTCTCGCCGCCAAGTTTGAGGAACGGTTGGCCGGCGTGGGGAATGACGTCACGAACCCGGGCAAGCGGAAGGGTCAAGTAGACGACCGCCTTAATGATTTAGAGGAAAAGGCCGACAACATCGCAAAGCCCCTCGCCCGCCTGACGGAGGAAAACCGGCCTTATGTGTGGACGGAGGACGCCGAAGACGCTTTCCAGCACCCGAAGGGGACCCTGTGCAGTGCTCCTATTTTGGGTTTCCCACAACCGGGTGGCGCCTTCATTGTGGACACCGACGCCAGCGACCATTGCATTGGAGGTGTCCTATCGCAGATCCAGGACGGCCACGAGCGCACAAGAGTGGAAGAGGAGGAGCGTGCCGCAGCAGTCCGAGTAGTTGTGGCAGTGCCTGCTGAAGGCTGGGATAGCGCAGGCCTGAGGAGGGAGCAGCTGGCGGACGCAGACTTGGGGCCACTCTTGAGGGAAGTGGACGCAGGGACGAGACCGACCTGGGAGGACATCGCACCGAGGAGCGCCACCTACAAGTCGCACTGGGCCCAATGGGACTCGTTGAAGACCGGAGTGGGCGTGCTGTTCCGGGTATGGGAGTCACCCGATGGGAAGGCGCAGAGAGGACAGTTGGTACTTCCCCGGAGTAAGGTCCCGGAAATCTTGGAGGAAGTGCACGCCGGTACTTCAGGAGGACACCTGGGAGCGAACCGAATGATTCACAAACTACGGCAGCGCTACTTCTGGCTGAGACTCCGAGCAGATGCTGGTGGTACACCTGGACCGCCTCGCACGCTACGATGGGGCTGTTCGAGGGCGAACAGCTTTGAGAAGGGAGCAGTGTAACGGGGAGCGCTGAAACACCCTGTGAGCAGCTGGCAACGGAAGACAGGGGAGGCTCGGTTAGCCACGCCTTTCCCTCGTTTGTCTTATAGTGGTGACAGCCAGCGGTCGGAAAGAAACATAATTGTGCGTCTGTTTTCCTTCCACCTGGTTCTCGATCTTTCTGTTACCAGAACAATCGTGTAAACACCAGAAACCGGCGATATTCCTATAAAGAGGGTTACAGACAGACAGTGTGAGTCAGTTGTTGAGTTGGTTTTGGTGTAGTCAGTCAGTTGTTGGTTTGAGTTGGTCAATCAGTTGGTTAGTGAATGAGGACAGTTCTTGGTGTAAGAAGAGTTAGTCAGTGACGTGTTAATGAACGAAAGGATTGTGAATGAGAAGACTGCATGCATCGGAGTTTATGTAATCGCGAGTACAAGTGAAGTTGTAACGGACGAACTGGTAAATCGTAATTGTGAGCATTACGTAATTCTGTGTAATTGGCAAGTGTTAAACTGTAAGTCGGTAGAAATAAAGAACATTGTTGAGTGGTGTAATTGGACTTTTTATTCCACGAACCCACAAAGTCACAATATAGAACTAGATTATACATATAGAGGCAAGGTTGCGTCAAAATTCTTGTTTTAAAAAGTGGTCTGCAGGATGTTCAACTCGAATGTGTCATTTTGCATATGATTTTCTTTTGAATTTGAAAAAGTCTGTCAGAGCCTGTTGCGTTTCCCCATAAAGTTATTCCATATGCAAGTAATGAATGAAAAGTAACTGTAATATACGATTTTTCTTGTTTCTAAATTTGTAATCTGTGCCAAGCAGGACATGTTGAAACAGGCAGTTTTTAATTTTTTTTCTATATAATTTAATTGTTTAGTCCATTTAAGGCATTCATCTATAAATAACCGTAAAAGTTTAGCTTCTTTTGAGGTAGCTGAAGTTAATGAGTTATTTGTGTGTTTTCTACTGTAGTCTTAAAATGTACAATTTCAGTTTTAGTTTTATTTAATTTCAGACCATTGCATGTAAACCATGCTTCCAGTTGTTTTATGGCCTGGTCAATGTTTGTTTTTAAATTATCAATATCTGACCCACTTAAAATAGTTGACGTGTCATCAGCATAAAACATTGGTTGTCCGTTGACTGTAACTGAAAGATCATTCGTGTAAATTACATAAAGTAGTGGACCCAGTACGGAACCCTGCAGAACCCCATTTTTAATTTGTTCCCATTTTGTATGTATAGGACCAGAACTGCCCTCCGGTATAATTTTCTGTTTACAGCCTTCTGAATATGATTTGAACCATTCCAAGTTTGTGTCTTATGCTGTACCGGTGTAGTTTACTTATTAATATTTTGTAGTTTACACAGTCAAACGCTTTAGATATATCACAAATTAGGGCAGCAGTTTGTCTTTTTTCGTCCAAATATTTTGCTACTTTGTTTACAAAATCCATGAGTGCAGTTTTAGTTGATAATTTTTTTCTAAATCCATGCTGAGAGCTATTAAGAATGTTTGCATTTTCAAGGTAGGTTATTAGTTTTAAATGTACTAGTTTTTCTAGAATAATTGAGAAAGTTGGAAGTACTGAGATTGGGCAGTAATTTTTTAGTTCGTCTTCCCCACCTTTGTGAATAGGATGGATTATGGCATATTTCATTCTTTCCGGAAAAACTCCCATCATAAGTAAGTGGTTGTATATGCAAGCAAGTGGCACACAGTTCTTCTTGTACTTTTTTAACTAACAGTGGTGGGATTTCGTCCCATCCTTTTGATATTTTTTGGTTTGGATGCAGATATTATCTTTTTGACCTCAAATGGAAACTCTATTCCTAAATCAAAATCAAGTGCTGCATGTAGATTGTTTGCCCATTTCTTGTAATGCCTTTGGGACTGAGGGGGGAGTATCCTGAATCATATCTGCTGCCTCAGTAAAGTATTTATTTAATTCTTCTAACCTGTTCTTGCTGTTTCTGTTTAAGTGGCTACTTGAATTGATTTGGTTTAAGTGTTTACTTGCACCTAGTTCATTTTTTATTACTTTTCAGGTTGCTCTTGTTTTGTTTTCAGAATTTTTTATGTATCTTTCTATTGCCATGTATTTGGCTTTCCTAATAATACTTTTATATATTTTGTTGTACTTATTATAATACTGACGTAATTGTATACTATTGGAAGATTTTAGGTTTCTGTGTAGGATTCTCTTTCGTTTGCTTGAAATCCGTATGCCTCGTGTACACCAACTTAGATTGAAATTTTTTTAATATTTGCTTGCATGTAACCTTCGGGAAAGAATGATTATATGCCAAAAGAAATTCTCTTAGGAAATCATTGCAGTTTTCATCTACAGTTTTTGTATTACACAACGGCCAGTTTGTGTTAGCTAACTTTTCTTTGAACTCGGAGATATTTTGCTCATAAAAATATGCATTGTTTTATACTTTTTTTACTCCTGCTGTTCTTGTTTTCTGTAAGGTTTACAAGAAAAGCTTTATGGTCGGATAAACCTGTGTCTATTGTGAAACATTTACTTTTACTAAAGAGTGTATTAGTGATCATATTATCTATACTTGTAGATGATCTACTGGTTACTCTTGTTGGTTCTCTTATGCTATGGGTGAAATCATGTTGTTTAAGTATTGAAATTACATTTTTTGTTTCACAACTATTTTCCCTGAGTATGTCTATATTCCAATCAGTAGCAATTATAAAACAAACGGTATATCTCGAATGCGACAGCCCCTGGTGGTCTACCGGAGAAATACAGAAGTCAAATGGAGAATTTAATGTCATGATGGCAAGTTGGCTATGGTAGCTCACTGGGTTAGAGCGACTGGACGGTAAACCAGGAGATCTGTGGTTCAAATTCTGGCCGTGGCATTGGATTTTTCTTGTTGACTCTAGATTTATTTGTTTTTATTTTGAGCTGTAAAAATGTAATTTTAGTGCTATTTTTTTATGATGCTTTGTAAAAAATGTTGCAAATGGCAGAATAAATCTGAATCTATTTCTCCAGAAACAAAAAGAACCTTGTATATCCAAACCTTATATCTGACAACCGCCCTATTTCTAATGGTCCAGGCATTCCAATACCTCAACCTCCAGAGTCAGTACAAGATATTGTAGCTGCTACAAACATATTAAGTGATAGTGATGATCCAGCAGATTCAAGTTTAGCAGATCCTAATTACAAGTTTGATAGAAATCTGAACCATGAGTGTTAACTCAGTCTTAACCCAGTGACCTTGCAAGAGATCTAGGTCTAACCAAAGGAAAGAAAGAATTACTTGCATTTAGATCGAAAGAGAAGAATTTACTTGCTGAAGGTCCAGCTTCATTTCTATAGAAAGAAAAATGCAGTGTACACCTTACTTCAAACAGGGAGGTGATTTGGTATTTTGTTCTAACAAACCTGGATTAATGAATGAATTTGGAATAGAGTATGAAAAAGAAGCTTGGAGGCTCTTTACTGATTGCTACAAAGTGAGATTAAAAGCTGTTCTTTTACCTAATGGTGATAAATATACATTGGTCATTCAGTGCACTTAAAGGAAACTTATGAAAACCACTGATCCTTACAAACGTAAAATTGTCTGATCATAAGTGGATGATCTGCGAGGACTTGAAGGTTATATGTATGGTACTTGGCCAGCAGGCAGGATTTCTGATTAAAACAGTAGCACGGATCAGAAGCAAATTGCCAGTTCACCAAACCCTCATTTCAGAAACTAAAAATATTTTGTAATTAAACCTCCATGATTATGAAGCAATACTATTCCCCCCACTACACTTTAAGCTTGGTATGATGATGCAGTTTGTAAAAGCCTCCCTAAAACTTCCCAAACATTTGTGTGAATGATTTCTTTATTTGTTAGAGTTGAAACTCAAGTGTTTTTGTTGGATTTGAAATCTGCCAATCCATTTGAGTTTGTTACTAAAATAATGTATGATGAAACGGAGATGTGAACTGCATTCTGAGATATAGTTTTCAAATTTTTTGGGAATACAAAAAGTGCAATTACAAGAATATTGTCCAAAGCATGCTTCAGAAGTTTGAAACTTGAAGCTTCACTTTCTTAAATTACATTTGCATTTCTTCCATGAAAATCTTGGAGCAGTCGGTGATGAGCAGGGTGATAGCTTTCATCAGGATATTCATATAATGGAGAAAAGATATCAGGGACTGGGACGTTTTTTTTTTTTATGATGATGACGACGACAGCATTTTACTAAGTATTTAGTAAGATCCCCAAAAGAAGATAGAGAATAATTGGAGATGGCCTAAAACTGTGCATGAAAACAAAAATATAGATCCCAAGTTTTAAAATGCTCCATTATATACACAAATTGGGTTAATTATAATGGAGCATGGGAATATGCAATTCCAAAATAAGCAGTATGTAAGACATTGTATTTATGATATATTAATTATGTTTTATATATATGAAGTTGTATATGCTAGATATTGTGAGAAGAAATTGTAAATAAACTAACTGACTATATAGAAGAATGGAGAACATTTATGATTAAGCACACAAAAATATGTAAAAGTCAGCTAAAGTCACGCAAAGAGTTTTTCATATTTAGTCAGCTTGTGTTCTAATTTATTTGTTCATAGACCATTCATATTTCCCTTTTTTATTTAATTGTGTATTTATTTATCTCTTTATGTTAAGCAAATTACATTCAAATATGACGTTGCTTGTGGTGCAGATTGACGTACATAGTATTGCTTACTACCTAGCACTGTCTGCCCAACATAAGAAGGCAAGCAGGGAATAAAGGAGAGAGGAGCTTGAACTGTTTATCTTCTCTGGTAGTGCATCTGTTTACTACGAAATGAGTGTATGGGAGTGCATATGAGTCACCCATGCTGCCATATCTAATGCTTGTTTCAGTAACTGCAATGATAGGTATTATGCATGGGTGAGTTATGTGACAACACTGTGTATTTTACATTAACCTAGCTCTATATCATATCCGGAAGGTGAACATAAACACAAAAAAGTGATTACATGACACATTATTGTGCCTTGTCTTCTTGTGGTGGACAGACCATTATAAGATTATGATTTACAGAAGCAATCTTAAGAGTGTATAAAACTAAATGAATCTTTTTGTATGAATTGTACCTAACATTAAAAATTAAATTTAAAGTGTGTGTGTATATATACTTAAGGTTTTTATTTTAGAATGTATTTTTGATACTTTCTAACAATTCTATCACAGTTGCCGCCCCCTTCCAACATCATTGAACTCGTCACATGAAGAACCAACAAATGCAAGTCCAGTCCGAGGGAGGACAAGTTGTGCACCAAGGGTACACCCATTTACTCAAGAATTTGTGCCTGACAAATCAAGGTATTTATTCTAATCTGTTATTTTATAAAAATATTTATTAACTTTTTGGGGAATTTACTTGCGCTGGTAGATGGTTAAAATTAGAGGGTTGTCCAGTTTTGTGTTTGACTTAAACATATTAATGATGTTAGGAAACATTTTTTGTTGCTAATTTTATGATTAAAACATGCATGCTTTTGTATATAGTAGAACTGGAAATGACAGTTGCTAATATAATCAGTAAACAGTAAAATGAATAGCTGTTGAAATCTAGAAGTATTTTCATAAAAGGTGCAGAATGCATAATGTATATGAGTCCATAATAGTGTGTTAAGAGGGCAAATTGGAAGGTTCTTGACTTGACCAGACATGATGCTGGCAATATTAAATACAGCATTTGGGGTACAACAAACCCCTATTATGAAACATGTACGAGACTCCCCTAAGGTGAATATGTTATGTGCCATTTCAAGCATGTCAGTCCCTGGCGCAACAGCCCTAAGAGGGCAAAGGCCTATCAACCCGACTGTCGGCCTCACGCCCACTTACGCACGGTAGAGGTGCGTGATCATCCAACTGATACGGGGAGGAGATGTCAGCATCTCAGCTTCCCTCAGCCAGAATGTTGGTTTTGTGACCAGGACCGCTTACCTAGCATAAGCTCCTCACTTTCCTCACGATGCTGAGGGTGCACCGGTCCTATACCCAGGATTTAAAATCCGTACCCCATGGGTGGGATCAAACCCAGGCCGCTTTCCGTGGTTAGGGACCAAGGCATGCTGCCTTAGCCACCATTTCAAACATGAAGGTCTCTGGCGCGCTTTTCTTCAATAAGTGGGACAGTGACAAGGCTCACTTATCTGGACATGCTCACAGAATGGCTGTTACCGAGTTGAGTGATGACAGGGACGATTGTGTGCTGCAACAGGATGGCCTGCCTCATTTCCACAGAGAGGTCAGAGCAGTCTTAAACCAAGAACTTCCATCACAATGGATGGGATGCGGAACACAAGTGATCTGATGCTTGTACCTTTTCCACATGTTTACCAGATCTTATACCATACAATTTCCTCCTTTGGGGATGGATTAAATATTAGGTCTCTGTTCCTCCTCTACAAGTGGATATTCCAGAACTGAAGCAGTGCATCCGAGCCAGCTTCGAAAACATCATCGTTGCCATGTTGACTTGTATGGTAAGAGATGGACTACTGAGTATATATATTGTGACAGTGGGTTTGTGAAATGAAAAGTCCAATTGCACCACTCAAAAATGTTCTTTATTTCCACCGACTTACAGTTAAACACTTTTCAATTACACAGAATTAAGTAATGCACACAATTACGATTCACCAGTTCGTCCGTTGCAATTCCACTTGCACTCGCGATTACATAAACTCCTCCGACGCACGTATGCAGTCCGTCCCCTCACTGGGCGCTCCTCACAGCTGTTCTCCGAACACTGACTGACTTCCAGCCCGACGTGTTGCTTATATAGGGTCAGCTGGCCAATCTAGAAGTTTCTGGATTAGATGAAATATCCCGTAAGTTCGAGAACTCAGGTGGAGCGAAAAGAGACGACACAGTGATGTTTTTCCATCCAACCCTCGTTACCGCTATTAGATAAATGACTGGGCGTGGCGAATGTCTACCGTCTCCTGCTGCTGCCGGTCGGTTCTATAGGGAGTTCCGACGTTCGAGTGACACTGCTCCCTCCTCAAAGCTGGTCGTCCCGAACAGCACCATCGTAGCGTGCCAGGCGATCCAGGTGTACAACCAATATCTTCCCTCGGGGAACTTTCTGGATGCGGTAGACCACGTCGTTAATCCTCTTCACCACCCAGTACGGTCCTTGCCATGGCTGCTGGAGCTTCGGGCAGCGTCCCTTGGTCTGGGTAGGACGGTACAACCAGACCAGGTCACCTTGCTGGAACCCTTGGCTGTTGGCTTGCCTGTCATATCTGGTCTTCATGCGGTCGCTTGCCTTCTGGATGTTCTGGCGAGCAATCTCGTGCATGTCGTGGAGGTGGTCCACCAGATTCTCCACATACTCGGTCACCGAATGCTTTAGAGGGCTTCCAAAAGCCAGGTCACAAGGGAGGCGTAACTCTCGGCCAAACATTAAGCTGGTTGGCGTCATTCCAGTTGTATCGTGTGTGGACGAGCGGTAAGCCAGCAAGAACAGTGGCACCTTGACGTCCCAGTCTCGCTGATGGCTGGCCACAACCTTCCTCAGGTGTTCCTCTAAGGTCTTGATGTACCTTTCGACCGTGCAATCCAACTGGGGATGTAGAGGCGTAGTGCGAGTCTTGTTCACCCCAAGCCTTTGTAGTGCCTCCTTCATTAGGTTGGAATCAAAGTTGGTACCCTGGTCACTGTGTAGCTCTAACGACACCCCAAATCGACAGAACACTTGCTCCACGAGGTAGTCTGTGATTGTCCTTGCCTCTTGGTTCGGGATGGCATACACCTCCGGCCACTTGGTGAAGTAGTCCTTGGTCGGAAACTGGGAACGGTCCAGGAATGTCAACGGCGATCCGTTCGAATGGCGCTCCGACGTTGTACTGCTGCATGCGACCCCGGCTCCTAGTCTGGGGGCCACGACTCGCCGCGCACACGTGACACTGACGGCACCTGCTCTCAGCATCTGCTCGGAGTCTCAGCCAGTAGTAGCGCTGCCGTAGTTTGTCAATCGTTCGGTTCGCTCCCAGGTGTCCTCCTGAAGTACCGGCGTGCACTTCCTCCAAGACTTCCGGGACCTTACTCCGGGAAAGTACCAACTGTTCTCTCTGCGTTTTCCATCGGGTGACTCCCATACCCGGAACAGCACGCCATCTCTGATCTTCAACGAGTCCCATTGGGCCCAGTACGACTTGTAGGTGGCGCTCCTCGGTGCGATGTCCTCCCAGGTTGGTCTCGTCCCTGCCTCCATTTCCCTCAAGAGTGGCCCCAAGTCTGCGTCCGCCAGCTGCTCCCTCCTCAGGCCTGCGCTATCCCAGCCGTCCGCAGGCACTCCCACAACTACTCGGACTGCTGCGGCACGCTCCTTCTCTTCCACTCTTGTGCACTGGCCGCACTCTTCTGGACAGGGTCTTCGGGACATGGCGTCTGCGTTACCGTGGCTCTTCCCTGTACGATGTTCCGAGGTGAAGTCGTACTCCTGCAGCCTCTGGACCCAACGTGCTGTCTGGCCTTCCAGGTTCTTAAAGCTCAATAGCCAGGTTAGGGCGGAAAGGTCAGTCCTCAGGTGGAATGGCTGACCGTACAGGTACTTGTGGAAGTGCTCCAAGGTCTTTACTACCGCCAATAATTCTCGTCGGGTGACGCAGTAGTTCTTCTCTGCCTTGGATAGCGTTTTAATGTAGTAGGCTATCACCCGCTCATGGTCGTCCTGGATCTGCGATAGGACACCTCCAATGCAATGGTCGCTAGCATCGGTGTCCACAATGAAGGCGCCACCCGGTTGTGGGAAACCCAAAATTGGGGCACTGCACAGGGTCTCCTTTAGATGCTGGAAAGCGTTTTCGGCGTCCTCCGTCCACACATAAGGCCAGTGTTCCTCTGTCAGGCGGGTGAGGGGTTTGGCGATGTTAGAGAACCCCTTTATGAAGCGTCGGTAATAACTGCACAGCCCCAGGAAACTGCGCAACTCTTTCTTATCCTTTGGGCGAGGCCAACCTTTCACAGCCTGTGTCTTCTCCGGGTTTTTGGCCACTCCGGTTGCTGAGACTATGTGGCCCAAGTAGCTCACTTCCTTGCGGAAGAGCTGGCACTTCTTCGCGTTCAGCTTCAAGTTGGTCGCCTGCAATCTCTGTAGCACCTTACTCAGATTCTCGAGATGGTCTTCAAAAGTCTCAGCGACGATGATGATGTCCAGGTATAGCAGGCAGGCGTCGTAAGTCAGTCCTCTCATCACTGACTCCATGAGGCGTTGGAAGGTAGCTGGTGCGTTACAGAGGCCAAATTGCATAACTGTGAACTGCCAGAGCCCTTGGCCTGTCGAGAATGCGGTCTTCTCCTTGTCTCTCGGATCTAGAGCTACCTGCCAGTAGCCCGACTTCAGGTCCAGGGTCGAGAACCACTGCGCACCAGGTAGTGTGTCCAGGGTGTCGTCAATCCGGAGTAAGGGGAAGCAGTCCTTCCGGGTGACAGCGTTCAGCTTCCTGTAGCCCACGCAGAAGCGTAGCTCGCCGTTCTTCTTCGTCACCAAGACTACAGGGGAACACCAAGGGCTGTCAGACTCTTCAATCACCCTCCTGGATCTCATGTCCTCCAGCATGTCTCGTACCGCCCCTTGCTTCGCCAGCGGAACGCGTCTATGTGGTTGCCGAATAGGCCGGGTATCCCCGGTGTCGATGCGGTGAAGCACTTTATCCGTGCGTCCGCAGTCACTATCGCCTTGGCTGAAGACGCGCTGGTATCGCCTCAGCAGTTGTCGAACTTTCTCCAGTTGTTCTGCGGTCAGGTGGTCGGCAGCCCTCTCTAGTAAGCCTTCTAGCCGGGGCCCCAGGTGTTGCGTCGGCACCGGCTCTTGTGTCTTGTCGATTGCTGTTACGCTCACCACGGGATCGCACGTTGCCAACTCCGTCCCGGCCTGGACGTCGTAATCGGTGTCAGTTGGATTTAGCAGTCTCACTGGCACCTCCCCTCGGCACGGCAGCAATGCCCTGGCTACACACAGTCCGTGTACAGGCGTCTTCTGATCCAGCATTATGTTCCTGGTTCTCTGGCCCACTAGTAGCGCCGTCACCACCACCTCGCTCGCGGGGACAACCACGTCTTCGCTCAAGACGACCCTGCAAATTCCAAGGCGCTCTTCTGGTTGACGAAGTATAACCTCTTCCCCATTGAGCCGTAGGACCTTCCTGCCGACGTCGACCTTCGCCTCGTGGCTCCTTAGGGCATCCAGTCCCAGAATCACCTCCTCAGCCACCCTCGCGACGAACACCCAAAGACGTACGGCACTCCGTCCCAAGGTCAGCTCCAGCAGGGCCTCCTTCTCCACAGGCAAGGTGTCGCCCGATGCCGTGACAAGCTTGTATGGTCGGCTCGGCTTCCTTGTCGGCAAACCCTTCGCCACGTCAGGTCTGATGATGGTCACGGCCGTCCTGGTGTCCACCACACGTGGCACGGCTTTCCTCTTACCCAGCCGTCCGCGATGAGGCTGTCATCCATACGCCGGCTGACGGCGCGCAGTGTCACTCGAGGGGATGGTGGTAATGGCGCCGACGTGCCCCTCTCCACGACGGCCCTTACTCGTTTTCCGGCTGCTCTTCCTGGTGTGGGCAGTCTCTCTGCAGGTGTCCGGGCTGTCCACACCCCCTACACAGGCCACTAGGTGTTCGCCGGCGTCCCTCGGCTGGTCTTCTGTCTCCGGTGTAGCGGACACTCCTCGTTCTCGACGTCGGGATAGCTGTTACCTTGGCCGCCTCCATCCTTAATGCTGCCGTTAGCGCCTCGTGGATTGTTTTATAATCGCCGAGCATTAGGCGCTGACGAATCTCCGTGTCCCGTACCCCGGGACACGAACTCTGGTGGGAGGTCAACTAGGGCCTTGCTTGCCAGTTGTTCAACTGCCAGGCCGAACTCCTGCAGCGTCTCCCCCGGCTGCTGTGACCTTGCCTTTAGCTGGCTGCGGTACGCTGCTGCTAAGCGGTAGTTTCCGAAACGATTCTCTAGGGCCTCCCATATGTCCTTGGGCGCCGCCGTTGTCTGCACTTCGTTTAGGACTTCCGCGGCCCGTCCCTGGAGGCTGGCTATTAACTGTGTGGCCTCCTCCTCCGGTGACCATCTGTTGTGCTTGGCCACTGCGTCGAACTGGCGACGGAAGACTTCAAACGTTGACGCGCCGTCATACTTGGGAGGTTTGACACGCGCAGATGTTGTGTCGCGTCCCGGTGCGTCGGCCTTCAAATCCTTCAGCTCCCTGCCGACGACGTCCTCCACCATGGCGTTCAGGGACTTGACGCTGCTGTCGGCCTTTCCCTCCAGGTTGTTTACGCGGTTCGCAAGGTCTTCGACGTCTTCCACCACGGCATTCAGAGTCTTGGCGTTATTGTCGGCCTTTTCCTCTAAATCATTAAGGCGGTCGTCTACTTGACCCATCCGCTTGCCCAGCTTCGTGACGTCATCCCTCACGCCGGCCAACTGTTCCTCAAATTTGGCGGCGAGGACCTCGTTCGCCTCCTTCATTTCCGTGGCCAGACTGTCGTTCGCTGCCCTCATTTCTGTGGCGAATTCTGTCTTTATTTCTTCCATCTTCTCGGTGATGTTGTCGTTGGCCGTCTTCATTTGTTTCAACTCGGCGGTTATGTTGACAGTTTAGCCCAGAGGTTCTACTCCCATTAGCCCTGAACCCGTAGGAACTGGACCGGGGCCTCCTTCGACCAGGGAGTTATCCGAGCTGTCCCAAAGGGCGCTCGGCGTCCTCCGTGGGGCGTTCCATGGGACAAGACCTAGAGACTAACAAGCACCCGCATCTGGTCCTATGGACTCAAGACGGGATGGAAGTGGATACGCCACTTACGCGCGTCAACACTCAGGTGAAGACTACCGAAAAACCTCGGTGGGGCCGCCTGGTGATCTAGCACACCTTCTACTAGCTTTGCAGCCTAGTACCCGGGAGAATTAATGGCTTCCCTCAACCCCGTCCGAAGACGTACCCGATTCCCACGGGTTTCGGGAACACACTGCCCCCTCAAGTCCATCCCAATCCGAACAACTCCCGAAGGAGGGGCTCGGCTGTTCGGCCCGGGGTTCCTCTATTAACGTCAGAGGTACCACGAGTGCTAAGGGTCCGCAGCGCCCGCACTTTGGCAGCTGAAAGGGACGGATCCCTTCCCCTACGGGGGGTGATGTTGACGTTGGCCGTCTTCATTTGTTTCAACTCGGCGGTGAGGTTGTTATTTGCCGCTTCTGTTTTTGTTGTTAACTCGTTCATCTTCGCGGCCAAGTTGTTATTTGCCGTCTTCATTTGTTTCAGTTCCGCGGCCAGGTTGTTATTTGCCGCTTCCGTCTTCTCTGTTAATTCGGCCTTCATTTCCATCATCTTCTCCAAAAATTTTCCCAATGCCGCGTCCATGGCCGTAATGTTCGGTGATGTTGTCGTCCCGCTTCCTGACACCAGTGTGACTTTGTGGGTTCGTGAAATGAAAAGTCCAATTGCACCACTCAAAAATGTTCTTTATTTCCACCAACTTACAGTTAAACACTTGTTAATTTCACAGAATTACGTATTGCACACAATTACGATTCACCAGTTCGTCCGTTACAATTCCACTTGCACTCGCGATTACGTAAACTCCTCCGACGCAAGTACGCAGTCCGTCCCCTCACTGGGCGCTTCTCACAGCTGTTCGCCAAACACTGACTGACTTCCAGCCCGACGTGTTGCTTATATAGGGTCAGCTGGCCAATCTAGAAGTTTCTGGATTAGATGAAATATCCCGTAAGTTCGAGAACTCAGGTGGAGCGAAAAGAGACGACACAGTGATGTTTTTCCAGCCAACCCTCGTTACCGCTATAAGATAAATGACTGGGCGTGGCGAACGTCTACCGTCTCCTGCTGCTGCCGGTCGGTTCTATAGGGAGTTCCGACGTTGGGGTGACAATATATATGTAGATTGGCAAAAAGCGCACATATTGAGCATTTATAATATTGTAAAAAACTTTGAGTTATAGTACACAATAAAACAAGATTCATTTTCCTATGTCAATTGCACTGTCTGTTATGAATTGTTGTAATGCTGACAATCATTTAGAATAACCCTGTATAGTAATTATATACCAGAAATAAAATATTTGGATAATAATATAAAAATGTAAGTTACGAAGTGTCAATAAACCAACTACAAATAGTTTTTTCGATTAAACATTTGAATTTTATTTTGGAAGATTCTTCAGCTTTTCTATAGTGAAGAAATAGGATACAAAATTTAAACATATGTAGCTGTCCATCAATTTTTATGACTGATGTCCAGGATTTCCAGTTTCTGCTACAGCTCAAGAAAATTCACAATTTAATAAAAAACATAGTAATTATGAGAATGGAATGCAATTCTTATTATTTTTCGGCATAACTCCCACCCCCAAGTTTTATGCACTTATGCAAACTTCAGGTCTTTGATGGTACCTAATATGACTAGCAGTGTGTGACATTGTGTTGTCATGTAGTAACAGTATGTCATTGGACTTCAGTCCAGCACTACTTCCTTAAAATTGCTGGTTTCAAATTTTGACACATAGGGTGTGCATATGTCTCACTAGTTTATATTTTGACTTCTTCACATGTGAAATTCAAGAATTGCTCTCTTATGGTCCCAGAAAAAGTCAACATGACATTATCAGCACTTCTTTATGCTCACACCTTTGGTTTTACTGGTTTTACAGATGAATGTAGTCACTCCATTGAAGCCCACTTTCATTCAGGTTCATCTCCCATTGCAATAGGGTAAAGAAATCAGCCTCATACTGTCATAAAAGCTCCCTGTTCACATCCATGTGCTTTTCTTTCATTTCCAGTGTCAGTAGTTTTGGAACCCACTGTGCACACACTTTCTTGAACTTCAGTATATTATGAACAATATGGTGAGCTGATCTGAAACTGCATTTTCATTCACCGTAATATGCCTGCTTTCTCGTATCAGCTCATACATTGTTCTTCATAGGTGCACTGACGGAATGTTCTTGGCATGGCGAGTCTTCAACATTTTTTACACCTCGTTTGAATTTGTCTGCCCGCTTGTACACTTGTGTTTGACCATATTACACTGCTATCCTATGGTGAACTTCAAGGTTTTAACCCTTTAGCTAACAAAACTCTAATGACACTCTGCTGCTCCATACTGATGCAAACCTATAGGGGGGCCATCATGTTTTCACTGAATTCCAGCTTTCCATTTGCAAGCCAGGCATGCCATGCCATTTAATAATAGCACTAGACTCATGAACACAAAGGTACACATTTTGTTGAAGTTTTGTATTTTTTATACTACTATTGGAGGAACTTTCTTTTGTGTGATGCTAGAATATTTCTTAAGTTCCAAGAAGCAGATATACACATGCACAAGCAGACAACCTGCAGGTTCTCTCATTGCAGCCAAAACAGGAAAGATGTGTAACATTTGTAGTCAACCTCTGCAAAAATGCCCCAGACATCTGTCCAACACCGGTGCAGAAAGACATATGGATGCAATTAGCACAGGTCAGTTTTGGAAAATACTGACCATTTTATAGTCCGGTCAAATTTTGGTGCTCATGCACTACTTTGCACATAAACGAACCTACGACCCTACGATAATGGAATGCTCCATAGGAGATAAATGTATGAGCCTGTGGACTGTATCAGATTGGTTCAGTTACTGCTGTGAAGCGTGCAGGATGTCAAATGACACCAAATATACTGCAAGGAGGAAAATTGGTAGTTCCGGCCATGTCATTCAAATTAACGAGTGCAAGATAGGATGATGCAAGTTTTATCATGGGCACATTGTAGAGGGCAACTGAATCCTGGAAATGATCAACATGGAAACGAATAAAGTGCATCTCAACAACAGAAGCGATGCTCTTTGAAAACATTAGGCAGGCTACCCTGAAGTGTAATGATTGCACTTAGTGATATGTTTAGTCTAATTAGTTAGCTAATTAGTGTAAATTAGGTTCTATTGTGTGTGTTTAGTGTAATTAGTTTGTTAGGTAGTGCAATTTAGGTATTTTGTAGTTAGTTTGCTAGATAGTGTAATTTAGGGATAAAAAAACTGTTGGCAGCATTGTGTTCAGTGGAGAAACAAGGATAGTTTGGCTGCACTGAATTCTTCAGTACATACGCAGTAATTAAATAAATAAACAATTATGTCATGACTTCAGTAACATTAAAAGAATGCCCTCCAGCACAAAATTGCACTAAAAAGCAAAGAAAGTATATTAAACATCATATTTGTATATAAAAACATCATAGTTGTATAAGAAGTGTGAAGTACTTAGAAAAAATTGCTGTGTTACATATTATAATGAAGAGCCCAGCTATTCTGGTTATTTATTGAATGACTTTGAATAGTACCAAATTGTTAAAGATAAAAGCTTTTTTTTTTTTTTTCTCTCCAAAATAATGCTCCAATGCGCACTTCAGTTTTGAGTGCACAGTTGCATGACTTGTGCTTTGAACTGCTGCCAAAGATATACAGTATTCACCAAGTTTGGCTCACCGAGCTTTTTCTCTCCCCAACTGAAAAAATGGCTCACTACACAAGATATATCCCAGATGCAGAGATCATAAGTCGCAGATGTTATACTTAAGGTATAAAAGAAGTTAGAGTATTATAGGTAATTACAAGTGTATAAGGTGACTATTTATAAAAATAAGTTAGATTAAAAACTTGTTTTTATTATCTTATGAATAACCCTTGTGTGAACCACTTGGAGATACTAGAGCTACATTTAAGAAAGCTTGAAAGAGAAGCATTTAAGTTGACATGCATTATGTAGAGTTTAATCGTATCAGACTAGTTACTATCATTTTGAAAGTTACCACAAATGCGAACATATAAATTGGGTTTTCTATATTTGGATGTCATGATGTTGATGATGATGTTAAATATCTTTAAGGTACTATATGTTTAATTAAGCTGCAAATGCAATTTTTCATGTGACAGTTCCAAACCACATATGAAGAGTTTAAACATTTAAAAATATATTCTGTATTACAGTCACATAACTTCTATCCATTATCTTTCAGTTTTTTATTTATTCTACAAATTATTCATGAACCAAATAATATTCAATTAGATTTAGAACAAATAGTTACAAAATCTGGAACTTCCAAACCTGTACTAAAAGCACTAGCATTAGAAACTGTGAACAATAGATACCCACCTAAAGAATGGTTACATATCTACACAGATGGATCTAACTTGGACAACAACTCAGGAGCAGGAATGTGCACTGTTCTCATTCTATCAACCAGCAGGATACCACACAGCAAATTTTGATGCAGAAGTAACGGCTATTCATATTTCACTCCAACACCATCTATACAGAATAGATAAATTCAAAAATGCTGTCATACTTTCTGATTCTATAGCAGCATTATGTGCAATAAGTTCATATAAAATGAAGTCAATTCAAATTAAAGAATGTCACAAAATGATCCAACAACTTCAAAAACTACAGAAAATAATTATATTACAATGGATACCTGCACATTGTGGAATTGCTGGAAATGAATCAGCTGATTTTCTTGCCAAAAAAGGTGCAAATTTAATTCAGAACAAAAGTAAAATCTTACCCTTTACATCCATAAAAAGATTAATCAAAAGAAAATATAAAATCAAGCAAAACCAATCAATAGCTAACAAAGCCAAAGATAAAAAAATGGAACATTTTAATTAAAAATCCAGAAATTATTCCAGAAATCCCACGTAAAGCTGCAGTAGCAAATTTTAGATTACTTACGGAACATGATTATTTGGCCAAACACTTACACAGAATAGGAATTTATACAAGTCTGAATTGTCCTCTGTGCAACAAAGAAGAGGAAATGACTGAAGAACATCTTTTAACCTGTGACCCACTACACAGAAATATTGGAGAGCAAGAGAGCTAATGGCTTCATTGCCAAAGCCTAGCATTTGAAAACAACAACAAATTATTCATGAAAAGCTGCATTTTTAACTTTTTATTAATCATGATAAATATTTTCCAAATTGATTTCACTACTCTTTTTGTAGCTATATAGGAGCATGCACAACATGGTGTAGTAATTTTAGGTTTATGTCCGGCATTGTCATGTGGTGGTATTTTGGAAAAGTGTATTTTTCTTCACCAGCTGCTATTGGTTTCTTCTCAGATTGTTTTCCTACAAGATATGGTTAAGCATTTTCTGATTAGTAGGTAGAGATCTTTTTACCTCAGCTTGTCCAGAATGAGAAGAGTTATGTAAAGAAATGCCCATATTTCCTTTCATTTAATTACATATTGCAATTAAAAATCACCATCCATTACACTCGTTTCTGCTTTCCTCCAAGACATTTAAGACATGAACTTCCCTGAGTTACCCATTACTTTCTTTACAAACTAAACTGCCATGCACAAAATCTATGCACATTCTTTGTTGCATATAATTTTGATAAGTTATCAAAGTTATCCAAAGTATAAAAATTGAAAGAAGCATAGGGACAGTGAAGCACAAAGTTAAAATAAAAGTGAATCGAGAAGATATTGACACATTGCTTCACTCACACTGCTTTTTCACAGGACATGTTTCAAGAGCTGATGTGTCAATATCTTCTCGATTAACTTTTATTTTATAATGTTATGCTTGTTTTATTCATGCACTATGGACTGAAATATTTTTTTTCACTTAACATATTAGTTCAGCAACCTGTATAACCTTATCACTTGAGGTAGAAGATACAAGTGTCCACCTCTGGCTCTCAAAAATGACTTTCTTTGTATCAGTTTTTCTATTTCACTTCCCTTTTGTAGGCTGGCTAAAATTTGTTCATCAGCATGGTTTCATCACGCTGTCATTTGATGTCTCTTTTTGTCAGTGGGAATCTGATTGTTTACAATAGTAAAATAGCATAACTTGTTTCTCCCCACTAATAAAACTTTACTAGGTATTAATCAACTTAGGCATTGGTTTTTATGCTCAGTCTAATTTGCTATGCAGTTAAGCAAAGTCCCATTATCTGCCATGAGACTTGTTTGTACTTTTTCTCTTTCTGGCTAAAATGTAACTCTTGATATACATTTGATTTCACTCATGGTATTTTTATTCTCTTAACTTCATCTGTAGTTAATACATGTGCATTATGTGTATCATATATGTATTTGTATAACCAACAGGCACAGGTTTCTCCTTCATTTGTCCTTCGAATTTGCTACCCTTTACGGCTTTGCTAATTAAGGGGACTTTGCAAATTAATTGATACTACTATTTAAGTATTCTTGTTACCTTGACATACTTAATACAATTTAAGGATAATGAGTATTATAAATTGGCAATCAAGAACTATATTTCTATTATTTACAGTTGTTGCTAGCTAAAGAAAACTGGGATAACGTACTAAGTTCAAGTTGTGTTGATAGAAAATCTGATCTTTTCCTAACAACATTTAAACATTGCTTCAATGTTGCCCCTCCAATGAAAAGGGTGAAAAAGTGCAAAACTAAAATATCTGGTTGGCTCACAAAAGGGATCCTAACATCCTGTAGAACAAAAGAGTGCTTGGCCAAATAAACAAAACCTCAACTAATGAGAATTTTAAACAATACTACAAAATTTATATATCAACAATTAGGAGAGCAATTAATGAAGCCAAAAAGCAGCATAATAGTAGGTTTATTTTAAATGCACCTAATAAAAGTAAAGCCCTGTGGCAAATAGTAAAGAAAGAAATAAACAACTAAATCTAAAAGTGAGAATCACGCTCACTGGTGTCCAGAAACCAACCGATGTCGCCAATGCTTTTATGAGCCATTTTTCAAACATGGTTGGAAATTTAAATTCCTCACAACCCTCACATAAACAACCTTCATATGTAAGGAAAATATACACTCAATTTATCTGAGCCTGGTAACAGAAAATGAAATTACTGATGTGAAAAATCTAAAATCAAACATTCATGTGGTTCAGATGGTATTACAGATTCAGTAATTAAAGCTTGTGTAAAATACATTGCTGAGCCTTTAGCAAATATATATAATGCTTCATTAAGCTCTGGAATTTTTCCTCAGATGTTCAAAACTGCTAAAGTAATTCCCATCTTTAAAACAGGAGACAGAAATGATCTTGAAAATTATAGACCTATCTCACTCTTGTCTGTATTCTCAAAGATACTCAAACGAGTAATGTACAATAGAATGATATCTTCTTGAAAAATATGAAATATTCACCCCTTCTCAGTTTGGTTTCCAAAAGGGTAAGTCAACTATGAATGCATTACACTCATTTGTAAATGATGTCCTTGAAGCAACCAATCACAATGAGCGAGCTATTGGTATCTTTCTAGACCTGTCAAAGGCGTTTGATACAGTTAACCATAAGATATTACTGGACAAATTAAATAAAGTCGGCATTAGAGGTATAGCCAATGCTTGGTTTGAGTCGTATCTCAGTCAAAGGAAGCAGTATGTCGAAGTAAATGATACGCATTCTACTTCAGCACCTCTAAAAGATGGAGTTCCACAAGGGTCAGTTCTGGGGCCCATTCTCTTCTTAATATATATAAATGATCTGCCATCAAATCTCAAAGAAACACAAGTAACTCTGTTTGCAGATTATACATATATAATACATAGGAATCGTAATCTCTATACCCTAGAAAATGACATAAATCAAAAAAATATAATTTTACATGAATGGCTGGTACGAAATAAGCTCCACTTAAATACAGATAAGACAACTTTTATTAACTTCAGTCCTGGTAGTATACAATGAACTGCAGATTTGCATTAATACTCACTCCATAAAGGAAGCTAAAGAAATTAAATTCTTAGGAGTGTGGATTGATTCGGAATTAAAATGGAATGCACATATTGATTATCTAGCCAATAAACTGTCCAAAATCTGTTATGCATTCAGAGTAGCAAGTAAAGTTTGTACCACAAGCGTGCTAAAAGCTACGTACTTTGGATATGTTCACTCAATTCTAACCTATGGCATTCCAGTATGGGGCATGTCCACAAATCTTTGTCATCTTTAAATTACAAAAGAAAATACTAAAAATAATTAAGCAAGTACCTATAAGAACACCTAGTAGGATAGTATTTAAGGAATTAAAAATTTTACCTCTCCCTTCCATATATATTCTGGAAACATTATGCTTCATCCATAAAAATAGAAATCTCTTCAAAACAAATGACATGTATCACACACACAACACCAGATCATTAAATCACATACATACCACATTCTGTCGCACCAATAAGAGTCACAGTAGCATTACTTACCATGGGACTAGCCTATACAATACATTACCTGGACATTTCAAAGATGAGGTCTATAGCAAATTTAAATGTTCATTAACAAAAGCGCTCTTAAAACATGTACCCTTTAGCATCCAGGAATTTAAAGACATAAATTTGTAATAACTTTGTAAATATTACTTCTTGTATAAGCTACTTCATATTGTACATACTGTTGTGTATAGTATTATGTTATATAATTATGTAGTGTTACTGACGAAGCCATGATTTATGTATAAATCAAAAGGTGAATAAAGTATCTTATCTTATCTTCTCCAATTGTTTAAAGGGATGCAGGAGTGCTAAGTGGTATTTGTCTACAATCTTCTTTGCTTTTATATCTGCTACTTCAAATAGATGCTGACTCGTTAACTATTATTACTGGGCCTTGCCATAATAGTTGTATACTGGTCGCCAATCTAGAAAGTGATTGACATTTCGTACGGAGAGAGAGGTGACGTTACCACTTATTGCTGCCATGTGGAGAGCGCGATAGCATTACACGTAGAAGGTGATTCAGTTGCGACTGCAATAGGTATTTTATTATTATTATTATTATTATTATTATTATTATTATTATTATTATTATTATTATTATTATTATTATTATTATTATTATTATTATTATTATTATTATTATTATTATTATTATTATTTATAATACTATACACAAAGACAATAGTACAGTCGTGGATCTACATGCAAATGCTAGAACATGCAAGAACACATCAATATAAAGATCATCGTAACAAAAGAGGCGTACTTGTGACATTTTGATGCTTATTGAAGTGGGAAAATGCCGCTTACATAATTTTTCCCGGGAGTTTCTAATTTATACCCCAATGTCTAACTTTCTTCTTTAAAATACTTTTCTTTCCCAATCTTAACCTTAATGCCCTTACTGATACCTACAGCACGTGAAGTCCTATCAAGCACCTTACAGAATGGAATAATAGACTCTCCTCTCAATTTCTCCTCTTGCAAGTATTCTATCACAGAGCATATTATTTCCCGTGTATGTCCTTTAATTGGCATACTTTTACCAAATACAGTTTCTTTTGGTTCCCGAGCACGTTCAGGTTTTCGCTTGTCACTATATTTAGACATAATTAAACATTCATTAAACACAATTGCAAATAATCACAACACGCACTCAGATACATGGACTCAGGCACACGTAAACCAATGCAAATTGCCACAAATAAAATGCAAAGTAACTTGCCAGTACAAGATCTCTAACTGTTGCATACGTAAAGAGATTCTGTTTATGCAGCGTTATCAGCAAGAGAAACAAACACCGAGGTATTATGTTTACTGCAGCGTTTGTGTAACTGGCTCGGCCGCGTCATGCTAAGCACATGTTAGAATATCGGCAACCAAGGTTTAGCATCTAACGTTGTCATGGAAACGTCTTGACTCTAATTGGTCATTTTAATCGTTACCATGACAACCGTTATGACGTACTCATCCCCTCCCATTTATTTAGACTGTTATTCCATGTGGTTACTGTCAATCACATTCTAGTTTGGCGACCAGTATAGTTTATGGGTTGTTTTACTTAATAACAATAACATGTGGTATGCCTGTACAAAGACTTTTGCTCCCAATTTGAGTTACTCTGGTCTTGTGATTCTGCTTCTTTCTGTGGCATATTATTGCACCTGCTACTAGGCATTCATATGCTTTATTTTCTACATTTTGCACTTCTGTATGCTGCTGGACATTGGCGAGCCTGGGATCAATATTTCCAGCTGTTGGTGTAGCACTTAGGTGCAAAGTAATATTGGAGTTGATGGTATTGTTGAGAATTTGCCCAGTTAGAGCTATTTGTGAGACCTACTAAGATTTGATTAAAAAGTTAAGTAAGCAGTACTATGCTTTAAAAACATTAAAAATGATAGCAGATGTAAAGACAGTCCAAATGGCATATTTTGCATATTTTCATTCCCTTATGAATTATGGTATCATCTTTTGGGGTAGTTCAAATATGTCAGAAAAGGTTTTTCAAATGCAAAAAAGAGCCATAAGAATAATAGTGAACCAACCTGCACATGTGAGCTGTAGAGTGTATTTTATGGAACTAAAAATTATAACCCTGCCATGTTTATACATGTACAAAGTTCTTTTACATGTAAAAGCTAGTTTAATTTGCTTTAAAACATATGCAGTGACACACCAGCATGATACAAGAAACAGTTCAAATCTACTAGCAATTAGTCATAATACCACGTTATACAAACATTCCTTCACTTATAGTGGTACCCAACTGTACAATAAGTTACCTCTTTATTTAAAACAGATTGACAACCAAAAGATTTTTAAATTGAAACTACATAAATTTTTAAGTGAAGCATGTTTTTATTCTATTCAAGATTATTTGGAAAGTTAAGTTATATTATTATATTTTGGCATTTACTCTTATACATGTTTTTTGTAATTTCTGTATTTAAATTTTGTACTTTATTTTATTTATTTATTTATTTATTTAGTGTACTAAGCTATTACAATTGTTGAGCTGCTCGCCAATTTTGTACTTAAATTTTGTAAATATTTTTGTTTTGACTTGTCCACAATCTTGTATGGAGATTTAAAGTATGAATAAATTGATTGATTGATTAATTAATTGATATATACAAATGTAATAATTTGTAACTTAAAAACTTCACTTATCTTTTAAGAGATGATGACCGTATTTCTTACAAATTGACTAGGATCGCGATTTCGTGAATAAATCATCCACATTATCAGCTCAAACCATCAAAAAATCTTGTTAACATTTCCGTCACTAGATGTCACTGTGTTTATTTTAGTACCACCAACATCTGAAAATGAAACAAATTTAAAAACAGAATCAACTGCTGGTATTTCAAAATTCATTATACCATTATTAATTTTTCGCTTCACTGTGGTGTTCCAATACAGTTAAATCTCGATCATTATACCATGTTTATTTTTTAAAATAAAAATCTTTTCCCAAGCCATTAAATCTATCGGACCATTTAGTTGTTTTAATAATTTAACTTCTGGATTTATTTCATGGTTAAATGGCCAATTTATCAGTTTGTTTAAACTTAATGTTACAAAAATGCTCTTCCGTTCTGGTTTCCAAATTACGTTTTGTCTTTCCAATATAAACTTTATCACAATCGAAACAATTAAATTGATAAATACCAGATATTTTACTATCAGGAATATTATCTTTTTTAGAGAAATGCAGTACATTTTTAATACTATATTTATTTTGAGGAACTAAAGGTATACCAAACTCTTCAAAAATAAATACCAACCTAAGAGAAATAATAATAAACATATTATTAAATCATTAAATCAAAAATATTTAATTTTCACTAAAGCGGATAAAGGTAGCAATATAATTATAGATAAATCTGATTATATTAATAGAGTAGAACTTTTACTTCAAGGTGAAGATTTGATAAAAATTAATATAGACCCTTTAAAATCTTGTGTTTCAAATTTTAATAAAATGCTTAATATAGTGAAAATATATCAAATAAAGAAAAACATTTAGTTAAAGTTAGTAAACCTAGTTTACCTAGAATTTATGCCCTTCCTAAAATTTATAAACCTGGAAATAAAATGACACCTATTGTAAATTGTATAAATTTACCAACTTATAATTTAGCTAAATGGCTACATAAAAAATTTAGTTTTTTTTTTTTTTTTTTTTTTTTTTTTTTTTTTTTTTTTTTTTTTTTTTTTTTAATATATATATAAATTTGAGAGTTTAAAAGTTCTTTTAAATTAGTTAAAAATTGTGACAGTGTTATATTATCTAAAACTGATAAGCTTGCTTCTTTTGGTGTAACTGCCTTATTTCCTAGTATTCCTAGAGAAAAACTTTTAATTTATTTTAAAAAGTGGTTGAATTCAATAAATTTACATGAGGACTTGACAGTTGACCTTGTTACACTTACTAATTATTTTAGTTAATTGATGGAAATTAATCATTTCTTTACACTAGCCATATACAGGCTAAGGTCTTTGATAGAGTCAACATGAAAAATTCAATGCCATGGCTGGGATTGTTTGTTATTTAATTGCACAAATACTTGTGACATAAAAAAATCATCTCATCAATTTCCTTTGGTACTTATTTTATCCAAGCACAAACATTTTCAAGCTTCTGGTTTGAAAGCTGCATCGTGTGGAGCAATTTATGTTCTGAAAAGCACTGAAAATTAAAAACATGAGAAAATGACCAAAATAGGTAATATAAAGCACTGTGTCCACTTACAGTGACCCACTTAAATAGTCATATGCCACAATTTTAAAGGGTTGTATGGCATTAAAAATAATAGGAAATTGAAGTACGTGGATTACTCTATTTAATTAGGTCACAAAATGCTAATTTTTTGCACTTTTTCACCAATATTCACAGATGGGTATCCCTACTTAAAATGTATATTACACATGAAATTTAGACCCCAAACTTTTTCAATGAATGTAACACAACGTACTACTGACAAAGCAAAAATATCAGAGTAAAAAGCAAGACTTGACTATCAAAGAACAAAGAGCATATAATTATAAAAAAGATAATTCATAAAGTAGATTTATTAGAAACTTCAGTTTTTTGTTGAAAAAAAGTTGCTTAAGTTATTTTAGTTTGGGGTCTAAATTTCATCTGAAATATATATTTTAAGTAGGGATACCCATCTGTGAAAATTGGTCAAAAAGTGCAAAAAATGAGCATTTTGTGGCCTAATTAAATAGAGTAATCCACGTACTTCAATTTCCTATTATTTTTAATGCCATACAACCCTTTAAAATTGTGGCATATGACTATTTAAGTGGGTCACTGTAAGTGGACACAGTGCTTTATATTAGCTATTTTGGTGATTTTCTCATGTTTTTAATTTTCAGTGCTTTTCAGAACATAATTGCTCCACATGATGCAGCTTTCAAACTAGAAGCTTGAAAATTTTTGTGCTTGGATAAAATAAGTACAAAGGAAATTGATGAGATGATTTTTTTATGTCACAAGTGTTTGTGCAATTAAATAACAAACAATCCCGGCTGTGGCATTGATTTTTTCATGTTGACTCTATCTATTTACTAATTTTTGTTTAGATCAAATTTTTTTCACTTTTAATAGTTAATTTTTTCAACAAACTTCTGGCTTAGCAATGGGTAATCCTGTTTCACCTTTTCTTGCTGATCTTTTTATGAGATTTTTCAAAATGCAAGTCACTAAAGCATTTCCTTTAATTTTTAAATGTTGATATAAATATGTTGATGATATTTTTGCTATTGTTCCTAATAAACACATAAATGATGCTTTAAAATTACTAAATTTGCAAGATAAAGCTATAGAATTCACATTAGAGACTGAAATTAATGGATTTCTGCCTGTTCTAGATCTAAATATAATAATAAATTAAACTTTGGTATTTATAGGAAGTCTACTCACATCGATAATTACATAAAAAATAAAAGTTTTAACTCTTTTTCACATTTGCTGTTTTCAATAGTTTGATTTTGTAGATTAATAAATATGCCAATGAATAAAGAGGAATTTAATAAAGAATATCAACATATTAATACTGCTTTAATTAATGGTTTTAATAAAGACTTTATAAATAAAACAATTCAAAAATTTAAATATAAAAAAAATTGTTAAATGATATTTCCACCCTTAAAAAACTAAAAGACGATTATAATTTTAAAAAAATTTGCTTACCATCCTTGGGTTAATAAACATTTTCAAAAAAATAAAGATATAACCTTAGTTCTTCAAAATAAATTTAGTATTAAAAATTTACTTCATTTCTCTAAGAAAGATAATATTCCTGATAGTAAAACATATGGTATTTATCAAATTATTTGTTTCGATTGTGATAAAGTTTATATTGGAAAGACAAAGTGTAATTTGGAAACCAGAACGGAAGAGCATTTTCGTAACATTAAGTGTAAACAAACTGATAAATTGGCCATTTAACCATGAAATAAATCCAGAAGTTAAATTATTAAAACAGTTAAATGGTCCGATAGATTTAATGGCTTGGGAAAAGATGTTTATTTTAAAAAATAAACATGGCATAATGAATTTTGAAATACCGGCAGTTGATTCTGTTTTTAAATTTGTTTCATTTTCAGATGTTGGTAGTACTAAAATAAACATAGTGACATCTAGTGACGGAAATGTTAACAAGTTTTTTGATGGTTTGAGCTGATGATGTGGATGATTTATTCATTAAATTGCGATCCTAGTCAATTTGTAAGAAATATGATCATCATTTCTTAAAAGATAAGTGAAGTTTTTTATGTTACAAATTATTACATTTGTATATAGTTAATGGGTCTCGCAAATAGCTCTAACTGGACAAATTCTGAACAATACCATAAACTCCAATATTACTTTGCACCTAAGTGCTACACCAACAGCTGGAAATATTGATTCCAGGCTCACCAATGTCCAGCTGCATATAGGAGTGCAAAATGTAGAAAATAAAGCATTTTTTTTATTTTTTTTTTATCACCACCAAACATATAACATATGTAACATTTTAAGAACTACTACATATAATATCACACAATTACTCATCTCATCCAAGAAAAATAGGTCAACCATTCGTTTATGGAGATGATAATCCCTTAAACCAAATGCAATGATATATTACATTCCCTTTATAGCACAGGACAACTTAACAATCATCCATAAATTCCTGGGGCCCAAATGACCTTGTTGTCGACGGACCCTTAAACACCACAGTCACTCACTCACTCCATAAATTCCTGTACCAAGTAATAGGCCTTGCTGCATAGATAGTTTTTTAATATACTTACCTGTTTTCCCTCAAGATAGTACTTTGAAGTATTTTGGAAGTGCATTGAATATTCTGACACATTCATAATATACTCCTTTCTGGAAATAAGTGAATCTAGCATTGGTTTTATGTAAATCCATTCTTTGTTTAGTATTTTTGCTATGTATATTCACATTTTGTATAAAGTAGTCCCTATTTTTGATATGGAAACATAAGCATAAAAATATATTCACAAAGAAGTGTTAAAATATTAAGTATTTGAAACAGACTCTTACATGGAGCCATAACATTGATGCCACATATTGCTCTGATGGCTCTCTTCTGTAATACAAATATTCGCTTACTCTCCACTGAGTTACGCCAGAATATCAAACCATATTTCATTATAGAAAAAAATATGCATAGTATACCTGTTCTAATGTCTGAATTAGACAAAAAGAGTTCAACGACCTAAGCGCAAAAGTAGCCGATCTCAACTTGGGTATGATAGATATTCTGGGGATACAATTTGAAATAATTTTACAAAAAGACTTATTTTTCTGCTCTGATGCATTTTAGTACACAACATTCCATTAACTAATCTTCCATTGTATTTTCAGAGAACGAATGAGAATATGTCAGAGTATACAGTCTACAGGCAAGCTACAAGTTTCCCCAGAATTGGTGAGTGTAGCTGCATATTTTAAAAATTATGACCAGAAATTAGTTTTGAGTTTAATATTTCTTTTTTATTCTTATATGGATATAGATATATGACTTCACATCAGATGACCTTCAGGATTTAGGTGAAATTGGACGTGGAGCATTTGGCACCGTAAATAAAATGGTCCACAGGCGTAGCAATACAGTAATGGCTGTTAAGGTAATTCATCTTGTTTCTTCATAAAGTTAAATATCTGTTTTTCATCAAAATACTGCCATAATTTTTTTGTCAAGGTATTGATACTGATTTATTGCTAGTGCTTCTATTTCAGAGAATTCGATCAACAGTTGATGAAAAAGAACAGAAACAGCTTTTAATGGATCTTGAAGTTGTAATGAGGTCAAATGAGTGTCCTTGCATTGTCCAATTCTACGGAGCACTTTTCAAGGAAGTATGTGACATAGAAGTTAATAGTATTAGGCATGAATTTATTTTGTTTCTATTTGTAGTCTCAGAACTTAGTTACATAAATTGTTACATAGCATGGCTCATTCAAGGCTCATTCCTATACTATATGCAGTTTATATCCTCTTTGCTTATTCTTGTTCTGTGTCAAGTTTGCTGAGACTAAGTTAAGGTTAATACTGTAATCAAAACATGAACATAAAAGTTTGGTGATCAAATTTTACCTGAAATCTGGATACATCTCAGCTCCAGACTATGGTCATTAGACACCCTCCTGTACAAGATCTGCAGTCAGAGCTTAAAAACTATATTTGTAGGGTTACTGTCCATCTTGATTTTCACTGGAGATGTCTGGCATTTCATGGTTTTATTTACATCCAGCAGGTATTTTAATTTTTATTCTGTATGTGCAGTATGTTCATCTAACAATATATTTTGAACATCTTCTCATTTGTGCTTAAAGTAGAAGTATATTTTTATTTTATTGTTTTATTGGCAGTGGACTGGGATGGAAACATGATTTTGAGGCTAATAAGCAAGTGAATCCATGCATTGTAATGAAATGAAATGTGTAGTGTTTAGCGCCTGCTACATGTGGCTCCTCAGACAGTGACATTATGATACATGAGATAAAGATGGAGCACCGGTAGAATGAGATGGCATGGGAAACCAGAGAAAACCCGCCCTAGCGCCATGTTTGTCCACCACAAATTTCACTTTATGGTCACCTGGTATCAAACCCAGGCTGTCTTGGTGAGAATGCATTGTAATGTAACTAACTAAAGGCTCCTTATTTGAATGGAGAAAAGTCAAACTGATAAGATACTGAATCTCAAAATGTGCTATTTGTTAAAAACTGAAGCTACTGTCAGTGAAGCAATCCAAGTATTATGAATAAATTACAACATTAAGCAACACACTTCACTTAATGACTTTTCTGCTTTGTAAAATCCTCCGGGACCGGTTTTGTAAAGTATCCATTACATTCATTCTGCCGGCTGAGGATATAACGAATATGTTACAAAACTGGGCTTGGAGAGTTTTACAAAACAGATAAGTGATTAAGCAAAGTGTGCTGCTTAGTGTTGTAGTTTAGTTTATTCAGTGTTCTATTTGATTTTCAATTGGCAATTCTATTTTATTCTTCACTTTAGAAGAATGAAAGTGTTGTCACTATTGTATTAATACAGAGAACTTGTTCAAAGTGGAATCGTATGTGACCAAAACAATCTTCAAAATTGGACAAGTTTCTGGATTACACAAAATTCAGTAAATTACTCAAGTGTCAATAGTTACCATGCATCATAAATATGTGTATATTTGTAATCATGCATAAATGTAATTACATACCGTAATTACATACCGTAATTCCATACAATAGATATATATGTATGTGTGTGACATACCGTAATTCCGTACAATAGATATATATGTATGTGTGTGTACATGTGCTTGTGCATGTCTAATTCTCAGAATCTTGTAATAATATTATTATTCTTTTTGCTTTCCACTATTTAGAGACTAGATCTTCTTCATTTTTGACAATTTCACATGCAGTTAGATAATCAATGTTCATTAAGTCATCTTTACCACATAAAAAACACTGGGAGAGTAATCCAATTTCAAACAAATGTCTACTCATACAATCATGGCCTGTGATTAATCTGAACATTGCAACAGATGACTTTCTAGGTAAATTTGGAATGTTTTTGAGTTAATTTTGAAGATCCTTCCAATTAAATTTTTCAGAGGAAGTAAAATTTTTTCCATTTTGTGGCAATTAAAATAATAGCCCAAATAGCTGTTTTGAAATCTGTTAAGAAAACTTTGTTGGAAAGCCTATTTGTCCAGACGAATATATTTTGTAAAGAAATACATTGCACAAATGTTTGCATCAAAGCTTGTGAAATCATTTCCAGCATGCTTATAGAAAGAAAAGAATTTACACGTAGCTCCTCCTCCATCTTCTTGGTTGTAAAGGCAGCCATCTGTGTAGAAGTGAATCCATTCATCATCTGGATAACTTACGTTTATGGTTTCAAGGGCATATGCTTTAGCTTCTGTTGATCAGTTTTCTTTCTTTTTGAAATCTAGAATTAGATCTATGTTGTATTCTAATTCAGTGATGTTCTGTGGGTTGTTAAAAGGCATGAGAGGTTCTGTTTTGGATGGTAATCTATTTCTTAGTGTTGAACGTTCTGCTTGAAGCCTAATTGCTTGCACTGCAGTAAGATGTACATTGGAAAGATGAAACGTAACATTGGAACTAGATTAAAAGAACACTTTAGGATCATCAAGCAAAAAAGAAACAGATAAATCTGCAGTAGCAGCACATTTCTGGGATCACCATCACAACATAGAGCAGAAAACCAAACTGCTAAAACCACTTAATAAAAATCACAAATTAAACATCTGGGAGAACATTTATACAGGGTGTGTAAAGATTATAGAACAATGCTTGTAGCTTTGTTGTTATAGTTTTGTGAAGTGATATTTTTTAGAAAAGCTGTAAGATATCAACATTTCATATTACTATGACTGTGAATGGAGCATGACATGTCTCGGAACATACAGGTGGATGCTTTTTTAAACTGTAATTTAAATTTATTAGGATGTACTAAAGTACATGAAATTTAAACCAAGAAAACACATTCATAGCAAAATTAGTAGTGTTGTGTTGTAACACATGATGAATTCACTTCAACAGATGCTCAAAATGGTCTCCATTCACTGTTAAACAATGCCAAAGTCTGTCTTTGAAATTAGTTAATGTTTCCAGCAATACTGTTCACTTGATATGCTGAAATTGTTCAATTCAAAGCGAGATATTGAAGTAGTCTACTGTATTGTTTAATTCAAAACGTACTCAATTTGAAATAATGATGTGTTTTTCCTTGCTCAATACACTGCAGTAATAAATTTAAATTGCAATGGAAAGGGTATTTGTTTGTACATTCTGATACTTGAGGACTGGAGGAGTGCAGAAGAAAGAGATGTTGTCATTTAACCAAAAAACACCCTTTATTTATAATCATAGCAATGTGAGAGCCTGTTGATATCTTACAGCTTTTCTAAAAAATATCACTTCATAGAGTTGCAAAAGCGGGGTTACAGGCATTGCTTCATACTTTGTACTTGCCCAGTATAAAGAAATTCAAAATATTTAATGACTTTCAACATTTCATCACAAGAAAATATTTTACTCAGCCTACCAGATGTCTTGTCTCTGGAGAACCATCATCAGTTTTAACATTCAAGTTCTAGGCAGATGACAACTTCTCGATAATGCTTTCAAGCTAAATTTGTCCCACAATTCGAAAGTTTTTCACATTCATTCCTAATCTCTTCATTAATAATTCCTGTATCTCCTGGAATGCTCTAATTCTTTTTCACCCTTCCACCTAAGAAATGATTAGGTTGTATGTTATGTAGTGTTCCATACTTTTCATTCTTCTTTCCATTTTTATCATCTTTTCCATCTTTTTATTTTCTCCAGTTCTTTAGTTTTAATTTTTAATTCTATATTATCCCACTTCATATTTGTTTAAATCGCATTGCCAAGCCATTTTTTTTTATAACTTCTCAACTTCTCCCATCTGCTTTACGATTGCTGTGTTACTTAGCTTCTTTTTCCTCACTTCCATAGGAACTACACTGCCACATGACTGTTGTCCTTTGTTGCCTGATTAGTACTCTCATAAAAGTTCATAACACTACATATTAATAAATGGTAATTGATACAAAGTTCAATACCATGTATAAGCAATAACTATAATTCTATATTAGTATTTGAATGTGAAATATCAACTGTATAAAAATTTAAAATTTGAGGATTGTACATACTTAATATTTATAACACTAATTACATGTTATTTACACTTATTTTACTGTAATATAGATAACCTGTTACCCTTTTTGTGTATAAAGACCCTAAGCTGCTGAAAATATGTGTATGTAAACCAGACTTTTTTGTCTGAGTTATACTCTTTTAAGTTTTTAAAAATGTATTAATAACAAAAATGAACTGTTTACACACTATTATGATTCTTCTTACTAAAAAGAATATGTAGAAATGTGAATATGTTAGCCATTTTCTGTAAAATCTGAAGATCTGAATGTACTACAACAAACAGAATTCCAAGAAATATATTCTAATCCACTCAACCTTTGCATAAAAGATCTACAAAAAACCATCAATAATATTAACATTTTAACAACTGCAGAACAAAAAACTATCAAACCGGACAACCCTACCCTTGCAAGATTATATGGTTTGCCTAAAATACACAAACCCAACATACCCATGAGACACATTGTAAAATGTCAACACTCCTACTTACCTTCTGGCAAAATGGCTGTCCAAAAAATGTCAGTCGTTTCCACAATCCAATACTCTGAGCATAAAACCTCTTTAGACCTGGTAGAAAAAATTCAAAATCTTAAACTAAACCCTCAAGACACTTTAGTATTCTTTGATGTCCGCTCCCTCTTCCCTAGCATTCCAATAGACAAACTTTTGATTCCACTTAAGAAATGGCTTACTTCTATTAATCTAGATGCCAATACAATAGAAGAGTAGTTGACAATGACTGAAATATGTATACATCAAAATTATTTTGTTTTCAATGGAAAGTATTATAAACAAATTTCAGGGCTAGCTATGGGAAGCCCGCTATCACCATTTTTGGCCAATTTATATATGAGCTTTTTTGAAACACATATAACTAAAGCCTTCCCTCATATTTTTAAAACATGGTACAGATACGTAGACGACACCTTTGCAATAGTGCACTACAAACAAATAGATGATGCTTTGAAACTACTCAACCTTCAAGAACCCAGCATACAATTCACAGTAGAAACTGAAGAGGACTGTACTCTACCTTTTTTGGACCTTAAAATCACAAAAAGCAACGAAAAACTAGAATTTGATATTCATAGAAAAGCAACACACACAGATAACTACATCAAAGCAAATAGTTTCAACCCAATTCCACACAAACATGTCACCATCAACAGTCTCTCACACAGATTAGTAAATCTACCCCTCAGCCAGCAAGAATATCAAAAAGAATACCATCAAATCTTAAAAACTGCAATTAAAAATGGATATGGAAAAAGCCTTGTAAATAAAAAACTAAAATCATTCAAACTTCAAAAAAGATTAAAACAGATCATAGCTCTTTCACCAATAAAACAAGAAATTAGATTTGCTAAATTTATTTACCACCCCTGGGCCACAAAAAAGTTCCAAAAAATATTCAAGAAATACAATATAACATTGGCACCAAAAATCAATTACAACATTAAAAATCTACATAACAGTAATAATACTGATAAGATAAAACCAGAAGAAAAGTCAGGTATTTACAATATTAAGTGTAAAGACTGTGAAAAAATTTACATAGGGAGGACAAAAAGAAACATAGGCACTAAAAAGAAAGAACACTTCAGGCACTTAAGACACAAAAATATTGATAAGTCCGCAATAGCAGCTCATTTCTGGTCCAAAAATCATGAAATTGAAGATAGCACCGAATTACTAAAATACGTACAAAAACATAGTGAACTCGTCATAAGGGAGAGAATATACATAGAAAAACATAAACTTTGAAATCCCGCCAGAAGAGAATCCCACATTTAAGTTCATCACTAAATCAACAGATGGGGCAGCTGCAACTCCAGAATTACCCACACCACTGGATCAAGCTTTAGTCGCATAAGAGCTGACGATGCAAACGATGGTTTGCAAAACGTGTCCTCAAAATAGGTATGTAAGTGAAGCCGATGTGTAATAAATACGACTCATCTATAAATTAATAATCTGAATGAATGTTCGTGAAATTGATCTCATCAATTAATAAGAAAAATTTACATCATTTTCTTAAGATAAGTGAAGTTTTTGCTGCAAATAGTTGTATTTGTGTAATATTTATTGCTTCACCTAGCTTCATTTTGGCATAATTATTACTCCCCCCCCCCCACCCCTTATATTGTGGATTACTTGTTACAATTTGTAAGCAGAATTTATACTTCCCAGAAGAAATCTTAAGAAAATGTTAATCAAATACACCTTTTAAGAACAAATGAGAAAAGCAATAAGAAGTTATAAGCTACTTGATATGTATATGCATTCTCTTCATTAATAAGTACTGTTATGACCCATTCCAGAAGAGAAAGTGTAGCATTTGCAACTAATGTGGCCCAAAGCCATTTAGCATTTTTTCATGGTATTGACAAAAGGTTTCTCCTTAATAGAAAATGCTTTAGAGAGGGCAAGGGGATGGGAAAATTAGTTTTACGTTTGTATTGTGATGCCCTAATGACTAAGTCAGGTACAAGTAATGCCAAAGGCCTCAGTTTTGGACAGGATTCCAGTGAAAGAGGAAAAAAGAGATACCAGGACTGGCTCACAAGGTAAACAAATGTAAGCAGAGAAAGGCAACCCGTTCTTAGGGGAGGACAATTATTCTAAGGTGCATAAACAAGCCTGTCTTATGCCTTAATGAAGTTTAAATGGTTTACTGCTAAATGCTCTGGACTGACCCATGGCATATTTATATTCAGCATTTTTTAAAAAGTGCAACATGAATGATTTTAATGAAAATAATAATAATAATAATAATAATAATAATAATAATAATAATAATAATAATAATAATCTTCAAATAATCTTCAAATAATCTTTTAGATGTAAAAATGTCTCAAAACTTGCTCTTCCAATAAATAAGATTCTTGAACTCTTGTCTTACTGAATAAAATGTATATCTTGAACTTTTTGTGAATAGCTTGTGAGAATAGCCTTATCTTCATTGTAGAAACAATTTGTCTAATTTTTTTCAAAGCATTAACTATTACCAGAATATCCCTAATTGTAATGTTTAAAGTTTCTCTAGTAGAAATATATAATCCATCAAAACATTTTCAAACATTTATATGCATTCTTTTTTCTTCTCTCCCCATATCAGATTGTTACTATGATTTGTGACATAAATAGTCAAGCCTAAATCAACCATTTTGCTTAATTTAACATCATTTATACTTAGATATTTATTGGTAATATTAAAGGTCATGGTGCATCAAGTGACTTTTTTCAGTTTTTTGACTAAATAATATTTCTCACTACACATTTGTGTGATATTAAAAGTAGACAATTCCTTAATGGTGGAAACTTGGTGACGGCAGTCTTCCCCCCCCCCTTTTTTTTTTTTAAATTCAAGTCCAGGAATTTAAGATTGTTCTATAAGTTGGCCCAAGACTAAATTTTTAATATTAAAGCAGTATGTAGTGTATCTTATTTTTCACACTTTCACCCTCCTGTGGTGCAAATGTGTACTTTCACCTACTTAACTGCAAAAGAGTCATAATAATACGAAAAGACAAACTTTTACTTAGTTCAAAGGGCTTCTAAATGATTGAACACTATCCCATAAAAATATACTTTATCATAATTCATGATATCCAGATGTAGATAATATTTATAATAATACTGTATAACAATTAAACATTTTACTTCCAGGGCGACTGTTGGATATGTATGGAACTCATGGACACCTCATTAGACAAATTTTATAAATTTATCTACGATAAGTTGAAGCAACGGATACCAGAAAGTATTTTAGGAAAAATTACAGTTGCTGTAAGTATTTAACAATTTCTTCTGAATGTTCATTACATTATCAGTTTCTAAGCTATTTCATGCCTGCTTTGTCCTGAATAATGTCACAGTGTGGATTCTATCATGCCATAAGATAATATGAGGGTCATTGCATAATGATTTACATTTTATTTTTTCCCATCATTCATAGTGCTCTATTTGCACAGTTGCAAGTACAGTGGAAGCCCGAAATAATGCAGTTGTTGGGGAATATGCTTTACCCGTGCAATATAATGATTTCGCGGTATATCGAAATAAGAGCTTAGTGTGACAAAAGTTGATCCTGCGGAGGTGTAAGGGAACATTTGCGCAATAATAAATTACAGTAGATAGGTACATAAAAAGCTATGTAATATAAAGTACAGCACTTTAAAATACAATTACTCATCAGTAATGCTGGGGGTGTATTCCAGTCCTGAAATCAATCGCAGTTTACACTATTGGTATTCTCAACACATAACTTTACAGTCAAAAGGCGTGATTCAGACTGAAATAATATTTTAACTTTCCCAGGTCTTAGAATTCCTGCAGACTCAGATGTTTTAGCCATTACAGAAACCCTATTGTTTCCATGTCCCATTACAGCAATAAAGTGGCCATGGTCAATGCTAGGGGTGTGATGAGGGGAAAATTGTACTGCAGAACCGCTCTTTGAAGAAATTTATGAACTCAGCTTTCAAAAGTAAGAAAATACAAATAAATTTAAAAAATAATTTTATTTTTTGGGAGACATACTTTCACCTACGTTAAATCCGAATCCACAGTATTTCAGACCATGCTATTTTGGGCTTCTACTGTATGTAGTACTTTTGGTCTGTACGTAGATGGCAGGACAATTACCAAAAGTGTAATCCCTGTACAGTGTGGCCATTATCCTAACCACTAGTATTACATTGACAACGTGAATTGTCCATTAACAATGGACAATCATCATTGTAATCAAGGACAGTGCTGGATGATGTGGTTCCTTTGGAGACAGGGTGTAAACATTGTGGGTATTCACAGGCAACTGGTGCTAGTCATGGAGAGCGTACACTGCCATGAAAAAATGTCTACAACTGGATGGATGGCTGTAAAAATGGTTGGGTATCAATGGAATGGGGAACCAGTTCTGGAAGGAAAGAATTTATAGTAACATCACTTAACATTTTCAAAGTGAAAAAGCACATTCAGGAGAGTATTTCACAGAACTGGAGACAACCACAGGACTTGCCAGAATTACTGTGAACTTCATGGTGCATAAACATCTTAAGCTTGAGAAGGTGTGTGCCAAATAGGATCCCAAATCCCACAATGCAGCAGAAACACAACAGCTTAACAATATGTGCAGTGATCTTCAATGTCACAGCCAGGATCCAGAGGGTTTCATGTCTGAACTTGTGACTGGCGACAAAATTGTCTCTACTTCCATGAGTCAGAGACCTAAGTAAAATGAATGCAGTGGAAGCATAGGTAGCCTCCCACCAGAGAAATTTTGTACATGCCTTTGGTAGGAAAACATATGGTACAGGAACGGAATCCTTCCTGTAGACTGGCTGGAACCAGGGATCAGCATTAACAGCATAATATATGCAGAGACTCTAAGGAGGTTGAGCTATGCAATTCAAAAGAAATGGTCAGGAAAATGGTCAGATGGAATACTCTTATAACATGACAATGCTTATCTCTATTCGAGTTGAAAACCATGACTGTCATTGCTGAAATGTGGTTCCTGGTACTGCCATACCCTCCGTATTCTCCTGACTTTGCCCCTTCTGACTATTCAGGGTTATGTAGAAACCTCTATGCAGACATCGTTTAGCAGATTTTAGGAACATGAGCAGCTGTCCTGTCATGGGTGCAATAGACCATAAAAAGTGGTTCAAGGAGGGCCTACAGAAGTTACCACAACAGTGGCACAAGTGTGTGCGACTTAATGGAGACAGTGTTAATGTGAATATCTGCTGAGGCATAAAGATTCTTAATGAGTGTAAAAAAAATAAAGTGTAAATTAATATGGAACTCCCCTGATATTTCAGATGTCACAATCTTAGATTACCAGATGGAGTGTTAAGCAAACAGGGAAAGAAAATGATCATATTTGTTGGCAAGCTCTGGAAATGAAAGGAAGAGTGGTGTAAGCAGTTATGAGAGTAGATTTGGCAATCCTTAGGGCAATGCTGAAATTTGTATGCAAGTAAACTTTAAAAAAGGGATCTTGGAGGTTGTATGGTTACAAGCCATGCACCAAGTTATTATGGTACTGTTAATGAAGAAGGAGCGGAATTAAATCTGAGACCGGGAAATATCTAGACATTGTGGAAATCCTCATGGACAAAATTGGATTTATGGAAGGAACAGAGCAATGGATAAGTAAGAACCTGCACAAAGTGGGGATGAAAAAAAAAATGTAAGAAAAGAAATCAAATAAGGAGAGAAGAGAATGAGGTGAAATTGGAAATGGAAAGATCAGATGAGAGATGAAGATTTAACCTGTTCTTTATAAGTACAGAAGAGAGAAGAGGGATTGGCCAGTGGAAGAGGTGAAGTAAGTTTTGATTCATAACTTGGAATGGAGCTGAAAGGTTGGGGAAGTGGGGGTTTAGAGGTAGGAAGAAACATCTGAGAAAGATCAAAGTGGCTCAGTTTGCATCATCACAAGTTAATTTTAAGGGAAATCTTAGGGGAAGCTGGGAGGTTGAAAGGCTCCAATATATTCATAAATAAGGATTTGCACCAGCTCAAAAGATATTGTGACTTTGTGGGTTCGTGAAATGAAAAGTCCAATTTCACCACTCAAAAATGTTCTTTATTTCCACCGACTTACAGTTCAACACTTGCCAATTACACAGAATTGCGTACTGCACACAATTACAATTCACCAGTTCGACCATTACAATTTCACTTGTACTCGCGATTACATAAACTCCGATGCACATACCAGTTACGTACAGTCTTCCGTTGCACAATCTTCTCGTTCATTAACACGTCACTGACTAACTCTTACACCAAGAACTGCGTCTGTCTCCTCACTAACACTCACTAACCAACTGACTGACTCCTCACTGACTAGCTGCAGCCCTTTTTATAGGCATCTCGCCGTCTTCTCGACGTTTCCAGATGATGAACGATCCCGTAATTTCTGGAACCAGGTGGACAGAAACAGACGGCACACTGATGTTTTTCCTCCCAGCCATTGCCTGTCACCACTATAAGACAAACGAGGGGAGGGTGTGGCTAACACGGACCTCCCTCGTCTCCCGCTCTCAGCTGCTTTCATAGGGTGTTCCAGCGCTCGCGCGACACTGCTCCCTCCTCAAAGCTGTTCGCCCCGAACAGCACCATCGTAGCGTGCGAGGCGGTCCAGGTGTACCACCAGCATCCGCTCGGAGTCTCAGCCAGAAGTAGCGCTGCCGTAGTTTGTGAATCATTCGGTTCGCTCCCAGGTGTCCTCCTGAAGTACTGGCGTGCTCTTCCTCCAAGACTTCCGGGACCTTGCTCCGGGGAAGTACCAACTGTTCTCTCTGCGCCTTCCCATCGGGTGACTCCCATACCCGGAACAGCACGCCCTCTCTGGCCTTCAACGAGTCCCATTGGGCCCAGTGCGACTTGTAGGTGGCGCTCCTCGGTGCGTTGTCCTCCCAGGTTGGTCTCGTCCCTGCGTCCACTTCCCTCAAGAGTGGCCCCAAGTCTGCGTCCGCCAGCTGCTCCCTCCTCAGGCCTGCGCTATCCCAGCCTTCAGCAGGCACTGCCACAACTACTCGAACTGCTGCGGCACGCTCCTTCTCTTCCACTCTTGTGCGCTCATGGCCGTCCTGGATCTGCGATAGGACACCTCCAATGCAATGGTCGCTGGCGTCGGTGTCCACAATGAAGGCGCCACCCGGTTGTGGGAAACCCAAAATTGGAGCACTGCACAGGGTCTCCTTCGGGTGCTGGAAAGCGTCTTCGGCGTCCTCCGTCCACACATAAGGCCGGTTTTCCTCCGTCAGGCGGGTTAGGGGTTTTGCGATGTTGTCGGCCTTTTCCTCTAAATCATTAAGGCGGTCGTCTACTTGACCCTTCCGCTTGCCCAGATTCGTGACGTCATCCCTCACGCCGGCCAACCGTTCCTCAAACTTGGCGGCGAGGACCTCGTTCGCCTCCTTCATTTCTTCCGTCTTCTCCGTGAGGTTATCGTTAGCCGTCTTCATTTCTTCCAGCTTTGCGGCCAGGTTGTTATTTGCCGCTTCTATTTCCGTTGTTAATTCGGCCTTCATTTCTTCCATCTTCCTGGCGATGTTGTCGTTGGCCGTCTTCATTTGTTTCAGTTCCGCGGCCAGGTTGTCATTCATAGTCTCCAGCTTCGCGGCCAGGCTGTTATTTGCCGCTTCCGTCTTCTCTGTTAAGTCGGCCATCATTTCCATCATCTTCTCAAAAAAATTTTCCAATGCCGCGTCCATGGTTGTAATGTTCGGTGATGTTATCTTCCCGCTTCCTGACACCAGTGTGACTTTGTGGGTTCGTGAAATGAAAAGTCCAATTTCACCACTCAAAAATGTTCTTTATTTCCACCGACTTACAGTTCAACACTTGCCAATTACGCAGAATTGCGTACTGCACACAATTACAATTCACCAGTTCGACCGTTACAATTTCACTTGTACTTGCGATTACATAAACTCCGATGCACATACCAGTTACGTACAGTCTTCCGTTGCACAATCTTCTCGTTCATTAACACGTCACTGACTAACTCTTACACCAAGAACTGCGTCTGTCTCCTCACTAACACTCACTAACCAACTGACTGACTCCTCACTGACTAGCTGCAGCCCTTTTTATAGGCATCTCGCCGTCTTCTCGACGTTTCCAGATGATGAACGATCCCGTAATTTCTGGAACCAGGTGGACAGAAACAGACGGCACACTGATGTTTTTCCTCCCAGCCATTGCCTGTCACTACTATAAGACAAACGAGGGGAGGGTGTGGCTAACACGGACCTCCCTCGTCTCCCGCTCTCAGCTGCTTTCATAGGGTGTTCCAGCGCTCGCGCGACAATATAAAGTGAAATTTAATATAAGAATGATGGAAGCAAGAGCAACTGAAAAGCAACCCTACATTAAAAATTTTCAACTCAGAGTAGAAAGAGCAAGTATAACTGGAGAAAAAAAAAAAAAAAAAAGAGATAGGGATCAGAGAACATATAAGGCTATGACCTTGTAACATCAGCAAGAAGTTCAATCATGAGCATTTGGAGACACATGCCACACCTGGTAAAGAGGTGGCCTGGAACACAGCTTCTATATCAAGGTCAGCAGCTAAATGATCAAGAATGCCATCTATTACATCAAATGCTGTTATGGAAGGAGGAGGAAATAAGATAAACATTTTCTTTGCTAACAATGTTAGTTGCCAAGATCATATTAGTCTACTGATGTGCTGGCATTTTGTCCTGCAGGAGTTCTTTTACATGCCAGTAAATCTACCGACATGGGCTGTTGTAAGCAACTTAAAAACCATCATCTAGGCCTGATTTTAACCTCCGGCCTTAGGATCTGCCGACCGTTGTCTAACCAACTGAACCAGCTAGACTAACGGAAGGAGGAGGCTAAGAAACAGTGAGAGCATGACACAAAGTGATGAGGTAAAAACAGATGAGAGAAGAATTGTCACCAAAGAAGACGAAGCTAGAAGAATCCATAAATGAATGGAAAAGAAGAAGGTGTGGTTGCAAAGCAGTGGGGAAGAGGTAGTAGATATGAGAGAGGAAGAAGAGACGTCTGATAGTATTCTGTCTTCAGAAAACATCAGTATTTTGGTAGTGGTTAGAATTAGTGCATCAAGAATAAGAGTATGAGCTTAGCAGGAGAGATGGCCTTGATAGGTTTAGATTATAACAAGTTCACATTAGAAAACATTAGGACATTAAGCTTTTGGAACTGCATGGGACTGAAAAGCAAAATGTATCCTGGAAATCTAAACCACTTACTGAGCAAGTTAGATTATTTGGATGTAGCTGAAATGAAAATACCTCTCACAATGGGAACAAAGATGCAACTCAGATTTTTAAAACAATCTCATCCACTCCACATTACCCTTTATGCGAATCATTTTGCAAAACGTTTGATTCTCTTAAAATAACTTAATGAGTTTAATTAAAACTCTGTACATCTAAGATGTTTCTGGCACCCCCATGCGATCTATGACCTTTGTGGATAACCTCATTCCACCCAACATGACTGAACCCATTTCTGAGATGGAGACACCCAGTGGGCCAAATCTGTTGCCTCCAACAGTAGGTGAGGGAAAAATGGCAGTGGTTGAGAGGATTTGCAGCATTTACCACGGACTTCTAACCATGTTGGGCCTTGGACATCATATGAGCTACTCAAGGTGATGGCTTGGATAGGGCTGACTTTAAATCCCAGAGCAGGAATTGAAAGATGGACCCTTAGCATATGAGAGCTAATGAGCTGCCCTGATGCCCTATATCTTAAGTTTATATATGCCAAATATATATTTAATTTTCCAAGAATAGCCTGTTTTGAAATCCATCATTTGAAAGGAATTTTAAATGGTAAATATAGATAAGATTAGATTTTTATTGTGCATATTCCAAAATTTTACATTTTACAACTTTTGGCTACATTTATTTGTCTTTACCTTGTTGCTACCTTGGCTTACATGACACCCTGGTCTTCTGCTCTGCCAGGTAGTTCTTAACCTCCATGCCTCCTTGTTACTTAACTAGTCCCATTCTTCACCCTCATCTTCCTTTCTTATATTCTTTACATTTCTGGCACATTTTTCTTTTACTTTCTGCAAGAACTCACCAATACTTCTTACCTTCTTTTCCTCCCTGCGCGTTAACTTTTTATAGCTACTATCCTCTTCTCTACTTTCTCCCATTTTTCCTCCCAAACCTTTTTTCTCCACATTGCAACCTCCTCGCATTCTGTTACATAGTGTTCTATGCTTTCTTTTCCCCCACACAATTCACAAATGCCCTTTTCCCTACCTCTTATCCCTCTTAGAAATATTGTTCCTGTTCTCATCCAAGCTAACCCTTCTCTCTCTTGCCTATTGCAGTAATCTACATATGCTTCTCGTGCCCAATTTCTTTTTATTTGCTTGTAAAATTGTAATAATTTCATATTTTCTACACTTCCCCATATTTCCTGTCTTTCTATATCTTCTATTCTGCATTTTACCAATTTACCCACATCGCTTGTATTCCTTTCCTCTAATCTCCATATATCTCCCATTCCTATTTTTTCCATAATTCCTCCTATCTCTGCCCACCATCTATTTGAGTTCACTAATCTTTTTTGCTGTCTCATGCATAATTTCATAATTTCCCCTTCTTCTTTGGCCAAACACCTATACCAAAATGTTATTATTCTTTCCATTATTATTCCATTTCTTCTTGTCTTTCCTAATTCTACTAAAGCTACTTCCCTAGGTGCTGATCTTGGTAAGCCTAGTAGCTCTTTACAAAATCTTCTGTAGTTTTGCTCCACCGTTTTGTTTACCTCTGTACCCCCCCCCCCCCCCCCCAGATCTCCACTGCATACAACATTTTGGATTCAACTAGTGCTTCATACATTATTTCTAACCACTTGGTTGTCATTTCTAGCTTATATTTATTTGCATATTCTTATCCCATTCATTGCCGCCCTTTTGCTTCAATTTTTCTCCTGTGTGCTCTCCACTTTCCATTGTTATTCAACTTCACTCCTAATTATTCAAATTCATTGACCACATCTACCCTTTTGCCATTTAGTACCCACTTTTCATCTGTTTTAGTTTAACTCCCTTCTTGAAGACCATAACTTTTGCCCTATTTATGTTTATTTTTATTCCCCACTCTTCACAGAATTTCTGGATTTCATTTATTGCCTTCTGCAATCCTACTACCGTTATAGATCCTACCATTAAGTCATCCGCATATAGCAGTCCAGGAATTAAATGGTAAATATTCAGAAATGCATAAAAATTTAATAACTCTTTAAAACAGAAACTTCATTTCAATTAACAATTTTTTTATTTTATTTTTTATTATTTATATATATATATTTGCATCAGGCATTTTCGAGTTATTGGTTTGACCTTTTCAATAGTTTAGTTATTTTTTTAAAGCTCTATTCCATAATTTCTCACAATGTCATGAAAAGAGTATGAAGTCCATTAATGTGAAACAAAAGTAGGAAAATAAAACTATCCTAAGAATTGGTGTATATGTATGTAACTCATTAGAAGTTTTCAATTTGTTTATCTACTAAATTCAATAACACAAGTCTCATAGCACAAATATTTGGCAGTTGTGGGCATCTTGATTGTTTATCATCTATATACTTTATTGAGTCCATTACAAATGTAATTCAAGAAACAACTGTCTGTAAATGAGTAAAATATAATGAAGTGTAGGTTATCAACACCAGTCATTGCTACACTCTGTCCATAAACACAAGCATGTGACTAGGACTAACAAAATTAATCACTGCATTTATAAAAACAAGATGAAGTTTACTTAATTCACCTTGTCACTAAAATCATGATTGTAAGTTAGCCCAATATAATCACATCCTCTTCTTTTACAAATACACAGTGTAAACACATCTCTTTAATGTTCCTTTATGTCTCTATTGCATGCACCAACTTGTGCTCCTTGTAATTTCTGCAATGCACATTGAATGTTTCCCTTTATACTGCTCTGTTTGCGACTCTGACTTAACTCTGATATCGTGTAGTCTGCTCATAACTAGTAACTGCTCCTCTGGGCTGTGCACACTGCCTGCAGACTTATGACTATGAGCTGGAATACACTGCATTCAGTGCAGACTGATTTGTGACTGCTCTGAACTGGACTGCCTAAGACTGGGTTTTGCACCTAACCAGAAGCTCCTCAATTTCCAGAGTTTCAATAGTCTATGTTTTCTTTAATGTTTTAATTGAGGGAAGGGATGTAACTTTATTAAATTAACAAATTCTTCATGGTAACAATATAGCATGCTACCAGCTTCGTGATGTCAGCTAGTGGCTGTACTTTAGTATTGCATTTTTTGCTTCTCATAGCAGCAAACAACAAAGGTAGTGGAATGATTTGACACACACTTAAGTTTTCCATGACAGGCACCCACTATCACAGTGGCAATGCTGTTAGAATTTCTTTGAAGGAGAAAACCAGCTTGTTGCATACACTTGCAGCACCAATGCATGGATAGATATTATCTAAGTTTCCTCATATACAGGACTATTCAGAAAGAAAGAACAGATTTCATACATTTATTTCTTCCAAATTAAAAAAGATAAAAACATGATTCCAATGTTCATGGAGAGAGAAAAGTTTACAATTTTATATTATGCATTCAATATGAGCACTGTGTGTTACACGACAAATGTCAAAATGGTGGCTCATTTCTTGCCACACACGAACCAGCTGGTCTCCAGTTATTGAATTCACAGCAACAATTTGATGTCATAGATCTTCAAGAGTGTCAGGGAGGGATAAAAACATAGTCTTTTACGTAACTCCATAGATAAAAATCACACGGAATGAGATCTGGAGACCTGGGAGGCCACCGATGATGAAGTTGATCTTCTGCTCCTCCTCTTCCAATCCAGCATTCTGGAAATGTGTTACTCAAGTAACGTCAGACGTGGTCAGAGAAATGAGGCGGGGTACCATCTTGCATGAAGATAAAGTCATCTGAAACTTCTTCAAGTTGGGCAAATAACCAGTTTTCAAGCTTGTCTAGATACGTTAGTCCTGTCACAGTTTTCTGCATGAAGAAGAAAGGCCCATAAACCTTGGTTACAGCTATCGCACAGAAGACGTTCTCCTTTGGTGAATCTCTTTCATGTTGAAACCTTCAACTGTCTTAGAATTTTCACTTGCCCAAATTCGAACATGATGGCAATTAACTTTACCAGAGAGATGAAGAGTGCATTCATTGGAAAAAATTAATTGTTGAAAAAATTTTTCTTGCATATCATCTAACAGGCCAATGCACAATTTGTACCTTTTGTTGTGCTCGTCAGGATGCAATGCTTACAATAACTGCAGTTTGTACGGCTTCAGGTACAATGTTTTAGAACTCGCCATTGGTTGGGAATGTTAAGTTCCATGCTTGATCATGATGTGGATTTCTTTCGGCTCCTTTCGTATAGTATACGAATACGCTAAACATTCTCTTCCAGTGTGCGAGGACATCCCTTGCTCTTCCTTTTGCAGATACAATCATCTTCTATGAATTTTCAATGCCACTCATAAATTTGCTTATGATATGGCAATTGTTTATTAAATTGACGGTGAAATGCCTGTTGAAATGCAACAAGGGACTCTAGTTTTGCTAACTGCAGCACACAAAATGATTTCTCTTGTGGTGTCGCCGACATTTCACTACAAACAACAGTGTCAATGCGGCCGTGATTGGAACTTCTCTCCCCCCCACTCCCGTTGCTATTTCAATTGTAGACTTTTCTCTCTCTCTCCATGAACATTGGAAGAAATAAATATTTGACATCTGTTCTTTCTTTTTGAATAGCCCAGTATTTTATACCGTACATCAAAGTGCACACTTAAAGTATGAACCCATTGAAAAATTATTTTATGGAGACTTTTCTCATCATTAAATAAAAAACTGTAATAAAATATTAATTGAAAAATTATTTTTGATTCAAGCAGCAATAATGCATTGCACACTTATTTATAAGTACTAACCCATTGAAAAATTATTTTATGGAGACTTTTCTCATCATTAAATAAAAAACTGTAATAAAATATTAATTGAAAAACTATTTTTGATTCAAGCAGCAATAATGCATACAAAGAAATAAACTGACAGTGCAAAGAATTAACACTATTTCAGCAGTCAATGTTTTGAGCTAGAACGATTTTAAAGTTGGTACAGTCATTGCATTGTATTGAAATGATGCCTCAAACTCAGCAAATATCCAGAACTTCTCAAGTGTTTGATGAAACTCCAAATACAATGATTATGATAACTCAAACGCCCTTGAAATTCTAAGTTATAGTTTTAAAATGATATCTTAAGTACACTCCTTACACTCCTATTATCTCCAAAATTATTGTAGCTGCTTAATTTTTTTTTAGCATCCTCCAACCTAAGTCATATAAGACAATGAATGAAATGGGTGAAATGAGCTTGAAAGAGCCCAGGGTGCATGGAGCTTACAGTTACCAATATTCATCTTTCAGGATAAGCAAGACTCCAGGGAAAAGTCTTATCAAGATAACTCACTCTGGCGGAGATTCAAACTTGCTATCCCACACCACAGAGCCTGGCAATTACTGCTTAGATAGTGACAAATTAAATATTTCAGAGATTTTCTTATTTTATATATAACATTCAGGTTTCTTATGCATTGTTTATTTTCCTATTTATATATTTTTGTATATTCAATGTTCTCTGTTATATAGACAGTGACAGCTCTGAACTACTTGAAAGAAAAGTTGAAGATAATCCACCGAGATGTGAAGCCAAGCAACATTTTGTTGGACAAACGAGGAAATATAAAGCTTTGTGATTTTGGCATTTCTGGTCAGCTTGTGGATTCAATTGCCAGGACCCGTGATGCAGGTTGCCGTCCTTATATGGCAGTGAGTACTGCAACACTTTATTTTAATGTTGCTAATAATTTGTGTGTAACTATTTTGTTATTTTGTTGATTTATTGAGGTCTCATTTTTCGCACATTGTTCCTTTTTTTTCTCCCAGCTATGCTTTAGTCTATCATAAATAAACATTTGAACTTTGTTTCCAGAAATTAATCACTTCTTGTTCAGTCAGAAAACCTTTGTAGATAAAAGTATATCAAAGTTAATACAATATGGTGAGAAAAATCCTATTTTATATGAGTAGTATAATTAGTACTGTCATATCTGCGATTACATGTCTGAGAGATGTCACCATTGATATTTTCTGGAGGAAAAGAGTCGAGTCAGGCAACTTTGTCACCATCACAAGGAAAGCAAAATAGGGAAATCATCTTTATGCTTACTGGTTGGCAGGAGGGCAGTGGTATGCCTTCAAATGACATCACGAGGCCGGGATGGAACAGTGTTGCAATTAGGCAATAGACCTTTCTAGACCGTGTTTCCAGAAGATTCATTTTCCAAAAGAATCTGTCATGTTGGAGAGTGTATAAAAGCTGCTGCAAGGCCGGGAGCCATTCAATCTCACTAATGAGCTGCCCATAGTCAGAATCAGTGAGTAGTGTAAGAACAGTGTGGTGCATTCCAACTTGGTGGTTAGGGGTCGACTAGCTATGGCACGAACATGAAGCAGTTCACGGATCAGTAAGTGTGCCTCCAGATGGGGGATCACCAAGCTGTGGAACTGGCTGCAGAGTAGTTTACATGTGAATATCAGAGAGTTGTGTTCAGAACTGGTGTGCAGCTCCATATTAGAGGTGGACCTCTGTGTAGGTCAGAAAGATTGTAGCAGCACAAAGGGTGCGTGTTACAAAGGCTTAAAGGATCATTGTAGAGATGTTTCAAAGTGTTGCATTTGTGCAGAAGAAAGGCTGATTGTACATTAGCGTCGAGTTAACGATTTTGGTGGAAATAAAAAAATTTGAGGGAACTTTTTTCTTTTGTCTTTTGTCACAGTACATTTCAATTTATCTTTGGTAGAGAATATTGTACAAATGCATTATAGATTTTTCTTTCTTTTCTGTATGTACTGAATGAAGAGATTATCATATAAGACATAAAATTGAATAAGAGATCTTCATTTTAAAACACTAACGACAGCTAATGTAATTTGATTTACTGCCACCAAGTACCCTCTGGAAGTACTGTCACATGATGCCATCATTAAAGACAATCACGACAAAAACACCAACATGGGTCAGTCGGACACATTCTGAAGGTGGGAGCATATGTTTCTGAAACATGTTAACAGAGATTAAAAAAGTGATGTTAGTATTACTAATATCAACTCGTCTTAAATAAATACATCTTAACACATCACTGTTTCTAGCTTCTTCTATATATAAATATACCAACAGACCAACTCCGATGCCAACTAAAGAAAGGCTCCATCAAACCACCATTCCTGAGACAAAATAGAAGATCTTTTAATTTTAACCAACTTGTGCGTCACATAAAACAGCTTTAGTTTCAGTCAGAAAATCTACCAGCAAACAACAGGCCTAATAATGGGAAATCTGCGCTCACCATTCCTTGCAGAATTATTTATGAGCTACCTGGAAATACAGAAAACAACTTCCAATATATTTTCAAAATTTGGTATTGATATGTTGACCATATCTTTGCCAAGTCCCCTACAGGTTCATACAGTTAAGTTACTTAACTTACAAAACCGTTCAATAAAATTCACAATGGAATTGGAAGAAGACATGTTACCCTTCTTAGATCTAAAAATATTCGATGAACAAGAAAATAAAATCTTTGGTATGTACATGAAACCTTCTCATTCAAATAATTACATAAAGCACAACAGTTTTAATCCCCTAACACATAAACATGCAGTACTAAATACCTTAACACACAGACTGGTCAAGAATATCTACTATAATATGAACATAATTACTAGTGGTAATTAATCACAGCCAAAAATGATGGTTTCAACAAAGTAACAATTCAGCAAGAAAATTACAAAATTGAAATGACAGAAACATATCAAAGATACCATATATCTCATCTAAGAAGAAAAATGGTTGAAATTTAAAAAATTCACGCCAGCCAAAAACATTTTACAAATTCAGGAAGATTATCATGAAGCACAACATCAGCCTAGCCCCACAGAACAAATTTAGCATAAAAACAATAACTTTGTAATAGATTAAAAGACTGTTTACCATGAGACAAAAAAGCTGGAATTTACCAAATTAATTGCTCCAATTATGTTAAAGTATATATAGAAAAAATCAAAAAGAAATCTAGAAACTAGACTAAAGGAACATATGAGATGCTTAAATTACAAATAAATGAATAAATGTGCAGTTTCACACCACTTCTGGACAACCAACCATAACATCAAACAGAACATTACATTACACTAATGAAACCAAACCAGTCATGCAGCAGAATTGGGCACATGGGAAAATATCTTTATTTTGAAACATAGACAGCTAGTGAATTTTGATTTACTGCCACTAAGTACCCTCTGGAAGTACATTTCACCATCACATGATGCCACAATATAGACAACCACCACAACAGAAACACCCAACACAGGTCAGTTTGATAAATAAATAAATATTTTATTGTCATTAAGCTTATTACAGCAATAGACAAAGTCAAAAATAGAATACAAATTAATACAGTTATAATACAGTGAAGATAAAAAAATCAATAAAATACATTAGATATACAAATATAAAGACTTAAAATAAAATGAGGAAATAAGAATACTTCATGTCATAAGCCAAAGTTTAACTACACCTGTTAAAGTATTCCTGTATTGAATAATAAGGTTTGGAAACTAACCATTCATATAATTTGCATTTAAATGTATTACCTGATAATTCAGTTAATTCTAAAGGTAATTGATTATATAGTTTAATGCCCAATACTTCAAAGCTGTTAGAGGTTTTAGTTAATCCTCTTATTATTTTAGTTAATTGATGGAAATTAATCATTTCTTCACACTACATTGAATTTTTCATGTTGGCTCTATCAAAAGCCTTAGCCTATATGTGGCTAGTGTGAAGAAATTATTAATTTCCATCAATTAACTAAACTAGTAGCATATTTATATTTTTATGAATAAACATTGTTTTCTGAACAGAGAATCCATATTCTTAATGAGTATGGACTATGATACAATGAAGTACAAAATTAATATAATTGTGAACGGAGTTAGTATTCCATGCTGCGTATATTGCTATGTTTACCTAGAACGTTAGGAAGGTCATAACAAAACGTGTTTAAACACTAGCAATATATGGAGCATGAAATATATGTTCAACTCGGAATTATATTAGCATTTTGAATGTTGCAATACTTCATAGTGAGAAGGCTGTGGACTGCTTATAGAGTGTAACTAAAAGTTTAGTTTCCAGTTTTGAGTGGTATTTTCCCTGAATACCGGCAGTAACTGAGGATTTCATCACAAATGGAAGTAGTACTCTACTCAACTTAGCTCTGTGAGTAAAGATAGCTATTTCCTCTAATTATATAACTTGTTAAACGTAATTTTATTGATTTATAATTACAGCATAACTAAGAAAAGCTATGCATCGCTGATATTTCAGCAGTCAACTGTTTCAGCCGCAGTATGGCTAATAGTTTGGAAAATCAGGTCTGCCACCCAACTTCTGAGAACAAAAGCAATACTACAACTGCACGCAGTTATTCTTCAATTCTTCAATCTGTACCAAATAAAGAACAAGCTTAGTTGTTGAAGCGAGTGACAATTACTCAAAGAATATGTATTAGCTCTAGGCAAATTAGTTAATCCCATAAGTATTAGATTCGTATCACGTATTTCTAACAACAGAGTTTGCATCTACTTGACAAACTAAACCTTGGTGGAAGATGTTTATGCCATTATCGTCATTTGTTCTGGTGGGCGCATGAATATTTCACTTGGCGCCGGTTATGCGGCCAGCCGATCATGTGACTCGCCAGCGCGCAAAAAAGAGGCTTCTTCTTCCTTTAGAGTTACAGACATGTTGAGACATGTGATGTGCTTCGTTGTGTGGCTGCGTGCAGCTTGTTGTTGCAATGAAAGAACCGTTTTAGTTTATCTCAAATATTAAATGTATTGTTGTCTTCTTCATGATTATTCACATAAGAAATGTAGCGTGTGCAATAAATTTATCTAGTGATATGAATACAGCTCTATCGAGTACAGTCCACAAAATCAGTTTCCTTGGTTACTGCTAACATCAAGGTGGTCCTCCGCATTAAATTAAGCACAACACGAACATTGGTCCTTTACGGGCAGATATTTATTGTGCAACGCAACAGTTTCTTCTGCATGGATGTACATCAATGGGCCCCAGGACGCCAGGCATCGGGATCTACGCAGCAGATGATCAGCATTTCATTCGCAATGACGCAGAAGCCTGCATCGCAACACATTTCAGGTCAGAACATTCCTTTTCTTTCTTTCTCTCCTTTAAGCAAGTCTCATAACCATTCAATATGAAGCAGGATTTGAAAACTCTTGTCAAAAGAAGGGGTATAATCAAAAGAGAATTTACCTTTGTTCGAATATTTCTTGATAAATTACCAGAACAGGTTAACATTTTCATATTGAGAGCTAATTTCGATAACTTAAGTGAAATTTGGGACAAATATGAAGCTATTCAGACCCAAATTGAATCTCTTGTGGAAGCGGAAACTGAATTAGATATGCATGCAGAACACAAGGAGGAAACAAGAAACAGTTACATCGAATTGAAGGCTAGGTTAGCTGAATTAATACAGGATCATGAACAGCAAGAAAATGGTTCTGGACATTTGCAGCACACAGTGCAGTCGCAATCGTCACAAGCAGCTAAAGCTATCAAACTGCCTGTGATACAATTACCTAAATTTGAGGGTGATGTCACTCATTTCAAACATTTCTATGACACATTTACAAGCTTAGTGGTAAACAACCAAGCTTCAGATACTATTCAGAAATATCATTACTTTCCTCTCTCAAGGGACAAGCTCATTCACTAATACAGAACATACCTGTCACTAGTGAAAATTTTGATGTAGCATGGGAGCTCATATGCTCACGCTATAACAATTCAAGACTAATAGCTACAGCTCATATAAAAATTTTATTAGCACTACCAGTAATTCATAAGGAAACAGTAAATGAACTATGTACCTTGCTCAACCATTTTCAAAATAACCTGAATGCCATTGAAGCATTAAAGCTTGAAGTGCCTTTGCATGAAAGCATTTTAATGCAACTTCTCCTAGAATATTTGTCTGGCACCACACACAGAGAATGGGAGAGTAAAATAGATTCTCAAAACTTCCCTTCTCTAAGGATTTTATGCAATTTTTAGAAGCAAGAGCACACTCTTTTGAATTGCTTGCTTACACTTCATGTAACAAGACGGTAGTTAAGCCTAAGACTTGATTTACACTCTGCTAAGCCCAACAGCAGAGACAGTGAACACTCTTACTTATCCACAAGTGATCGTGTATGTCCATTTTGTCAGTGCAATCACATGCTACATAATTGTGATAACTTCAAAAACCTTAATGTGCATAAGCGTTGGACTTTCATTAAATCCAAGCGCCTTTGTGCCAATTGCTTTGCTCCTAATCACATATCAAGTAAATGTAATCGTGCCTCATACTGCAATTATGGCTCATCTACTCACAGCAAGTTGCTTCATGATAGTAACAGAGAAAATGCTTCACGTGCAACTTTATCTAGTCCTGTAAATGATTCTACTAGAACGATTGATGCGCCATCTAGTTACTGTTCTTTTAAATCAAAATCCACACAGCAGGTTTTGCTTGCCACCGCACTAGTGCAAGTGGAAGACAGATATGGCAATCTCATACAATGTAGAGCACTCCTCGACTCTGCCAGTCAATCCAATTTCATAACTGCAGATCTTGCGAAGCGCTTACAGCTTAACAAGGTGACAGCTGATATGCCTATCAATGCTATAAATGGCACCATTTCTACGGCCACTCACCATGTTCAGGTCAATCTGAAATCTATGGTACATGATTTTAAGACTAAAATTGAATGTCTAATACTTTCTCGTATAACAGGAAAACTACCTTCCACACATATCAATTTGTGCAACTGGAATATTCCTTCTAGCATTCCATTAGCAGATCCTAGGTTCAACATTCCTGATGAAGTTGAAATCCTAATCGGAAGTTCCTTATTCTTCGAGTTATTGCATGGGAAAACCTTAAAGAAACAAGGACATCCTATACTAGCCAGCACAGACCTCGGTTGGATAATATCAGGCCCTATTCCAAGGTCATCATACAAGTACAAGGCTAAGTCTTCGCCTCAGCATAATTTCTTCATCAGCACTGATAACCTTGACACACAGTTAAGACGTTTCTGGGATTTGGAAGAATTTCCTCAGCATGTTCTTACTAAGGAGGAAAAGGAGTGTGAAGAATACTATGTAAAAACAACCACTCGTTAATGCCGATGGTAGCTTTACAGTTCGTCTACCCGTCAAGGAGGACAAAAATCGCTTAGGTGAATCTAGACAGCAAGCCATCAATCGCTTTATGCACTTAGAACGACGTCTCCAAAACAACATCACACTTAAAGAAAACTACACTCAATTTCTCTCTGAATATGAATCCATGGGGCACATGAAGCAAGTGTCACCACCAAAGGAAGGCGAACCTTGTTACTATCTTCCGCATCATGCAGTTTTCAAACCTTTGTCTACTACTACTCGCACCAGAGTTGTATTTGATGCATCTGTGCAGTCATCTTCAGGACTATCCTTGAATGATGTGCTGAAGTTGGGTCCTACTATTCAGGATGACCTTACCTCCATAATTTTACGCTTCAGAACATCGCTATGCATTCTCAGCTGACATTTCTAAGATGTACAGGCGAGTGAAAATGCATCCTGATGATCAAGATCTCCAAAGAATAGTATGGCGACAAAACAAAGATGAACCTATCAAGGACTATGCTCTTACTACAGTCACATATGGTACCAAACCTGCATCCTTTTTGGCCATAAGGACTTTGCATCAACTAGCTTCAGAGGAAGAGGCTAAATATCCAACTAGCTTCTCAAGCTATCCGTGAATCCTTCTACGTAGATGATTGCTTATGTGGTCATAATGATCTACAGCAAGCTTTACATATTCAGAGGCAGCTACTTCAGATGTTAGACAGTGGCGGATTCCCACTTAGGAAATGGTGTTCTAATCATGAAGATATTTTAAAATCCATTCCACCGGAACACAGAGAGACACAACTTCCACTTTCATTGGATAGCAATGAAAATGCGCATGCTCTTGGTCTCCTCTGGCATCCTGGAACAGATCAATTCCAGATACAAGCCAATCCATCTCTTCAGGATAATCTAAATTCTAGCTACACCAAACGAAGCATACTTTCTGTCATATCATCTATTTTTGATCCTTTAGGCCTAGTGAGTCCTATTGTCATAAATGCCAAGATGTTTCTACAATCTCTTTGGTTGGAAAAACTCGGTTGGGATGAATTGATACCATCTCACCTCATCCAACAATGGCTAAATTTCTGCGAGACATTGTGCATCATTCATGCTATACGTATTCCAAGACACGTCCTAATCACAGGTACATTAAGGGACATACAAATACATGGGTTTTGCGATGCCTCAGAAAAGGCTTATGGTGCCTATATTTATCTTCATTCTATGAACAGCTGCAATGAGGTGAAAACCAGACTTCTTTGCTCCAAATCCAAGGTTGCACCATTAAAAAAACAAACCATTCCTCGGCTCGAACTTTGTGGTGCTTTACTACTCGCTAAACTTTACAAGGCTGTAGCTAACCTTAAGCTGCAGACTTCACAGAACTATCTATGGACGGACTCTATGATTGTTCTAGCATGGATTAAATCCAACCCACACAAATGGAAGACTTTTGTAGCCAACAGAGTTTCACAAATACAAGAGTTATCAGAAACTGCTGCTTGGCGATATGTAGCTACTCAAAATAATCCAGCAGATCTCATTTCGAGAGGAGTTTCGACTGAACCTCTTGCCTCAAATGACTTGTGGTGGAAAGATGCTGATTGGATCTCACAACCCTTTGCATCTTGGCCAGAACAACCCAAACGATTAGATATTCAAGATGCTACTGAGCAACGCACTACTGCATGCTTGATGGTCACTACAGAAAGTGATGATATCATTTCTCGTTTTTCAAAATTGTTACGCCTGCAGAGAGTGACAGCATACATGCTGAGATTTGCATTCAACTGTAGACACAGCAACACGAGACGGCAAGGTCCTCTCTCAGCACTTGAGCTTCAACAGTCATTGCACTGCTGCATTAAACTTGCTCGACAATCAGCTTATATCACAGAGCTAACAGAACTTAATGATAAAGGACACGTTCCTACTAAAAGCTCATTGAAATCTTTGCATCCATTTGTCAACAATGAAGGTTTACTCCGAGTAGGGGGAAGAATTGACAAGGCTGAAATTTCCTTCCAGTCAAGACATCAGCTCATCTTACCCCCTAAGCATCATCTTACCAAGCTAATTATTGAAAGTGAACATGTTAAACTTTTGCATGCTTCCAATCAGCTACTTACCTCTTCTGTTCGACAACGGTATTGGATACCGAGAATAGGAGAAACTCTTAAGTCAGTCAAAGTATAAACTTGAAAGAAGCGTAGGGACAGTGAAGCTCAAATTCGTACAAAATTGAATCGAGAAGATATTGACACATTGCTTCACTCACACTGTTTATTCACAGGACATGTTTCAAGAGCTCTTGCTCCTATCCTCAGCTGATACTCGATTAGTGTAGGTTGTAGTGGTTTCTTCTTTCTCTGTATTGTCAATAGATGGCGTGATGTACTTGTCAAAGATGTCCGGTGGTGGAGTTTCAAAATTCATGACTCTATGACGATTTTTGTTAGTGAAGATTTTTTACCATACGGAAAGGTCTATGGGGTGATTAACGTATTTTATTAGAGATGTTTCCAAGTTGATGTCATGTCTGAATAAACAGTGTGAGTGAAGCAATGTGTCAATATCTTCTCGATTCAATTTTGTACTCTTAAGTCAGTCCTACACAAGTGCCTGCCGTGCTTCAAACTCAAGGCCAAGGGAGCTCAACAATTAATGGGCAATCTACCTACCTACAGAGTGACTCCAGCGAGACCTTTCCTACGAGTTGCAGTTGATTACGCTGGTCCATTCTTCCTACGTTATGGCTCGCCTCGCAGCAAGAGTCAGGTGAAGGCCTACATAGCTATCTTTGTCTGTTTATCCACAAAGGCAATTCACATTGAGTTGGTTTCAGACATGACTTCTGATGCTTTTGTTGCTGCCTTACGAAGGTTTACAGCTAGATGAGGATTGTGTAAAGAGATCCTAAGTGACAATGGCACAAATTTTGTAGGTGCTAACAACAAACTTAGAGAACTTAGACTACTTTTGCAATCTCGCAAGCACCAAGAGATTGTACAAGACTACGCTTCATCTAATGAATGCACATGGCATTTTATACCACCCAGCTCACCCCACTTTGGAGGATTACATGAGGCTGCAATGAAATCTATGAAATATCATCTTCGCAGAGTAATGGGTACACAAGTACTGACCTATGAACAATTAACCACATTACTAATTCAAATTGAGGCTTGCTTGAACTCCCGTCCATTGCTACGCCTTACTGATGATCCTTTTGATACTTCCTACCTTTCTCCAGGTCATTTCCTCATCGGAGAACCATTGACTTCCATACCATCACCTTGTTTTGACCATCTGAATCAGTTACAGAAATGGTAACAGCTCCAAGATCGTCTACAACATCTGTGGCAACGGTGGTCAACCGACTATCTACATTCACTCCAGCAGAGGATAAAAGTGGTCCAGTTCCAGTGAAAATCTTAAGGCAGACACCATGGTCCTGCTAATGGAAGACAGTTCATCTCCTCTGCATTGGGAACTTGGAATCATCACTGAGACTCATCCTGGTGGTGATGGTTTAGTGCTGGTAGCTACAGTGCGAACTTCTAAGGGTGAATATAGGCGTCCCATTGTGAAACTGTGTCCTCTGCCAGTTCAAGAACAACAGTGATATTTTTCAAAGTGTGTTTATGTTAAATTAAAAAACTGTTCAGTTTTTTGGGCCCCAGTATATTTGCGCCATTATCGTCATTTGTTCTGGCGGGCGCATGAATATTTCACTTGGCGCCGGTTATGCGGCCAGCTGATCATGTGACTCGCCAGCGCGCAAAAAAGAGGCTTCTTCTTCCTTTAGAGTTACAGACATGTTGAGACATGTGATGTGCTTCGTTGTGTGGCTGCATGTAGCTTGTTGTTGCAATGAAAGAACCGTTTTAGTATATCTCAAATATTAAATGTATTGTTGTCTTCTTCATGATTGTTCACATAAGAAATGTAGCGTGTGCAATAAATTTATCTAGTGATATGAATACAGCTCTATCGAGTACAGTCCACAAAATCAGTTTCCTTGGTTACTGCTGAAATCAAGGTGGTCCTCCGCATTAAATCAAGCACGACACGAACAGAAGACATTATCTCAAGATTTTCAAAGATCAAAATTAATGACATATCCTTGGAAGTCAGACCTCTCCTGACTAAAAATAAAAGGGTTATAATATATAATGTGTGCTGTATGATTCCAAATCATGTGATTGAGGAAAATCTTTTGAATAAAGGTAATGAAACGGCTTCTGCAATTTCCACATTCAGAGCAGGGATATCTATACCAGGGTACACCCATATAATGAGCTTTTGTTGACAAGTTAAACCTGATGTTTTTGATAAATTGCCTGAATCCATGCCAATAGAATTTGAAGGCACCACATACTGGATTTACTTTCCAATCAGATGCCCCAACCTGCTTCCTTTGCAAAATGGACATTATGCAAAGCAATGCAAATTGTCCTTGGAATCTCCTACCGACCAAGAAATTCTGGAAAAACAAGGAATGTAATTCCTAAAAAAATCTGAGTAGTATTGAACCAAGGAATGTTACAATGTAGAAACCAATCATTCAAGATTCTAATGGTCATATAACTGAAGAAAATAAAAAAAACCTTAATGACTGAATGCATAACATTGTCAGAATTGGAAATCTCAAAAAATCCAACCACTATGGAGGCAGCTCAGATTAATGCAATAAAGAAAAAGGAATACAAGTATACTCATGTTAAAAGACCTATTTCTACTTCAAGTCATCACTCAGAAAGTGAGCAACAATAACTCTCAGACTCATAGGTAGAGAGCAACAAATATCAGTCAAGCAGTATAAAACCAAAGAGATCCAACATACACATAAGAAAATTAAAACAGACTCTACAGCAACGCTAGACAGTCAGCTCTCTCCTGTTAGAATATTAATTGAAGAAAGTTCAGAAAATTACAATTTTGACTTCCAACAGCTCAAGAGTTTGGTAAAAAACACAAAAGGAATGTCAGATATAGTGTCCATAGCTATCAATTATACAGATAACCTGGAAAATCTTTTGGACACTATTAAAAAAAATCCACCCATCACTGACAAATAAAGGAATTAAGAATCGGTTCACATGTATTGAAAAGAAGCTAGGTCTAGAAATTAACAAATCTAGAATACCAGAAGTTCTTGGAACTTAAGTTAATTCTATCTGGTCCATTGTTTGCCTTATTTAACTTTTATATATCTCACAAAAATGGGATGTGGAATATTGTAATGGAATCTCCGAGGTTTTCAAGTGCAACTTGAGTATTTAAATATTTTGATTAAAAATCATCTGCCAAATGTGATTTGTTAGCAGGAAACCAACTTTAGCAACCAGTTCATACAAAACATACCTGGATATTCACTTTATTATAAGAACAGAGCAACAGCAATTCACGCCAGTGGTGGGGTAGCTACCTTCATCAAAGATAACATAAAGAACATAAAGAAATACCATTAATTACCCCCCTTGATGCAGTAGCAGTAAAAGTAATAATGCTGAAGCCTGGGACTCAAGTACTTACGATAGTAAGTCGCAACAAATGGTGTATCTCGGATGCAAGAGTCCCTAGTGGTCTACTGGGGAAATATGAGTCAAGTGGAGAATTTAGTGTCAGGACGGCACGTTGGCCATGGTAGCTCAATGGGTTAGAACAACTGGACGGAAACCAGGAGATCCGTGGTTCAAATCCCAGCCATGGCATTGAATTTTTCATGTTGACTATTAAAAACCTTAGCCTATACACGGCTAGTATGAAGAAATGATTAATTTCTATCAATTAAGTAAAATCAATAATATTGTCAAACATTTCACAGAAATTATAATAGAAGTTACTAACTTCACCATCCCAAAAACATGTATAGGCCTGTTTCGCAAATCAAGGGTTCCATGGTGGAACGATGAATGTAAAAATACAATTCAGAACAGAAATAAAGCATATTTTAGGTTTAAAAAACACCCATCTATCGAAAACAAAATTCAGTATAAAAAATTGCAAGCTTTGGCACACATAACAATAAAAGAAAGCAAATTCAGATCAGGGTTAGATTTTTTATCCTCATTGAATCATCAAGCACCTCTAGAACAAATTTGGAAAAAAATTAGTAAATTAAATGGATCCAACAAAACATCTACGATATCATTCTTATGAAATAAAGGATCAGATAAAATGGTGAATGGTCATACGTTTGCATGATTGTTTGCATTTCCCGTGATTCAAATTATAACCCCAGATTCCTTAAATTTAAACAAAGATTTGAAAATGAAGCCATGAATATAAATCTCCCCTCCTCCGCTGACCAACAGGACTATGAGAGTGAAATAACACTAGAAGAAATTATGGGTACACTAAGTGAATGTAAATCTAAATCTTGTGGACCTGATGGAATACCTTATGAGATGTTGAAACATCTTCCTCACAATTGCATTCTGTACTTACAATTTTATATGGAACACCAAAGTATTTCCTACTTGTTGGAGAAAAGCAACGGTAATTCCCATTCTTAAACCCAATGTTGACCCTTCTAAACCAGAGAGCTATCGTCCAATTACTCTAATTTGTACTTTGAGTAAAGTATTAGAAAAAGTAATAAGTAAATGACTTCGATGGACTCTTGAAACAAATAATTTCTTCAGCAAAGATCAACATAGATTTCGACAAGGGCATTCAAGAATGGATAGTCTCATTATTATTAATAAAAGAAATTATAGAAGGTTTTAAAAATTCCCAGCACGGTGTAATGATTAGTTTAGATATCGAAAAAGCGTACGTCATGATTTGGAAAAAAAAAGTCTTAATAATTCTATCTCAAAACCAGATCAATGGAAAAATGCTTATATATGTGAGAAATTTCCTAAAAGGAAAACAATTTCAAGTGCTGGCCAATGGAACTTACTCTGAAATTCAGGATATTCAAAATGGAGTACCTCGAGGATTTTCGCTCAGTGTTTTGCTTTTCCTTGTAGCTATCAATGACATTACATCTCACATAAAGCTACCAGAAAAAGCTAATTTATTTGCAGATGATTTAACAATCTATTGCAAGGGCAAGAAATTCTACCCACAAAGTTCTTCAAACTACAAAGAATGCATTACAGGAATGGTCAAATTTGACTGGATTCAAGTTCTCACAAAAAAATAAAAATGCAGTGTTCTGTAAAAGGAAAAAATCAATGTGGATCTTAAGATCTATATGGGAGGTAATATTACTGAAGTTGTTAAGACACAAACTCCTGGTATTACTTTTGGACAATAAACTGACATGGATTCCTCATATTAAAAATCTAAAAATCAGACTGTATTAGGAGCTTACGTATCCTAAAAGTTTCAGCAGCAAAAAAAACTGGGGTGCAGACTCAAACGTTTTAGTATCTACTTACAAAACTATTATCAGATCTAAACTAGACTATGCAGCCATAGTATACACCTCAGCCTCTCCTACTGCTCTCAAAATGCTCGACTCAATACAGACTACAGCTCTACGGCTTATTTTAGGAGCTTTCTGCACAAGTCCTTCTTTGAGTCTTCAAATAGAGACAGAAGAACCCCCACTAGAAATGAGAAGAATTCAACTAAGTTTAATATATGCATTCAAACAAGCTTCTGTTCAGGAAACCAAAATATTGGAGCAAATTTTTAAAAAAAGCTTTAATACTCCCACAAATCGACATAATGGCCATACTACTTTCTATGAAAGAGTACTTATCTTCATTGCCTTAACTTTAAAGAACCTACAATTTTGGCAAGGAAAGTATTTCACCAAATACTCCCTTAGAAGCTTTCATTATCAGTTTTCCACCTACAGATGCTCTCTCACATCAAATGTGAAACTTTTAATATTACCTCTTGAATTTCAAGAGTTTCATTGGAATGATTTACATATATACACAGATGGTTCTATTATTGATGGAGAATGTGGATGTGCAATTGTTTACCCTGAACACACACAGTATTTCACAAACTACCTGATCATTTCTCTATTTTCTCATGTGAGTTATTCGCCATAAAAGAAAGTTTGCAATTCATTTTATAATCTGAAAATCCTAACTCCTTTTTGATAATTACTGATTCAGTGAGTGCAATTCCAGCCATTAAGTATAAAAAAACAAAAAATGCATTTGTTCAAGAAATACAAATCTTATCTAATGAAGTTATCAACTCAGGGAAACAAATTAATATTTTGTGAATACCATCACATAGATAAATTAATGGCATTGAACGAGCAGATGCAGGAGCCCGCAAAGCAAACAGTTTACCTCTAGATGAAACAATTACAAGCATAACTTCCAAGATTATATTGTCTATATTAAAAATTACATCACAAGAAACTGGGAAAAACAGTGGTATAACAGCTCAAACAGCAAACTGCATGATATAATGACTAACGGAATATTAAGACCTCCTCTCAAACAACTGAAAGGTAAAGAACATGTGGCTTTAACCAGACTAATAATTGGTCATTACAGAATCAGCATCACACATCATATCCAAGGATCCAGCCCCCATATGTGAGATGTGTCAGACAGCTTTAACAGCTGTACATATTGTGACTTTGTGGGTTCGTAGAATTAAAAGTCGAAGTTGCAGAAATTGAAAATGCTCTTTATTTCTGTAGAAACACACTTTGGTCAACCCTTACAATAGCATAATTACATAACATAAATGCAAACGACAAGGTTGTAAACCACAAACAAAAGAGTTCACTTTCAAAACACACTTGCAGGCACACGAATCCAATTTACAACTGTTCCACACTGGCAAGCCACGGCTTCCTTTTATAGCTGCACTCACAATTTCTAGAAACCACCAGAACATTCTCAAACAATCAAGACGGCGAACTTTCCAGTCAGATTTCCGTCTCTTTCTCTCTGTTTCGGCAAGCTTTTATATCCGCGCTGCACTATCTGTCTCTTTTTGTGCACAAGCCGCGCTATCGCAATAATGGATTTGCAACACTGCTCACTCCTCAAGGTTGGTCGTACCGAACAGCACCATCGTAGTGGGCCAGACGATCCAGATGTACCACCAACATCTTTCTTCGGGGCACCTTCTGGATGCGGTAGAGCACGTCGTTAATCCTCTTTACCACCCGGTACGGTCCTTGCAATGATTGTTGAAGTTTCGGGCAGCGTCCCTTGGTCCCAGTAGGGTGATACAACCAGACCAGGTCACCTTGCTGGAACCCTTGGCTGTTGGCTTGGCTGTCGTATCGGGTCTTCATGCAGTCGCTCGCCTTCTGGATGTTCTGACAAGCCATCTCATGCATGTCTTAGAGATGGTCAACCAGGTTCTCCACATACTCGGTTGCTGGCCGTTTCGCTTCCGGGGGACTCACAAAAACCAGGTTACAATGGAGGCGTAACTCTCGGCCGAACATTAAGCTGGCTGTCGTCATCCCAGTGGTGTACTGGCTTCGAGCGGTAAGCCAGCAAGAACAGTGCCACCTTGACGTTCCAGTCTCGCTTATGGCTGGCCACGACCTTCCTCAGGTGTTCCTCTAAGGTTTTGATGTACCTCTCCACCATGCCGTCCGGCCGTCCCGTGGCTCAGTGGTTAGACCGCTTGGCTCTCACCAAGGCGGCCCGGGTTCTATCCCAGGCGACCGCAAAGTGAGATTTGTGGACAACACGGCTCTGGGGCGGGTTTTCTCCGGGACCTCCGGTTTCCCCCGCCATCTCATTCCACCGCTGCTCCATCTTCATCTAATGTACCATCAGTGTCACCGCCTGCGGTACCGTATGTAGTAAAAGCGGGCGTTAAACACTACACATTTCATTTACCATGCCGTCCGACTGCGGATGTATGGGTCTTGTTCACTCCAAGTCTTTCCAGTGCCTCCTTCATTAGGTTAGACTCAAAATTGGTGCCCTGGTCGCAGTGGAGCTCTAACGGCACCTCAAAACGGCAGAACAATTGCTCCACGAGGCAGTTTGTAATTGTCTTCGCCTCCTGGTTCGGGATGGCAAATACCTCCGGCCACTTAGTGAAGTAGTCCACGATCACCATCAGGTACTTATTGCCTCAGTCGGACACTGGGAATATTCCAGCTATGTCGACAGCGTTGCGTTTGAATGGCACACCGACCTTGTACTGCTGCATGCGACTCCGACTCCTAGTCTGGGGGGCCGCGACTCGCCGCGCATACGTGACATTGACGGCACTTCTCGGCGTCTGCTTGGAGCCTCAGCCAGTAGTAGCGCTGTCGGAGTTTGTCGATTGTTCGGATTGCTCCCAGGTGTCCTGAAGCACCGGCGTTCACTTCCTCTAAGACCTTCGGGACCTTACTCCGGGGAAGTACGAACTATTCTCTCTGCGTCTTCCTATCAGGTGATTCCCATACCCAGAACATCACAACTCCTTTGGTCTTCAGCGATTCCCATTGGGCCCAGTGGACGCAGCGCTTCTGGGTGCGATATGCTCCAAGGTCGGTCTTGTCCCTGCCTACCATACCCTCAAAAGTGGCTCAAGTTCTGCGTCCACCAGCTGCTCCCTCTTCAGGCCTGCGCTATTCCAGCCGTCCGAAGGCACTGCCGTGACCACTCTTACAGCTGCGGTACGCTCCTTCTCTTCCATTCTTGTGCATTGGCCGCACTCTTCTGGGCAGGATCTTCGGGAAAAGGCGTCTGCGTTGCTATGGCTCTAGTAGTTGTAACCCGTTTTCAAGCAATTGGATTAACGATATTTCTGCCACTAGAGGAAAGTAGAACGCTAGTTGTAGTTGTAACCCATTTTCAAGCAATTGGATTAACGATATTTCTGCCACCAGGGAAAGTACAGCGGTAGTGTCGCTTTTTGGTGGTGGTGTTGGATTAGTGAACTGTGGCGCTAAGTAGTTGTAACCCCTTTTCAAGAAATTTGATTAACGATATTTCTGCCAGCAGGGGAAAGTAGAGCGCTAGTTGTAGTTGTAACCCATTTTCAAGCAATTGGATTAACGATATTTCTGCCACCAGGGAAAGTAGAGCGCTAGTGTCCCTTTTTGGCGGTGGCGATGGATTAGTGAGCTATGACGCTAGTGTCGCTTGGAGGTAGATTAGCAAACTATGCCGTTTGAACATGGTGGCAGAGTTATCGTTAAACCAATTGCTTGTATATGGGCTTTTTTACATTCTATTAAGAATATACATACACTTATATTTTTTAATGATAAAAACTTAATTTACTACTTACAGGAAAGAAGTACACAGATGATAACACATTTTTCACTGCGAAATATTTTTATATGCTTAAATTGTTTTTGTTCTTTGATAATAAGATAATATAATACATGAAATATGTACACTGGTAATATGACACCCACTTTGACGTGTAAGGTTCTTATTGGTCAGAATAAAAAGGTGTTTGATTGATCGAGAAGGCAGAGATTTGATTGGTGGAAATAAAAGCGTTTCTGATTGGTCGAAGGTAGTTGAGCAGGAAGTTGTGGAAGAAAACAGGAGTTTTAGGAGTAGGTTGTTTCCAATGTGTGCGGGATCGGTTTTTGTCAGTTAATTTTGGGGATGCAACTGCTTTTTAGTTGTTCCTCGCCTTTGTAGGTTAAGGTCAATATGGCGGAGTTGAGTTCTTAGAGCAGTTCTGGAGAGGCGTCTTGTCGATTTTGACGATAGTTCTGGGTCCGTGCTTGGTAATAATTGTTCTGACGCATTGCAGGCTCTCTTGTAGGTTATGGTGCGGGCACAAACCTGTTGAGGTGGTTTCACATTACGTCGGCTGGAAAATAGGGTTCCGTTGAGCACCTGAAGGCGTCTGCCGTTATCGATGAACTTTTAAGAAGACGGTGAAGAACCCGCGTTTCTGCGGAGAAATTGCTGAATCTGACGGTTGAGTTCGGCGGGGTCTTCGTAGAATCCCCGGTAGCAGTACTGGCACAGGTGGGTGAGACGTCCTTGGAGTTGGCAGCTGCACGTTGGTTGGAAACAGAAGGAGAAGTGTAACACCGCACAGGGTTCTACCGGCATGGCACGGCACTTCAGAGTTTGAGATGAATGTGGTGGGGAGGCTTTATATGAAGGGAAGTTAGGGGAAAGCACGTACGAAGTGGTAGGGGAAGACCGTAGGAAAGTACACAACAGAAGGGCGAATTGCTAGGAGGGGTTTGAAAAAAAAATGCAGGAAGTGATTTAACATAGTGGAGGAGACAACGGTTGTGGGGAAATTCCACATCTCCCCACCAAACGTTGTTCTTGCGATTGGTTTGTTTCCTTTCTTCTTTGGAAAGAAGGTGATTTTTTCCTTGTACGCTGAAGAGTCACTCGCCGAGTCGTTAACATCTTCCTGTGACTGTATTCCCCTCGAGTCCTAAAGGTGCGGTTTTTTTATTACTTTCCCATGATGCAACTACCGATTTCAGCAGGCTCGGAGTACTTCTCGCCTAAATGGCTAGCGGAGTTCTGCGATGTGCAAATCTTGAAGGTCTGAAAGGAAGCCGGCGATGTAGTGCGTTATTTAAAGGGGTTGAGAGATATGACGTATTACTGTGAGATTGGTCAGAATAAACCGCTCTGTGATTGGTGGACGAATGTATTTGTGGTTGATTTCTTGAGCGCTGGATTTACGGTGTGGTGCGGGCAGAGGGGAAGAAGAAAGAACTAACATGCCCTTGTTTCTGCAGTGTGGTCAACCTAGAAAAACACAATTAAGCCAAATTGCTGTAAGATAAGCGCAGATATGCGCCGAAGATATGAGATGTGTCAAGAATCAATTGATCTCCATTCGATATGCTGTATGCTTATATATTTATTGTTATGAAACACATAAAGGTAGAAAACAAATATTATGAAACCTATAAACTCTCACTCGCTTTGTGTTTCTTCGATTTCCAAGTCTACTGCGTCACTTTCATCGCTTTTATCCTCTGATGTGTTAATAATTTCATCAATTGCATTTTCTACTGCACCATCGAATGCATTTCCAACTCCTGGACCTTCTTGCAGTATCCTTCCCAATCCGTCGCTTTTATAGCAAGTTTCTGCAAATTTGTAGCTCTCGTTAACTTTGCGTACTTTGAAAGCATTCTTTATTTTTGCCCACGCCAGGTCAATTGCATTCAGATTAAAGTTATACGGCGGTAGACGAATGGTGGTGTGTCCCCTTTTGAGAACCCTACCATCGACAACACACGTGTTGCTTATAGATTCGTTGTAAGCTGGTTAGCTAATACTCAGCTTCAAAATTGCTCAAAATGAAATGGCGTACGTGTGAAAGCTTAGCATATTCGGCACTAGATGTCGCAGTGTGTCGCGCATTTCCTGTTTCAAGGTTACCATCTGTGTTTACGGAAATAGGCGAAATCTACCGAATGAGCACTTGGTCCTCGAACGCTCAAGAAATCTTGCGCATATAGTATGAAGTGATGTAAATGGTGGGAAAGTCCACAAAAGATTTCGTTTCACAACGGCGGGAGAGTTACACTTCAGATGAATTTCTCACCTATTCTAATTTACTCATTCACATGAATTTCTCACCTCGTTCTTCTAATTTACAATTTCATATAAATTTCTTACCTCGTTCTGCTAATTTACACATTCACAGGAATGTATCCCCTCGTTCTTCTAATTTACACATTCACATGAATTTCTCCACTCAGTCTACTTGACACATTCACATGAATTTCTCGCCTCTTTCTTCTATTGTGCACATTCACATGAATTTCGCACCTCGTTTTGCTAATTTACACATTCACATGCTTTTCTCACCTTTCTTTTAATTTACACAGTCATATTAATTTCTCGCCTATTTCTAATTTACACTTTCTTATTAATGTCTCACTTCACTCTTCTAATTTACAGATTCGCATGAATTTGCAAGTGCGAGTTTAATCGCCTTGAGAAAGGAACTTTAATTAGCACGGAAAACTTAAGATGTAATTTTGCAGCTGATGGTGGAAAATTTTAATTCGTATTCAATCTGAATGAATTCATGGGCGAGACCGGGATAGAGCCGTTCGGGGTGTGGGTTACCATTGCGCAGGCGTGCATGTGCCTGTACCGCATGAGGGGCGACAAAATCCCGCTCATGCCACTAGGTGTTACCGCCTGGCAGACTAGCAGTCCAGCATCGCCTGCATATGGCTGAAATGACTAGAGGCTGAGAAGTATATCACCATCCAACATATCCTAAGAGGCCGCGAAATGAAATTCCTCGGGCACAAGGTGGGTGGTCACAGGAAGTAGGACGGTGAGGCGAAAAGGATTCTTTCAATGCTGCTGGTTTCACGGCTGTCAGTGATGTTTTCATAATCGCCTCGCAACCCTGTACAACACGGGTAAGGTAACGAGCAAGATCGAGAGTGCCGGCTACGTTGTCGTGGAAATGTGGGAGTGCGAGTTTAATACCAAAACGAAGGGTGATCCCCAACTGGTGGCATTCACGAAAGCATTCCCGCACCCCTAAACCTAGAACCCCAGGTACGCATTCTTCGTTAGGCGCACCAATTGCGCGAAGACGTATGCCGAGGCCTCGGGCGACAAAAATGTTTTATTTCGGCGTTTGCTGCCTCTACCCTTCGTCAACAAGACGAAGCCTATACCCTGGGGCACTCGAAGATCTACTTGGCTAGCATTCCTCCGCTGAAGAACATTCAGGGAGGACTGATCCAAGTGCACGATGTTGCCTCCGGGAACCTGTATCACCCCATGCTACCGGCATGAGTGAACGGGAAGCTGATGCTGCGGTTCTGCCGCGCATGTGCAGTGGCGGAGAGCGCCTAGGAGTGCTGACACCCGGAGCACAAGAGGTCGCTGACGTGGACCTGGGTCCTAGACGAGTGGAAGGTGGGCCTCGAGGAGCGCTACCAGCTGCTCCACGTCGACGAAATCTGGGAGTACGACATGGCGCGGTGTGACGCCTTCTCCGGTGCAAGAGACTCTTCGAGTACTATGACAACCAGTTACTCAAGATGAAGACCGAAGCCTCCGGTTTTCCCTCGGACTGCGGCTCATCAGAGAACAAAGTGGAGCACGTTGAAAATTTCCTCGAACGCGGAGGCCTCGCTCTGGACCCAAATGCCGTCGCCCCCCAACCCGGGTAGGCGCGATCTTGCCAAGTTGAGCTTGAATTCCTTTTGGGAGAAAATGGACCAGAGGTATCACCTATCGACGTGTGAACTGGTCGAGCAATACGACATGCTGGTGGAGTTGCTGAACGATCCTGCCCTAGAGGTGCAGGTCCACCCCTCCGTCACCGACGAGCTGATGGTCGTGTTCTAGAGTTATGTGGACCACATACCCAAGGTCAACCCCATGGGGAGCGCCGTGGTCGCCACGTACACGACCGCGCACGCGCACTTGCAGACCTACTCGATCATAACATTTTCCGTCCTTCCTGCCAATGAAGCACTTCCTGAGAATATCGCATTTCCTTTGCTTTTTTAGCTAGTTGATGGAAATTAGCTAAACTAATAAGAGTTAAATATTGAAGCCTGGGACTCAAGTACTTACGGTAGTAAGTCGCCACAAACGGTGTATCTCGGATGCGAGAGCCCCTCGTGGTATACCGGGGAAATATACGAATCAAATGCAGAATTAAATGTCAGGGCGGCACGTTGGCCATGGTAGCTCAATTGGTTAGAGCGACTGGATGGAAACTAGGAAATCCTTGGTTCAAATCCCGGCCATGGCATTGAATTTTTCAAGTTGCCTATCAAAAACCTTAGCCTACATACGGCTAGTGTAAAGAAATGATTAACATCCATCAATTAGCTAAAATAACCTCTTATAGTTGCCATTTTTGGAGGGATATCAAACCGACTATATGTATTTATTTTAACATCAATATTCTAAAATGAGAATCTTGTTTCAAAATCACCTTTTACGTGCTGAAATTGTGGACCTACTTTTCACGATATTTCCCATCTCATCCTTGTTTTCCGCCTTATTCCCCAACAATAACACGCCAAATTCATACAACCACCAAAGAAAACCTTTTACTTCAACCAATCATAGTTCTCCGCGTCATTTCCCCACCAATCCCCAAGCTTTTTATTTCCCCCAATCACAAAACGACAAATGCCTTCGTCCACCAATCAACAAGTGTTTATTGTAACCAATCACAGTGCTCCACGTCATATCTCTCATCCCCTTTAAGTAATCCATTCCATCGTCTGTTTTAGTATTTACACCACACTCACACCATCCATCTTGTCACAGATTAACCAACTGCATTACGATATTGGCGCATTCATAGCAGTCACAAAATGTAAAATAAAGCATTGCAAAGAATTTTCGTTTCAGCTAACATTCATTATGTTCGTCGACGATGGAAACAAACCATGTAAAATCTCATATGCGCATTGCTGTTCTATTTCATAAATTTTTAATTTCGGTTGACATTCTAATGCCAAAGGAAATATCGCATTTCCTTTTCCCCTATTTTGGGGGGTAAAAAGTGCAATTCACCCACTGTTGTGAAACCAAATCTTCTTTTATGAACTTTGCCACAATTTACATCACTTCGTACGTGCTTTCCAACCCTTCGGTACTTCCCTTTTCCCTTGCATTCCACTGCTCTACAGTCATTTCCCCGGTTATTTTTCCACCAAACAAAGGGTATTCTCATTTCCACCAATTAAGCAACCACCAATGCATTCGTCCACCAATTACAGAGCCGTTTATTCTGACGAATCACACAGTAATACGTCATATCTCTCAACCCCTTTAAATAACGCACTGCATCGCCGGCTTCCTATCCCAAAACCTGGGTGGGTACGCAGCAAAAGCCTTCTGGCTGTTAACAGCCTGTCAGTATACGACGACGACGGCTTCCTATCAGACTTTCGATATTTTCACATCGCAGAAGAACTCCACTATCCGTGTAGGCGAGAAGAAGGAATCCGAGCCTGCTGAAATGGGTAGTTGCATCATGGGAAATTTTCATCTGGCAAGGAACCAAAGTATTAAAAAGCGCACCTTTCGGACTCGAGGGGAAATACAGTTACAGGAAGATGTTAACGACTCGGTGAGTGCCTCTTCACCCTGCAAGGAAAATATTCCCTTCTTTCCAAAGAGGAAGGGAAACAAACCAATCGCAAGAACGTTTGGTGGGGAGAAGTGGAATTTCCGCACAACCGTTGTCCTCCCCATTTTAAATCTCTAACTGCTTTTTTTTTTAAACCCCTCCTAGCATTTCCCCCTACTTTGCTGCGGGGAAGTGCAATTCCCCCCTCCTGTTGTGAACTTTCCTACGGTCTTCCCCTACCACTTTTTTGTTTTTTCTATTATAAAAATATATATCTATGTATATAGATATATATTTTTCTTCCTTTTTTTATTTAACCGATTTTTCATTATTTCCGTTTAGTTTCTTATCTGTTTTCCTAGTTTCACAAATATTCACTGTACACATAAACACCCATGTGCAAGGCGAGACTTGATTCCGTGACCCTCTACGCGGTGGAAGGCTAGAGACATACGATTTAGCGACCATGGCTACGAGGGCCGGCAGTTCGTACGTACTTTTCCCTAACCTCCCTTCATACAAGGCCTCCCCACCACGTTTATCTCAAAGTCTGAACTGCCGTGCCATGTCGGTAGAACACTGCTCCTTCTGCTTCCACCCAACGTGCAGCTGCCAACTCCCTGGACGTCTCACCCACCTGTGCCAGTGCTGCTACCGGGGTTTCTGTGAAGACCTCGCCGAACTTAACCGTCAGATTCAGCAATTTCTCCGCAGAAACGCGAGTTCTTCGCCGTCTTCTTAAAAGTTCATCGATAACGACAGACGCCTTCAGGTGTTCAACGGAACCCAATTTTCCAGCCGAGGTAATGTGGAACCAGCTCAACAGGTTTGTGCCCGCACCATAACCTACAAGAGAACATGCAAGGCGTCGGAACAATTAGCACCAAGTACGGACCCAGAACCGTCGTCAAAATCGACAAGACGCCTCTCCAGAACTACTCTAAGAACTAAACTCCGCCATGTTGACCTTAACCTACAAAGGCGAGGAACAACTAAAAAGCTGTTGCATCCCCAAAATGAGCTGACAAAAATCGATCCCGTCCACATTGGAAACAACCTACTGCTAAAACTCCTGTTTTTTTCCTTGGCATTCTGCTCAACTACCTTCGACCAATCAAACACATTCTTATTCTGACCAATCAGAACCTTACTAGTCACTTCCTCCCTTTCTTTTAACGCTCTAATCTGTATATGCTCAACTTCCTTTCTCCAGCTCAGTCTAAGTGCTGACGTAGCGAAATGCCAGTCGAGGCGCACCTGTGTTCTCGAAAGTGAGTGAAAAAAGCAGTGAAAAAAGTGGGTGTCATCACCTATCTAATGTCCAAAAAACAAAATCAATTTAAGCATATAAAAATATTTCGTAGTACAAATGGGTTATTATCATTTGTGTACTTCTTTCCTGTAAGTAGTAAATTAAGTTTTATTATTAAAAAATATAAATGTATATATGTATATTCTTAATAAAATGTAAAAAAAAACCATTTTCAAGCAATTGGTGTAACGATAAATCTGCCACCATGTTCAGACGCCATAGCGAATAGTTCGCTAATTCACCACCAAGCGACACTAGTGTCAGTTCGCTAATCCACCACAAGCGACAGCAGCGCAATAGTTCACTAATACACCATCAAAAAGCGACACTAGCGCTCTACTTTCCCCTGGTGGCAGAAATATCGTTAATCCAATTGCTTTAAAAGGGGTTATAAGTACCGTTAATCCAATTGCTTTAAAAGGGGTTATAACTACTCGTCACCTCGTTGTGGGAATCCCAGAATAGGAGCACGGCACATTGTCTTCTTCAGCTGTTGGAAAGTGCCATCGGCGTCCTCCGTCCACGCATATGACTGGTGTTCCTGTCAGGCGGGTGAGGGTCTTGGCGATGTTGGAGAACCCCTTTATGAAGCGTCGGTAACAACTGCACAGCCCCAGGAAACGCGCAATTCTCTCCTATCCTTAGGCCGATGCCAATCTCTCAGTGCCTGTGTCTTCTCCGGGTCTGTGGCCATTCCGTTTGGTTAGACTATGTGGCCCAAGTAGTTGACTTCGTTGCGGAAGAGCTGGCACTTCTTCGCGTTTAGCCTCAAGTTGGTCGCCTAAAGTCTATGTAGTATCTTGCTCATGTTTTCGAGTTGATCTTCGAATGTCTTGCCGACGATGATATCCAGGTATAGCAGGCAGGCGTCATAAGTCAATCCTCTCATCACTGATTCTATGAGGTGTTGGAAAGTAGCTGGTGTGTTTCAGAGGCCAAAGGGCATAACTGTGAACTGCCAAAGCCCTTTGTCGAGAATGCAGTCTTCTCCTTGTCTCTCGGGTCTAGAGCCAGCTGCCAGTAATCCGACTTCAGGTCCAGGGTCGAGAACCACTGCGCACCAGCAAGCGTGTCCAGGGTGTCGTCAATACGGGGTAAGGGGAAGCAATCGTTCCTGGTGACAGCGTTCATCTTCCTGTAGTCCACGCAGAAGCATAGCTCTCCGTTCTTTGTCACCAGAACTACAGGAGACTCTTCAGTCACTCCCCTGCATCTCATGTCGTCCAGCATATCCCGTACCGCCGCTTGTTTTGCCAGCGGAATGCGTCTAGGTGGTTGCCTAATAGGCCGGACGCCTCCGGTGTCAATGCGGTGGAGCCACCTGGTCCGTACGACCGTATTCGCTGTTGCCTTAGCTGACGATGTGCTGGTATCATCTCAGCAGTTGTCGAACCTTCTGCAGCTGTTCTGTGGTTAGTTGGTCGGCCGCCCTCTCCAGTGAGCCTTCCAGCTGGGGCCCCAGGTGTTGCGTCGGCATCAGCTCTTGGGTTTTGTCGATTGCTGTTATGCTGACCACGAGCTCGCACGTCCCCAACTCCGCCCTGGCCTGGACGTTGTGATCGGTGTCCCTCAGGTTAAGCGGCCTCACTGGCACCTCCTCTCGGCACGGCAAAAATGTCCTGGCTACACAGTCCATGCACATGCGTCTTCTGGTCCAGCATCAAGTTCTTTGTCCGCTGTCCTTCCAGTCGCGCCTTCACCACCTCGCTTATCGCGGAAACAACCACGTCTTCCCCCAGGATGACACTGCAGTTTCCAAGGTGTTCTTCGGGTTGCCGGAGTATTGCCTCATCACCATTGAGCCGCAGGACCTTCCTGCCGACGTTGACCGTCGCTTCGTGGCTCCTGAGGGCATCCAATCCTAGTATCACCTTTGCAGCCACCTCCGCGACGAACACCCACAGACGTACGGCACTTCGTCCCAAGGTCATCTGTAGCAGGGACTCCTCCACAGGCAAGGTGTCGCCCGATGCCCTTACTAGCTGATATGGTCGGCTCGGTTTTCTCGACGGCAAACCCTTTGCCACATCGGGTCTGATAATTGTCACGGCTGTTCCGGTGACCACCAGGACGCCGCATGGCCTCCCCTTCACCAAACCGTCCGCGATGAGGCTGTCATCCATACGCCGGCTAATGGCGCGCAGTGTCACTCGAGGGGATGGTGGTGATGGCTCCGTCGTGCCCCTCTTCACGACGGCCTTTGCTCGTTTTCCGACTGCTCTCTCTGTAATGGGCAGTCTCTCTCTAGGTTTCCCGGCTGTCCACATCCCGAACACACGCCATTTGGTCTTCGCCGGCGTCCTTCGGCTGGCCTTCGGTCTCCAATGTAGCGGATACTCCTTGTTCTCGACGTTGGACTAGCCGTCACCTTGGCCGCCTCCATCCTCAATGCGGCCGTTAGCGCCTCGTGGATGGTCTTGTAGTCGCCAAGCATTAGCCGAATCTCGGTGTCTCGTACCCCGTCGACGAAGGTGTAGGCGGCTTCCCGGGATACGAACTCGTTTGGGAGGTCGACCAAAGCTTTGCTGGCCAGCTGCTCGATTGCCAGGGTAAACTCCTGCAGCGTCTGCCTTAGCTGCTTCGACCTTGACTTCAATTGGCTGCTGTAGACTTCAGCTAAGCGGTGGTTTTCGAAGCGGTTTACCAGGGCTTCCCAGATGTCCGTGGGCGCCGCCACTGTCTGGACCGCGTTCAGCACCTCTGCGGCCTGTCCCTGGAGGCTGACTTAGCTGTGCGGCCTCTTCTTCCGGTGACTACTTGTGCTTAGCCACTCCCCGTAGGGGAAGGGATCCATCCCTTTTAGCTGCCAAAGTGCGGGCGCTACGGACCCCTAGCACTCGTGGTACCTCTGACGTTACTAAAGGAACCTCGGGCCGAACATAACGAGCCCCTCCCGCATGGGAGTTGTTCGGATTGGGTTGGTCTCGAGGGGGCAGTTGGTTCCCGTCACCCACGGGCAATTGGGTACCTCCGGCCAGGTCGCCAGGGCCGCCCGGAGGGGGCAGAGGGTTGTCTTATAAGTCCCGGGGACTAGCCTGCAGAGCTAGTAGCTGGTGAGCTAGACACTGGCGGCCCTACCAAGGTTATTTGGTAGCTGGTTCATTAAGGACTGGCGCGTATGTGGCGTATCCACATCCGTCCTGTTTGCCGTAAGGCAGACGGGGGGGGGGCAGCTTATAAAATAGGTGCTGTCCTAATGGAAATAACAGACGAGGCCCGGGTTCCCGGTCCTACGGGGCTGGGGCTTATGGGAAGTAGACCTCGGCGAGTATGTGCTTAGCCACTGTGTGGAATTGGCGGCGGAAGACTTCGAACGTCGACGTGCCGTCGTACTTTGGTGGTTTGACGCGCGCATGTTGTGTCTCGTCCCGGCGCGTCGGCGTTTAAGGTGCGAAGGCTATCTCCACAATGCTATTTCCATGATTTTTGGATGCACATAACTAAGAAATTATTGATATGTACATGAAAATTTTCAGGCATGTTCTTAAGACTTCTCTCTTTAATAATTCCTATTATTATTTGAAAATTTTGTACTGATAATATGTTATAATTTTTTAGTTTTTTGTAAAAAAAAAAAAGCACTGAAATTCCAGAAAATTGTATTTTTTAAACAGTTATTGTGAATCTCAGAGAAAAATCCCTTCTTATTATTATTCTTATGAGTCTGCTTAATATACACAAAAAAATTTGTATGTTTTGGTTGATTAGTTTTTTAAAAAAGGTGTTCCAGAACCTGAAAAAATGTGAAACTGAGGAAAACAGCTTTAAAGTTTATATATTGATTACTGACTTCTCACATGAGTCAGAATGTTCCTGCTGATAGTCTTGACCCTCTGTATTCTCACTTGTTCTTTTCAAGTTCCTCGTCTTTCTTGCCTTCTTGGCCAGTTCTTCAACCATTTTATCTGCTTTCAGGACTTGGAGCTCATCAATTTCTATAATGACTAGTATTGTGTGAACTGGTCCTACTAACTTCAATATTTTATGTGGTTTCATTGTCTATTGTATTTTTATTTTCTACATTTAGTTTTCTATGTTTAGTAAAACAATTACCTATAAGCTTTCCCTTTCAAAATGTTTTTAGCCTACCCATATCATATATTCACCAGTAACTAGTACAAAATATTATTCAGAACAAATAACTGTTCACATACATAGCCAAAGACAAAAGAAAAACTAGCATCATTGGAGTTACAGTGGTACCAGCAGAAAGCTTGGAAGATCCCTTACAAAACAAGGCTTAATTCAGAATTATCTGTTCAGTATTACAGAAATTATTATCTATTTTCTGAAAGTTTATGAAAAGGGACGTGGCAATAACATAACACCCACTAATATAATTAGCAAATTAGGTATAAAATATGCTCCAGTGAACTTTTTAACTATATATTTGTAATATAGAGGGATGATATAATAAAATGTAAAAATAAAAAAAGTGAATTTTAACCACAAGTGCAGTACCTTCTCACCTTAAATGCTTCATCCTTCTGTCGACAATGTCCTCCACCATGACGTTCAGGGTCTTAGTGTTGCTGTCGGCTTTCCCTCTGGGTTGTTAACGCGGTTCACCAGGTCCTCGACGCGCTTGTCCACTTGACCCATCCATTTGTCCAGCTCCGTGACGTCCTCCTTCATGCCGGCCAACTGCTCCTCAAATTTGGTGGCGAGGGCTTCATTTGCAGCCTTCATTTCCATGGCCAGACTGTCGTTTGCTGCTCTCATTTCCATGGTTAAACTCACAGCGAGTGTGTCATTTGCCGTCTTCTTTTCCTTTAAACTCTTTTCTAATGCAGCTTCCATTGTCGAATGTTTCACTTCCTGACACCAATTGTGAATTTGTGGGTTCGTAGAATTAAAAGTACAAGTTGCAGAAATTCCAAATGCTCTTTATTTTCATAGAAACACACTATGGTCAACCCTTACAGTAGCACAATTGCGTAACATACACAAATACAATCGATAAGATCATTGACCACAAACAAAAAGAGTTCACTTTCAAAACACAGTTGCAGGCACACAAATCCAATTTACAACTGTTCCACACTGGCAAGCCGCGACTTCCTTTTATAGCTCCATTCACAATTTCTAGAAACCACCGGAACATTCTCAAACAGTCAAGATGGCAAACTTTCCAGTCAGCTTTCCATCTCTTTCCCTCTCTGTTTCAGCCAGCTTTTATATGCGCACTGCACTATCTGTCCCTTTGTGCGCACAAGCTGTGCTATCACAATAATGAGTTCACGACAATATCATCACTAAATGTGCCAGATACACAAAGTGGCGGATAAAGAACAAGCTTCCATCTGCTGATTCTACAGTGCTTAATGATCCTAAAATGATCAGTAACATTCTACAATTTACAAAAGACTCTTCATTATTTCAGTTGTAATTTTAGTGCATCACTATTGTTCTCAAGATTGTACCGTCTTTAATATTCCACTTTATTGTAAACCTACCAAACAATGTTTTAAATTATACCATTGTTATATTCAGTATTATATATTAAGCCAATGTTGTATTCATATAACTTTTTGAACATTGTATCAGGATGTATTATTGTGTTAACATAGATATTATGTGATGGATAGAGCCAACATGAAAAATTCAATGCCATGGCCGGGATTTGAACCACGGATCTACTGGTTTCCGTCCAGTCGCTCTTAACCTTTGAGCTACCATGGCCAACGTGCCTTCCTGACATTAAATTCTCCAGTTGACTCGTATATTTCCCCGGTAGACCACTAGGGGCTCTCGCATCCGAGATACACCGTTCGTGGCGACTTACTATTGTAAGTACTTAAGTCCCAGGCTTCATCATTTAACTCTTATTATTTTAGTTAATTGATGGAAATTAATCATTTCTCCACACTAGCCATATATAGGCTAAGATATTTGATGGATAGAGCCAACATGAAAAATTCAATGCCATGGCCGGGATTTGAACCACGGATCTACTGGTTTCCGTCCAGTCGCTCTTAACCTTTGAGCTACCATGGCCAACGTGCCTTCCTGACATTAAATTCTCCAGTTGACTCGTATATTTCCCCGGTAGACCACTAGGGGCTCTCGCATCCGAGATACACCATTCGTGGCTACTTTCTATTGTAAGTACTTAAGTCCCAGGCTTCATCATTGAACTCTTATTATTTTAGTTAATTGATGGAAATTAATCATTTCTCCACACTAGCCGTATATAGGCTAAGATATTTGATGGATAGAGCCAACATGAAAAATTCAATGCCATGGCCGGGATTTGAACCACGGATCTACTGGTTTCCGTCCAGTCGCTCTTAACCTTTGAGCTACCATGGCCAATGTGCCTTCCTGACATTAAATTCTCCAGTTGCCTCGTATATTTCCCCGGTAGACCACTAGGGGCTCTCGCATCCGAGATACACCGTTCGTGGCGACTTACTATTGTAAGTACTTAAGTCCCAGGCTTCATCATTGAATTTTTCATGTTGGCTCTATCCATCAAATATCTTAGCCTATATACGGCTAGTGTGGAGAAATGATTAATTTCCATCAATTAACTAAAATAATAAGAGTTAAATGATGAAGCCTGGGACTTAAGTACTTACAATAGTAAGTCGCCACGAACGGTGTATCTCGGATGCGAGAGCCCCTAGTGGTCTACCGGGGAAATATACGAGTCAACTGGAGAATTTAATGTCAGGAAGGCACGTTGGCCATGGTAGCTCAAAGGTTAAGAGCGACTGGACGGAAACCAGTAGATCTGTGGTTCAAATCCCGCCCATGGCATTGAATTTTTCATGTTGGTTCTATCCATCAAATATCTTAGCCTATATACGGCTAGTGTGGAGAAATGATTAATTTCCATCAATTAACTAAAATAATAAGAGTTAAATGATGAAGCCTGGGACTTAAGTACTTACAATAGTAAGTCGCCACGAACGGTGTATCTCGGATGCAAGAGCCCCTAGTGGTCTACCGGGGAAATATACGAGTCAACTGGAGAATTTAATGTCAGGAAGGCACGTTGGCCATGGTAGCTCAAAGGTTAAGAGCGACTGGACGGAAACCAGTAGATCCGTGGTTCAAATCCCGGCCATGGCATTGAATTTTTCATGTTGGCTCTATCCATCAAATATCTTAGCCTATATACGGCTAGTGTGGAGAAATGATTAATTTCCATCAATTAACTAAAATAGATATTATGTAATTACTTTCTGTTCAGTTGCAATATGACCATGAAGTTAGCAACTATAAACAAGGTTGAAATAAAAAAATACTTCAAAGTGTTTTACTAAGAGAATGAATAATTTTAAGGAAATTATTGCACTGTTATGTATGTTTTGTATTAAAGTGGATAGGGAAAATGGATCAAGAAATGTCAAAATAAGGCTAACATAATGATGGTTTTATAAAGCAATGGGTTTGATGAATAAGGAATAAGGGGGTTGGGACCATCACAAATTTGGCAGGTTATTAGAAAATACGGGTTTAATTAAGTGGTCAAAGGTACTGCAATTAAACCTGTAGAATGGGTTATTTTGAGCACCTGTTTGAAGTACAGGAGAAGGATAGAGACACATGGGATGTTGATTTGGCTTGTAATTTTATTATAGGGATATAGAAGAATTGGATAAACCATTTTTAGTGGAACCGGTTAAAATCTGTACACAGTTAAGATTCATGGATTTCCCATTTTAATTTCTCTTAAGTTTGTTGTGAAAAGGATAAGATTTTTTTTATTTAGCTTAAACAAAATAAGAGGCAAATAACTGAATTTCAAAGAGATTGCTGATTGAATTATTAAGTACATTTATAAAGGAGAAAGTAATGCTGCAGGCCCAAGCAGTTATAAAGAAGTGGAACCTTATGAAATATGAGAAAAATTTTCACTTGAAATTTGACTATCAAAATACAGTGCTAGTTAGAGCAGACTAATGGATTATCTCATTCCAGTTAGGAAGATCAGGAAGGGAAGGAGAACATTACAATATAATAATTATGAAAACCTTAATGGTTAAATACTTGCTAATGAAAAGAAACATATTTTGTTTGTAGAATTCAAAAAAACTTAAGATGAAATGATAAAGCAAACACTAATAAAATAAAATATATAATACTCCTGGTATCTAATTGCTCATACCAGGAGGTGTGTTCCACATTTTCTAATTATTTCACTGGTTCTTAATAGTTTATTTCTTATTACAATATGTAGCATATACAACTTTATACAATCTAACATAATTTACCATAAATACAATATCTTACATACTCCTCATTTTGGAGTTGCACATTTCCATGCCCTATTATAATTAACTCAGGTTGTGTATATAATGGAGCATTTTAAAACCTGGGATCTATATTTTTATTTCCCTTTATACCTTCTGCTATTTTTCCTAGTTCTCATTAGTCTTCCCTGTTTTCCAAAACCATTTTTGTCTTACCTTGCCAATAAATTTTCCCAGTTTTATAATGTTTTCCCACTTATACAAAAGAAATTCGTGTCTCCAATATTTTGTTTTTTGACAATCAAAAATGTAATGCCAAGTACTATCTTCTTTTTCGCACATTGGATATCTTCCCTTAATATATCCATTCCTTATACCCCTTAAGTATATTATTCCTGTTCTAAATCATGCCCGCCTCGGTAGCGTGTCTGCCTCACATTCAAGAGGTACTGAATTCGAATCTCGGTCAGGGTGAGTTAACTGGATAAGTTTTTTTTTCCGGGTTTTCCCTTATCCTGAAAGACAAATATCGGGTAACTGCAAACTCTATGGACCCTGGGCTCATTTGAGCATCATTTCACCCATTCCATTCATCGTCCGATATGACTTAACGTTGGAGGACGTAAATTACAAAAATAAATAAATAACTTCTCTTCCTAGTTTATCACAGATGTCAATATATTTTTCCCTGCCCCAATCATTTTTCAGTGATTTATATAATTTCAGAGACCTTTTGTTATTAAGATCAGCCTGTAATTCTTGTTTTTCAATATCATCAATTCTTGTTTTTACTTCTTTCCAGAATCCCTTTTCTATTCTTCCACTATCTAACCATAATGAACCCATACCTATTTCCTGTAAAATGATTCCTAATAGTGTATGCAATATTGTTGTATAGATTGAATTACTTGCCAATGAGAAAGAATAAACAAAATAAATTAATTGAAACTATAAGTCCACAAAATTTAGTAAATTACTATTAATACGGGAGGCCAGTATCCATAAAATCTGGAATGCAGTTATTCCTATTTATTAAGTTACTAAAATGCTAATTTACTTAATGTTTCTATTGACAGCAAAAGTGGTGGTACCCAACAACAAAAGTATTGTAATCTCTATGTGTTATATTCTTTTATAAGTTTGTGTACTATTAACTTCCTTTAGTCTGTGTATGATATATGTGTTGTAATTATTGTGGTTCTTAATACCTTAATATTTAATATTTTCCCTTTACTAAATTATCAAATTAATCTATATATCTATTATACTTGTAGTATTTCTCAATAAAGCACAGGCAGAAATCAGGGTTATCCATGGACAACCCACTTTCACCCTTTATGGCAATTTATTTATGAGTTCATTTGAAACACACATTAAAATGGCTTTCCCAGGGATATTCAAGGTTTGGTATTCATAAGTTGATGACATATTTGCAATAGTTCCAAATAGACATTTACATGATGCATTAAAACTACTCTCATTCTGCAGGAAAAAAACTATCAAATTCACAATAGAAAAGGAAGTTAATGGACAGCTCTCTTTCTCGGACCTAAATATCAGAAATGACAAAAAAAGAATTTTGAATTTACAGGAAGTAAAACTGTCAAAATATTACATAAAAAATCATAGCTATAGCCCAATTACATATAAACATGCAATAATAACTGCTTGCACACAGACTAGTCAACATACCCTTGGATAAAGCAGAATACTACAAGGAACAAAAAGCCATACTTCACATAGCAGAAGAAAATTGATGCAACAAAAGTCTTGTTTTTTAGAAAATTAAAAAGATTAAATTAAAGAAAAGAACAATGTCTTAAGGTGAAAGAAGAAAAAGAATTATCAAGCAGATCAGTGTTATGGATCTCCATATGAGGCATATATCAAAATGGGGAAACTGTATTGCTACAGTGTATAACCCACGTACTGTATCAGAGTTATATGATCCAAATGTGTTTAGGAAACTAAGTTGGGGTATAGAAGTGTTGGAAAATAAGTATGGGAAAGTTGAAATAATAATTGTAGGTGATTTAAAGGCAAGAATATGGGAACACCCGGTTAAGTGGATTAATCCAAGTGATGAAGGTAAGGAGGAACTTGAAATAGAGATCAGACATAGTAAAGACAAGGTTACCAGTAATGAAGGGAGGAAACTTAGATTTCTGTGAGGAGAATAATCTTATGATCTGTAATGGCCTGAAAGCAATGACAAAAACGGGGAGTTCACATTTGCTTATAAAAATGGCAAAAGTGTGGTAAATATTTTAATGTATTCTGTAGGAATTGGTGAATGGATTCTAGATTTTGAAGTTATGAATGTTTTAACATCAAGCTGTCACTTTCCACTAAGATTAGAGTTAGGGTAAGGTAATAGTTGTATGAAGAAGCTAGATGAAGATATCTCAGTGTGTTGGAAGTGTATAAGTGGAAAGAAGAGATGCATAAAATATTTGTTAATGAACTGAATTCAGAGAGTAGTGTAATCTTACAAGTGAAGGTAAGGTACAAAGCTTAACTGAGAATAAAATAGAGCAAGCCTTAGAAGCACTGGAATATATTGTTAAAAGGGCAGGGGCCAGTATGAAAATGGGGGTTCTAAAGGCATCAGTAGGCAGTGGTTTGACAAGGATTGCCATGTGGTTAGGCAAGAGTAGCACAGGAATTAAAGAACTGGCGGCAATCAGGGGAAAAAGAGGAAAGGGAAAATTTCCTGACCCTGAGATGGGCATATGGGTGCCTAATGGAACAAAAAAAAGAGAGAATGGGGTGAGAAAATAGTCAGAATGCTAAATGAAGCAGCAAGAATACATGATTCTAAGAAAATTTGGTCAATAGTAAGAGGCCTGTATAAAGATGTGGGGAGAGATGAGGATATAGGCGCAGATCAGTGGTGTACATCGAATCACTGTTAGGACAGGATAAGTATATCAGAGTGGAAAGAAGTTTGTTAGGGGGTCTGCAAATAATTAATGAATTAGATAGATATATCTCGGATGCTAAATTTTGTGAACAAATAAGGAGGTTAAAAGCTAACAAAGCTAGTGGAGAATTTTGGAAGGCTTGGGCATACGACGAAACTAGGAGGAAAATAGTGATAAAATTATTTAATAAAATAATGGAAGAAAAACAAATACCTAGGAAATGGAGGAAAAGTGTGGTATTGCCAATTTACAAAGGAAAGGGGAATAAAAAATAACCCAGCTAACTTTAGAGGGATTAGTTTACTGTCCATTCTAGGTAAGATATTTACTGAAATTCTAGCAAATAGTTGCAAAAATGGGTTGAGAAGGAGAATAAACTATTAGAATTCCAAGCAGGTTTTAGTCTGGGCAGGAGAACATCGGACAACATCTTTATTATTAAAGCAATTGTAGATAAATATCTGAGCAATAAAAGGGGAAGGGTATGTATGATATTTATTGATCTAGAGAAGGCATTTGATTCTATTAACAGAGAAGCATTGTGGTTAAAATTAAGCAATAATGAGATAAGTCATGCATTTATAGAAGTAATTAAGAAGATATACCAGGAGAACGAGTTATGTATAAAACTACCTGGGCAACAAAGTAACTAAATCTATAGCGAGTAAGATAGGAGTGAGGCAGGGATGTCAACTTAGTCCAGTATTATTTAGCCTATATATCGATGGTATTTTAGAGGAGATATCAAGTTCTAGGGTACATTTACCTGTTATTAATAATAAAAAAAATCCCGGGGCTACTGTTTGCAGATGACCTAGTATCTGGGTCCATATCAAGTGGAGGACTGAGAAGAGCAATCAAGGCAGCCAATTCTTATTGCAACAAAAGGGGTTTGTAAGTGAATGAAAACAAGACCAAGATAATGGTCTCCTAAAAAGGATACAGGTGGCATAAGGATGAGAAATGGGAGGTTAATAGAAGAGAAATAGAGGTGGTAAAGAGATTTGATTATTTGGGGACAAGGTTGAGTTCAGATGGTAGCTGGAAAGAACAAGAAAAGATGTCTGTGGCAAAAGGTAAAATGGCCATGAGGGTGATAAGATCATGCTACAATAAACTGCCAGATATATATGTTAAATGGTTGGAGAGGATTTATACAGCAGTAGCAGAAAATAGAATGTTACATGGATCAGAGGTATGGGGAGTAGATGAGGCTTGGAGAGACACTGATAGAGTGCATAGATCCTTTTGTAAATATATATTGGGATTACCGATAGCATCACCTAATGGGGCAGCACAATTGGAACTGGGCAGGCATTCTACTAAAATTAAAATCTTGTCAAGAGCAATGAAATATTTATACAGAAATGATGATGAACTTGGATGATGGCAATATTATTAAAGAATGTTTTCACATTCAAATTAGAAATACCTGGGAAGGGTCTTGGGCATATAAAATGAATGACGTGTTGAAGCAGATAGGTATGGTTCATTCTTGGATAAATGCAGAGTGTGGGTATAGAGGCTTCTGGAAAGAAGTTAAGATTAGAAGATATTGACAGACAAGACATTTTTTCCAGTACAAGTGACAAAAGCTCACTGAGGTTATATAAAGAAATAAAAACAACCTGCAGGAGAGAAGGATATATAGACATATGTAATAAGTTAGGGCGAGAAGGTTTTGCTTGGGCGAGAACAGGAGTGCGAAACTTGAAAGGTATAGGTCAAGATTGGGAGCTAGATAAATGTCCATTATGTGGAGAAGAGAATGAAGATTTCCATTGTATATTATAGTCAAACAAAGATATGGAGAGAGCAGGTCTGGCTTCGTAAATGGGACAATTTGGGAGGCAGAGTAGTAATTAGAAAAATTTTGTTAGTAGAAGGGGAAAAGAACAAGAGAAATATAGGGAATTATTTAGAGAAAGTTAAAGAGAGATGGTTAAGAACAATTAAGAGAAAAATGTAGAGTAGGATAAGTGAAATGGCAAAATGTGTAAAAAGGAGTAGAGGGCCTCCAAAACACAAAAACCTAGGTTTAGGTGTATGGGGACCGAATTATTATTCAGTGGCAAGCAGCTTGGTAGGTTTTTCAGGATTTAGGAATATATGGCGTTTTGCAGTATGGATTTTATAATTGTAATCTTGATTTTGTATTTTCATTTGATGATGTAAAAGGAAAGATGAGAAATAAATTACAAATTACAAATTAAAGAAAACCATTAAGGAAGAATCACATTCACTAAAGAAAAAGAAAGTAACGTATATTCAGTGGATTCACATACCACCCAAAAATATTTAATAAATTCAAAGAGATCTTTAAAGAACAAAATATCAACTTGGCACCTACAAATAGACACTTGGTATTAAAATCGCTAAATTCAAAAACAAAAGATGAAATACCACCAATTAATAGAACCAGAATATACTGAATAAGTTGTAAGGATTGTGAAAATTGCTACATTAGGTCAAACTAAAAGACACCTAAAAACCAGAATCAAAGAGCATTTTACAAACATGAAATTGACACATAAAGATAACTCAGCAGACTGTATGTTTTGATGTATGGTAGTGGTTAAAATGATATATGTTTAGTTGGTGAGGTTGTTTTCTGTATGATGTGTTCAGTGTCCTAAAGCATTGCTCAGTGACAGGACCAACCCCCCCCCCCCCCCAAAAAAATACAAACTTTTCTTTTAACTGTATTACCAAATATTTTTGTAAATTTGAAAGCAGCTGTAAAAGATAGTATTAGATTTGAGAAATGCATAGAAAATTAAATTCCACCTTTGTGGCTCATTGCAGCCTGAAAGAATAGATCCACAACGAGGACGAGGTTATGATGTGCGATCTGATGTCTGGTCTTTGGGTATTACACTGATGGAGGTTGCTACAGGATCGTTTCCATACCCCAAATGGAACTCTGTTTTTGAGCAGCTGTTTCAAGTTGTGCAAGGTGAACCACCTAGACTTTCTCCAAATGAAAATGGAAACCATTTTAGCACTGACTTCGTCAACTTTGTTAATACTTGGTAAGTATGTTGTTTTCAGTGTTTTTTTATAGGTCTTGCTTCTAAATAGAGGACATCTGAGAATTTTACCTTCTACCTGAGGAAACAAGAAATTGTGTAATGATGCACTTGTCAAAAAATAGATACGAAAATGTTATTATCCAGAAATTCTATTTGCTGTATATGGTAAGAGAGCTGCTGCATAATTAAAACAAAAATATATATGTAAATGTCATTTACACAGTAATGAAGTAGAGAATAATTTTAAAAAGAAGTAAAGCCAGAGATTGTACAAATAAGAGTAGCATTTTTAGTGATGTAGTCTGCATGCTCTCAAAGTTTAACTGTTATTAATATATGCCATTCTTTAGATGTGGGTCCAGTTTTCAATCATACTACACCTTCCGCTTCTGTTTCTTTCTTCATAACTGTGCACTTACATGTTATTTTGCCTCTGTGTGTTAAAGTAATATTCTTATCCTTGAACTTCCCACTATCAGTATAGGTGGCGCAGTTGTTTAGACACTGGTCTACTGATACCAAGGTTGCTGACTTTTAAGTGTGCTTAAGACCCATATCATTAAATTTATTTTAATTTTGAGTCGAACTAATACTCAATGCTCCACTTATTGCTAGTATTTACCTAGAATGCATTTCGTTAGGATCTTCCTAACATCATCAGCTGTTGTCAACTAATGGACGTCGGTTCAGTGAACTTCTCGGGGGTGATAGGTGCGTCTCTGTCGGTATCTTGATGAACTTAAAATTTGGGTTTTCTTCAAAGGTAGTGTCAAAATTAAACAATTTTATTTCATGTTTCTTTATGAAGATTTTTTCCCATGTGGTTAATGCAGCTGGACCTTGGACACTTTAATAAGTGAATTTCTCGTTCTATATCATGATTCTCCTTCCAAAAATGGTATGCTACCGCCGATTTATCTATTTCTTTGTTCCTGATGTTCCTATAATGCTCTTTGCTTCATTGTGTCATAGTCTTTACACAATGGAATATTTATTTTATTTATTTATTTATAACTTCCATTATACAGATGCCTGAATATACTATCTTTCAAGAAAGTAAATGTACACTTTATATCGAGATTTAACTGTATTGGAACACCACAGTGAAGCGAAATAATTATTAATTTATAGATGAGTCGTATTTATTACACATCGGCTTCACTTTCGTACCTATTTTGAGGACATGTTTCGCAAACCATTGTTTGCAAAACATGTCCTCAAAATAGGTACGTAAGTGAAGCCAATGTGTAATAAATACGACTCATCTATAAATCAATAAATGTACACTTGCTGCAGGTTAGTATCATGCAGGCGTTCCGTTACTAGAAGGTATGAAAACTAAATCGGTCAGTTGAATCTCGATATAAATCGGTCATGTTCGTAGATAAATACTGTTGTGGTTGCCATTTTACCTGTTACTCACTTTGAGGATTTCTAAGACTATATCAACCCAGCAGAACAAAAGATTGACTAAATATCACAAAGTAAGTAGCAATTCTCTTGAAGCTGAGCTATTAACTACATGGTATTGGTGACTATGCAGGAAACTGGAAAACCCCTGGAATTCTGATTTTAACAAAACCAATAACTATGATATATATATAAGGCATATTTTATCAACTGCTCATGTAGCTCAATGCCAAAATGTAGGCTGTGACAAGAGGCATGATGTTGCATGGTTCGAACCGTGACATCTGTTATACATTTTATCTCCAAAATTTGTAATTTGTTAGACGCTGTAACAAAATAATTTACAACTGTCCTCTTGCAGCTAAGCTGTCTGTACATGGCATTCCAGAATATCAAAGCAAATGGAAAACATGTGGAATGATGATTTTAATGGAACCAACATCTAAATTTGTATATAAACAGCGTCCAAAGGATGGCTCTCGTAGCTCATTAGTAAAACGCACGCTGCATCAATGGAACCCCAGACTGCAGACAAAATTTTTATCCTAAATTTTTGTGTGTTTGTTAGACGCAATAACAACCAATTTAAAGATGTTCTCTTACGGCTAAATTATTACATGGCATTAGAGTACATGCAACAACAGGAAAAAAATGTGTAATGATGGTTTTCATGGAATCACCATGTTGTATTTAACCTCCGCTTATATATCTGTTGTAGCTCAGTGGTAAAATGCACGTTCTATGAAGAGCACTGAGGTTTTAGGGCTCGAAGTCAGCACAAGATTATGCTTTTTATTCCAACATTTTTACTTTGTAATACATGCTAACTAATCAGATTAGTTTTTCTCCCACTGCTAAGACATTACTACATCATTTCAAGCAGAATGCCTGTAGGTTAGATAATTTTAATGGATCTAACCGTCAAATTGTAGATACAATCCATCTGATCATAACAATAAACTTGCAGAGTTTGCAAATGAGTTCTCATCCAGAAAAGAACCAACTTAGAGCTGCAATATAATTTTGTATAATCCAATGGAATATAGAGCATAAAACTGAAAGGTTGTATTATGTATCACTTCTACTTCTAGTCCCTCCCTTGTTATAAATTACAAAAATAAGACAATATCCAAAAATAATGGTGCTTAGAAAGCATGTTAAGAAACTTTATTTAATTATGAAGCTATATCATATAAGTATTAAGAACTTAAGAAAAGAATTAAATTGTAGAGCATTTCAGCATTTACATAAAATATTTCTGCTACAATAAATAATTTTTCGAAACAACAAATGGAAAGGAAAATAGAAATCCTCTGTTGTAGATTATGGTGTAACCACCATTACCTCATTTATTCCTTCATGCATTTTTTGCAACCAGTGCAGAACACAGGTTTCGGTTCTGCTGATTGTATTCCCATAGCTGCATCATAAAACAATCAGATTCGCTCACATACTGTGTGATCGACATACACCCAGTTCTTTTACCATGATGTTTTTCTTGTTCTGGCATATCCGCTAATGCCATGTAATAAAAATTTAGCCATAAGAGAATATTTGTAAATTGGTTATTATTGTGTCATAAATTGTTACAAACAGTTTTGACTCTAAACTGGGATTTGTACCTCAAACTCTCCATCCCATTTATGCAGTGCAAGTTTTACCACTGAGTTACGAAAGTCATCATTTCGGCAGCACTTGTATACAAATGCAGATATTGGTTCTATTAAAATCATCATTCCACATGTTTTCCATTTTCTTTGATATTCTGGAATGCCATGTAGAGACAGCTTAGCTGCAAGAGGACAGTTGTGCTCTTAAAGATATAATTTGACAAAGAAGTTCATAGTTCCACCACCAGAGAGAGGAGAGCAGACGACAACAGATGCTAGTTGGAGAGAGTTTGAAAATGGAGGCAATGGTTTCTGAAACTAGGCCCTCGATAATATAAAAATGTAAGTGACGAAGTGTCAATAAACCGACTACAAATAGTTTTTCCAATGACCAATTTAGTTTTCATACTCTCTAGTAATGGAATGCCTGCATGATACTGTGACTTTGTGGGTTCGTAGAATTAAAAGTCTTGTTTTCAGAAATTTAAAATGCTCTTTATTGCAGTAAAAAGTAACTTTGTACACCCCTTTCAGCAATAAAAAAACGTGACATACACAACAGCAGTCTTCAAGGTCGTTTCGTCCCACTGCCACAAGTAAACAAACGAAAGAAATCACTGCGGTACCCTACAAATGTCCACACACTCACAATTATTGCACAACTAACAACTCAACAGCAACTGACTCCGCTTTAACACTTTGCAGGGTTTTTATACTTCCAGTCATTGTTCTAGAATGCAGTTGATTGTTCAATAAAATCGCAACGCAGCGAGAGAAAGACGGAACTATCTCTGTCTCTCTCTCTCTCTCAGCAAGCATTTAGCACTGCACGCCACTATCTGTCTCTGCCCACACATAGCTCCGGCTTTGCAGCAGCTCCAAGCACAATGCTATCAGTGACAATACTGGCCCGCGGGAAGTGTACATTTACTTTTTTGTAAGATAGTACACCTTAAAAACTTTGTATATGGCATGTAACAATGATTAAAGTATAGCATTCTAACACATTTGAAAAAACAACTTGGAATTAACACTGTGAAGTAATGAACAGTTAAAACTTACACAACAAGTCAACTGAGACACTCTGTACTTCACATATCTCAATTTTCTTTCAGCATTTTTTGCCGCTTTGAAGGCAGTATCAAGAAGTTGTTGACTCTTGATAATGCCTTCAAGTGGAGGCAAAACATGTTGAAGTACAGAGTGAAGGTATGTGAATGATTGTCTCAGTCGACTTATTGTATAATTTTTAATTAAAGAGAACTTAGAAAAAGTAATCTAGATCGTTTAGATCCACAATCCTAGATGTAAAGTGTTCTACATCAGTGATGTATTACCAGCACAAGTGACTGAGTTGAGGTCATTAAAGCACATGAATAGAAGGTGCATTGTTCAAATCATATGAGAGAAAAGAAAATGCTGTATTGGTTAACAGTGTTGTTAATTGCCAGGATCATATCATGATATCAGTGTACTGGAATTTTATCCTCCACGTGTTAGTTTATATGTCAGTAAATCTACTGACATAAAATCGTAGTTTTTAAGCACATTTAAAAGCCATCAATCTGAGCCTGGTTTTAAAATTGGGAGCTAAGAATCAGTAGGCGTCTTCCCTGGCTTGAGTTTTTTCCTGGGAGGTGTCCATTATGGTCCCTCCAAAAGAAAAATTTGGTGTTAGAAAAGCTGGAGGCAGCTGGTTCTTGGCAGATCAAAGAATGGCTGTACTCCTATGAATAAGGACTATGATACAATGAAGCACAAAACTAATGGCTGTTCTTTAACTACATACTTGCTCCAATGAAAACATAGCAGCTATTCATGAAAGTACATATGGGCATGATTTCTTGTGTTCATCAGAACTGCATAAAGCCCACAGCTTATAACCCAATCAAATAGGTTTTGCTCAAGTGAATTGTTTGAGAGAATTGTGGCCATAATATTTTACTATCGTCTCATTTATGGCAAGCTGTTCTGAAAATATACCAAGCTGCCAGAAGGAAGCATTTAGCATAGATTTAAGTGGCCTCAAATTGAATCCTTTATCCTGTTTCTAATCATTGTCAAATGCATTGTTTTTAAAATGGATAAAGCTCTCAAAATGTAGCATTTTTTACTAGTCTGAGTTCAAATTTGACTTCTCTGAACAGTAGTACCTTTCAGAAGGAAATCTATGGTATCATGAAAGCAATAATATGTCTAAGAAAACCTCAAGCTCATCAGATCAAAAGAGAAGTCAAAACTATTTTTGCAGGAGGCTGCATAAGGTACAAGTTTCTGTAGCAATAAATTAAAATATTCCATTAGAATCTAGAATGTTCTCTCCTATTTCAAGTGTTTGTGCACTCTTTAATATTTTTTTCATCTCTTCCCATTTTTCATTTGTAGCATCATTTTTAGGAATTTTTGTTTACTTGGGGGCATATTTTTCACATTTAGTTGTTTGGTTGCAAAGCTTTTTTTTTTTCTGATTGACTTTTCAATCATAAAGACATTTGTTTCTTGATTTCACTCTTTTCGGAGGCAGTAAAATGTACTTCATCTGGGCTGGGAACATCTTTCACATTTACCATACTTGTAGCATCACCAGGTGCTTCATCTTCATGAGTCATACATCTGGAGGAAGAATCACATCGATTGTATCATAATTATCATGGGCAATGTTATTGTCACAATATGCAGCAATTCTTCTACATAAACCCTTTAAATATGACATCAAAATTATTATATGGCATATCTCTGAATGTAATCTAAAAATAAAATAAAAAAGAAACAATGGACTTAATGTATTATTGTTTGCATTTTCTGTTCGTGCAGAATTGCAAAACTATTCCACAAAAAAAAAAAAAATGATAATTGTAAGAAATATCTACTTTAGGAATCAAAGTACTTACATCTCACCTTTGCTTCAAAGAATACAATACACAGCCTGCCATGGTAGCATGTTTGCCTCATGTTCAAGAGGTCCTGAGTTCGAATCTTGGTCAGGGTGAGTTACCTAGATAAGGTTTTTACGGGGTTTTCCCTTATTCTGAAAGACGAATGTCAGGTAACTCTAAGATCTATGGACCCTGGGCTTATTTGAGCATCATTTCACCCATTGCACTGATCGTCCAATATGACTTAACATTGGAGGACGTAAAATATATATATATATATATATATATATATATATATATATATATATATATATATATATATATATATATATACAATACTGTTGAACATCAGTGCAATTTGTTTCACACAGAGAAACTGTAGAAAGCAAACAACACACATGGCAGATGCTCTCTTACTATTACAGAAGTAACACTGTCATGGTGTTGCATTACATGAAGGGTTCTGTGTGGTGGCATAAAAATAACTAGAGCTCATATTTTTGCATGTCTGCATGTTTTATTCTTTGATAGACGTATGCAAGTAAGTAATAAATGTATTTCACATTGTAAGGAGTTTATTACGTAAGCTTATAGTGCATATAAATGGATATAAAGTGGTTAGTGCATATTTATTGCATATATTTAATTTTTCAGCTATGATTCATACATTTTTTTTTTTTTTTTCAATTTAAGAAGAGAAGACTATGAGAAAATTTCACTTTTATTGCTCTGTTTGTGTAAGACATGTTAGCTATCATGTTTCTGTGTTTCTAAATCCATAAAAGGTCGCCGAAAATGAGAACATTGCAATTAACAATGAACGTTCTCCTGATATCAAAATATGGCACTCAGCAACTTAAACTAAATAGCATTCAACAATCATGTGGTAAATTTTTTAAGTTTGGTGGTGCAGTTGCATCATAAAATTATATATGACTTGTATTAATATTGCAAATGAAGCGGTCTGCCACAACGATGACATCTCCAAAAATTGAAAAGTGCCATTTTCACATAACTTTTAAACTTGTACTAATGTGCTGTTAATTGTTATTTCTGAAGTGTGAGCATAGGAAACGGAATATTGCAATGCCAAAAGAGAAAAGCAGTAAAGCTCATTTGCTGAGACAGTGGATTGATGAAATCCTACTCAAACAGATGGAAATATAGTACTGTGTCAAATGTGTGAAAACAATAACTTTTATTTCTGTGTTTTCAGAATATTTTAAAAATCAATGTAATTTTCGAGTTAATGATTGTGGGTTTTATTTAACTAAAATAAACCCATATTATAGCACTGCTATAGGTGCACTACAACAAAAAATTATAGATTACGTCACATCTACTAACAGCTTTTCATAGACCTTTAAGATCCGAACCACCTTAATCGCAGCATTTAGTGCAATTAAAAATGGAAATGATGGCAATGGTAAAATAAATAAACCCTGGCACAACAGCCCTAAGAGGGCCAACGCCTACCAACCCAACTGCCAGCCTCACGCCCACTTATGCAAGGCAGAGGTGGGTGGGCCATCATCCAACCATTATGGGGAGGAGATGTGGTCAGCATCTCGACATTCCCCAGCCGGAACATTGGTAGACCAGGGTCATTTACCTAGCGTAAGCTCCTCACTTTCCTCACGATGCTGAATGGGCACCAGTCCTATATCCAGGACTTAATATTTGCACCCCATGGGTGGGTTCGAACCCAGTGGCTTTCTGTGGTCAGGTACCAAGGCATGTTGCCTTAGCCCTCCTATGCCACGCCACAGGACGATGGCAGTATCTGTAAAGCATTAATTTCAATGAGCATCCCTTTGAATAAGCTAAAGAATGTAGAATTTCAAAATTTCCTGGAAAAGTAATCCGGATGAAAATACTGATTATTCAACAATAAGAAAAAACTGCCTTTACAAATAAATACGTAAAATATGAAGCTATTAACAGTGAAGCAAACAAATATATACAAATATAACAATTTGTAACTTAAAACTTCACTTATAAGAAATGATGAAGATTTTCTTATAAATTGTCCAGGATCGCAATTTCATGTAAAACTTTTTCATATCCTCAGTTGGAAACAAAGCTGTTGCCATTGTTATGAATGCTAGATGTTAATATTGTTAGTACTACCAAAATCTGAAAATAAAACAAATTTAAAAACAGAATCGACTGACGGTATTTCACAATTCATTACACATTGTTTGTTTTTTAAAATAAATATATTTTCCCAAACCATTAAATCTATCGGGCCATTTAATTGTTTTAATAATTTAACTTCTGTATTTATTTCATGGTTAAATGACCAAAAATGATCCGCTATGGCCGATTTATCAGTCTGCTTATACTTAATGTTACGAAAATGTTCTTTTGTTCTGGTTTCCAAATTAAGTTTTACGTAACAACAGCTTTCTTTCCAGCTGAGGATATGTAAAAGTTTTACATGAAATCGCGATCCTGGACAATTTATAAGAAAATCATCATCATTTTTTATAAGATAAGTGAAGTTTTAAGTTACAAATTGTTATATTTGTATATGCCTTTACAAAGTTTATGAAGAGATAATTTAATGACATTAGTTTATCAGTACTTCAACCCCCTTCAGTTTTATGAGGTGTATAAAAACTTGTCAATTATTTAGAACTTTTAAATGTATTATACAAAAATATGTTCAATGGAAGAAAATTATGTATGGCCTGCAGTGCCACAGAATTCAATTTATTTAATTTATGATCAACAAACGATTTTTTAAATTTGTTCCCCACAAAAAATGAGACCCCAAAAGATATGAAAGACAATATCAGCAAAAATGAGCAAGACCCTTGATGTTAAAGGTGCAGCAGCATACGTGCTTAAGGCCGTTAAAGCTTAGCACATATTTTTATTGTAAGGCTGTTCATAGCACATGTTCTCCACTGGTTGGCAGAGGAAATTCAAGTGAATTTTCTAGAAGTAAATACCTTAATTTCCTCTATGAAGAAAGGTTGCTGAAGGCACCATCAAGAGAGTGAAATCATTTACTAATATGATACAAGAATCTTGTCTATCTCTATAGCCAGGACTGATGTAGTTGTATATTACAATGAAAAAGGTGCTTGACATGACTGACAAAAATGAAGCAGCCCTTTTGCAGTAAGTGCTTACAATGAGAAGAGTCTCCAGAGTAAATTAGTATTTATTAAGACGTACTTTAGTAAAATCCCAGCTGCAATAACATGTTTCGAAGCAAAAGGAATGCCTTTATCTTCTGCCCTACAGATTTATGAAACATCGATACTGTCCTGTGGCTGTGTGTGAAGCAGAGAGATCTTCCACTTCATATAAACACATTTTAAGCAACAGAAAAAAATTGTTTCTTCCAGAAAACAGTAAAAAAAAAATTATTTATTGCAATAAAAGGAATAATGCTAAAATAGACTATAAGTGAGAGTAATAAATTTTAACTTTGTTAGTGCAGAATTTAAGAATAAATTTAATAATTTGATTAATTCATCAAGATTAATAATGTACTTTCTTTTAAATGCATATTATAAAGTTTTTAGAGCATATTTACCAGAGTTTTAGTGCATAGATGCATGCATATATTTATGCTTTATGGTGTATATAAATCCAAGCTCTAGAGATAACACATATGCCTAGTGGCTTATAAATAATCACTTCTCTTTCAGCTCATATTTTTACCATTAGAATTGCTTATAGCTGCACGTTCTTTGTGTGATGCCATAATGCAAATGGTTATCGACAGTTTATTGTATTGCAGAAAATTAGGGGATTATATAACAAAGAAATTTATTATTATTATTTTATTGTCATTGAGCTTTACAGCAATAGACAACGTCAAGAAGATACAATACAAATTATTACACTATAATACAGAGTATGTACAAAGTTAAGCTTAATAGCAATGAATGTCGAAGAATAACATAAAGATTACAGTACCGAATGTTTCTATTCAATTATACAGAGAATGTACAAGAGCAAGTACAGTATTGTACAAAGTCAAAGTTACAATCTGTACTGTACAGGTGCCTCAAAAGTTCCCACTATATACATATGCAGAGTAACATAGATAAATGAATCAGTCAACAAGTGGTTATAGTGAGGATGCTTACATCTCAAAGTACTCCTGTAATGAATAAAAAGGTGTGGCAATAAGCTGGTCATACAATTTCTGCTTGAACGCTGTTGCGGGACTATGTTTTAGTGTTATAGTTTATTGTACATTTTAGAGCCTAGCACTTCAAATATTTTCTGAGTTGTCATCAGTTTGCAATATGAAATATAATGATAAAATGGTTTTCTAGGCACTATACTTACTGTTGTGACATGCACAAAGGGTTTGGCGTGGAGAGATAAGGGACAGATAGTGCAATGTGGAGATAAAAAGCTTGTCAAAATGATAAAGAGACAGATAGCTGACTGGAAGTTTCGATTTCTTGTTTGTTACAGAATATTCCAGAAATGTCTAGTTAAGTAGAAATACTTAAGGAAGTCGCGACTCGCCAAGAGACAGTCATAAACAGAGTCGTAAAAAGAGTGTAATCAGAACTGAATTGTGTACGCTTTTGTTTGTGGATGGCGACCTTGAAAGATTGTAATTGTGTATGTGATGTAATTCTGCTACTGTAAGGGTTGATCAAAGTGTATTTCTACGGAAATAAAGAACACTTTGAATTTCTGCAAATTGGACTTTTAATTCTACTAACCCACAAAGTCACATTATTTACACCTTATCTTTATAAATTAAAAAACCACACAATATTCTAATTTTTAAAAGATGATAATGTGTTGAGATGATCAGATAACATCAGTGATGACATACTTGGTGAAAATGACTCTTAAGAATTCATGTAAACTAAGCAATGCAAGTGTGCCTGTTTATGTTTAAGTGAAAATTGAAAGTAGTGGCCATTTAAATGATGTTCTTCCACACATAATGCCATACTGAAATAATATTTAAATAAATAAAATCTTTCATTTATGCCCTTTTATTTTTAAAAAAGAATAACATCCTTAATTGAAAGACCTTATAACCAGTGTTATTGACACATTAGCTAACATTCGCTTGTATCCACTCAGATCGTTTGCTTACATACTTGTGAAGTTCATTAACAAAAGGATGTTTTGCAGCTGTATAATTTTTAGTGCTATCTTTGGGATTCCATTCATTTCATCATATGTATGCATAATCAGTAGCCAATAGCCAGTTTCTCAGTCATGTTAGGAAAAATTATGCTAAGCACAACTCAGTGAGAATGTAACAGCAAATCATAGCTAAGAGAAATTGTTTTGGCATAATACATCACCTTTAAGAAAACAGTGTTTAATGCAGTATGTTAGCCTATATGTAAAGAATCGGGATGAAACCAGCCATCACTATTGAATTGTTGTTGTAGTGATTGGTATTTTTTTTAATTTGTCCTTTAATATTAAGTCATATCGGACGATGAAGAAATGGGTGAAATGATGCTCATATGAGTCCACGGTCCATAGAGCTTAGTTACCAGACATTCATTTTTCAGGATAAGGGAAAAATCCCCAGAAGAAAACATGTGTAAGCCATCTGTTGGTTATAGCAAATAGGAGAAAAAATATAGCTGGAGAACCATGGTGTTGGGAATCTTTGGGCCCAAAGAAACTCGGCAATTGAAGGAAGAGTTGAAATTGATACATAATTTGGGATATGTAGGAGTACATATAAACATTACCAAATTGTAAACATATGGAAACTTATTGAAATTTAAATGTATTGGAACACCACAGTGAAGCGAAATAATTATTAAATTATAGATGAGTCGTATTTATTACACATTGGCTTCACTTATGTACCTATATTGAGGACATGTTTCACAAACCATCATTCGCATCATCGGCTCTTATACAACTAATCAAGCTTTAGTCGCATAAGAGCCAACGATGCGAACGATGGTTCGCGAAACATGTCCTCAATATAGGTACGTAAGTGAAGCCGATGTGTAATAAATACGACTCATCTATAATTTAATAATATGGAAACTTGTATACATAATTAAGTATAATAAATATCTATCTGGTTATAGCAGATCTATTGCATATCTGATCACCTATCCAAATTTATCTATGACATTTACTTATGGCATAGTAAGTCACCACTAACGATGCATATCTCATTGTATATGAGAACTCCTAGCAGTTTACCAAGAAAAATACAAATCATGTGGAAAACTTAATGTCGTGCTTGCATATTGGCCATGGTAGCTCAATGGTTAAGAGCAACCAGACTGAGACCAGGAGATCCGTGGCTCAAATCCTGTCTTTGGCATTGAATTTTTCAGTCTGACTCTACCTATCTGATCATACTGTTGAAGATATTAGTGCATTTACCAGAAGGCTTTGAAAACAAACATGTTACAAACCTTTTCAAAACTGCAAGGTTGTATCAGAAAGTAACAGAACATACAAAGAGCTCATATGTTATGGCATTTTAGTTTTATAAATTAATTTTTACTCTAAACACGTTACAAGGTAGAGGATTCCCTGTTTGCGTCAGTTACTAGCTGAATAGTGGAGACTGGCAGAATTTCGAAATTCGTTATTGTGCATGCATTTTTAGTGACTTGGATATTTTCCATATTAAAGTTCTTCTAGTATTTTGTGATATTTTAAAAGCTTTTATTTCTGTTTTCTTGATCAAAAATGGTAAGCTCCTATAGATTTGTCCATTTAAGTTTTAATTTCTAAGGTGTTCCTTTAGTTTGGCTTTGTCAAATTGTATTAAAATTTAAGTCACAGAGTCTGGTTTAAATTGTGTCATAAAGCTAACTGTTAACTTTCAGTAATTTAGGATGTCATAAGTTATATTAATTCTAATAGCACTAATTTTAATTTGATCCACTGCAATTAAAGAATTAAAGAAATTCTGCCTGGAAGGCTGCTTCTATTTACTTGAATATCTTAAAGGATTTAATCACTGCATAAATAAGCAGTACTTAATTATGTAAAATATAATGTATTATATACTGTAAACATGGTATCTTATTGTATATATGTTTACTCTAAATTTTTGCTTTATTAGATATTAATCACTGTGTCATATTTACATGTACATAAGTTTGACTTGATGATGCTATGAATCATTTGTATTCGCTTAAGCAGAATAAATGAATAAGAATAAGATGGTGATTGCAACTCTTAACAGATTACAGAACTTATTTGATTGAAGAAAACAGTATAAAATAAGTGATGCCTTTAGCTGTGTCATAGAGAAACAATACTCACTTATTATATTTTTGCAGCTAAATGCTGAGAAACTTGAGAAAATCTTAGAAGGATTAGTGGAAAGGCAGGAATGTAGAGCTTTGTTGAGAGAGAGAGAGAGAGAGAGAGAGAGAGAGAGAGAGAGAGAGAGAGAGAGAGAGAGAGAGAGAGAGAGAGAGAGAGAGAGAGAGAGAGAGAGAGAGAGAGAGAGAGAGAGAGAGGGTGTGTGTTGAGTAGTGACTGATACATTTGAAAAGAGGTGTATACCAATATTCAATATTTTATGTGCTGCTTGCTGGCTGTGCCAGTATGATCATTACTGATGAGAATGTGGTTCCACTGCAGTCATGATTCATAAAGCTTGCATATTTCTTAGATCCATACACACCATTGCTACAGGGATTGCAGCTATTACACCTAGGATGCATACATCTGCACTGTTGCTGCAATTTGGATATTTTAAAATTTAAATTTCAAATCTAGCATTCTCCTTTACAGTCTTGGTCTCTGTTCTTTTGACTGCTCTATTTTTTAACTATTAGAGCATATTTGGGAGTGACCACGCCATGGCCGAGGGGTTAGACCACTAGACTCTCGCCAAAGCAGCACGGGTTCAATCCCAGGTGATCACATATGAGATTTGTGGTGGGCAAAGCAGCTTAGGGGTGGGTTTCTTCCAGGTGTTCCGGTTTGCCCCGCCATGTCATTCCACCAATGCTCCATTAACATTTCATGTATCTTCAGTGTCACTGCCTGCCGCAGGCATTAAACACTTAAAAAAAGGGGGGAGTGAAGTCAAGAGCAAAGAAATAGTGTACACTTGGTTGAAAGATCACCTAAAACATTTTTTGATGCATTAAAAAAAATTAGTACAGCAATTTGGGCACTTAAAGAACACTTTAAAAGAACATTGATTTGCAGTGAAACAGCTTAAAGGTAGTGTTACAGCATCAAAGTATTGTATGAGGGTGGGTCAAAAAGTAATGCCTCCTTTTTTTTTTTATTTAAATAAGTAAGTTATGTGAAAACTTTGAATTTGGCACAATTCCTCAAAACTTCTTCTCCAATCCCCTGCAGTATTAACTTCCTAAGTCAACAGGTGGCAGCACTGTATCCTCTTACAAAATGGCTGACATCGACATTTGTATTAGGCAGCGCTCTGTGATTGAATTTTTGACTGCGGAAGGTGAAACGCCAATTCGCATTCACGAAAGGCTAAAAAATGTGTATGGTGATGCAACGGTGGATGTCATCACTGTTAGATGATGGGTTTGTCGCTGTAACAAAGCTGAAGGGCAAACATAGTTGGCAGATGAAAAGCGAAGCGGCAGGCCGGTGACTGCAGTGACTCCATGCAACATTCAACAAGTCGATGACAATATTCGTGGTGATCGCCGGGTAACAACAGGTGAATTATATTGGATTACCTCCCTCAGTAAAGGCAGTGTGATGACGATTATTCAACAACTGGGTTACTTAAAAGTTTGTTCACGTTGGGTACCAAGAATGTTAACCGCCCAAAACAAAGAAACAAGGAAAACAATAGCCTCCGTACACTTGCAGTGCTTCAATTTGGAGGGAGAGGAATTTCGGGAAAAAATTGTTTCTGGAGACGAGACGTGGGTTCATTTTTTTGAACCTGAATCAAAGAGGCAGTCAATGGAATGGCATCACATGTCATCGAAGAAAAAAAAAATTCAAAACTCAGCGGTTGGCAGGGAAAGTTATGGCGACAGTGTTTTGGGATGCAGAAGGTGTGCTTATGATTGATTTTTTGGAGCAGGGGTGCACAATAAATTCTGTCCAATACGTCAGATTTCTCAAAAAGCTGAAAGCATGTCTTCGCCGAGTTCGCCCAACAAAAACTATGGCGGATGTTCTTCTTTTGCATGACAATGCAAGACCACACACCAGCCGTTACACCACTGCAGAAATTGAGAAATTGGGATGGCAAGTCTTACCTCACCCCCATACAGCCCTGACCTGGCACCATCAGACTTCCATCTGTTTGGGCCACTAAAGAAAGCTCATCGTGGAATTCATTTTGAAGATGAGGCTGTGTAAATGTCCGTGCGTCAGTGGCTTAGGAAGCAAGACCATGTGTTTTACCACACTGAAATACATGCCCTAGTTAAAAGGTGGACCAAAACTGTGGAAAAGGACGGAGATTATATTAAATAGTGACAAATTAATCATCAATGTTGTAGTTTTCAAGCTATGTAAATTGGATTCAATTTTCTTGGCAATTAAAAGAGAAAAAAATTGGAGGCATTACTTTTTGACCCACCCTCGTACTAACCAAATTTGTGTGCATGGAGGAATGTGGATGCATCTGTGAACAATATGACTTATAAATAAAAAAACTAGTTAAATACCATATGTTGTTGAAGTTAAACATCTTCCAAGGATGCAGTATGAAGATTTTCAAGAAAAATCCTCACCTCAAACTACCCATTACATCAACAATTTTAATTGAAACACCAATGTTTAAGATTCTGGTATTATAAATAAAATTTCTATCTGTAATTTTCATCAAATAGTCTGTGAAGTTCTCTTCATTTTGAATGAGATTATTATAATTTTGCACAACGGTTAACGATAAGAAGTTGACAAAAGTTTACTGCATGCAGAAGGTTTATGACATTCAATATTTTCCTAGATATTGAAGCATAATTTGTTTTATGTTATGTTCCCTTCTTGACTTTCAAACGTGTCATATAATTCTCTATCAATTTACAAGGTTGTTTTTTTTTTTTTTTCATTTGTTTTCATTACAAACAATATTAAACATTATGATTGATATGGTCACTCTCATAAGTATCTGAATTTGTATGTATATTTTAATAATTCATCAATTATATAAACAATTTTTCTGGCAAGATCTAGTTATGAATATATTTTCCACCAAATAAGGAACCTGCCATCCATAAATTGTTTGCTAAGCATATTGTTGTAACAAATAAATAACCCATGGCGCGACAGCCCTTGGAGGGCCAAGGCCTACCAACCCGACTGCCGGCCTCACGCCCACTTACGCATGGCAGAGGTGGACGATCATCCAACCAATATGGGGAGGAGATGTGGTCAGCATCTCGGCATCCCCCAGCCGGAATGTTGGTTTCCGTGACCAGGGCCACTTACCTAGCGTAAGCTCCTCACTTTCCTCACAATGCTGAGTGGGCACCGGTCCTATACCCGGGACTGAAAATCCCCACCACATGGGTGGGATTGAACCCGGGCCACTTTCCGTGGCTAGGGACCAAGGCATACTGCCTTAGCCCGTTTCGCCACGGCGCAGGACATATTGTTGTGATGCTCTTATTTTATGTCCAGATTCCCAGGAGAATAGACCTTAGAATATTTGCTTTGTGAAAACCATTGGTGAATATAAATCTTGAATGTGATACAGTAACCTTACTCCTCAGTTGGTATTTAAAAAAATAAATTAAAAAAGTGAAATGAATCAAAACTTGCTGGTTGAGCTGTACAATCAATGATGATTTATCCTTCCAAATGACAAATTTCTTTTCCCAAACATGACTTTAATATGAACTTGAGAATAGAGATCTCATTGCAAGAGTCTACATTTGTTACACAAATATAAATATTTGTAACAAAAGACTTCACTTATCTTAAGAAAATAGTGTTAATTATTCTTTCTAATGGAAAGTCTACATTTGTCTTGCACCTGAATCCTGCAGTTATTCAGTGCCATTATTTCAATATTCAGATACTGTATACATTTATGAAGTGCTCACTAGCCATTTATTTCTGAAGATTATTCATAAAGTGGAATTTCTAAGTCAGTGTATAGAGTTTGACTTTTTTGTCAGTTATTTTTTTCTTGTTTCTCTCTTGTATCTGCAAGAAAATGTACACCTATTGAAATCATTTTTATAAGCACTTATTTTGTTTCACATGTATTAGAAGAATAAGCATTTGTAAGAATAGTTTAAGAAGAGTGAGTAGAGAAAATCTTGTGAATATACCTCTCTCCTGTTTAAGAAATTACTTTAATAATAATAATAATAATAATAATAATAATAATAATAATAATAATAATAATAATAATAATAAATAATAACAAGTTTTAGTATAGATGTACATTACTGCTTCTTTAACAAATGGATAGTATTCTTACATACATGTATTTCAAATATCAATAGCTTCAGCACATTAGCATGACATAACTAGCATAAATGCTATGTTGAAACTGCCTTTCAGTTATACCAGAGGTGTTCTGAAAAAGAATGTTTTTTCTGCAGCTTGATCAAAGAGGAGACCCAGAGGCCAAAGTACAACAAACTGCTGGAACATCCATTTATTTGCAAGAGTGATGAAGCAGACGTGGATGTAGCATGTTACGTGAGTGAAGTTCTGGACCACATGGCCAATAATGGAGCCACAGATTTCACCATGAACCAACCCTGATAATAAAGCATCATCATTGTCAACACATTGTTATTTTATTAATTAAAGAGTTCTGTGACTCCGTGTATCAACTGCCCGCCCGAATGCTACCCGTCCATACTGAACAGGTTAGAGCATCCGTGAGTGCGGCTTAATATAAATGAACGTTGGAATAGAGTTTTGGGTTTTGTTATAAGAACTCAAAACAATGCTGGATGTTTCAGTCTCATCCTTTTCACCTTCCTCATCCTATCACATACAGCACTTGGAACCAAGGGGCCAGTCATAAAGTACATCATGATAATGCCATGCCATTTTGACAGTTCCTTTCCCTTCCAGGTTTCTCAAAGTTCCTTTTATTCACTTACAAACTTCTTTGGAAGTTGCATTGTATACATTCAGGTGACATGTGATTTGTTATGTCTGTTTGCATGATGTAGTTAAATGATGGCCTCACCCCATATGCTAGTCTATTTTGGTTTTCTTTCCATCATTCTGTCTTCCTAGGTTTAAAATAAAAGGCGGCTATCAGAATAGAATAGCTGTTCTTTACTCCTCATTGTCATCTTGGAGAATATTACCATAAATAAATTATAATGAAATATGGCATGAAGATTTCATTTTGACACTTGAGAAAGGGAAATGAATCATATAAAAGATTCAGGATTGTCTAGATAAATGCAAGTATTCATTTACTAGATTTGATGGAGAACTTTTCACTATTATCTTTACCTGCATTGTAGAAACAAAAATTGAAGATTGTAATTTTGTCCACTTACAACTAAAACCTTTGGCAGGGAGATACAGTACTGTTACATACATTGTCATTGATGAGAGAATGCTTATCATAACATTTACTTTATTCTATCCATTTTCCATAATAAACACGAAGAAAAATGTTGACTTTTGTGATATGAAATATTATATAAGTTATTGTTTCTATAAGTGACAAAGCAGAAAAACAAAACAAAATAAATTCTGCTTTACCGGGATAGATTATACTGCTATGTTAGTTCTGAATCTGTTATGAAAAATCATCTCTTTCCACTAATTGCAGCTACAATATGTTCATATTGAGCTGAATGAAAATAATTCCTATGATGTACTCATAGATCAGTTTTAATGTACATTCAAAATAGAAAACTATCATATCTTACACCTTTATTTTAAATTTTAAATTGTAAGATTTATTTTATTGAAATAATTCATATTGTTCATTTAGTTGCAAACAAAATTATTTGTTGAGTGACATTCAAGGAATGAACTTTGATCAGCTTGCATAAGCCATCTTTATTTACATAAGCAAAAGTGAAGATTACTCTCATATCTTTACACATATTGCATAGAACTTAGCATAAACTTGGGCAGGCAAACATTTTAATTGTTATCTTGTATAATAAACAAATCTACAGTGGAGACCAAAAACCGGGATTATTTACTGTAAAATCTCTCCCTTAGATATGTGCACACAAGCACGATTGAAACTTTGTCTTAAAATGATAATGTATTGAACACAATAGAACTTAAAGAAAAACAGAACTTCAAAAGCTACATTGCATTGCACCTTTCCGATTTGGGTCCAATCCTTGAGAAATTGCAGGCAGAAGAAATAGCATCATTGCTGATTTCCTTCTAACTTGCTCATAATATTCTTGCTAGTGCTGGAAAGACATGTACAGTTAACAAATACACTCTTACTGCATGCAAAAATCCAGGAAGCAAAAACTTGAACATAATAGAATTATATAAGAAATTTGACCCAATTTGATGGAAAGTTTCAAAACTATACTAACCAAATTGTAGCATTGCATATTACTTGATTCAAGTAAATAGTTGCATCTGTTCAGTATTTTATAGACTTCAATAACTTGGCTCACTCTAGCACTAAAATTGCTGCAGTGAACCAAATTATTTGCTACCTTGCCGTACCATGCAATACCATTGTAGTGCTGCATGTTCTGTCATTGGTTAAGGTTAAAATTTGGTTAAAGAACGATTCTTAAATGTTTAGGAAGCAGGTTTGGTCTTTCATACCTTGGAAAATGACAGAATATCTACATTTCAGAGATAATCTTCAGGGCATATTTATTTTTAATTAGCTTCTCTATTAAGTCTTATGCATTCAGATGTAGTAGTTGGATTCTACAACCTAACAAAAAAAAGTCACGTAAAACTATAAAACAATAAGCTGTGGCAGGAACAGCATATATTCCCTTCACAAACTACATAAGAGGTATGCCATTTATAGAATTCCTAATTTGCTGTTTGAAGATTGCATATAATAAAATTGTCCAGTCTCCATTCTTATTCTTAGAAAAAAATATTTTGTCCTTTCATTCTGAGTTCTGGACCTCCGAACGACAGTTTTGGGAGAGATTTTATGTTTTTGGCCTTACGCTATAGATAATTTACCCCTTTGTTGTGAATATTTCATATTATTTACTAAGTGCCCAACTACATAAAATGTACTTTTACCTCTCCAGCATAATTGGCATACTACTTATTTACATTTAAAGTATTCATTTATATGACTAAAATCTTATCACTAGTGTTGGAGCAGTGTAGTGTCAACTAATTGCAGTAGCCTCGTATTTGCATAATTAACAGAAGGCAATAAATAGAACAAATGTGGATACTTGTTTCTGTTCATACAGACTGTCAGGGGTATAAGTACACATATAATTTGTGTTGGTAATTGAGGAAAGTATAATAAACAATATTATATCAATATTTGCTTAATTTGCAACCTTATAATTTTACTTAGAGTGTCGCTATGTTCTTGGTTAGTCAGTACCTCCAAGTAGGCATAGCTGAAACAAGCTATATATTACACAAATAAAAATATTTAGTAAATATTCTCCACTTAACTTAAGAAGCCGACGACAATACTTCAATTATGTTTTTGTGAGATTAATTTCATGGACACTTGCCCACATCTTCAGTCAACACGATTGTTGTCAAGGATACCATCTGTGGATACTATGCATTTACGTATTACCAACATCTGAAGATGAAACAAACCTAAAAACAGAATCAATTGCCTGTATGTATCACAGATGGTATCCTTGACAACGAATTGTCTTGACTGAAGATGTGGACAAGTGTCCATGAAATGAACCTCACAAAAACATAATTGAAGTATTGTCATCGGCTTCTTAAGTTAAGTGGAGAATATTTACTAAATATTTTTATTTGTGTAGTGTTTGTTACTCCACTGTAAATAGCTTCATTTTCTGTGTAAGCTATATATGTTTATTTTCTCACAAAGAAGTTGAAGATGGAAATACAGTGTAGAGTGTGCCAGCAATAAATTAACTGACTTCCAATGCTTTCTGTAAGGCGAACATTGGTAGGCGAACAGGAGGTGTAAACACATGGAAACATAGCAGCTAGTCTGTACTGAATTTTGACATTTTACAATGCATTTATGGCCATGCAATAAACATCAGGTAGTAATCAATGTGATTATTTATGGGAAAACAGAATAAGAGAAAAAACAATTAGTACCCGAAGTGAATATATAATAAGGGACAATTACCAAAATATTTGCACTTATACCCCTAAGACCCTGTATAACTGCCATGTTTCTGAAAAGTTTGGTTTTCTCCATTTAAATCCTGGTGCTATATAATCTAAGATTTGGAAACTCCACATTTATACTTTTGGAACATGTTAAACATAAATGTTGTAACATTTTAAATTGTTAATGTCCATTATATGAATGAAAGTAGAAATGAAATTGACAATCCTAGAGCTTCAGTCAATATAGCACAGAATTTCATTAATAGTTATCCTGTGTAGTTATCCTGAACGTAAAGACATAATGAAAGAGTATTTGTTACCCTAGCTGGCTTTGTATTTTGTTTTCAATTTGTATAAACTTCAACAATTTTCTCTTTGTTGACACAGTTTGATATTTAGACACTGAAACACTTCTGTTTTTTAGCACCAGAGGTCATGTTTGTACTAAATAAAATACACTTCCAGCTAGGAAAACTTTATTACATTTTTGTAGTCATACAACTAAACATATTTTAAGAACTCCAATAAAAACACATCTATAAAAGCTCCAAGAAAATGCAAACAGCCAGTGCATAATTTCGAAAATAATTTTCAGAGAATGGCTCAGTAAAAATACTGTTTATTTTATGCTTGTAACACATTTATTTAAACAAGCATAGTGATAAAAATGTAAAAGAATCATAGATAAAACCAGAGTGTAGATAAGACCTTAGCCTAGTCTTTCGGTCTTTCGTGTGGCCTTTTAGAGTGAAGTATTAATTACCCTTAAGCATTATTTTTAATGAAGTTTATCCTTGGGAATATCTTTAGTTTTAGATTTTTACGAGTAAGTACCTTCCATATAGGCAAATTTGTTTTAAATTGCATTAAGGCTTGTCAAATAGTGTATTACCAATCTGTCTGCAGTAAAAATATACTGTACTTTGTCATATTGACAGTGTTTTTTCAAAGGCAGCGGCTGCTTTTTGCTGAGATTATTTTCTGACCCAGTTAGTCTAGGCCACAACAGTTAAACAAGCACATAAAAAGTATAAGCTTTAAATCAATCTTGGACATAATACATACCTGCTACCTGTGCGGATTGTGTGCCATCACTAACTGAAGAGAAATTCCTCACAGAATTTAAATAAAACATTAATACATTATAGCTAGATGCTGAAGGTATGTAACGTAGTTCAGACTTATGTTGCTATGAATTCAGAGGAAAACTATAGAAGAGAACAGGCAACTTTATTACATATACATAGATGTTCCGTGACTTTTCTTGGAGCAGAAATTTAATGAAAGAAAAATTGCACCAATAAAAGAATTTGGTTTGTACTTTTGCCAAATTTAATTTCACATGCATTTTATAGGCTCTTTTGGTTTTCACATACAGTATGGTATAGTGCAAAATAAAGAGCTTTCATTCATATTTATCGTTTTGATTTACTTGTTTTGATACTTGTGTGCAAAAAGTATGGCTTAAACAGATCATTTTTCTTGTTTTCATTACCCTAAAGCAGTCTCTTCAAATTTGTACACTTCTTATTTTCAAGCAGTAATGTTAGTAAAACTTTGTCATACCATTTCCAGCACTGCAATACTTGTTACACTAGTAAGGTGTCATCTTTCTGAATGTTTTAACATAGTAAAGACTAGATTTCTTAGCTTAGGTTCATATGCTTTATAAATTTACTCCTCTTCAATACTTCTTTAGAAGTTACGGGTTTTTAAATAATAGGATACCTCTCTCATAAAAGAAAACAGTAAAAATAAATATGCAGGTTTTTGACAAACTTATTTGGTCATCCAGCAAATCTTTGTTTCTAGTTCTCCTATTATATCTTTAAATTTTTGCTCAGGAAAACATCAGTAATTGTCATTAAATGGTTATTATTCAGTGTTCAGCTTATACATCCTGTGTGGGATTTTTCTTCTTCCGATCATTGGAATATTATTTTTGAAAAGTGAATACCGATTTTAGTTTTGTTTCAGAAAACTGTTATAGCCAGAAAGGCCATAATATTGCATGATAAATAGTTTTGCAGCACTGTACCATTAAAACAATTAGGTAGTCAAAAAGTATATTCTTGATCAGGCCTCTGAAAGAGCTTCTCAGTGGTGGCATTCTCTCAGTGTGGTGCAGCTGTTTTGCTGTGGAGAGGAAGAGAAGAGCAGTAAACCTCTTTCCTAGGTTAATCCAACCTTATCAGGCTGTTCTTGGTTGCCTGGAATTTTATACCTCATAGCAGGAGAGGAATTTGTCTTTGATTATCACCTCCAGGTTCGTAGATTATGTTATGCAAACAAGTAACTGGGAATGTTTTGTCAAATAATAGCCTGAATGGCTGCAGCTTAGTCCAGACCAAGCAAGCTACCCCTATGTATGCAATGGTCAGCAAAGCTTGAAACTTTATTATCCTAATCCCCAAAAGGCAACCTTAAGATTGGGAATAGGTATCTGGTTTTCTAAACCATAAATATGTTTGCTAACTTGCAACTACAGATACACCTGTTAAAAGAAGCCAGCCAGATGTGTAACTTTAAGGGAACAAAAAATTTTCCAAATTGTTGCAGCACACGCTGCAGGATTTATTTTTTATATAGCACAGTCTCATACATAATTATTTTCTGTTGAGTTAGCAACATACATTTCAGAGAATGCTATCCTCCAATTCTCTAAATCAGCATAAATAGAAATTATTTATAGTCAGATACATTGTTGTATTAGTTAATTAAAGTAAACAGGAGTTGGAGAGTAGTATCTGACAGGTCTTCCTGTAAATACAGCTAGTAAGAGAGATATTAACATTTACAGGTACTGGGCCATTGTTATTCAGTTTCCAAAAGCTAGAAGCGGTGTATGTTGCAATTGTTATCACAGGTATGAGTACAACACTTTGTATTAATAGCCAATGAATATGGTCTGTCTTAAAGATTCTGTAAATATAACAAATTTGAAATAAAATGAATATATATTCGTCACCTTAAGTAGATACAGTGTCTTACTACAGTAGTACAGATGTTGGCAGAACAGATTTTAGTTCTTAAATGTAGTAGAATTTGAAACAGCTTGCCAACATGATTAAAGTTGGAATATTTACATCACATTACTTCTATTTTTATGGAACTTACTTCATGCCTTGTAAAGACCAAATAATTGAAGACAGTATCATGATGCAAAATCCTGGTGTACATACTGCAAAGAATTTAAAGACTCCAAACTCTACCTGTGGTTGCATCCAGTAGTTGGACAGTGCAATTTATTAGTTCCAGCATGATGATCTAGCCATAATAGTTTGAATTTGTCCATCGTCGATTAAGTCATATGAATTAAATGCTGTGATTATTTTAAGCAAGAGAATTTAATTTTCAATAATATTGTAATTTAGAAATCTTTAGTGGAAGCTATTTTATCTATTATAGCAGTTGTATCATGTACAGAAGTGTGATAGTTGGTTAATGAATGTTGTGAATGTTGAAATTGAGGATTTTTACAGCACTCTTACTGAATGATAATTTCATCAAGAATAAACTTATCATCAAATGGGCAGATAGTGTATTATTGCTGGCACATTTAAGTACAAACTGAACCTGATTTCTTCTCATCATTATAGAACTCGGCACATAATCAACATCCCTACATCTACCTCATAGTTTAAATGAAAACAGAGCATAATTTAAAGTAGAAAAATATCTACATGCTTAGAATGTTCTAATGCTAATAAAACATAGTGATTAGATGCCAAACAGAAATAAATTCACATTTCTCTAGTAGAGTCACTATGAAACCTAAATTCTAGTTCAAATATAGTGTAATAATGCTAAGTAGTAATATTTAATTCCTATGTACACACCAAAGAAAAAGTGTTCAGAAAATGAAATTTACATGTTGATAGAATTATAAAAATTAAAAATTGTAGATAATACAATCTTTATCTCTTAAACCATGTTTCCTTAAGAAAATCCTATTTCCATAAATGTTTATATTAAACAAAGTGTACAGAGTACATTGAGAATTCCATAGGGCCCTAATAGCCATTCTATCCCACAAGCCTTATTCCTAATTAAATATTATATATGGTTAAACCAAAAAAGTTATGGCGACAAATTTTTTAAAGGCATTTTCATGATGCAGCTTTGCTCTTTCAGATATGGTTCAGAATACAGTGAAGTTGTTGAGAATGTTATATATGTGTGTGTGGTGGGGGGGGGGGGTTTCTTCACAATTGAACCTTTGTATTATTAGGGGTTTGTTCGGAATGCAGTAATAAACATTTATTATGAAGTATTGCAATTCTGGAGTGAAACCATATCTGATAGACCATGTATTCACTGCAATTTTAAAACAAAAGTTAAGAGCTTTCAGCATATGTGCTGCAGTGGAGGGGATCTGCAATAACAAATGCATCCGTTTAAGTTTATTAGTGTGTGTGCGTGATCGCATGCATACATGTATGCACATAAGTGCTTGCAAAAGAGGGTGAGAAATTGATTCCTCATTGGCAATAATTCACTATTCTTGCAGGTGTAGTGTTTATTTTCAAAAGTAGGACACAAATTCATATTTATGTTGATTAAAAATTAATATCAGACGATATTTACGGTCCTTGGTTGGTTCACTTGCTAATTTTGTTTTACCGAACACAAGGCTCAGAGGGTAAATGGGAAATATAAAAAATTTTATTACTGGTTTGTTAGGTGGAATTTCTCATGTTTCATATTTTATTTCCCACAGATTTCATTGAGTTTTGACATTGAAATATTTTTGGTAGCTTCAGAGTAAACTTTGAACATATGGGTTTTAGGATCTGGACCACAATAATCAATGTTCTCCAACTTTAAAATGTTTTAATGTTATTTTCAATCTCATATACAAGTCAATCCTTCCCTTGTTCATTGTTTATATTTTCAACTCTTATCTGCTGGTAAACATTAATCAACGTAAAAGTAAAAAATTGAAGCTGTTGACAAGCAAGCAAATGTAATTCAATAAATTATAATAATTAGTGACTAAACTTCTCTTATGTTTGATATTAATATATAGGCTCTTTCAAAAGTCATTTCAAATTTTAAACCATTATAAATAATATTTTAAGGAAGATTTATTAAACACATAGTGTAGTGTACAAACTAAAATTTGGGTTTTAACTTTCATCAATCTTTTGTTATTGTGTGGAGTAGCTGAGTTCTGCTACTGAGATATAAAAAGAAGAAAAACCAAAAGAAGTCATGCATTAGGCTAACAATGGGCTTTCATGAAACATTTTGAAAATGTCTTCCATTTAATATCCATTCTTTCTGCAACTCCATGCACAGCATTTTGTATGTCATGTTTTGCAATATTATCAATTTCTTGCAAGATGCCACTGTTAGCTTGCTGTTGGGTGTGTCAGAACAATACTTTCTTAAGGTACTCCCACAACTAAAAGTGGGTCAGATTGAGATCTGGAGATCGCAGCGGACACTTTGCTGAAATTTGTCTACAGATAATACAATTGTCAAAGATTTAGGTAATTCAAGTTTTACAGGGCTATAAAATGTCAACTTGCAGGAAGATATTGCTTTCCATGTCATGACTCTTCAGTCCAAGGATAACGTTTTGGAGCATGCCATAATAGCTCTCACTATTTATGTTTGTCTTCTTTTGAAGAAATAAGGCCCAATTATGAAATATGTTTTGAAGCCACAACATACCTTGAATTAAAATTTGAGGATCATTTTCTCCAACATTAAAGAAGAAGTTTGCTTCATCTGACCCCCTTTAAAAAAAAGAGAAAGAAAAAAAACAGTCATTAATTTGAATCTCTGCTAGCACAAATAAAGCAAAATCATATCTGTACCCCTTGTCACTTTCTTTGAGGGCAAACATTGATTTTAGTTTATATGGATACAGGCTAATATGTTTCCAATTTGAAGTATATCATAATAGGATTAGTTTAGAAACATTAAATAGGTATACCTCCAGAACTCATAAGTGAGTGGTTGGGGAGATGCCTATTGAGGAACATGGGTTCACGATCACATAATACCGAGGATGCATATTCAGCTCGGTGTCTGGTATGAGAGTGAGGAAGTAGATGACAAAGAATGAGGGTGAAATACTTGTAAATGAAAGGAAATGTGATGGAAGGAATTAGTGAAATGATGGCAAGGGAAACTGAAGATCCTAGAGAAAACCTGCCCCTGTGCCGTGTTGTCCACAATACCACCTGTGATTGTACCCAGTCTGCCTTGGTGAGAATCAAGTAGTCTAACTGTTCGGGCATGGCGCTGCATCTCTAATCCTTGTTTCACATAAGCTTGCCCCGCATCTCTTAAGGGTCGTCACATGACCTAATCACCTCTCATTGGCTGCTGTTGTGGTACAGACTGTTGTGCGGTAAAAATTAGTCCGTTATTTAACATGGTGATATATCTTTATATGTTGTAACAGAATTGTCAAATTTATATTTTCATAACTGTTTGAATTAAATATATTTCGCAACAAAGGTGATTTATCTGAAATGCATGTTAATTCTTAAACGATGTAAAGAGGTTCCTTTGCTTTCAGGCCCGCCTTTCATATGACACAATAGCACATGCTTTAGCAGTAGTGGTGACATATTTGTTTATATGACTTTTATCACTGACCTTGTTTTGAACTGAATTTGTCATATATTGCCATTTGTAGGTGTGCTGTGCCGAGTACGAGAGCTAAATTATTTTACTGATCGTTTATTGTGCGTGTATTTAGTATTTGTATAATGGCAGAGTGTACCGCCAGTTTATTTGCTGAAGCATCGCAAGGTTAAAACCTTTACAAAGCTGCGAAAAAAGAAGTGTGTTGCATGTGTTTAATGCACTCACAAAGAAGAATCCGTCTTTGTCAGTGAGAGAAGTTGAACAGCTGTGCTCTGAACTTAAAGGTGTGAGTGTTAGGTTCATAGGAACATCGCCATGTGAAATTGAGACCACAAGAAAACTTATCACTACAGGCAAACGCAGGTATAAACAAAAGCGCGTGCTCGGAGAATGCGATGAGTTCGTGAAAAGTGCTGTACGTCATGCGCATAGTTTTTTCTTTAGAAAAAACATAAAACATAAATAATTTTGTGTGCTGTAAATGAGGATGTAGGTTTACCAAACTTCAGCAGATCTAGTCTTTATAGATTGCTTATACAGCTGGGGTTTGTGAATGAAAAAAGGTGCAAGAAAAATTTGCTAAGAGACAGAGGCGATATTGCTGTGTGGTGAAGACGTTCTTTAAGGACAATCAGACTGTACCGGGATACAAATAGCAAAATACACTATCTAGACGAGACTTGGGTGAATGAAGGACACACGAAAAGTAAAGTATGGCATGATACGACTTAAGACTAAAAGACAAGCATTTTTACAAGGTATGTGTGTTGGTTTAAAAAATCCCAGTGGAAAAGGCCAAAGACCTTTCATTATAAGTTTCAGTTTCATTGCTCATTCATTCAGTTTCAACTTGCTCAGTTTCATTATAAACTTATTTGTAAGATTTATATCTATCCTTATTTGTAAGATTTTTATCTATCTTCCCGGCAATTATTATAACGTTTACTGCTGGTTTAAATGTGATGGGAAGGCACCGCCTATGGCGCGAAAGCATTAGCCAATTAGGGTGAGGGGGAAGGTAGTTGCACACGGAGTGATACATGTCAGCGGGGCAAGGTTATATGAAGCAGAGATTAGACCTGTTGTGATAATATTAATAACAAAGATAAGTGAAATTTAGTCGCTCAGTATAATAATTTATTTTCACATTTTCAAGGAGATGACATTTTGGTTTTCAATAACAGTTCAGAGTTCGAATGTCAGAATAATTCATGTTCTCTGCATCTAGTATTTTATAGAATTATGTGGAGTTAATATGAGTGTATTAAGGTATTTTATTTATTTATTACGACAGGTAGCGCAACGCCTAGTGGACAAACTCCATAAGATGATGCAGTTCACTGAGGGGACGATTAAACCATCATTGTGACAGAAAAAAAAAACATCTTACACGTAAAACAAAATGTTTAAAAAGGGAATCATATTGTTATATCCATAGCTACAATAAAAAAGCAAGGATACCTACTCCTAAATGCATAACAAATAACACACAGTTACCAGAGGTTCTAACATACTATCCCAGTCTTTAATACAGAGTTGTATTGGTCAAGTCAGAAAGGACTTTGGACAGCAATACTGAGGCCTATAGAGAGATGTGTGATTGGGATTTCAATATGGAGGGGATTTGGGTACGTAGGCCACCATGCTGGGCCCATTGTTCATATGTCCCAAAGTGGGGGCACCCCAGGAGGAACGATGAGGTGAAGGAGACAGGGGCGGCTGACCTAAGGAGCCACGACAGTACAGATGGCAGGGTCCCTAAAGTTTACTTGGATAGAGACTTTCCCCAACAGGCCAGTACAACGAACTTGCTCCCCCACAGCGGGACGGCAACGAGCCCAGCAGCCAAGCTCTAATGGCCCCATGGCAGGTGATCCGAGCCCCAAAGGTCCCTGGCTGGCGGTCCCGAAATGGTCCCAACAGAGGAGCGGAAACCAGCAACCGATCTACCGGAGGAGGAAGTAGTTTTCCTCAGAGACACCCGCCGACACTTCTACCCTGAAAGATACCACCAGTAAAGAGATTATATAAAATGATAATGGAAATGAAATGGAGGGGCAGGAAATTCGGGGGATGTAATTAACCTACCTAGCATTCACCTAGTGACCCGGGAAAAACCTGAAAAACCCCATGGGTCAGGTAGGTCGGCCACGGGAATCGAACCCGGGCCTCCCGAATGTGGCCCACAGACGAAACTGCCTGAGCAATCCCGCTCGGTGAGATGTGTGATACTTTTATCATAAAACCACCATATCTCTATCCTGAAATGCAACGAGTCGCAGTAGTGATTATTGCCTCCCGAAGGGAAGATGGTATAAACTTATTTTATTAATGTATATTACTCGTTTGTGAGTCAGACGAGTGCGGAGATCTCAAACCACATAATTAACGGGAGAGAGTACAGTAAGGGACAGAGTCCCGGAATGACAAAACCTCGAAGGCTCCTTGTGCTCGGAGAAGGATGAATCTTCAACGACACCTTTATGCTGTGTGGAATAGAGTTATTTCACAGCGTATGGCCCGTGATAACGGTGTTTTGAGTTTTGTTGTTAAGCCCTTTTTTTTCGTGTGGGTGTAAAAAGTTTAAATCACCAGATTTGTAGTGCGTGTATCAACATGTACGGTCGAACAGACGTGTCTGCTTAATCTGTGCTGATTTAATTTTCGCACGTGCAGTGTCAGGTGCCTGGATGTCACGATGTTTAGCTTGGATAAAGGTAATATTGAGAGAATGCGTAATCTGCACCTCCGTAGACAGAATGGAATTTCTACCATAAAGCAGAAAAAACGGTGTGTAATCTGTGGTCTCCTGGATATGTGTTATATGCCCAAGTAATGTGTAGTAGGCAAGAATCCCAATCATTATGGTTAGAGCTGACGTAATGACTACAAATAAACCTGGCGTGGGGTTGCTGAAGCTGAAGTGAGGGTTCGGATTTCAAAATATTTACTAAAATATTCCGTGGCCACTATAGTAACAGTATTGACATCACGTGTCTTATTCAATTGTCCTATAATGTTAATGCCAAGCTTTTCACAAAGTTGGCAGACGGGAATGGACTGAACAGACACGCGCAGCGTAAATGTTTTAATACCTTTACGCTATTAACAGGAAGGGTAACCTTTAACAATCAGTTCTCTATCTTTTTGCAAACCAACCCAATAAAAATAGGAACTGTTTTTAGAAAACGTTTTAGTGAAGCCCAAATATCCAGCCATGGCACTATAGAGTTGCAATGTGTAGGATTGCAGTTGGGAGAATTTATTTGAACATACAAATGCATAAAATTAACGCATTTATTTACAGTTTTGTCACCAAGGTAGCATGACATATCTTAGAACCTTAGAGAAACATATACAGGTATATATTATCTATGTCAATCAATGCTGCCACACACTCCCTCCCCAATTACAACATCCAAATATTTACGAGAAATGGTCACTCGCCTGCCGCATCTAGTAGATTTATATAAAGGTCGGGTGTTACTATCTACGATGTTTGACTGTAAACTGATTGTAGCCATTTTTGGAGTTGAGTGTTCATTACACCCAGCAGGTGAATTCAGGTCATTGAGGATGAATGCTGGTTTTAGTCTAGGTCTTACAGCATCATCAGGATGGATGAATGGAACATTAATTCTAGAAGTGTTACAACATTTTGTGTATCATTCATCGCCAGACAATCCATCTCTTCTAATTATGGACAATCATGATGTCCACATATCTTAAGAAGTGATTTAAATTACCAAAGAAGATGGGTTAACAATTTTGAAAATCCCTCGCTGCAGCAACCTCCAGCCATTAGATGTTTCAGTGTATGGGCCCTTTCAATCGTTTTATAATGCTACAGTTGATTCACGGATATTGAAAAATCCTGGAAAAACTGTTTCCGTATATGGTGTAGCAAGTTTCGTTGGTGTAGCATGGACGGGCACACACAGCACAGAGATGTCGTTGAAGAGTCATCCTTCATCGAGGACAAGAAGCCTTCGACGTTTTGCCATTCCGGGACTGTCCCCTACTGACATCATGATCAATTTATAATAATTTAAGTCTCCACTGCTTGTAGCTCAGCGTAATTGTGGTCACTTAAGGCAAGGCTACACTGAAAATTCGTCGAAAATGATGAAAATCATGGAATTTTCTTTTTTTTTTTTTTAGCATTTTTGGTAGCTTAGGGTTTGTAGTAAGAGATGGCATATTATTTTTTCATTTGCACCATTTTAGGCCATCACGTAACAATGATAGATGGTTGCGTGTCTGCCTCACGTTCAAGAGGTCCCGAGTTCGAATCTCGGCCAGGATGAGTTACCTGGATAAGGTTTTTCCGGGGTTTTCCCTTATCCTTAAAGGCGAATGTCGGGTAACTCTAAGCTCCATGGACCCCGGATTCATTGGAGCAACATTTCACCCATTTCATTCATCGTCCGATATGACTAAATGTTGGAGGACGTAAATTACAAAAAAAAAAAAAAAAAAAAAAAAAAAAAAAAAAAAAAACGTAACAATATAAAAAGACATTTAACAATCGTTAAAAGTAACAATCATGACTTTAAAATTCATTTTCTGAGAAACTTTTTTTCCAACACTTTTCAGTATACAAATGCCTCACACGCAAAAAGTTTTCCATTTAATTTGGTGAAACTTCCAGGATAGGTCCATAATAACTTCACATTCCCCCTTTTTGTTAATGCTCATGTTTTGAAAATTATATGATGTTAAGTAATAAAATAAGTTAATATTTTCAAAATTTTGAGAGCTAACACGTGGAAAATATTTTAGAACAAATGCTACAAGAGTATTCCAAAAAATAAGAATTTGGGTCTTCTAAAATTGCTCTTTAATAGCCAAAAACAAAGATTCAACTTCAAAACTCAAATTTTTGAACTCGTAGAACATATTTATTTTTACAGTATTTTCACAAAAAATTAATGAACTATTTGTTGTAGCAACATAAAAATTTGCATGCACGTTTAAAATGATACTCTAATTATATGGCTAAATTTTCATAGTGATAGGTTTATTATTATAGAATTTGGTATTTTCAGTGTAGCCTTGCCTTAAGAAACTAGCAGCTGCCACAATAGTGTGACTTTGTGGGTTCGCGAAATTAAAAGTCCAATGGCACAAACTCAAAATGTTCTTTATTTCCACCGACTCACAGTTGAACACTTGCCAATTACACAGAACTACGTAATGCACACAATTACGATTCACCAGTTTGTCCGTTACAGTTCCACTGTACGCTCACAGTTACGTACAATCTTCCGATGCACGTACACAGTCTTCTCGCCCCTTCCCTAGCACTGCGCTCCTACGCTGCTCGTCAAGCACTGACTGCCTCCAGCCCGACGCGTTGCTTATATAGGACCAACTGGCCAATATAGAAGGTTCCGGATTAGATGAAATATCCTGTATGTTCGAGAACTCAAAGAGGAGGGGAAAGAGACGGCACAGTGATGTTTTTCCAGCCACCCCTCGTTACCGCTATAAGACATGGGTGGGCGTTGGCGAACGCCTACCGTCTCCTGCTGCTGCTGCCGCCGGCCGGTTCTATAGGGAGTTCCGACGTTCGGGTGACACTGCTCCCTCCTCAAAGCTGGTCGTCCCGAACAGCACCATCGTAGCGTGCCAGGCGATCCAGGTGTACCACCAACAACTTCCCTCGGGGAACCTTCTGGATGCGGTAGATCACGTTAATCCTCTTCACCACCCGGTACGGTCATTGCCATGGCTGCTGGAACTTCGGGCAGCGTCCCTTGGTCCGGGTAGGATGGTACAACCAGACCAGGTCACCTTGCTGGAACCCTTGGCTGTTGGCTTGCCTGTCATACCTGGTCTTCATACGGTCGCTCGCCTTCTGGATGTTCTGGCGAGCCATCTCGTGCATGTCATGGAGATGGTCCACCAAGTTCTCCACATACTCGGTCGCTGGCTATTTCGCTTCCGGAGGGCTTCCAAAAGCCAGGTCACAAGGGAGGCGTAACTCTCGGCCGAACATTAAGCTGGCTGGCGTCATCCCAGTTGTGTCGTGTGTAGACGAGCGGTAGGCCAAGAGAAAAGAGGCACCTTGATGTCCCAGTATCGCTGATGGCTGGCCACGAACTTCCTCAGATGTTCCTCTAAGGTCTTGATGTATCTTTCGACCATGCCATCCGACTGGGGATGTAGAGGCGTCGTGCGGGTCTTGTTCACCCCAAGCCTTTGTAGTGCCTCCTTCATCAGGTTGGACTCAAAATTGGTGCCCTGGTCACTGTGCAGCTCTAACGGTACCCCAAATCGACAGAAGATTTGCTCCACGAGGCAGTCTGTGATTGTCCTTGCCACTTGGTAAAGTAGTCCACGACAAACATCAGGTACTAGTTGCCTCGTTCGGACATCGGAAATGGTCCAGCTATGTCGATGGCGATCCGTTCGAATGGCGCTCCGACGTTATACTGCTGCATGCGACCCCGACTCCTAGTCTGGGGGCCACGACTCGCTGCGCACACGTGACATTGACGGCACCATCTTTCAGCGTCTGCTCGGAGCCTCAGCCAGTAGTAGCGCTGCCGTAGTTTGTCAATCGCTCGGTTCGCTCCCAGGTGTCCTCCTGAAGTACCGGCGTGCACTTCCTCCAAGACTTCCGGGACCTTACTTCGGGGAAGTACCAACTGTTCTGTCTGCGTCTTCCCATCGGGCGATTCCCATACCCGGAACAGCACGCCCTCTCTGGTCTTCAACGAGTCCCATTGGACCCAGTATGACTTGTAGGTGGCGCTCCTCGGTGCGATGTCCTCCAAGGTTGGTCTCGTCCCTGCCTCCACTTCCCTCAAGAGTGGCCCCTAGTCTGCGTCCGCCAGATGCTCCCTCCTCAGGCCTGCGCTATCCCAGCCATCCGCAGGCACTGCCGTGACTACTCGAACTGCTGCGGCACGCTCTTTCTCCTCCACTCTTGTGCACTGGCCGCACTCTTCTGGACAGGGTTTTCGGGACATGGCGTCTGCGTTACCGTGGCTCTTCCCTCTGCAATGTTCGTAGGAAAAGTCGTATTCCTGCAGCCTCTGAACCCAACGTGCTGTCTGGACTTCCAGGTTCTTAAAGCTCAATAGCCAGGTTAGGGCGGAATGGTCTGTCCTCAGGTGAAATGGCTGACCGTACAGGTACCTGTGGAAGTGCTCCAAGGTGTTTACTACCGCTAGTAACTCTCGTCGGGTGACGCAGTAGTTCTTCTCTGCCTTGGATAGCGTCTTGCTGTAGTACGCTACCACCCGCTCATGGCCGTCCTGGATCTGCGATAGGACACCTCCAATGCAATGGTCGCTGGCGTCGGTGTCCACAATGAAGGCGCCACCCGCTTGTGGAAATCCCAAAATTGGAGCACTGCACAGGATCTACAGGTGCTGGAAAGCGTCTTCGGCGTCCTCCGTCCACACTGAAGGCCGGAGTTCCTCTGTCAGGTGGGTGAGGGGTTTTGCGATGTTGAAGAACCCCTTTTTGAAGCGGCGGTAATAACTGCACAGCCCCAGGAAACTGCGCAACTCTTTCTTATCCTTTGGGCGAGGCCAATCTCTCACATCCTGTGTCTTCTCCGGGTCTGTGGCCACTCCGGTGGCTGACACTATGTGGCACAAGTAGTTCACTTCCTTGCGGAAGAGCTGGCACTTCATCGCGTTCAGCTTCATGTTGGTCGCCTGCAGTCTCTGTAGCACCTTACCCAGATTCTCGAGGTGATCTTCCAAAGTCTTTCCGACGATGATGATATCGTCCAGGTATAGCAGGCAGGCGTCGTAAGTCAGTCCTCTCATCTCTGACTCCATGAGGCGTTGGAAGGTAGCTGGTGCGTTGCAGAGACCAAAGGGCATATCCGTGAACTGCCAGAGCCCTTGGCCTGTCGAGAATGCGGTCTTCTCCTTGTCTCTCTGATCTAGAGCTACCTGCCAGTAGCCCGACTTCAGGTCCAGGGTCGAGAACCACTGTTCACCAGCTAGCGTATCCAGGGTGTCGTCAATCCGGGGTAAGGGAAAACAGTCCTTCCGGGTGACAGCGTTGAGCTTTCTGTAGTCTACGCAGAAGTGCAGCTCGCCGTTCTTCTTCGTCACCAAGACTACAGGGGAACACCAAGGGCTGTCCGACTCTTCAATCACTCCCCTGGATCTCATGTCCTCCAGCATGTCTCGTACCGCCCCTTGCTTCGCCAGCGGAACGCGTCTAGGTGGTTGCCAAATAGGCCGGGCGTCTCCGGTGTCGATGCGGTGAAGCACTTTGTCCGTGCGGCCGTAGTCGCTATCACCTTGGCTGAAGACGCGCTGGTATCGTCTTAGCAGTTGTTGAACTTTCTCCAGCTGCTCTGCGGTCAGGTGGTCGGCCGCCCTCTCCAGAAGGCCTTCTAGCCGGGGCCCTAGGTGTTGCGTCGGCACCGGCTCCTGCGTCTTGTCGATTACTGTTACGCTCTCCACGGGCTCACACGCTCCCAACTCCGACCCAGTCTGGACGTCGTGATCGGTGCCCGTTGGATTTAGCAGTCTGACTGGCACCTCCTCTCGGCACGGCAGCAATGCCCTGGCTGCACAGTCCGTGTACAGGCGTGTTCTGGTCCAGCATCATGTACCCGGTTTTCTGGCCTTTCAGTCGCGCTGTCACCACCACCTCGCTCCTCGCGGGGTTAACCACGTCTTCGCTCAAGACGACCCTGCAAATTCCAAGGCGCTCTTCTGGTTGACGGAGTATAACCTCTTCTCCGTTGAGCCGTAGGACCTTCTTGCCGACGTCGAGCGTCGCCTCATGACTCCTGAGGGCATCCAATCCCACTATCACCTCCTCAGCCACTTTCGCGACGAACACCCACAGACGTACGGTGCTCCTTCCCAAGGTCAGCTTTAGCAGGGCCTCCTCCTCCACAGGCAAGGTATCGCCCGACGCTGTGACGAGCTGGTATGGTCGGCTCGGCTTCCTTGTCGGCAAACCCTTCGCCACGTCAGGTCTGATGATAGTCACGGCCGCCCCGGTGTCCACCAGCACTCGGCACGGCTTTCCTCTTACCCAACCGTCCGCGATGAGGCTGTCATCCATACGCCGGCTGAGGGGATGGTGGTGATTGCGCCGTCGTGCCCCTCTCCACGACGGCCCCTGTTTGGTTTTCCGGCTGGTCTTCCTGGTGTGGGCAGTCTCTTTGCAGGTGTCCGGGCTGTCCACACCCCCAACACAGGCCACTAGGTGTTCGCCGGCGTCCCTCGGCTGGTCTTCTGTCTCCGGTGTAGCGGACACTCCTCGTCCTTGACGTCGGGATAGCTGTTACCTTGGCCGCCTCCATCCTTAATGCTGCCGTTAGCGCCTCGTGGATGGTTTTATAATCACCGAGCATTAGGCGCTGACGAATCCCCGTATCTCGAACCCCGTCAACGAATGTGTAGGCAGCTTCCCGGGATACGAACTCTGGTGGGAGGTCGACTAGGGCCTTGCTTGCCAGTTCAACTGCAAGGGCGAACTCCTGCAGCGTCTCCCCTGGCTGCTGTGACCTTGCCTTTAGCTGGCTGCGGTACGCTGCGGCTAAGCGGTGGTTTCCAAAACGATTCTCCAGGGCCTCCCAGATGTCCTAGAAACTAGTAGCTGCCATAATATTGTAATTGGCTTATAAAGCTCAGCTTCATCGCAATATTGGTTATGTATGTTGTACCTACACTATACACTCATCAAAACACACGATATGTATCACTGTTTCAATTATAAAGCACTTCAATGTCAAGGTGTCTTAATATATCAAGAGAAACACGAATTTCTTCAGTCTTAAAATACACAAACTTAGTATTTGTTTAAACCAAAAGCACTAGGTTTAAAACAACAAACAGTAATAACACAACTATATAACACATGTTAAACTGATTTAACAAAACTTATGTTTCAGTTTTTAAAATAAGTTGTTAAGAACTGATAACAGTACATATAATACTGAATAACTCAAACAAGCAATAAAATATCTCTATGCTCTCTGTCTCTAGATTTGCTGAGTACACTGGTGAGCGTATAAATAACACGCCATTTTGTTTGCATGGACGGGCAATGATCCAACAAGTATCATATCTGGGTTTCAGAAAACAGGAATATTTACATTTCACAGGCATGACTTTTCTGTTCAAGTTTTTCTTATAAGTGCTGTAACTGACAGAGAATTGGATGCTGAAGGTGCTAATAAAGACTGCAATGAATCTATCCCAGGTAATAGCTCAAGACAGACAACTGGTGATGGAGAGGTGGGAGGAAAGGAGAAAAAGTCAAGTCACATTGACCCTAAAAACATCCACGGCTACCCAAAAGCTTCAAAGAGGATGGAATTCACTTCTATAAGGAGAAAGGGGAGGTATACTCCGGAGAAAACTTTTTTTTTTGCTTGAGATAAAAAAATAAAAGGTGTAAGAAAAGTAGTTCAAGCAAACAGAAGTTAAGTCAAAAACAGCTAAGTCTGCCACCAATGATGATAAACCTTCTATTTCAAATGGTTCAGATGATGAAGAGACAGATCTCAAAACATATGAGAAGCTGAATCATGAGCCAAAAGAGAGAGTTTATTTTGGTGGAGGGTCGAGGAAATTACTCAAAATTCTATGTTGGAGAGGGGCTGCAAGATAAAAATATGGATGGAAATTATGAAGTTAAATTTCTTACATAAAGTGAAAAACTGATAGGCAGTTGTTTTATCCAGCTGTTCGAGATAAAGTATTGGTTTATACTGAGCATACAAGATACCTATTGTCAACTCCTTCTGCACATGGAAATACGAAAAGGCAGAAATCATACCTAAAATTTTGTTTAAATTTTAGAGACCTGAGTTTTTTTATTATTATTATTTACGTCCTGCAACATTAAGTCATATCGGACGAGGAATGTAATGGGTGAAATGATGCTCAAATGAGCCCGGGGTCCATAGAGCTTAGAGTTACCCGACGATCGTCTTTCAGGATAAGGGAAAACCCCGAAAAAACCTTATCTAGATAACTCACCCTGACCGAGATTCGGACTCGGGACCTCTTGAGCGTAAGGCAGACGTGCTACCACCACGCTACCGAGGCGGGCTAGAGACCTAAGTAATCTGTAGGGCTTTTGGTTTAATTCCAATAATTATAGTGTGATAGATTTTAATGTTCCATTATATTATGTCTCGTTGTGAACCATCTTGTGTCTTACTGTAGAACACCGATGAGCCACGGGGAGACATTTGTTATGCTACTATAGCTTGCAGTTTTTCTTAAAACAAACTGGAAAGCTTCATATATGTTAGATACGTCAACCTGAAGTGCAACATTAGTACAATATTGTAATCAATAAAGAATTTTGTAAAAGTAAAACTCTGAAGCAGAATAACAAAAAAACAATATTTTTGTCTCACCCTGACACACCTTCCCCTGCTGCTTCTGGCCATCTGAAGAATTGATCTTAGTCACCAAGTGAATATAACTTTGAGATGGAGGAAGTGGTCCAACGATGTCAAGGTTTATGTGGGTAAATCGGTCTGTGACAGGTTGATACTGGCCTACATGTCATGTCAAACGAGGTCTACCCGAAAGTCCGAAGACCCCGGCCTCTGTTACCCGGGAGCGATGAAAACTCCGGGAAAACTCCGTGGGGCACCTTGAGTCTAAAAGGCCCCCCCCCCCATCGATACAGCAGTGTTCGTATGTCGCCAAACTTTTGAACGCTGACATGGAACGCATGAAGATGCCCAGAGTTTTAAATCATTTTTCACTGATGGCCAAACATATTTTTGTCTTATAAGTTCAGTAGATCCTTTAACTCCCTGATGTGATAGATTGTGAAGGGATTCAAAAATAGCCTGGTGAAAACTTGAAGGAATAAGTAGCCTGAGCTTGTCATTTGAAGTCGCATGTTTGTTCTGGGTTATTGACTACTGTGACCGATTTCAACTTCAATGAACAGATGGTCGAGTTTTGCAGTTGGTTAAACTCTTCATCTGAAGCCTGAGCATTTGCGATGTCCTGCATAATAATGCTTCTTTCAATACGAATGGAGAAAATTCTTGAGCAAGCAACAACAGCAACTTTTTTCTTTCCTTCAATATACCTAATATCAGTGGTAAGTTCTGCTACGAAACTAAGGTGTCGAAGTTGACGTGGTGTAACTTTCTCAGGGCCTTGTTTGAACATACATGTAAGTGGTTTGTGATCTGTATAAATGGAGAAAATTCTACCTGCGAGCATGTACTGGAAGTGGTTTACTGGCTAGAAGTTCTCTGTCATTCGTAGAATAGCTTTTTTTTGCGTGTCATTTAGTTTCTTCGAGAAGAATGCAAGAGGTTCCAATGTGGTTGCGTATAGGGTCTGAACAAATGGAAAGAATTCTAATTATTGGAATTTAACATTTCATTTCTTATAGTTGCAAGTTTAGACTTGTGGGAGCATGTTAGGTATGAGTCATGTGGTCAAAGAAAGGTACAGTCATGAAACTGCAGAGTCAGCTCTCCTGCTGTGTCGACAGAAAGTTTTATCAAGACATTTCCAGGTAAACATACATTGCACCATAAGAAGCAATGATTTGCAATATTAGCCATACGAAGCGCTGACATGTGAGTGGGCAGCCATTTTGGGACAAAGGTCAATATAAATGGTAGGGATCAGTAAAAGAAATGATTCGATAGGCTGATGCTATCAGACCCTGATCACATAATCTGTCGACAAGAGCTGGGACCTCAACACTGCTACAGCACTTAACTACACAGGAGAGAATTGTCCACTTGTTCAGACCCTATACGCAACAATGTGTTTTGTCGAACTTGATGAAGTGAACCACCCATAGCAAAATCAGGAGCTTCTACCATTATCACTAGACCTAATTCTGAAGGATGGGCTAACGGTGCAGAGTCCACAAGGCTTGCTTTTAGATTCTTGAAAGAGTTTAATAGGTCCTCTGTCCATGTGATCTATCTTCTGTCAATTTTTCCTGCTTCACGAGTTAAATCGAAGGGAGAAACGTGCATGGCGGCGGTATGTGGAAGTGTTCGGCGTCAGAAATTAACTAACCCTAGTAAACGTCGAATATCTTGGATTGTTTCTTGAACCGGATAGTCAATGATGAACTGCACTCGTTCTGGTAATGGACGTATTCCATTGTTATTTACAAGTAACCTAAAAATGACACCTCTGGCAATTCAAAAAGGCATTTACTAATATTGATGTTGATGTTCAACTGATTCAGACATCCAAACAGCATTTCAATGTGATGTCTGTGCATTTCTTCATCTGGTGAATCAACTAAGATATCAGCAGTATAATATACAAAGTCAAAATCACGTAGCTCTGAGTCAGCATATCACTGGGATGATTGCGCTGCGTTTCTAAGACCAAATGGGAGACATAGGAATTCATATAGTCAAAAAGGTGTAATTACTGCTGTTTTAAGCACGTCGTCAGGATGCACTCGTATGTGATGAATAGGTACGTACTAAAGCAATTTTGGTAAATCCTTTGTCACCATCTAGCAGGTGATTAAAATCCTGAATGTTTGGTATTGACTATCGGTCAGGATGGGTAATGTTGTTTAGTGCACGATAGTCGCCCCAAGTGTGCCAGGATCCATCTTTCTTCGGTACAAGGGGTAGAGGCCTGGACCAGCAGCTCTTTGGTGGTTGACAGATACCCAAATCGATAAATTTATGGAATTCTCCTTTTGCTGCTGAAAGCTACTCAATAGATAAACCTTCTACCTTTAGAAGAAATAGGTTGTCCATTTGTGACAATAGCATGCACCATTTCTGTCGAAGGCTTGGAAAAATTAATGTGCTCACGTAAACGGTTAGGATACTTTTTAAAAATGTCACAATACTTGTGTCGTGGAGAAATTATATGCAGTAATTGTATACTGGGGACCTTGATCAGCTGGCCTATAGTAGAACATGTGCTGGTGCGATCTAGTGAACATTTATTTTTGAGGTCTATCAAAAGGTTAAAATTATTGGCGATTGAACATCGGCAATTATAAAGCTCCAACCAAACCGTCTGCGCAAATTTAATTCCAACTGTAGAAAGCGCTCCCCATATGTTTTAGTGTGTTCCCGTTAGCTGCATCGAGTAGCCTTGTCACTCGCTTGCGTTCCTTAGCAGATGGAGGTATTACTGAAATGTCAGCTTCTGAATCCACAAGCTATTTGTAGCCTGATGTGTTATCGTGTGTGAATAAGCAGCAAGCATGCGCCCGAATCTAGTGAGGAACATTCTAATTTTCCAGTTCATTGCGACTAAACAAAAATTTAGTTTGATAGGAACAGGGTTTAGTGCATTTATTTGCTTTGATCCCAAATTTGTAGTGATACCAACAAAAGAAACCTTTGATTGGAGTCCGTGAGCGTGACCTTGAACCGGATATCGTTTTGAGCTCCTTGATTGTGGAGATTAATTCTGCTATTGCTAATTTGTAATCTAAACGTGATAGTCTATCACTGTATGATGATATTGGAACAGTTCGTTCTCATGGTTTGGTTGATCACATTGAGCACTGTAAACGGCATGTGTTGGTCCAGAAAACTAGATTATTTTATCAACCATGGTTGCAAGATTATCTAGATTGTCACTGCTGGATGCTAAAATAGAACGCGCTAAAACTGGCAGAATTTGAATATTATTAGGAAATCAGCATGTACCTACGTTCCTGTTAAGTTTCTCAATTCTCGGAGTAGCTGTGATGGTTTCTTATCACCTAATTCTAATTCGCTAAACAACTTACTCACCTACCTTCGCTCTGACTCCTCGAATTCGTAAATTAATCTTATTTGAAAATCAGTGAATGTATAGCTGAAAACGTTTAGCTAAAAATCAGATACTAATTCTGGCACATCGGCTTCTAGCGTACACAATACGTGGTTATCTAATTATTTTAACTGTTATTTCAGCGGTTGTGAACCTAGCCTCAATTTGCGGAATTTTCAGTGCTAACCGAGCACAATCGTTTGTATTATTTTGAACAGTGTCACTTGATTTTTCTCCTTCGCTGTCTGCCATTTTCAATCACGTCTGGGTCACCAATCTGTAGAGTTGCAACGTGCAGGACTGCAGTTGGAAGAATTTGTTTTAACATACAAACTGCATAAAATTAATAACACATTTATTTACACTTTTATCACCAAGGTAGGTATATACTAAGTTTTGTCAATCAGTGCTGCCACAGCATCATCACACATCATCACCAATACACACGTCCATCAGATCGAAATAATTTGAATCTAGACTCTTCGCTACACAGAACCGATTTACACTACTGCAGTGTCCAGTTGCGATGATTGAAACACCACCTGAGTGTCTGAGCTTTATTTGTCTTCGTGGAATGCGAATTATATGCTGCTACTCTTCCAGAATAACTGAGCTGGTGGGCCTCTGTTCGCAATGCTCCAATGGAAACAGACACGTTTGTCGCTGCTTGAAACACCTGTCTGATGGTTACCATCGGATGTGCCCTATTCTTTACAATTTTATGTTTTACGGTTCCGCAATCTCTGTTAGAATTTTCAGTCATCCTGAACGTTCATGTCTGTCACAATCTCCATCGATCTTCCACTTACGTAGGAGAATGCTACTGTAGATTTTGGTCTGCTTATTTAAGTGGTTACTGTCCTGCAGCGCCCACTGAAGTGGTAGCCCAAAATCAATATCTTTATCAAAGTATCATAGCGGTGCACAAGGCGCCATCTCTTTGTCAACTGGTTCTCTTGCTCACTACCCACGTGCTGCCTACATACATGGCAAAGCGAGAAAACGTATCGACAAAACCTCTCAACACAGAAATGTTTACTTCAGCTTATCGCATATAAACGGTGAGTTCAGTGTATGTATACTCTGTTCAGATGTAGTCGTGTGTTCTGGAAGCAGTGTGTCATGCATCGGCTTGTGCGAGAAACCATATCATATAGACACACGCAGCTATCAATTACTCTATTTATGTTTCGTAGCTTACTGTACACCAACCTACTAATATTTCACTCCTCTAATCGACCAGAAATGACCCGATAAGGGACGATGGCAGCGCTGGTCACCTGAAGGTCGATACGCTTTAACGTTCTGTCGAGTTATTGTCCATTCCAAATCAAGTGTCTCCTGCTGTTAACAAGCTCTTTGTATTAATCCGCGCAAAAGTAGTTCGCTATTCCCACCATTAGTAGCTGAGTTTTCCTTTCGCCCGTGCTTGTGGCATATCACTTACAGTTGAAAAATTTGAACAATGTTTTAATCCACAAAATGCTCATTACGTGAAAATAATAGTTGAGAAGGCATTCTGAAATAACGATCGATTTTAAAGCATTCAGAAATATATATTTTACTTACGTTAATTGCGCTCCTCTGAAGATGATATAGCTGACCCACTGGAGTCAGAAGTATCCTCTAAGTAAATGATAAGACGCTGTTGCAAAGAAAAAAAAGTCTTATTCGGGGATTTTACGGAAACACCTGAAAACTCGGCCGTTTGTTTCGCAATATCCACAACGACAACGACATTAACGAAATTATATTCTGTACTCCCCTTCATCATTAAGTATGTTCCGTTAATCTTAGCAGCGGAATAGCACTATAACCACCTTAACATGTGCAGTGTTATACCTTTCCTAACCCAATATATCACGGCTCAGTATATTTATTGCGGAACTGTGTACTTTAGCGCAAGAGTGTGCTGAGGCTTCTGACAAGTAAAAGCACGTGCTTTTGTTTCCAGTATGAGGCACTTTGGTTTGCAATGGACAGTACAACACATAAAGGTCACATGGCCATAACAGTCAAATGACATGCTAAATGAACTTCATCCAAGGGTTCCCAATTATTTTTTGGTAGATAGTGTACATCAATAATACCGGAAACGTTAACTTTTGGGGGCACGACTTTTCATAGTTTAGTATCGTGCACATTGCGATCGGCTCTGTTTGCTAACGATCTGTGCTAACTATTGTCACCTAATTATCGGAAGGCACGGCCAGCTAGCAGCAGGGTAGGGCCAGACGGGAAGCATTAAGACCACGCCTACCCATTTGTCTCGTGTCACTAACTGAGGGGATGATTAGAAGAGCGACACGGGCCCTGTACCGTCTCTTTCCCCTCCCCTGACGCCTGGAACCTTCGGGATGATTCACTGAACCGCGAGACTTCCAGAAACGGGGATCTTCCCTATATAAGGCCTGCAGTTGGCGAGTCAGTTGAGTTCTTGGCGAGCAGCCGTGAGGAGCGCCGGGTGGGAGGGAATGGACTGGAAGACTGTGTACGTGCATCGGAGTATTTGCAGGAATGTGCGTGTGCAGAGTGACCTGTGACAGACGAACTGTTGAATTGTAATTGTGTGCACCACGAAATTCTATGTAATCGGCAAGTGTTCCAACCATTGCACATTTTGAGTTTGTGCAATTGGACTTTTAATTTCATGAACCCACAAAGTCACAATTGGTGTCAGTAAGTAGGATATTACAGCGATGGAAGCTGCATTGGAAAAGATTTTGGAGAAGATGACGGAAATGAAAGCAGCAAATGAAAACTTCGCTGCGAAAACAGAAGCGGCGAATAACAACCTGGCCGCGGAACTGAAGGAAATGAAGACCGAATTAACCAAGGAAATTAAAGTGGCAAACGAGGTCCTCGCCGCAAAATTTAAAGAGCAGTTGGCCGACGTAAAGTAGGACGTCACGGAGATTGGTGAGCACGTCGAATACCTAGCGAGCCGCGTTAACGAGCTGGAAGGAAAGTCTGACAACAGCGTCAAATCCCTGAACGCCGTGGTGGGGGACGTCGTCGGCAGGAGGATGAAGGATTTGAAGGCCGACGCGCCAGGACGCGACACAACATCTGCGCGCGTCAAACCTCCCAAGCACGACGGCGCGTCAACTTTCGAGGTCTTCCGCCGCCAATTCGACGCAGTGGCCAAGCACAATAAATGGTAATCAGAGGAGGAGGCCGCACAGTTAATAGCCAGCTTCCAGGGACGGGCCGCGGAAGTCCTGAACGTGGTACAGAGAACGGCGGTGCCCAAGGACATCTGGGAGGTCCTGGAGAATCGTTTTGGAAACCACCGCTTAGCCGCAGCGTACCGTAGCCAGCTAAAGGCAAGGTCACAGCAGCCAGGGGAGACGCTGCAGGAGTTCGCCCTGGCAGTTAAACAACTGGCTAGCAAGGGCCTAGTCGACCTCCCACCAGAATTCGTATCCCGGAAACTGCCTACACATTCGTTGACGGAATCCGAGCTACGGAGATTCGTTGCGCCTAGTGCTCGGAGATTATAAAACCATCCACGAGGCGCTAAGGCAGCATTAAGGATGGAGGCGGCCAAGGTAACAGCTATCCCGACGTCGAGAAAGAGGAGTGTCCGCTACACCCGAGACAATAGACCAGCCGAGGGACGCCGGCGAAGACCTAGTGGCCTGCTTAGGGGGTGTGGGCAGCCCGGACAGCTGGAGAGAGACTGCCGACACCAGGAAGGGCAGCCGGAAGAGCGAGTAAGGCCCGGCGTGGCGAGGAGCACGTCGGCGCCGTCCACACCATCTCCTCGAGTGATACTGCACGCCGTCAGCCTGCGTATGGATGACAACCTCATCGCGGGCGGCTGGGTAAGAGGAAAGCCGTGCCGCGTGCTGGTGGACACCGGGGCGGCCGTGACCTGACCGCAGAACAACTGGAGGAGGTTCGACAACTGCTGAGGTGATACCAGCGCGTCTTCAGCCAAGGCGATAGTGACTACGGCCGCACGGACAGAGTGCTTCACCGCATCGACACAGGGGACGCCCGGCCTATTCGGCAACCACCCAGACGCGTTCCGCTGGCGAAGCAAGGGGCGGTACGAGACATGCTGGGGGACATGAGATCCAGGGGAGTGATTGAAGAGTCTGAGAGTATTTGGTGTTCTCCTGTACTCTTGGTGACGAAGAAGAACGGCGAGCCACACTTCTGCGGGGACTACAGGAAGCTGAACGGTGTCACCCGGAAGGACTGCTTCCCCTTACCCCGGATTGATGACACCCTGGACACGCTAGCTGGTGCTCAGTGGTTCTCGACCCTGGACCTGAAGTCGGGCTATTGGCAGGTAGCTCTAGATCCGAGAGACAAGGAGAAGACCGCATTCTCGACAGGCCAAGGGCTTTGGCAGTTCATAGTTATGCCCTTTGGCCTCTGAAACGCACCAGCTACCTTCCTCATGTAGTCAGTGATGAGAGGACTGACTTACGACACCTGCCTGCTATACGTGGATGACATCATCGTCGGTAAGACTTTTGAAGACCATCTCAAGAATCTGAGGAAGGTGCTACAGAGACTGCAGGCGACCAACTTGAAGCTGAACGCGAAGAAGTGCCAGCTCTTCCGCAAGGAAGTGAACTACTTGGGCTACATAATCTCAGCAACCGGAGTGGCCACAGACCCGGAGAAGACACAGGCTGTGAAAGATTGGCCTCGCCTGAAGGATAAGAAGGAGTTGCGCAGTTTCCTGGGATTGTACAGTTATTACCGACGCTTCATAAAGGGGTTCTCTAACATCACCAAACCCCTCACGCGTCTGACTGCGGAACACTGGCCTTATGTTTGGACGGAGGACGCCGAAGACGCTTTCCAGCACCTAAAGGAGACCCTGCGCAGTGCTCCAATTTTGGGTTTCCCACAACCGGGTGGCACCTTCATTGTGGACACCGACGCCAGCGACCATTTCATAAGAGGTGTCCTATCGCAGATCCAGGACGGCTATGAGCGGGTGATAGCCTACTACAGCAAGACGCCATCCAAGGCAGAGTAGAACTACGGCGTAACCCGATGAGAATTACTGGCAGTAGTAAAGACCTTGGAGCACTTCCTCAAGTACCTGTACGTTCTGCCATTCCACCTGAGGACTGACCATTCCGCCCTAACCTGACTATTGAGCTTTAAGAACCTGGAAGGCCAGACAGCACGTTTGGTCCAGATGCTGCAGGAGTAAGACTTCACCTTTGATCATCGCAGAGGAAAGAGCCATGGTAACGCAGACACAACGTCCCAAAGACCCTGTCCAGAAGAGTGCGGCCAGTGCACAAGAGTGGAAGAGAAGGAGCTGGCCGCAGCAGTCTGAGTAGTCACGGCAGTGCCTGCGGATGCCTGGGATAGCTCAGGCCTGAGGAGGGAGCAACTGGCAGACGCAGACTTGGGGCCACTCTTGTGGGAGGTGGAGGCAGGGACGAGACCAACCTAGGAGGACATCGCACCGAGGAGCGCCACCTACAAGTCGTCCTGGGCCCAATGGGACTCGTTGAAGACCAAAGAGAGCGTGCTGTTCCGGGTATGGTAATCGCCCGATGGGAAGACGCAGAGAGAACAGTGGTACTGCCCCGGAGTAAGGTTCCGGAAGTCTTGGAGGAAGTGCACACCGGTACTTCAGGAGGACACCTGGGAGCGAACCGAACGATTGACAAACTGCGGCAGCGCTACTACTGGCTGAGACTCCGAGCAGACGCTGAGAGCAGGTGCCGTCAGTGTCAGGTGTGCGCGGCAAGTCGCGGCCCCCAGACTAGGAGTTGGGGTCGCATGCAGCGCCATTCGAACGGATCGCCGTTGACATTATTGGACCGTTCCCAGTGTCCGACCGAGGCAACAAGTACGTAATGTTGGTCGTGGACTACTTCATCAAGTGGCCGGAGGTGTATGCCATCCCAAACCAAGAGGCAAAGACAATCACAGACTGCCTCGTGGAGCAAGTGTTCTGTCGATTTGGGGTTCCATTAGAGCTACACAGTGACCAGGGTACCAATTTTGAGTCCAACCTAATGAAGAGGGCTCTACAAAGGCTTGGGGTGAACAAGACCTGCACGACGCCTCTACATACCCAGTCGGATGGCATGGTCGAAAGATACATCAAGACCTTAGAGGAACACCTGAGGAAGCTCTTGGCCAGCCACCAGCGAGACTGGGACGTCAAGGCGCCAAATTTCTTGCTGGCCTACCGCTTGTCTACACACGACACAACTGGGATGACGCCAGCCAGCTTAATGTTCGGTCGAGAGTTACGCCTCCCTTGTGACCTGGCTTTTGGAAGCCCTCAGGAGGCGAAGCAGCCAGTGACCGAGTATGTGGAGAAGCTGTTGGACCACCTCCACGAGATGCACGAGATGGCTCGCCAGAACATCCAGAAGGCGAGCGACGGCATGAAGACCCGATATGACAAGCAAGCCAACAGCCAAGAGTTCCAGCAAGGTGATCTGGTCTCGTTGTACCGTCCTACCCGGACCAAGGGACGCTGCCTGAAACTTCAGCAGCCACGGCAAGGACCGTACCGGGTGGTGATGAGGATTAACGACGTGGTCTACCGCATCCAGAGTGTGCCCCGAGGAAAGATGTTGGTGGTACACCTGGATCGCCTGGCCCGCTACAATGGTGCTGTTCGGGACTACCAGCTTTGAGGAGGGAGAAGTGTCACCTAATTATCGGAAGGCACGGCCAGCTAGCAGCAGGGTTGGGCCATACGGGAAGCATTAAGACCACGCCTACCCATTTGTCTCGTGTCACTAACTGAGGGGATGATTAGAAGAGCGGCACGGGCTCTCTACCATCTCTTTCTCCTCCCCGGACACCTGGAATCTTCGGGATGATTCACTGGACCGCGAGACCTCCAGAAACGGCGATCTTCCCTATATAAGGCCTGCAGTTGGTGAGTCAGTTGAGTTCTTGGCGAGCAGCCGTGAGGAGCGCCGAGTGTGTGGGAACGGACTGGAAGACAGTGTACGTGCCTCGGAGGAGTTGCGCGTAATTGCGAGTGCAGAGTGACCTGTGACAGACGAACTGGTGAATTGTAATTGTGTGCGCTACGTAATTCTATGTAATCGGCAAGTGTTCCAACTGTAATTCGGTGGAAATAAAGAACATTTTGAGTTTGTGCAATTGGACTTTTAATTTCACGAACCCACAAAGTCACACTATTTATCACCTGAGCGTGCCTGAGCCGTAATGCTAAAACGTATTGTGGCTAAAACTTTCCTGTTTTTTATTTCATCACCAAGGAGGTAGCTGAAAAAGTGTTGGATTGTAAGACGAAGATGAACTATTTTTCTTCCTATATGTAAATGGATTTAATGATTTAAAAATGGTTAAAAACTTTACAAATATTTGTTATATTAATTATGGCAGTTTGATTTTAAGCAACGATTTTGTGATTTTTAATTTCCAATTTGGTGACATGCTATCATTGGTTGGCACCAGTGCAGGAATTGTGGTAGTCCACTACCTAAATATAAAAATAAATATAGGTTAGGTGTTTTTAAAGTGCAAAGTAAATAATGCTGTCTTCTCTGGTGAAGGAACATCAGTTAAAGCAAGCAAGTCGGAAGGAGAAACAAGGTAAGCCAAATTTAACCGTCCAATACTACCTCAGTTTAATGACGGGTGTGGTTTGACACCGTATGGTGTTTCTGTTGTGTGAGAAAGAGATACAGAAAGCGTATCACAATTGACGAACCTCATATTTATCTGAAATATGTTGCCCAAAACGGAAAAGGTTGCATAGTTATGCACGAAAATGCCTAATCGCATACTGTTGTCACAATATCCGCAGGAAGTAGAGTTGTTTCTCTTTGTCTTAACCATAGAAAATACCCATATCAATTCTTATAAGGGTTTTAATTCATTAATTTATTTATATAACTTGCTATTTACAATTTTATTATGATCTACAATACATACATATTCCTTAATCTAGTTGTATATTTTTTGTTGTTGTTGCCGTTTCCTTTATTAATCTTGCTAGACCAGCCTGCTTGGCTCCCAGGCATTTTAGCCTTGCTGAGTAGTCATGCTTCTAAGCTCTACTCTATTTTGCTGTTTCCCCTTATCCCAGCATATTTTCTTTTCCACTCTTTACTTTTCTCATCCATTTCTGTGTAGCTTTCAAAAACATGTTCCCTATATTTCTATTTCTACTTTCATTTTTCCCCATAACCATTTTTATGGCTATCGGCTCGCTATGCATCTTTTCCCATTTCTTCTCCCATACTTCCTGTGCAGTTCCAACAGCTCTTTAGCAAATTGCTTGTAAAGCTGGTCTATCTTTTTACTTTTGACATCCCTCATATTTCTGCAGCATACAATATCCTTGACTCTACCAGTGTTTCATACATTTTCTCTAACCATTTACTTGACATATAAAGTTTCTCTTTACGTATCCTTATTAACTTGTAATTTTTATCCTCTTAAATTCATTGTTTATTTTTCTTTAATTTTGTTCCTCTTTTAAAGACTATCACCTTTGAATGTTTTGTATTTACTTTAATTCCCCCACTCCTCTCAAAACTTTTGGATTTCATTTGTTGCTCTTTGAAATCCTACTTAGCTTTTGCTTCAACCCAATTTTATATACTAAAAACTGTACCATACTTAGATAACAAAAAGATTTTTGAGTCCCTAAGATGCTGTTTCCTCCCTCTAGGCACTCATGCATTTAGTACTTGCAGAATTAACATATGACTAACAAACACTGTGAGGACTGCTGTTTTAATGTAGCTGAGGAATTGAGGATCCTAAGCTGCAAGCATAGCCATAGGATTTATAAAGTTAAATCCAATGATCCAGGATCATGCAGGAAAAAATAAAAAGCATTTGCTAATCCAGTAGATTTCACTTCTCAATTAGGTTGGCACTCCCTATCATGCTTGTGCAATATCTGGAATATGGCGTTGTTTGCTGACATAATGCTTTTTTCCCATAAAAGAAGAATTCTGAAAAAGCAAGTAGGTGGTTTACGGACTCTGTTATTACAACATCAATTTCAAATACTTCTAAGGTAATTTCATCATAATCTCTTACTTTTATCACAATTTCTGATTCTAGTAGAAATATTTTTCCCAATAAAGAATAATCATCAGTGCATATTAACGGAGGGCCAAAGTTTGTCTCTCAGATAAATATATGGTGTTTACATGCAGCAGACATTTTCTGGTGTGATTGGTTTACTCATTTCTGAACAGCCCTATATAATATGATTGAGATGGTGCATTACAGTTATTGGCATAATACTTGCCATTCATTACATGTTAAAGGTAAAAACCCAGAAGTGTTTTATGTTGTTGAGTGTAAGAAAATAAGAAATGTTCATGTCTTCCAGAACAGAAGAGAAAAGAAGCTGTTGCTGCAGCTAGTAATCTAACACAGGCACTAGTGGATCATTTGAATGTTGGGTAAGTTTTCTTCCTAGCAAAATTCTTAGAGCATTACTTAACATATATTAGGGTACAGGCTCTTCATGAAACAGCTAAAGAAAATGTTAAAACATTATAGTGCTCAAGAGCAAACACAATACATTAGATTGAGTTGAGTTCAGTGAGTTTCACCTGTAGCCATAAAGATCCATGAACATTGAACATATCAAAGAGCTATACAGTTAAGTAGCATATATATTTGATAACTGAAGGTAAGACACACATGTACAGACAATATGAAAAACAAAACAGGGTTAATTATATATGATACAAAATCAGATTTTTTTTTTGATCAACTTTATCTTGGCTTTTGCCAATATGTCTCAACATTTTATATTGGATTTGCAATGGATACAATTTATTGTCATTTCTTCAATACGTATAATTTTAATAGCATTTGAATAGGCATCAAAGGTAAATTGGCAATGATTTGTCATTGTAACAGATTCCACTTAGAGAGCTACATAAGCATTATCAGGATAATTTGTCATTCAGATGAACTTGTATAGAATGAAAAGATTTTGAGCATAGGTACTCTCTAGCAGCATTTTAAAAGCACTGAAATTAATTTTTCCTCTAAGATCATTAGGAAGACCAAATATTTTGATGGTTTCATAATGCTGAATATTTCCAACTTCAGGATATTATTCCAACTATTAGAATTGACTGTGTGTGAGGATGTTATGCATTAGTTTTCATATTTCTCTTCTAATCTAATGCAGAGGAAATGTATGCATTTAATCAAAGAATTCGACATTGGGATATTTTAATGACAGAGATGAAGATATCCAAGAAATCACTCCTATCCTACAAATTTCTCCATATTGAAACATTTTGTTATATTTTGTTGATTAAAAATTAGTTTATAATAATTTTGATTAATTATATGTCTGAGACACTCGTGGGACAAATGAAATATGTTGGACATTCTTTGTTAGCCTAATTCACGTAATTTTTATTGAATGTACAATATACATGTTCTGTATATGGGAAATTGTAAGATATAGACAATAAGCTTTCTCAGAAAAAGTCTCACTTTCCTTATTCTACAAACTATTTTTACAAAAGCTTATTATTCTAGCTACTTCTTGTTAATACAGATAAACTTTCAATTCAGGTTTACACATTTCGCTGTGTGATACAGTAGATAAAGTCATAATCAGAGTTTTAAAGAACATTTTATATGCGATAGCATTGAAACTGCATGACCACAGAAAAGGTCCCTTTCAAGTAAAATTAGTATTTAAAAATTCAAACAAGGAATAGCTCAGAAATGATTAATGCTGCAAAAAAAAAAAAAGTGTACATGAGTTAAATTGAGTGCTTTAACGAGATCTATATTTTTTGCAGTAAGATTTTGTCTGTCTGTTATAGTTTATCAATTTTACAAAAGTTATTCAAAATGAAGAGCATTTCAGAGGCTGTTTCCAGAAAATTCAAAGTATGCATTTCTTTGATTATGAAAATATCTTAATATGATATTTTAATCAAAATTAACAGCCAGTTATTAGAAAATCAGAATTATCAAACAATGGTCAGGGATTTCTTTTTTATATTTATATATATGTTTAAGTTGCAAATGTCAAATAGCACTTTCGTAGCTTTAACAATTTTTGAAATAAACATATATTAACATTTTCTGGTGTTATTCATTAAAATGTTTTTAAAGATTTGTAGATTTTCTTTTTGTCTACTTGAGCTCATTAGTAACAACTTCATTAATCATGGACAGTAGAACCTTATTCTGCACTATATATGTAATGAAGTTGGTACTGTCTATTTGAAACCATTTCTAGACTAACGCTTATCATGATTAAATAAATTGGATAGAAGTATCAGATTATAAAATTGGAAACAGATAAAGAAAGTATATGGAAACTTTTTTAACTATTCTATGTGTGAGTGGCTATATTGCGAAGTCTGAATGCAACAAGGGAAGATGAAGTTAATAATCTGCTATATTTTTTCTTTCATTTTTATAGGGTTGCACAGGCATATTTAAATCAGAAACGACTTGATGCAGAAGCCAAACAACTTCACCATAGTGCTACTAATTTTGCAAAACAGACACAACAATGGGTAAGCCTTGTGGAAAGTTTCAGCAGTGCACTGAAAGAAATTGGCGATGTGGAGAATTGGGCTCACAGTATAGAGGAGGATATGAGAACCATAACTAGTGCTTTAGAATATGCTTATAAAGGTAGGTTAAGTATGTACCTTTTATTTACTTTGTAAGATGACAAAAATTCCTAAGTGCATCATAAATTGTCTCATAAGTTTGTCCATTTTTTGTTATTTTCAATCACTAAAAAAGCCTGTGAACACTCTGCTGCACAGCTATTACAATAGTTTCCAAATGTTAAAACACAAGGTCACTTAAAATATAAGTGAACAAGGCAGTTAGGTATTGTAAACAAATTATTGTCGTGGACCCATTATTTATGATAGGTGGCGACGCGCATAAACAGATAGTCCAAGGCAGAGATAAAGGGCCTGCAGATAAAGATAGTGCGCAGATAAAAGGCTTGCCGGCACAGATAACGTGAGACGTCTGGAACGTTCCCATTTCGTGTAGTGATAGAACATTCAATTTCTTGTTTTTTTACAGAACAGTCTAGAATCCTGGATGGTCGTGTATAAAAAGAAGCCGTGGCTAGTTTATCGGGTCAGTCATAAACAGTTGTAAAGTGTTGTAACGATAGTTGATGTTGTGAACAGGTGTAATCAGAATGCTGTTTGTTGTTGTCCTTGACCTTGGTAGACTGTGATTGTATATGTGACGTAATGCTGCTATGTAAGGATTGAAGAGTGTATTTCTATGAAAATAAAGAACAATTTTGAATTTCCGCAAATTGGACTTTTAATTCTACGAGCCCACAAAGTCACATTATTCATTTCCTGCAGTAGGCACCATTATTGTTGACAGTATATTGCTTCTTCTCTGGAAGCTTATAAATTCCATTTTTTACAAAAGTATTTCCTGGTTTACCCTTTGTGATTCAGTCTGCAGTCTTCCAAGGAAGTGAAGCATTTTCCATTCATGATGTTTTGTGATATTTATTTATTTGTACAGTATCCATTACAAATTCAGTACAATAAAATTTAACATAGAACATGCTGTATTATACCTCCTGTACAAATACATGAAATTGCTGACCTTAAGATTTACTCGCTGACTCAGGTCCCCGGGCTATAAGCCTTACCCTAGTTGCTGACGAGACTTTGTAGAGGTAAGACAAGTCGCGGCGGTGCTTACGCTCGGAAAAAACATGGGTGTGCAACTGGAGCTATTTAGGGCCAGAATCGGGCGTTTTCACTCCAAGAAATGTTTGGTGAAGAACAATATTGTAAAAAATGGAACGAGAGATGCTGCATGGACCATTTTGATAGTCATGGCATTGTTAGTGATAGGAGGAGTCGAGCTAAATCCACTCATGGAATTCTACAGAGAATGGAAAAGTTGAAAGTTGGAAGAGGCAGCGTTTGTAGAATATGCCAGTTGGGGTAACACACCCCATTCAGAATTACACAACTTTTGATGGGTCACCATAGAGGTATGTGGTCTAGCTTTGTCATGGTGAGAAACAACATTGTTTCCTAACTCTCTGCAATGGTTGCCTTGAGACAATCCAACTGAGAACAGTATTTCTTAGAATTGATAATCTCATTATCTGGAAGAAGTTCATACAGAATTCCTTTGCAATCCTACCAAATGCATAGCATAACCTTTCTCGGATGCAGCCCTGGTTTAGAAAGCAATAGTGGTGGTTGTCCTTTCTTGTGCCATGATTTACTCTTTCAGTTGTTGTACACGATCCACTTCTCATCTCCAGATACTAGCTGTTTCATAGAAGGATCGTTCTGATCACATCTCAATAAGAAGTCACTGATGAAAATGCACTGAATCAAATTTGCTTCACTCAATTAATGGAAATTAATTGTTCTTTCACACTAGCCGTGTGTAGGACAATTGGGCTGGAGTTTGGAAAAGAGAGTCGACTGAAAAATTCAATGCCATAGCCAGGATTTCAACCATACATCAACTAGTCTGTGTCTGGTTGCTCTTAATCATTGAGCTACCATGGCAACATCAAAAGTAGAATATTAGATTATTAAAAAATGAAGCTAGCTACAGTGAAGCAATATTACACAAATACAACTATTTGCAAATAGTTAAATTTCTGTAATAAGAATATTAGATATTTAAGTACAGTGTTTTCCAGGAGTGAGTGAGTGTGTGAGTGGGGTTTAAAGTCCCATTCACAGCTGGATAATTTGGGCCCATGTGTTTTCCAAGATGCTGCACAAAGATTTGCAAATAAATTCCCCTATCATGAACTACCATTTACATGGAACATTTTTTGAAAATGTTTATTTTCTTAAAATTGGTTCTAATGATTTTGATTGAAATACCATGAAATACCATATCTTTAAAATATTTTCTTGATGAAAATATATTTTGAATTTTCTGGTAACAGACTTGATATCTTCTTCATTCTAAAGGACTTTTGCATGTCTGTAAACCATAAGAGATAGATATATCTTACTTCATAAAAACTGCAGATCATGTTAAAACACCTGATTTAGTTGAATACTTTTAATACGAGGCATGTTTTTTAAGTTAGTACCATTTTGGAATTAAAAAAAGACGTGCATAGATATCGCAATAATTTTATTTTTACATGAAAGCCTGTACCTTAATCTACTTTTCTACATAATTTTCGTGAATATTGAGGCACTTGTCATAACATGGCACGAGTTTTTGAATACCCTCCTCATAAAATTCTGCCGCCTGATGTGTTAACCACTGTATCACAATGTTTTGACTTCGTTATCGTCTTGAAGATGCTGACCGCCCAGATGTTTCTTCAAGTGCAGGAACAAATGGTAGTCGCTGGGCGCCAGATCAGGGCTGTATGGAGGATGATCTAGAGTTTCCTATTGAAAAGATTTGATGAGATCTTTGGTCCGATTAGCCACATGTGGACGGGCATTGTCATGCAGCAAAACGATACCCTTACTTAACTTGCCACGTCTTTTGTTCTGGATTGCACGGCACAGATTGTTCAATGTCTCACAATAAGACACTGCATTGATTGTCTCATTACGAGGCAGAAACTCCACTAGCAATACTCCTTTTCTGTCCCAAAAAACTGTGCACATGATTTTCTGGGCAGAAATTGTTTGCTTAAACTTCACTTTTGTGGGTGGAGATGAAGGTCGCCATTCCATGGATTGTTGTTTCGATTCTGGTGTGACGTTGGCCACCCATGTTTTGTCACCAGTAACAATTTGGTCTAAAAAATCTTCACCTTTCCCATTTGTAAGGACAGTCAGCAATAGGTGATTGTTCTAACACACACAAACCACATGTAGGTCAATTTTGAAGGTTGGAATCAGAACTGAAAAATTCAATACTATAGCGGTCTAGCATATTGCCCTTAATACATTAAAATGTATAATAAAAACCCCTTTAAAAGCCTGGGACTTTTAAGTGTTTATGAATTGTAAGTCGACATTGGAGTAAGTATTTAAGTTTCAATTTATGAGTCACTATGTGACTTGTTGTTGTATAATTGAAACGTTTTCAAGATCATTCGATCTCATCATCAGCTGTTTCGTGACTAAATGAACCTCCCTCTTCTTCCACTGCTACGGAGCTCCGATCACTCTGCCATCTGGTGTTAGTGGCACTAAGTTTTAATACTTCATTTAATGTCGGGATTTCAAAATTTATAACTTTATCACGGTTTTTGTTTATGAAATTTTTTTCCCAAATATCCAATTCTATGGGTGTACTTAAAGATTTTAACAGTTTAATGTTGTGGCCAATGTTGTGGTTTTCTGTCCAAAAATGGTGTGAAACTGCAGATTTTTCTGTTTGTTTCAACTTAATGTTCCTCTGGTGTTCTTTTTGCCTGGTTAACATGTTTCTCTTAGTTTTTCCTATGTAGCTTTTTTCACAGGTTTCACAATTAATCTGATAAATTCCTGATTTCAAATTGTTGGGGATTGTATTTTTCAGTGGTTTATTTAGCAGGTTCCTCAGACTGAATTTGTTTTGGGGTGCTAGTTTTAAGTTTAGTCTTTTGAAGATTCGTTCAAATTTTCTAAAAGCCCATGGATGGTAGGTGAATTTTCTATATTGCCAATTTGTGTTATTAAGTGGTGTGAGAGTGGTATTTTTTGATCTTATCTTCAGTTTTTCTTTCCTCTTCATCATATTCCTTATGATGGCTGGGTTGAATCCATTTAATACCGCTATGTCTTTTATGTGTTGTTGTTCTTTAAAAAATTCATCCTTACTTAGTGGGACGTTGTATAGCCGGTGAATTAGACTTCTAAAGGCAGCTAGTTGATGTAAAACTGGGTTGTATTCATTTTTCTTTATGTAATTATCTATGTGTGTGGGCTTCCTGTATATTCCAAAATCTACACCATGATGATTTCTAGTTATCTTGAGGTCCAGAAAGGGTAGGGTGTTGTCTCTTTCTACTTCCATAGTAAATTGGATGTGATTATCTTGCAGGTTTAGTAATTTTAGAGAATCTTCTCTAAGTTTTTCTGGAATGATAGCAAAAATATCATCAACATATCTCTGCCAAAATCTATAAATCTGTGGGAAGGCCTTTACTATGTGTGTTTCAAAATAGCTCATGTATAGGTCTGCTAAAATAGGCGAAAGTGGGCTCCCCATTGCTAAACCTTTTGATTGTCTGTAGAATTTTTGGTTAAACATGAAGTAATTATTCCTTATGCATAAATCTGTAAGATTGATAATATCATCTATTTCTCTGGGGTCCGTTGTAGTCTGGGTTAGCCATTTTTTGAGGAATGTAGGTATTTCTTCTACTGGAATGCTTGTAAAAAGTGCCTTAACGTCAAAAGAAACAAGTATGTGATTTTCCGGGATGTTGTATTTCTGTAGGTGGTTTATCAATTCCAAGGAGTTTTTTATTCCCAAACTTTGAAATTTGTCATATGATTTTAATTTTCTTACTAACCATTTTGCTATGTGGTATGTAGGTGAATTGATGCCATTGATGATGGGCCTCATGCTGTTGTCTTGTTTGTGGATTTTTGGCAGACAGTACAACCTTGGTAGTGTGGGGTTGGACGATTTTAAGTTGTATTTTTCAGAAGTACTTAATGTTTTTGTAATTGATAAGGCTTTATTAACAGAGGTGATACTTTTGGATAATGGATTTTTTGGAATTTTTTCATATTCTGGACTTTCTAACATAAGGTTTACTCTCTGAATATAGTCTTCTGTCTCCATAATTACTAGAGAATTACCTTTGTCGGCTTTTAGGTATACCACAGGCTTCTTATTTAAATTTCTTATTGTTTTGTTGTTAGTATTATTGTATGTTGGGGATAACTGCTTTATTATATCCAGACATTCAATTTTGGCTTTGGTTAAGTTTTCGTTTTTTAGGTTATGTGTGGCTATTTCTATGTCGGCGATAAAATCGTCTTTATTATTTGAGAAGTTCACACACGTATTGAAACCTTTCTGGAGTAATCTAATTTCATCGGTTGTAAACTTTTGTTGCGAAAGGTTTATTACGTTAACTTGCTCTTTGAAGTCCCGGTGTTTTGGCTGATGAGGGTGTTCCAGTTGCCGTTCTTTTAACAGTTTGAATTTATTTTTAAGTCTTTCGTTTTTCTTAATCATTAATGTGTTTAATTTTTCGTGAACCTGCATTTCGAAATTTTGCCAAATGTGAATTCCTAATTGTTTGGTTAGTTCTAGATGTAGGTTGTATAATTCCAGGTCTATTTTATTTATGTAACTGTAATGTTTTGAAATTTCCAGTTTTATCACGTATTTTTCCACCAGTTTTTGTATTCTGTGATTACTATTGTGTTTGACCATTTGCTTTACAAAAGTTGGCGTGATATTAAATTCCTAAAACTTTGCCTCAGACACAATATCTGTAAAGCAAACGGTCAAACACAATAGTAATCACAGAATACAAAAACTGGTGGAAAAATACGTGATAAAACTGGAAATTTCAAAACATTACAGTTACATAAATAAAATAGACCTGGAATTATACAACCTACATCTAGAACTAACCAATCAATTAGGAATTCACATTTGGCAAAATTTCGAAATGCAGGTTCACGAAAAATTAAACACATTAATGATTAAGAAAAACGAAAGACTTAAAAATAAATTCAAACTGTTAAAAGAACGGCAACTGGAACACCCTCATCAGCCAAAACACCGGGACTTCAAAGAGCAAGTTAACGTAATAAACCTTTCGCAACAAAAGTTTACAACCGATGAAATTAGATTACTCCAGAAAGGTTTCAATACGTGTGTGAACTTCTCAAATAATAAAGACGATTTTATCGCCGACATAGAAATAGCCACACATAACCTAAAAAACGAAAACTTAACCAAAGCCAAAATTGAATGTCTGGATATAATAAAGCAGTTATCCCCAACATACAATAATACTAACAACAAAACAATAAGAAATTTAAATAAGAAGCCTGTGGTATACCTAAAAGCCGACAAAGGTAATTCTCTAGTAATTATGGAGACAGAAGACTATATTCAGAGAGTAAACCTTATGTTAGAAAGTCCAGAATATGAAAAAATTCCAAAAAATCCATTATCCAAAAGTATCACCTCTGTTAATAAAGCCTTATCAATTACAAAAACATTAAGTACTTCTGAAAAATACAACTTAAAATCGTCCAACCCCACACTACCAAGGTTGTACTGTCTGCCAAAAATCCACAAACAAGACAACAGCATGAGGCCCATCATCAATGGCATCAATTCACCTACATACCACATAGCAAAATGGTTAGTAAGAAAATTAAAATCATATGACAAATTTCAAAGTTTGGGAATAAAAAACTCCTTGGAATTGATAAACCACCTACAGAAATACAACATCCCGGAAAATCACATACTTGTTTCTTTTGACGTTAAGGCACTTTTTACAAGCATTCCAGTAGAAGAAATACCTACATTCCTCAAAAAATGGCTAACCCAGACTACAACGGACCCCAGAGAAATAGATGATATTATCAATCTTACAGATTTATGCATAAGGAATAATTACTTCATGTTTAACCAAAAATTCTACAGACAATCAAAAGGTTTAGCAATGGGGAGCCCACTTTCGCCTATTTTAGCAGACCTATACATGAGCTATTTTGAAACACACATAGTAAAGGCCTTCCCACAGATTTATAGATTTTGGCAGAGATATGTTGATATTTTTGCTATCATTCCAGAAAAACTTAGAGAAGATTCTCTAAAATTACTAAACCTGCAAGATAATCACATCCAATTTACTATGGAAGTGGAAAGAGACAACACCCTACCCTTTCTGGACCTCAAGATAACTAGAAATCATCATGGTGTAGATTTTGGAATATACAGGAAGCCCACACACATAGATAATTACATAAAGAAAAATGAATACAACCCAGTTTCACATCAACTAGCTGCCTTTAGAAGTCTAATTCACCGGCTATACAACGTCCCACTAAGTAAGGATGAATTTTTTAAAGAACAACAACACATAAAAGACATAGCGGTATTAAATGGATTCAACCCAGCCATCATAAGGAATATGATGAAGAGGAAAGAAAAACTGAAGATAAGATCAAAAAATACCACTCTCACACCACTTAATAACACAAATTGGCAATATAGAAAATTCACCTACCATCCATGGGCTTTTAGAAAATTTGAACGAATCTTCAAAAGACTAAACTTAAAACTAGCACCCCAAAACAAATTCAGTCTGAGGAACCTGCTAAATAAACCACTGAAAAATACAATCCCCAACAATTTGAAATCAGGAATTTATCAGATTAATTGTGAAACCTGTGAAAAAAGCTACATAGGAAAAACTAAGAGAAACATGTTAACCAGGCAAAAAGAACACCAGAGGAACATTAAGTTGAAACATACAGAAAAATCTGCAGTTTCACACCATTTTTGGACAGAAAACCACAACATTGGCCACAACATTAAACTGTTAAAATCTTTAAGTACACCCATAGAATTGGATATTTGGGAAAAAATTTTCATAAACAAAAACCGTGATAAAGTTATAAATTTTGAAATCCCGGCATTAAATGAAGTATTAAAACTTAGTGCCACTAACACCAGATGGCAGAGTGATCGGAGCTCCGTAGCAGTGGAAGAAGAGGGAGGTTCATTTAGTCACCAAACAGCTGATGATGAGATCGAATGATCTTGAAAACGTTTCAATTATACAACAACAAGTAAGTGAAGACTGAGTGTAAACATAGTGACTCATAAATTCAAACTGAAATATGAAGAATACTTCACTGTTAATAATGCTTCTGCTTTTAATATTTATTGGAGTAAGTGATTGAAATTTGGTTTTCCTTGTTGGTCTGCTGGCAAGATATAAATCAGCTGGAGAATTAAATGTTTTATTGGCATGTTGCCATGGTAGCTCAGTGGTAAAGCAGCTTCGTGTAGAGCAGAAAATCCATAGTTCAGATCCTGGCTATGGCATTCTGTTTTTAAGTTCTGATTCTAACCTACATTCTTTTTTCTTTCTTTTTCCCATCTTTTTATTTGTATGAAGTAGATTAATAAGGTTTTGTAAGAATAGTTTAGAGAAAGTCATGCAAATGCAACATATATTAGTTTTTTTGTAATAATAGCTTATTTAATATGTTTTCATTATAATTATGTGATAAGATCATATTTTGTTTCAGTTACACAAGAGTCATCCTAGTATACAGAAGAGCCATCTTCCTGAATACAGGAGCAATAAATTTGTATAAAGCTCTGTTGGATTGGGTTTTCTCAAGATGTTGAAGCTAGTGAGAAAGCAAAATGATTGGATTATTCCAAGAGAGATGTTAAATATTCAAAGAAATCTTATGTATTTGAATTGTTAATTTATATTAAACCATGATTCATTGAAAAGGCAGATTTTTTTAAAGATGGTTATATAAAACTCTCGGTAATAATGTAAATAAGATAGAAGTTATTTAACAAGAATGTGCATTCTACGGTGGAATTAAAATTACTTTAGCTTTCTGACAGTTGCCGCGAAGCACGTGCTTTCATGAAAACATGTAGTGGTGGGGATAGTGATGATGCCGCTTATGAACGCCTTGGTGCGCGCAATGTTTAGACAAGAAAGCGCTAAAACTACCTAAATTAAATTGTTGATATTGATATTTCTAACAAATTTGAACAATACTCTGTTAAGGCAATGTACAGATGAAGCTGAGGCAACACTGAAAATGTTCAGCACTATTTAATTTTGTTTTTTTTTAATGCATCTTTCTTAGAGTGTTTCTTAGAAAGCTGAGATTAAAAACAAGCAAGATAAACGTAATATACGGTTTGACATTAATTCTTCTTCTTTTCGCTTCTGCTTCCCTATTCTGATCACTGTGTGCCTGTTAAGTTTCAGGGCAGCAGCAGTTCTTTCGACAACTTTATTGACGTCTAAGAGTGGGCCACCATGTTCCCTTTCTTTTTCAAAATATTCACGCAGGGCACAAACCAGTTCCCTTGCTTGTCCACGTAGTGCAGTTTCCTGTCTTACTTTTGAATATTTTTTCTTGGGTGAACGAATTCTTGGCCTACCTCGTTTTTTAGTGGTGCTGGTAGTTTGAGACATTGTACCTTTACGCTAATCACACTAATAATAACACTTATAATAACTTAAAAGCACCAGTGACTTACAAATATTAATACACTAATGAAATGACTAAATAACTAACAATGAAACTGGCTTTTTTTATAAGTTATACTATAGCCAAACAAATACATTTAGGTTATGCACGGTGAAGAGGATAAACAAGCAACGCTTTACCTGACACATGCATCTACGTGACAACACAGTAATATTTTTGTCAAAAGTTAGAGAAAGGGGTGAAGGGCAAGTTCTGCCTAATTGGTCAAAGTTATGCACGCGGACCTTCAAGAGGTGTGGTCACTGCCGCTGCCATAGCAACTCTCCCTTCCATAACTTCCCCTATAGCTGTCAGAAAACTAAAGTAATTTTAATTCCACCATAGGTACTTTGGATTTAATGTGTCGCAGATGTAAGGAAAGAAAAGACCAGATTCAACACACTAATTATGTTTTTAAGAATTGTATGTATCACAATCATTTGAAATGTAGTATAGAAAGTATATACATGCATAAGTATCGGAAGGGTTGTTTACAGTAAACCAGAAACAGGAATCACAATGAGAATGGAATGCAAAAATGATGAAAGTGAATTTGACTCACAGTACTCTGGAACAGAAATGTTTATCAAAAGATAATGCTGATGACTGTGAAATTTGATTTTGTGCTTTGGGATGTACTTTGCTGCTAGCGAATGACAATTTTTCATTTGTTAACAATTCAGTTAACTAATGTAAGTTAGCAGCTTCAAAATAATCTACAATAAATATGTTTTAAAATATATCAGTATTACTGTCTTTTTGATTGTGTTATTAAATATTATACATCAGCATTTGTCATTCCTAGTTTTAATTTCCCTTTCTTTTGAAAGGTAGCTTTGGCAGCATTTACACCTCATGACCTCCGTGAATAATTTATTCCCTTAATGCAGTCACATACATTGTGAATACAATATCACATTACAAGAACAGTCAAGTTAAGCTTAATGAAGCCTTCTGTACCAATTTTTAGATCAAGCAAGTTTCTTATTAACTATTGTAAATGCTTACATTTAATGTGCAGATTTTAACTTTTTTGTTCCCATTCTCAAGTCTTAAAAAAGTTAGTCTTTGAGGTTTGCAATATGGTATTGTGTTCCCAAAAAGTGTTTAAGATGTTCTGATTTCAAATCTTTTATTTTTATTTTTTGAATAATCAGCTTGTTATTCAAAATATTATACATTTTTCATCCAATACATTCATCCACCCTTATTATTTAAATTAATAAATTCAGATGATGTTTTTTCTCCAAGCCATTTCTGGAGCATGCTTGACAAAAGTGCTTAACTTAATACTACAATGTTGTACATGACAGCTGTACCAGTGTTCTTGCCATGAACCAGAATGTTGGGCCAGATTACATGGCGCGCGGTCACTATTCACTTTATACTCTTTACCAGTCAGGTGTTTATACCTCCCTCACTCCTCTTCCTAGATCACACTCAGCAATTCTTGGGGCCAGGCAGCTGCGGCCCATTTCACATAGTTTAGCATTTGTGTTATTGTTGTTTAAATCGTAATTGCTTGGTGGACAAAGTAGTGTTGTTTTAAAATGAATAGAGTGGATTATTTACTAAAAAGCCCCTTTCATTCGTTAAAGGTAGAGGAAAAACTTGAAATTAAACGATGACGTGCACATTAACCAAATAACTTTACATCTACACAACAAGATGGGGGAAAAAGAGGGTGGGAGGGAGGGAGGGAGAGAGAGAGATCTTTCTGTAACAGATGGTTTAGTAAGAAATAGAGGCTAACTCCAGGTGAATAGAAACAAAGTGTCTTGCTTTTATACTGTTTATTATTTTGTGGTGAAGGCTGTGGACAATGGTTGGTTATAACAGTCTGAACATTTGAGTGCATGGATTGCAAAAAAAGGGGGTGGGGAGTGCACTTCACTTACAGAATGTCTGAAAATTTAAATTACTGGGAACTGTAAACATTGCTGCTCAGATTGATTCTGCATATTAAATATCAATCCAGAAACACAATGAACTAGCCACTAAAAATAGGCTACTGAAGAGACAGACAGACTGTGCATAAAATTTTGCAGAACCCATAATCTAGCACTGAGGAGTCATGGTCAAGTATAAAAATCAGCAAACCGTGGCAATTTCTTAGATTGTTATCTCTTCTCGGTGATCTCGACAGTATGTTAGATGATGATCTCAACATTGTCCGTACTGTAGTATATAAATATATTGCACATACTATACAGAATGAACTATAGGATAGTATGTATCAGGTTTACATTGAAGAATTACTGAAATGCATACATACGGCCGATTATGTTTCTGTGCAGGCTGAGAAAATAACGGACATTGCTTGCTGCAGTCAACTTGTCATAATTTTACAATACATTAAAGGGTGTAAAACTGTTTAAAGGTTAGGATTAGCATTACTACGAAGGGGATTTGGCACCGAAACGTGTGGTTTATTGTACCTAAGCTCCAAGAGGGGCAACCCCGGGAGGAAGGATGAGGCGAAAGGAGACAGAGGGCGGCCGACCCAAGGTACCGAGACACCTGCCGACACTTCTACCCTGAAAGAGACCATCGGATGAGAGATGATGTGAAAGGATAATGGAGATGAAATGGAGGGGCAAGAAATTCGGGGGATGTAATTATCCTACCCAGGATTTGCCTAGCAACCCAGGAAAACCCCCGAAAGAAATATAGGTCAGGTAGGTCGGCCACGGAAATCAAACCCTCACCTCCTGAATGTGGGACATAGACAAAACCGCCGGAGCCATCCCGCTTGGTCGTTTGAAGATTTCTTTCTTTTAAATTCATGATCAAACAGCCAATGGTCTCAGTTTTGTTTCAATAAAGAAGTTACGCCTTTTAATGTTGAAATAAAATTCATACCTCAAGCATACGATAGTGCCGCGGTAAAGAGTGGTAGCCAAGGAGGTACTCAGATTTTGATGCAGGATGCTTTGCCTTATATGTACACTCCTACACTAATAATTAAATTTGGTTATATGAAATGCTTGTTCCAAAAACATAAAATAAGTTAAGCTGCTTTTCACCAATATTGGTGGATTCACATTTTTATCATCTTCACCAAATCACATTGATTTGTTACGGTCAGTTTGTAACATATACATTCTAGCAGCTTCCACAAAATGGAACTTTTAGTCATAGGTTTTAAACAGGTTCATGAAAATAAATTTTACAAATAGTGAGTGAGTGTGTTGTGTTTTAGGGCCCGTTGACACTTACTATAGTGTTTGAGAAGATTGAGTAGGAAGATGGGTAGGATAATGTACCAATAAGGGAAGCTCTTGGTTTGAAGAATTTACTACACAATAGAGAATTGTTTCTTTTACATGTTTTCTACGACATGAGATATATTCACATTCTGCACAACATGATTTAGATGCAAAGTGCTGATAGTGTTACAGTATATAATGCTTTACAGTATTTTGAATCAGGCTATTTCGGAAATTCCTGACAACACTAGAAGATACCAGATTGAAAATATTGATCCTTCCTCAAAAAAGTGACCAAATTACCTGAATTCAGCTGCCAAAAACGTGTGTGACACAGTGGTCAACCAAATTAAAGGAATTACACAAAACGCTGCAAATTGCACCAACAACTCAAGTTTCAATAGCCGAGGCAGAGAGGTTTCAGTAAATTGAAGCATTTCATTAGGATTACCATGGGTCAAGACAAGCTTAATTCGTTAGCTGTTTGTGGCATTCACAGAGAGGAAATTGGTGGATTCTTTAACTTCAACAATGGAATAATTGAAGTGTTTGCCGCCCAGAAGAATAGATGTGCTCAGCTTTTATACCTGCAAGTAATACTGCCACTTGGTGAGTTCTATTTTATCTTTTATCATTAGTCATTTGATGCTTAAAAATGTATAATGCTGTGTTTTTAACAGTACAACTAAAGATAGCCTGCTTTAAAAGGTGTAACCCCACTTCTACCTGTGGAAAAATGTCAGGAACAATTAACCAGGAAAATGCTCATGAGCCGCCACTGGATTTAATGTTCAAATTTGGTGAGCTACAGCAGCTTTACCTATTTGTTTTAGTTTTGTGTTTCTCCAGTGTTCTTTTAGTCTGGTTTCCAAGTTTATTTTCAAAAACTTTTCCAAGTTTTGCCCATGTATTATTTCTCATATTCCTCACAACTGATCCGATAGATTCCGGATTTTTATATACTCGGGATATTGTATGTTTAAGAAGTTTCTTTAGTCAGTTCTTCAGGCTGTATCTGCTTTATAGGGATATTCTTATATAGCTTTTTGAAAAGCTGTGCAAATTTTCTGAAATCTACCTACTCAAAGATTGAAATTAATGGAAGAAATTAAAAGGAACCAAGAGCACTACATGCATCAGCTGGCAGTGTTACATCCACAGTAGGCCAGTTTGTATTCATCTTCACTTAATTTAAGCTCATTGACACAAATGGTTTACAACACAGAACAGATACTTACTTTTGTTGGCGACATTTAGTTGTAATGATGAAGCATCTTGATTATGCTCATACAGTGGAACCCACTTAACCGAAATCCGGCTTAACCGAAGCGACAGGCCCAAAAAATAATAAAATACATAATACAAATGCATAAACAGGGCTGGCCCCATAGCTCAGTCGGTAGAGCATCTGCCTGCTGTGTGAAGGGTCCTGGATTTGATTCCCGCCATGGGGGTGAGGATTTTTCTGCAACCAAGTCAATTCCCAAAGTATGAATAAGAGTGCGACAGTATGTGTGATATAATGATTTACATCTAAAGTACCTAAAACCCAACGTTTTCAAGTTAACACCACTGCCTATAGGCGATATGTTCCAAAAGGAGAATGGGACGCTGATATGACCATTGCAGTTAAAGGAGGGATATAAATAAAAAAAAAAAGCAGTTTTGTGATAGAAAAGACAATTAAAAATTTTGTGCTTGATCTAGACAATGGGATTCAATGGGTTAAGGAAGTGATTTTCTCTTTAAATGGTTAAATATTACATGAATAAATTTTCATTTAGCTACCACTGGTTGCCGACACTATTTACATCATGCGGAGGTCTTTTGAGGTTATGTGCCTTGAGATGAAGCGATAATCGGATTACTAAATATTATTGTGGACTAGCAAACTAGTGTTTTAAAGAAAAATTGAAATCTAATAGTGTTATATGGCAGTTATACTGCATAACAGTGGTCAGGGTCTGATCTAGGCGGCTGTTGCCAACCGTGCATCACTGAAATTTGCAGACATATTATATATGCCTACCAACCACTTCATATCAAAATATGGCCAGTGAGTTTGAAACAAATCTTCATAAACACACATTCACTTCTTTAGATCCAATATAGCTAAACATAACGTAAAAAAATAGGTATCAAATTATTTAACATACTGTCGCAAAATATTAAAGAAATCACCAAGATTCATCACTTTAAAAAGCAATTAAAATTGTTCCTACTACGCATACTTTTTATTCTATAAATAGCATGTAGAGTGCTGTAGTCGGCATGTGAACTATTCTACCCTATAATGTGTATTCAAGTGTATATGGTAAACAAGTAGCTCTCAATGACTTAAACTTTGTTTAAGTATTTGTTGTGTAAGCATTTATGTTTTAAACTGTTTTTGTACATATGTATACAGTGAATGTAAATATTTCACAAAATGCTGTATACCAGAAACAATGTAAACTGTCCCGAAGGATGAAATACAATACAGTAGAATTCTATAAACAATTTAGCCTTTATACATAGAGTAGTGTGTAGTGTTTAATGCCCGCTTTTACTACATACGGCACCGCAGGCGGTGACACTGATGATACATGAGATGAAGATGGAGCAACGGTGGAATGAGATGGCGGGGGAAACCGGAGGTCCCGGAGAAAACCCTCACCAGCGCCGTGTTGTCCACCACAAATCTCACTTTGCGGTCGTCTGGGATCGAACCCGGGCCGCCTTGGTGAGAGCCAAGTTGTCTAACCACTGAGCCATGGCGCGGCCTCGTACAAAGAGTGAAAGCTATGCATATGAAAATAATCCTGTGCCTTGATGAGAACGCACAATCATGATTAACTGTAATCTGTCTCATCCTAGTTTAATCCTTCTGTAAAATCTGGGTGGGAAGAGAGACAGAGACAGAGGTATTGGGACAGAAGCAGTTAAGCTGTTGATTGGTTTAGCCTTTCTGTGGGTTTAGCGAAGTTAATGGGCATCTTTTTTTATTTGCATGTGTATGATAAACCCCTCCTTTAAGTACAGTACTGTAAATAGTTTTCTAAACACTGCTCTGTGCAAGCTAATGTTGGAGAGAGAAAAGTATGCAAATGTTTCGATTCTTATAAACGTAATAGCCCCACATTTTATCTTTCTGCTTCACATACCACTGGGCTCGTGAGTCCTGAAAGGAATATTTACAACAGATATATACATAATAGAATGCTATATACAGATTAACAGAAGACAGGTGAAATTATACACACCTTTAACTTATTATGTTAAATTTAGCTGCATTTTATTTAGCAATTACTAGAGGACACTGCTATTATATAATACTTTTTGCATTCCTATACCAGGCAGCTCTCTTGCAATGAGGTCTGTATCGAGTTGAATGCTGATTAAGATGTTTATAGTGTGGAGTTGCTTCTGATATTTAACACTGTATTTTTTCTGTACATCTCGCGTACCTCACAAGCCCAGGAACACTTATGTATATGCAATTTAAAATCAGTAAGCTTTTCATCATTGAACAGACCGGTGCTTCAGCGGAAATGAAACATAATCGAGGCAAACCTTTAAAAAGTGGCGAGAGGCGAATGATCGCGCATTGTTTCGCGATGCTTAAAGAAAGAAATCCGGAATCGTCTGTATAAAAAAAAAAAAAAAAAAAAAAAAAAAAAAAATTGAGATAAAAACGTAGTTCCGCAAGTAGTGTGCATAATTTTAGAATGGAACAGCATGCATCTGGAACTCTAAGAGCACCGGGAAAATTGCGTAAATGCAAACAGCGCGTGGATAAATATGACGATTTTACGAAAAGTGCTATACGCAGTAAAGTTAATAAATTATTTTTTCAGTAATGAACCGCCGGCTCTAAATAAGGTTTTGCATGTGGTAAATTCTGACAAAGACTTGCCAAATGTTTTACGAAGTACTCTCCATCTGTTGTTGATAGATACTGGATTAAAATTTCAAAAGTGAGGGCGGAAATCAATTATAGTGGACAGAGAAGATATTGTGATGTGTAGACGTAAACTCTGCACCAAATCAAAAGTTTTCGTAGGAATCCGAGTCTATTAATATTCCAACTCATAGATTTAAGAAATCAATGTGTAACCCAATTCTATTTATTGTCTAGAAGTTAACGCTGCTATGCATACAACTAGTGTTGCAAAACTTATGTGCGTGCTTTTAGCGACTAACACGTGGCGAGTTGAGTCAGCTTCGTCTTGTTTACAGCAGGATTAAACTAGCGTGAGACAGAGTATAACATATACTTAATACTTCGAGAGTTCTTTCTTCTACAAAACAGCACCAAATAGTAAAAGAACTATGGGCACATGAATCTGATTGAACGTGGTCACTGCAGAACAACGTTGAAGGCGTATTAATCTGTGGGTTGTATATTAGACTGTGGTATTGTCAGATAATTGCTATTGTGAGTTCTTTATAGTGTTAAAACATAACATGACACAGTCACTTTCCTATAGCCGTTTGCACTTTACTATAAGGGTACGTGTTTCAAAGCATAACTTCCTCATTAGATAATTGTGGATATGCCACTGCGTGTCTTATTGGACAGCCTTGTTTAATAGAAGCCTTTTCTAGCCGGAAAGATGGATAATTCTATGCAATGTGGTCAGTAACGTCTGTGTGCAACAACAATAATATTGAAACAAGAATAACAACAAAAAATGTTGGCAACATATTGTTGTCTTGCCGTTTTTAAGAACACACAGTTGGCAATACCTTGTTTTCGTTACGTTATTCCTTATCGTAGCAGACGAAGGCAAGATGACCCCGTCAACGTGCCGTCAACGTTACATGCACCTGGTTGAACCATTGGGAATAGTATATGCTCTGTGATTCCAGACCATTCCAGACGCTGTCCGGGCTGACTAGTCTGTATCTTAGTTTTTTGTGGTGTTGTTTATCCCAACAGGAAAAGATTTATATTATCATTGTGTATGTAATTTCAGGAAGTTATACTAAAATGGTTAATGTAATGAAGGGTGTATTAGTTGAATGCGATCAAGCAATGAAACAGTTTTTGTTGCATCTAGATGATAAGTTGGCCCTTGGAAGAAAATTTATCATACAGGATTTAGATGATACCCATTTGTTTATCTCGGCCGATATTTTGGACGCCTTGAAAGCACGTGTGGATGATTTAATGGATCAGATAAGCTTTCCTTTGGCGGATAAAGGTTTCTAAGCTGTGTGAATTAGTGTAACCGATAAAATGGCATCTGCAAGAGAATCTGGACGGATAAAAGATGCAAACCAGAAGCGCGTTCTGGATGAAGCAGCTCGTCGAAGAAGAGCACGAAAAGCTTTGGAAGCTCTGGAACAGGACAATTTTCATGAAGATCCACATGCGGATCTGGTAATGAGTAAGAAGGTGCCAAAATTTCAGGAGACTCTTGAATCCAGGGGAGGAAGAAAGAAAAAAACTCGTAGTGCGGAATACTACAAACAGAGGTTTCGGAAAACTTTTATGCAATTGGTAGAAGAAGATAGGAATTTCAATCCAGACCCACCTAATTATATGTCAGCACAGGCCCCATCATCTTTTCTTCCTGAAAGACATTTTTGTGCTGTGTGTGGTTTTGTGAGCAGTTATAAGTGCATTCCTTGTGGGGCACGATATTGCAGCGTGAGATGTTTAGGAACACATTTGGACACAAGATGTTTAAAATGGACAGCTTAAATAGGAATAGAAAAGCCTCAGTAATATTTTGGATTGAATTAAAATTACCATGTTTATTGATTACTTCTCTAAATTGTTTCAATTTCTGTTTAATTTGTTTTTCTTCATGTTTATGCTTTTTTATTTGATTTTTTTCTTGTGAAATGTTTGGTGAAGGCTATGCTGATTTTTATCAAATATGGTTGTATTAAATATCTTGACCTTTGGTTTTCTTTTTTTCATTATTGTTTAATGTTGAAATAAAGTTGTGCACTTTTGTACAATTGTTTCTATAATCCAGTTTTTTTTATAAAGTTTTGGAAGCATTGTTTTTTGAAATTTATAATTTGCTTTTTCATATCGGCTGCTTTGTCCAGATTTGAAAGTCTGTTGCTAATATAGTTTGTTCAGCTGTTTTTCTTACTAAATTTGTATCTATTTTAAATTCAGTAAGTTTATTGGACCAGAATGGTTTATATTTAAAAAAATTTCCTCTAGGAATGTGCTTTTTGCCAGATTTCAAGATTATATCACATAATTTTTTTACAATTTTTATCAGGGCTGATTTCCTTAAAATCAAAAGCTGTATTTGCTAGGTCGTATAAGTTGTATAATTATTATGGTAAGTTAAGGCAGAACACAACCATATTCCTTGTGTTTTTTATTTTTAAGAAGCTAATACAAACAAATAAAAAACGATCAAAATTATTTGCTCTCTCATGTCACACAGCAAGGTGTTTTGCTCTGTTCTGTTTTCACCTTCTGTCTTTGGCTTTTAGCATGCTATTACCCAATCAAATGGTTTTGCACCTTTCTATATCCAGTATTTGCTTTTTGATCCCTTCCTCTTTTTATTAAACATTTGTACATGGCATCCATTTCTTTTACCTCCCGCACAAGCTTCTTCATTTCTGTGTCAATGTCTTTACTCATGTTTCTTCTACTTTGTGATTGCACCCTTATATTCACTTGCCCGTCTAACCTCACTTATTCTTTCATGCCTTTCTTCACTTGGTGAACTCTTTTATCTTTTATTTCAACTGTAACTTCACTCTCTTAGCTTCAATGAAATGCAAACATTTACTTGATTAATAAAATTTAGGTGGAAGGGTAAGCTTTTATAAAAGTAGTTTCTATAGTGGATGTAGTTTGTATAGCATATGAATAACAGTTTTTAAATGTTGGGTCACATACAATTTTATTTGGTGGAAAAGGCTTTTTTTTTTTTTTTTAGTTTAATATGTTATCTATGCATTATGATTATTAGAATATATAGTAGTCTTTTTATTAATATATCACATTTTATGACAGATAAAATACATTTTATGGTATGAAAGTTTACAGTTCTAATGTTAGCATTCATGAATTATACTGGCCAACAATGAAGTGTTACATAAACAATGTTGGGTGTTTCTTAAGTATTTTCACTATTTTTCTGAGGTCAGAACTTTTCCATCACCCACCATTTTTTTTGTAATTTTGAAAATGGTTTACCGTTTATTAACATTTATATATGTTATATATAACATGCAGATTAGAAGAGTATTATATATTTAATTTCATTGTATCAACAATGATATTCCCTTACAGAACTGTGATTGTAAGGTATGTTTGTAGTTGAATAGAAGTTTTTTAAAAGAAAGAAGCTAATTATGTGCTCTTTCCCTTGTCATTTGAGATAAAAAAGTGTAATAGAGTCCACAGTGGTGAATTATATAGAGTAGTGTAAAAGTGTATATTGTGTATAAGGAACATGTCTCAGGAATTAACCCATTAATGCCCAGCAGTCTATTTATAGACTGCTACATATATTACTTATTTTAATGTATTCTCAAGAGTTATTTTCACAATATAGGTCATCACCAAAATTATATGATTATGTGAACACCTTGTTGTCTTTTAAAAATTGGCATATTGTGTAGTTTAATTTACAACAGTAAGGTGCTAACTACTGCAATGTATGCAAAAGTACATTATTGCATTTTCCTTGTTATGTTTCCCTCCCAGTTTTCTGTAATACCATAAATTGTCAATAAAGGTTTGTATTATTGCATCACATAATCTGCAGCTGTAAGCAATTCTAATAATGGGAATATGAGCTGAAAGCCAAGCAGTCTTTTTCTAGACGAGGTGATTTTGGGACATTAAGCAAAAAGAAAGGCAAACAAAATATATTACTGACATTCTGTATGCTAAACCAATACATTATAAGTGGTTTTTTGGAGAAAAAGAAGTTGGGCTTTAATGGGTTAATGACAAGCAACTTTTGTTACATGTATGGTGAGCTGGTTTACCAATTTCAATAGACGAAATGCCAGACACTGCAGGACAATGTGTTGCTAGTGCTAGAGTGGTTCAATGAAAGTGGGTAGCAAATTATTCCTATTGAACATTCAAGTACTTGACAGTGTAACTCACAGCTTGGTGTAAAACTTCGGTTTTATTTTTATATCTGTGCTTGGATTGGGACACCCATTTGAAAAAGTTGTTTGAATTTTTATTATATCATGTAGCCGAGTCAGTTTAGTAGATATTTCTTAACTCACATATGGAATCTAGTTTGATGATGCTGGTGAGCATGAATATTTAATTCTTTAGGGTAGTGTTGCCACTTGCCTAATGAAATAACATTCCCTTTTGTTTTTCAAAATTAAGTATTTATTCATAGACATAATAAACTTACGGAATATACAATTATGCAATTCCTCTCAGCAAAACTTCATGTCTAAACAAAAGCCTTATGGCATCTCTTGAAAGTTTTTTTCATAACCCTTAGTTATCACCAGTTACCTAGTCATTTTGTTGTCTTTTAACTCTGTCTCTCTTCTTTTTCTTCTATCAATAACTACACATATACTTCACTACACAAACATTTTAACACTTCTAAAATTTCAACCAACATTTTAAAATCAACAAATAACTCTGGGCTGAGACCGCTTAAATAATGGTTTTAGCTGTTACAAAATTTTTCAGTGACTCCTTTCTTGTGGCCAGGTGTAGGATAGTATAACAATGTATTTTTATTTCTCACTGATATGCTCCATATATGGTAAAAGTGGGAACTGGATTGAAAGTTCGATTTCAACGGTTGCAGAATTTTTTCAATTATGCCTTATCTTTCTTGTGGTCAGATGGAATATAGTATGACAATGTATGTTTATTTATCACTGATGTGCTCCATATATGGTAAACGCAGGAACTGGATTGAAAGTTCCTTATCACAGATTAATTTATCTAACTTGCCTTGCTTGTGGTTTATAACATGTTGCTAAAATTATTAGAGCCAATATAAAGAGGTGGATTTACTTGTCTCCAATGCTCAAGAAGTGTTTGTGAAGGCAGCACTAAGAGTTCAAACATTTTGTCAACTAGTTCAGTTCTGCCCTTATCCTCTGAAGGCAATTTTAACTAGGTTACAGGCTGTCATATGTGTAACATTTAAGTAAAGTGAAAACAGCAATAAATTTCATAAATGTGGAAGTTACAGCTAACATTACTATAGCTCAAGAATGTTTTTTTGAAGATAGCATTGAGGAAAAGATCCAGCATATTGTGACTTTGTGGGTTCGTGAAATAAAAAGTCCAATTACACCACTCAAAAATGTTCTTTATTTCCACCGACTTACAGTTAAACTCTTGCCAATTACACAGAATTACTTGCTGCACACAATTACAATTCACCAGTTCGTCCGTTACAATTTCACTTGGCCTCGCGGTTACGTAAGCTCCGGTACACCTTCACAGTTACGTACAGTCTTCCGTTGCACAATCTTCTCGTACATTAACACGTCACTGACTAACACTGCCTTCTTACACCAAGAACTGTCCTCACTCACACACTAACCAACTGACTGACTGACAACCAACATCTGACTAACTCCGTCTGTCTGTAACCCTCTTTATATCGGAATATCCCGCCTTCTGGTGTTTACAGGATTGTTCTAGTAACAGAAAGATCGAGAAACAGGTGTAGAGAAAACAGGCGACACAGTCATGTTTTTTCCCTGACCACAGTCTGTCACCACTACAAGACGAACGAGGAGGAGGTGTGGCTAACCGAACCTCCCCTACCTTCCGCTGCCAGCTGCTTTCACAGGGTGTTCTAGCGCTCCCGTTACAATATTCATAGCCAGTTCTTGAAATTACCTGAAATTATAACACAGTTGGAGGCCCAAAATAATTCTTTAAATTATTCACTTTCTCTGATAGATGAAATTCAAATATACTGCATGCAGAAACTCATGGTGTTGCTAGAATTGTATTTGATAAGCTTAGTCACGTGTTAAATAAAAATTCTGGATAAAAGCAATCTGTCAAATCAGCAAAATGTCTGGTGATAGTGAAGCAACTGTATCAGAAGAGTAATTCATGGAAAAAGTTTTGATGTTTTTCACAATTTCACCTGTGATATGCAATGTAGACAGGACTTTTTCACTGAATAAAAACTTTCTTTACTGACAGATGTAGGAGCTTCACACAAGAAAGCCTCAGGGTAGCTTTCCTTATCTTCTACAACAACCATGAATATAAATATTAAAAGCAGAAGCATTATTAACAGTGAAATATTCTTCATTTTTGAGTTTGATTTATGAGTCACTATGTTTACACTCGAACTTCACTGACTTGTATAATTGAAACGTTTTCAAGATCATTCGATCTCATCCTCAGCTGTTTGGTGACCATGAATATGATAAGATAAGCTCTCCCCTCCCCAAATATGACTTTTTATTTTTGTTCATTTATTTTGCATATTATGGTGCATATTTGTACAATTTTCCATGTATATTATTTTATTTTGCATACAAATCCAGGCACTATCACCTTTAACCCCTAATGCAAAAAAGGTCAAAGTCAGATATTAAAATAAATAACAATGATTTTGATATTACTTTGTAGTAGATATATACGATAACTTTCAAATCCTGTTATCCTTAGATAACATAGTAGAGAATCTTTAGTATTTTAGGATTAAAAATAAGAGAATATTTAAAAAACTACAATTTTGACGTCACTGCTACTAAATTCCTCCAATCATGGATAAGATAACATTTACTTAGATTATTTTGTAATAGGTAATTGAAGTAACATAAAACATAATTAGTAATACAGCTTGGCAATTACCTCCAAAGTTAAGCTGAGTATGCTACCTGTGTTTCATTTCATAATGTCTTTATATGTTGTTTTGTTTAGCACAAATACTGATAGGCATTGTACAGTCTACAGACTATTTTGCATTTTTCCTATTCAGTTTCAAAATATTGACTCATTCCTATGGTTTCTGATGCAGCCCTTTCTCTGCGTGCATCCTGTGAAAACTTGCACCAAATTGGTTTCTAATGAAGCACAAAATTAATATAATATAATGTTGTGTTTCATTGTATCATAGTCCTTACTCATAGGAATATTGGTTTCTAATGTTCTGGACTGCTATGCACTGTACACAGTGAATAGCATACTGTAGTCCATTGCCACTCAGGGCCATGATTGACACCATTGCTGTAGTTCATATATGTGATGTAGGATGTCAGAAACATAAAATATAATTGAAAAAACTATTTGTAATCAAGTTTTAACATGTCACTTTTTTATATTACTGAGGAACTAGTTTTGGAAGCTGTTGCTTCCATTTTTAATCTCAAAGATCCATATCTATTGTCATCTGCTGTCTTCTCGCTGGTGGTGGAACTATGAACTTCTTTATGAAATTATCAACCATAACTTTCAGTACAATTTAATTCTGAGAAAGAAATTTTATTTTAATAATAGTATTAATACTTGTAAAATTAAATGAATGTGTAGTGTTTAATGCCCACTTTTATTACATGCAGCACTGCAGGTGGTTTAAGAGTTGTAATATTTATTTACTGTTTGGAGGAAAAACAAATTTCTGGCTTGTCACAATGTAAACAAATACAAAAAGTAATTAAATACAAGTATGCAAACAAAGTTAAGATTCCTACCCACCAAAATTTTTGAGCATACATAGTATATATTCCTAAAAATCTGGTGACTGAATGAAATAGGTTAAATAATAGGAATGGCCAAATCTGTTTTAAAATAATTTAAGGTTTTTTATGTTTTTAATAGTTGTAAGTAGTTTGTAATAGTTCTATTCCAATGTGGAGTGCATTTTCTTATCTCCTGTAGTACTGAATGTGTAAATGCTCTCTCTGGTATGCTGGACATGTATTTTCGAGTTTTTAATTAGTTTAGATTTGTGTGATTGGATGAGGTGCATTACTTTTAAGAAGTCTATGCAGGCCCAATAATGATCCTTAGTCTTTTGAACAACTTCCTGCATGATGTTCTATTTGTGTTATCCATTTCTTATTGCTCGCTTCTGCATTTTAAACATCTTGGGCCCTTAAACCCTGTACACCCACCTCCTCACTTAACCTTGAACACCTCTTCCCAGCTGGTTGCAACTCCCCAAAATATTATTCCATACCAAATATGGCTGTGAACTTGGGTAAAATGTGCACTTCTGAGCTGTGCACTGTATTCCGCTTTTTACATTCCCTACTATGTATATTAAGTAGAAGTATTGCAATCCACCAAACCTTTTATATCAAGATTTCACCAGAGATATAAGTTTTGGGATTTTTATGGAGTGAAACATTTTGGAGATATTCCTTGTTATTTGAATATTCTAATACTTGTATTACTTTTCTCAAATGGGAAGTTATTACTCTCTTTTATTTCTTGGATATCCAAAGAGAATGGCATTTCAAGGTATCACATAACAACCAGCTCAATGATTTGACTAACACTCATAGCCTACTGTACTCCCAAATTTCCTTGCACCTATGAGAAAATGAGCAATAAAATAATCTTTATCTTGATTAACATGAAATAAAGAGAAGAATAAGTGTTGTAGTTTGTACATGCTAGTGTGCTTAACAGATTTTTGATCATTATGTATATACTTGCTCCCATTTTTAAATCTTTCCCTAACCACATTCCCAGAAACCGTGTTTCCCCTTTAAACTTTATACTTTCTCCAACGTTAATCACATTTTGCTTTCATAAGGACATTGATATTTTCTGCAACTTCCTGGAATATTTATGCACAGTAGAAAGAGAAGTGGGCTTAGTATTGACTCCTGTGGTACCCTATGTATTATGATATTAAATATGTACCTAAAAACTCCTATCAGCTAGGCAAATATATAAAATCCAGTGTATAAACTGTGAACTAAAAGAAACTTAAAAGAAATTAGGAAACCAGGACCAAAGATAATTTTAGAAGTAGTCGGTATAAGCAAATGGGAGGTGGGGAAGAAAAAGAAGAAAAAAAACAGTTGTTCCAATCATTTTTGGAAATATTGTGACATTAAACTGGAAGCTTAAGTATTAAAACAAGCAAACAGATATCTGGAATTGACAATATTGGAGAAAACTGATTTTAGAACCAAAAATACCTAATGAACTTTAATTACTAAAACAAGTAAACAGATACCTAATGAATTTTAATGCCACTTCGTCAGACCAACCACTTTTACAGACTCGTCCAAAAGATGCCAAATGACATCAACAGAGATGTCACAGCAGAAGAATACAAAACAGAATACAACAAAATTATTGAAATAGCACAAAATATGACTCCCAAATCATTAGTAGACAAAAAAGTGAGCTTAGCAAAAAAAAAGAAGAAGCTAATTGATGGAAATTAATCATTTCTCCACACTAGCCGTATATAGGCTAAGACATTTTATGGATAGAGTCACTATCCATAAAATGTCTTAGCCTATATACGGCTAGTGTGGAGAAATGATTAATTTCCATCAATTAACTAAAATAATAAGAGTTAAATGATGAAGCCTGGGACTTAAGTACTTACAATAGTAAGTCGCCACAAACGGTGTATCTCGGATGCGAGAGCCCGTAGTGGTCCACCGGGGAAACATACAAGTCAACTGGAGAATTTAATGTCAGGGCGGCACGTTGACCATGGTAGCTCAAAGGTTAAGAGCGACTGGACGGAAACCAGGAGATCCGTGGTTCAAATCCCGGCCATGGCATTGAATTTTTCATGTTGACTCTATCCATAAAATGTCTTAGCCTATATACGGCTAGTGTGGAGAAATGATTAATTTCCATCAATTAACTAAAATAATAAGAGTTAAATGATGAAGCCTGAGACTAAGTACTTACAATAGTAAGTCGCCACAAACGGTGTATCTCGGATGCGAGAGCCCGTAGTGGTCCACCGGGGAAACATACAAGTCAACTGGAGAATTTAATGTCAGGGCGGCACGTTGACCATGGTAGCTCAAAGGTTAAGAGCGACTGGACGGAAACCAGGAGATCCGTGGTTCAAATCCCGGCCATGGCATTGAATTTTTCATGTTGACTCTATCCATAAAAAGAAGAAGCTATTAAAGGAAACCACAACCCTCCCAGCTACAGAAACTAATATGATTTTCAAAAAGTCTTCAAAAAACAAAACATTCAACTAACACCAGTCAACCATTTCTCCTTAAAAAACCTAATTTACTCAAACATCAAAGATGCCATTCCATCTAACAAAAAAATATGGTATATATAAAATTGAATGCAGTGACTGTGGTCAAATTTATATTGGAAAAACCAAAAGAAATTTAGAAACAAGAGCAAAGGAACACTTTAGGAACATAAAATGTAAACAATTAGAAAAATCAGCAGTTGCCACGCATTTTTGGGGGAAAAAACCACAACATAAATCCATAACCAAAACTACTAAAACATACATCAGGAAAACAAGAACTGTCCACATGGGAACAAATCTTCATTTCAAAAAATAGGAACAAAGTATTCAATTTCGACATCCCCCAGAAAGATTTGTTCAGCAAGTTCCTTGAACCGCCACCAGAGGACACCTATGACAAAATATCGTCAACTACACCAATGAGAACCAGTCGATGGCCGGTTGAGGATGGAGGCAAAGTCTCTGAAACATGTTCCGGAAAAATTTAAAAGTAAGTGTTGTTTAGTGTCATTAATCGACTCCCTTTAAATTTAATAAACAGAGACTATGTTGCCGCTAGTAGTTGGTCAAGTGAAGGTAATAAAAGATGACTCACTCCTAAAGTTGCATCCTGAGAAAGGATAAGAGAACTGCTGGACATAAAAAATTACAATATGTTTAATTTGTTAGCAGCAATTCAACTTTCAGCAATAGCTATAAAAATTAAGTTGAAAATTGCCTTCTTACCCTCTTTTCTGGGAATAATTTACCCATGAATACCTTCCCACCCCTTTTAATAAATTGCAAATGTATTACTTACTATTACATACAATAGTACTAGCAATAACATAAGATGCTTCCTTAATATAAAACTGAACAGTTTTGAAGAAGACTTACAAATTTCACCTTGAGAGTAATAAAAAATTAAAATTGGGAATAAAGTGAAAAAATGAAACTATTAACAGTAAAACAATACATTAATCACACCAAAGCTTCACTTATATTTTTATAATTACATATTTAAAAATCAGGATAAATATTTAAAAATATAATCAAATGTTATTGTTTTGAGAATAGAAATATCAAATAAACATATACACAAATGTGTATCTCGAATGCGAGAGCCCCTAGTGGTTTACCAGGGAAATATTTAAGTCAAATGGAGAATTTAATGTCATGATGGCACGTTGGCCATAGTAGCTCAATGGGTAAGAGCGACTGGATGGAAACCAGGAGATCCGTGGTTCAAATCCCAGCCATGGCATTGAATTTTTGTTGACTCTATCAAAAACCTTAGCCTATATACGGCTAGTGTGAAGAAATCATTAATTTCCATAAATTAACTAAAATATAAATATTTTTTACTATCTTTTGATCTTTTAAGCTCAGTGGTTAAGAGCGACCGGAAGGAGACTGGCAGATACATGGTTCAAATCCCGTCCATGGCATTTTTCAGTTTGACTGTATTATCTAATTCTGTTTAAAATGTATATTAGAACCAGTAATTTAAGTTTGCAATGTGTTTATATCCTTTATTATATTCTTCTTTATTAAGAATGTTTTAACTATAAATTAAAATAACAAATTTAGATTAAAAAGGGTTAAAACTTTTTTATGTAGTTATTACAATGAGTTTTTTCTATAAATATCAAAATTCAATATCTTGTTATTTATATCTAGGAAACATAGCAACCATTGTTTTCAATTTTTAAAAGTTTTAAAGCATCATTTATATGTTTATCAGAAACAATAACAAATATATCATCCTCATATCTATTCCAAAATTTTAAAATCAATGGAAATATTTTAAAAGAAGCTCATGAAAAGGTCAGCAAGAAGTGTTAAAAGTGGACTACCCATTGCTTAGCTAAAAGTTTATTTGAAAAATATTGCATCAAAGATTTGTTAAGCTTAACAAAATAATTCATTAAATTCTATAAACTGAACCATTTAAAAAAAAAAATCAAAAGTTTTTCCCTACGAATGTTAAGAAATAAAGCAGTTACACCAAAATTTAAGTTTATCATTAGAAAACCAAAACACTGTTGATATTTTCTGCTAATTAAAAATAATTTTTAATACTTACTCTGAAACTTATCAAACTGTACAAAATTTATCTAACCGTTTAGATAAATTTACACAAGTCTTATATTATTTCCAGGTTATGAATTCTGGGAATATTCTAGGTAAAACTGATTCACTAACTGTTTTTATTTTATTAGGTGTAATTTTCACTTCATTAAGAGTTTTATTAAAAGTTACAATCCATGATTTTCATGGACCACTATTATTATTATATTAAATCTTTACCTCAAAGTAAAATTTTTTATTCTGTTAATACAATCCAATTCATCCACAATTTTCCAATTACCTTTTCAACTGTTATATAAATTACATCTTTTTCATTCAATAATTTAATAACCTTTTTATTGAAGTAATGAGTTGGTATTCAAACACAACATCACTTAAAATATCCTTACTTGAACAATTGTTTCGGAGACCGGCTCGTCCCCATCATCAGCAACTATCCAACTGGTTGGATCCGTGGTTTCTTGAAGTGAGCTGGCTGCTTGAGGCGACATCTGTTGATTGTTGATTGTTGATTATTTGCTTTAGTGTAGTTTTTACTCTAATTTTGCATGATTTTACTGGTTTTCATTTTAATCAAAGATTTATCAGTTTCATTTAATCCTGGCATGCAATTTCAATACCTGCAACATAATTTTTGTAAAATGATTTTTGAAAAATCTAAATCTAATGTAGCTTTATTTAGAAAATTGAGTTTTAGAAATATTAAATATAAACAAACCGATAAATCAGCTGTGGGGTATGAGTTTTGTAATTTAATTATGAAATAAATCCAGAAATTAGATTATTAAAGAAATTAAATGAATTCATAGATTAAATGGTTTGGAGAAAAGTATTTATTCTGAAAATAAGGATCGCTTAATCAATTTTGAAATACTGCCAAGTGATTCTGTCAATCAATCTGTATTACTTTCTAAAGTTAGCTGTATAATAAGAATCGATCCACCATCACCTTGTGACAGCAACTGTAACAATAAAACAAACTTTCACCAAGTTCATGATGCAATTGAAAGATCTGCAAAATAGGTTTGGAGAATATACATAATTATAAAGGATAACTGAAGCTTTAGTTACTAATATTATAATTTGTTTGTTTAAATTGTGGCTTATCTAAATGGCACTGGAGGAACTGATATTGGTATACATATATTTATTTACATCCTTTAATGGGGTAGGTCATATCTGACGTGAATTGATGAAAGCTTTACTTAATTTGCGTTAAATTTTTCTTGAGAATGGAATAAAGTACATCACCATAATTGAAATGTTCGTATGGCTTTTGGCAAATCAGCTATGAGTAAGACAAGAGTTTATGAATGATTTAAAACTTTTAAAGGATATCGAATGATCTCTCACATCAGTTACTGATGACATTGTGGAAGAACTACAGAAAATAGTTAAGGAAACTCCTGAATCACCACCAGAGAAATTAACCAGAACTGTGGCGAAACCACTCACGAAAATTGCATTAAAATAATACTCCTGCTTACACCTCAATGCTTGTTCATGATATTTTGGCAAAAAACAAAACCTTTATGTTGTCTTAGACATTTTAATCACTAGACTGGAACTTCTTTCTGTTCTTGAGGCTGAACAGAAACTTGCCACCATTGATGAGATAAAACAGAATCGATGAAGGAGCTGCACACCTAACAAAAAGTGAGTTCAAGAAGGGCTTCAAAGATTGGAAAAAGCACTGGTACAAGTGTATTATCTCTAAGGGGGATTAGTTTGAATTGGTCAAAAAAGATATTTGTGAGTAAAGAGATTCTTTACGAAACATAAAATATTCCCAATATTTTAAATTGTATATAATGAAGATAACTTTATCAGAAATAACCCTTATTGATGGCAAACTTAAGTGTAAGCCTTTGCTTCATGGCATTTGTACAATTTTCAAACAATCCAAAGCTAAGAATAATCACACATGATTTGGACTAAGTTGTTAAATGATTAGTCAGATATACATGTAAACTAAGACTAGCCTGGATGAAATAGCTGCCTCAGTTGTTTGATTGTTTTTAAAGTATTTTAGCATGCTAAAATCAAATTCAAAGCCAGAAAGTTTCTATCATGTACCACTTTTTTGTTATCTTTTTCTTATACTTATTTAAATTGCAATAATTTAATATATGTAGTTTTCTTAATGTGTATGGAGTATATCGAGATTTAACTGTATTGGAACACTACAGTGAAGCGAAATAATTATTAATTTATAGATGAGTTGTATTTATTACACATCAGCTTCACTTACATACCTATTTTGAGCCTTTAAGAGCCAAAGATGCAAATGATGGTTTGCGAAACATGTCCTCAAAATAGGTACGTAAGTGAAGCCGATGTGTAATAAATACGACTCATCTATAAATTAATAAGTATGGAGTATGATATAATGAAGCACAAAATTATACTAATTGAATTAGTTGAACTAGTGTTCATGCTCTATATATTGCTAGTCTACTGAACTCCTTAGAAGAGATTGGGGGCATCTCAGTTGTTCTACTGTGCTTTTTAGAATATAAAGAGCAATTATATTCAATACTTTTAAAGTATTCACAGAAAAACTAAGGACACGGATGTTTTTAGCAGATAAGATGCAAGCTCATAAAGCAGAATAAAGTAATTCTGTAACTATATTTATGGGTCATAGGAATGTCACCCACTCCTTATATCATCTTATCTTTGTAAGCACTTACTTAACTCATTTCATTACAGTCATCACAAGTATCTTCTTTCACTGTAGTCTTGTTTCATCTGGTAATGAAACAATATAAGCTGAAAGCTTTATTATGAAGTAGAATGTTTTAAGTTGAGTATGAAAGTATTAACAATATGAAATTGAGGATGTACAAATAATCCAGATCACTTTTGTTATATACATGGCAAATACACATTACCTAAACAGAGATTCAATATCACAGATTTTGTGAAAAAGTCATATCTTATTTTGGAATCAAACTTGGAGACCAAAGTAAACCTTGAGCACCACACAAATTATATAGAGTATGCCCTGAAAAACTCACTGGATCAATGCCATCTTTTGGAGTACCTATGGTTTGGAGAGAGCAGTCAAACCATAGTGAGTGCTACTTCTGTGTGTGACTTGAAAGAGTAAAATTCTACAAATAAAAACAAAATTTAAGTATTCATTTGTTTGATCAGTACCAATGCCTGTGTGACCAGAAACTACTTAGCAATTTTCATTGAAGTTTAATGCAACAATGAGGGAAATTGACATAAATGACAGTGACTATCTACTGAAATTAGATGCTGCACAGCATGGATGTTTTAACTAGAGTGAACTAAACAACTTGTGAATCTTGCCAGCCCTAGGAGATTTAGCTTAGTTGTTAGGTTTTACATTTTAAAAAGGATTGTGGTGCCTAGGAACATCAGTCTATTGGTATCTTTATTTGTTTATTTATTTTAACTAAGTTTCTTACAAATAAAAACACAAGGAATATGGTTAAGTGTTCAGTCCAGGCTGTTAACTTATCATATTCATATATGACTTCTACTGGCTGCACATTAATTTCCCTTATCATTATATCTTGTTCACTTATCTTTTTAATGACCAATTCCATTTCTGTTTAACTTTGCATAAAAGTTTCCCAGCTCTAATTTTAATTAATGCAGCTTTTCTATCCATTTTGACCCATTTCTCATTTACAAAATTCTTTACTCCATAACTCAGTCCATTCACACTATGTGCTATATTTTCTTTTCTCCCACCTATTGGGCACTTTTTTTGTTTGGAAAACCTTTCAATCTCCATACACCTGCTGTCACCCGTGCTATACCTACCCTCTCTTTGTTCTTTATTTAGTTTGGCTTTATATTCTTCAATTTCCCATACATTTTTTATTGTAATGTACAATTCTAATGATTGATTGATTGATCTTTTTCCATCTATATCAGCAAACAATGTTTCCATCTTCAAACCATCTTCTGTCTCCTAACTCCTTTCCAAAAACCCTTTACATGGTTTTCCCTCATTCTCCAAATTTCTCCCAGACCACTGCTTCCCAGGTTATGTTGTGTACTATAGCACAATCTATTGCCTTTTAAAACCTTTTCTTGATATTCTAAGCATTGCCTTAGCAGATTCTTTTTCATCTAAATTTAAAATTTAAGTGCTGTCTGTATAGAAATTTTGTATAATGCATCCACAACTTCCCACCCACCCTCCAGTCCCCAAACTTCACGATATAAATATAACATTTTTGCTTCCACTACCATGTTATATATATATATATATATATATATATATATATATATATATATATATATATATAAACCACCTGACACCATCTAATGTTCTATATTTACACCCTAACTGTTGCCAATGCTCTTTTCCCTTTTGCAAAAACTAACTTGTTCTGTTTCTTCAATTTCTACCCCCATCCATTTTAACACCTAAATGTGTATGATTTCTAACCACATTGTGTTCTTGGTTTGTTCGATCCCAGGTGAGATTTGTGGTGGACAACACGGCGCTGGGGCGGGTTTTCTCCAGGACCTCCGGTTTCCCCCGCCATCTCATTCCACCGGTGCTCCATCTTCATCTCATGTATCATCAGTGTCACCGCCTGCGGTGCCGTATGTAGTAAAAGCGGGCATTGAACACTACATATTTCATTTTCTTGGTTTTCTTTCTTCCTGTTTTCAAATTTACTCAGTTTTCCCCCTTTTTTAAACCCTTTCTTCGATATAGACATCTATAGACATCATGTGCGTACATGCATTTAATGTTTCTTTTAATCTATCTCTTTTACAATAAATATAAATAAATTCAATAAGAGATAAAAGCTTACTTTTAAAAATGTCTCTTTTTACTGGTACACCTCAAAACATAAATAAGCACACATGGGCACATCTCCACATTCACAGCAAATCATACTGGCTTACTTTCAAACTCCTTTTTTTTGTGACATACAAGACATTTTCAAAATGGATTCAACTTTTTTGATGTGGTTGGTCCTTTTAGGAAAGTTTATCCTTCAAGTCAGAGAAGTGCTGAGTTATTGACCATAAGGTGTCGTGCGGATCTTGTTAACCCCAAGTCTTTTCAGTACCCCCTTCATTAGGTGAGACTCAAAATTGGTGCCCTGGTCGCTGTGGAGCTCTAACGGGACCGCAAAATGACAGAACAGTTGATCCACGAGGCAGTCTGCAATCGTCTTTGCCTCCTGGTTCGGGATGGCATATACCTTCGGCCACTTGGTGAAGTAGTCCACGGTTACCATCAGGTCCTTTTTGCCTCGGTCGGACACTGGGAATAGTCCAGCTATGTCGACAGCAATGCGTTCGAAGGGCGCTCCGACGTTATACTGCTGCATGCGACCCCGGTTCCTAGTTTGGGGCCCGCGACTCGCCGCGCACACGTAAGATTGACGACACCATCTCTCAGCGTCTGCTCGGAGCCTCATTCAATAGTAGCGCTGTCGGAGTTTGTCGATCGTTCGGTTTGCTCCCAGGTGTCCTGAAGTACCGGCGTGCACTTCCACCAAGACTTCCGAGATCTTACTCCGGGGAAGTACCAACTGCTCTCTCTGCATCTTCCCATCGGGCAATTCCCATACCCGGAACACCACGCCCTCTTTGGTATTCAGCGAGTCCCACTGGGCCCACTACGACTTACACACAGCGCTTCTAGGTGCGATGTCCTCCCAGGTTGGTTTTGTCAATGCCTCCACTTCTCTCAAGAGTGGCCCGAAGTCGGCATCCGCCAGCTGCTCCGTCCTCAGGCCTGCGCTATCCCAACCGTCCGCAGGCACTGCCGTGACATCTGTGGCAGCTGCGGCACGCTCCTCTTCCACTCTGGTGCATTGACCGCACTTTTCTGGGCAGGGTCTTCAGGTCATGGCGTCTGCGTTGGCGTGGCTCTTGCCTCTACGATGTTCGGAGGTGAAATCGTACTCCTGCCTCTGGACCCAACGGGCAGGTTTCTAAAGCTCAGTAGCCAGGTTAGGGCGGAGTGGCCAGTTCGCAGGTGGAATGGCGGACCGTACAGGTACTTGTGGATGTGCTCCAAGGTCTTTACTACCGCCAGCAGCTCCCGCCGGGTGACGCAGTAGTTCTTGTTTGCCTTGGATAGCTTCTTGCTGTAGTAGGTTATCACTCGCTCGTGGCAATGATGCAATGATCGCTGGCGTCGGTGTCCACAATGAAAGCGCCGCATGGCTGTGGGAATCCCAAAATAGGAGCACTACAAAGTGTCTTCTTGGCTCCTGGAAAACGACTTCTGCGTCCTCCGTCCACACATAAGGCCGGTGTATGTTGGAGAATCCCTTTATGAAAAGGCGATAATAACTGCACAGTCCCAGAAAACTGCGCAATTCTCGCTTATCTTTTGGGCGAGGCCAATCTCTCACGGCCTGTGTCGTCTCCGCGTCTGTGGCCACTCCGGTTGGTGAGACTATGTGGCCCTTGTAGTTGACTTCCTTGCGAAAGAGCTGGCACTTCTTCGCGTTCAGCTTCAGGTGGCCGCCTGCAGTCTCTGTAGCACCATGCTCAGGTTGTCAGGATGGTCTTCGAAGGTGTTGCCGACGATGATGCCGTCTAGGTGTAGCAGGCAGGTATCGTAAGTCAATCCTCATCGCTGACATCATGAGGCGTTGGAAATTGGCTGGTGCGTTGTAAAGACTAAAGGGCATAATTGTGAACTGTCATAGCCCTTGGCCTGACAGAATGCGGGTTTCTCCTTGTCTCTCGGGTCTAGAGCCACCTGCCAGTAATCCGACTTCAGGTCCAGGATCGAGAACCACTGCGCACCAGCAAGCGTGTCCAGGGTGTCGTCAATCCGGGGTAAGGGAAAACAGTCCTTCCTTACAGCTTTCAGCTTCCTGTAGTCCACGCAGAAGCGTAGCTCGCCGTTCTTTTTCGTCACCAGAACTACAGGGAACACCAAGGGCTGTCAGACTCTTCAATCACTCCCTTGGATCTCATGTCCTCCAGCATATATCGTACCGCCGCTTGTTTTACCAGCAGAACGCGTCGGGTTTTTGCCGAATAGACCGGGCGTCTCTGGTGTCGATGCGGTGAAGCACTCATCCCATGCGGCCGTAGTTCCTTTTGCCTTGGCTGAAGATGCGCTGGTATCGTCCCAGCAGTTGTCCAACCTTCTCGAGCTGTTCCGCGTTCAGGTGGTCGGCCGCCCTCTCCAATAAGCCTTCCAGACGGGGCCCCAGGTGTTGCGTCGACGTCGGCTCCTGTGGCTTGTCGATTGCGGTTACGCTGACCACGGGCTCGCACGTTCACCGCTCCGTTCCGGCCTGGACGTCGTGATCGGTATCCGCTAGGTTAAGCAGCCTCACTGGCACCTCCTCTCGGCACGGCAACAATGTTCTGGCTACACATAGTCCGTGCACAGGCGTCTTCTGGTCCAACATCATGTTCTTCGTTCGCTATCCTTTCAGTCGCGCCGTCACCACCACCTCCTTTCTCGCGGGGACAACCACGTCTTCCTTCAAGATGACCCTGCAGATTCCATGGCGCTCTTCCGGTTGCCGAAGTATGATCTCTTCTCCGTTAAGCCGCAGGAACTTCCTGCCTTCATCGACCGTCGCCATGAGGCGACGGCATCAATGACATCCAATCCCAGTATCACCCCAGCCACCTTCGCGACGAACACCGGCAGACGCACGGCACTCCGTCCCAAGGTCAACTTCAGCAGGGCCTCCTTTTCCACAGGCAAGGTGTCACCCGATGCCATCACTACCTGGTATGTCGGCTCGACTTCCTCGACGGCAAACCCTTGGCCACGTCAGGTCTGATGATGGTCACGGCTGCCCCGGTGTCTACGAGCACGCGGCACGGCTTCCCTCTCACCCAACCGTCCGCGATGAGGCTGTCATCCATACGCCGGCTGACGGCGCGCAGTGTCACTCGAGAGGATGGTGGTGATGGCGCCGAGGTGCTCCTCGCCACGTCGGGCCTTACTCGTTCTTCCGGCTGCTCTTTCTGGTGTTGGTCATCTTCGCGGTCATCGTCACGGTCAAGTTGCTATTTGCAGCTTCTGTCTTCATTGTTAATTCGGCCTTCATTTCTTCCATCTTCTCGATGATGTCGTTATCCCACTTCCTGACACCAATTGTAACTTTGTGGGTTCGTAGAATTAAAAGTCTGAGTTGCAGATATTCCAAATGTTCTTTATTTCTGTAGAAATACACTGTTCAATTCTCAAGTAACAACATTACGTCACATACACAATCACAACCTACCACACAAACAGTGTTCTGATTACATCAGCTCTCGTTACAACACTCTACAACTGTTTACTCCTTACTGTGTTTAGTACTGTTTACGACTCTTTGCGACTGGCTCTTGGTGAGTTGTCGCCTTCTTAAATACCTCATTGATAAATTCTAGATATTTCCGGAACAATAAAGAAACCGAAAAATCTCTATCAATCAAGATGTCACCAGAAATTTCCATTTATCTCAGTGTGTTTGTTTCGGCAAACCTTTATCTCGCGCTATCTTTAACTGCTTATGCAAGCTCTTTATTACCGTGAAACACTGTCTGTTATCTATTTGCGCCAAAACTTTTATGCCCATTGCCACGACAGTATGTATATTTTCTCTGCAAAGTTTTATTACTGATTGGGGTAAGAGAGTTATTTGTCTGCATTTGTGTTAAGACTACTAAATTTACTGATTCCTGCAGTAAAATTTTCCATAGAAAAAGAGCGAAAAACAACAAAATCCCTTTCTTAGACTTGAAACTAAACATAAAACATATAAAACTAGGATTTGACATATGTAGGAAAGAAACACAGAAAAAAGTTCATAAAATCAGATGGATATAACCTGAGACAAGACAAAAAGATAACAGCATGCTGTTAACATTTAACTTATAGGCTGGTTAATGTCCCCTTAAACAAGATGGAATATATCAGAGTACAATCTCGTAATTCACATTGCACAATATAATGGATTCACTATTGAATTGCTCAAAAAGAAAATTTATAAATTCAAAAGACAAGAGAGATGCAGACAAATTCACATACTATATGTGGGCATTTTCTTGAGCGCTGGATTTACAGTGTGATGCAGGTAGAGGGAAAGAAGAGAGCATTAACACACTTTTGTTTTTGTAGTGTGGTCAACCTAGAAAAACACAGTTCAGCCAAATTTTGGTAAGATAAGCGAAGATATGCGCCGAAGGTGTGAGATATGTGGACATACAATAAATTGAACTCCTTCCGATAAGCTGTATATGCTTACATATTTACTATGCTATGAAACATAAAAATAGAAAAAAAAAAATATTATGACAGCTATAAACACTCGCTCACTCGCTTTGTGATTGTTCAATTTGCAAGTCTGTTGCGTCATTTAATTGCTGGTATCCTGGGAAGTGTTGATGATAATTTCATCAATTGTATTTCTATTACTCCATTGTTTTTCCAATATTGCAGTTTCAGATCTTGGACCTTCTTGCAGTATCCTTCCCAATCCGTTGCTTGTATAGCAAGTTTCTGCAGACTTGAGGCCCTCCAATTAACATTGCATCCTCTGAAAACATTCTTTACTTTTTCCTATGTCAGTTCAATTGCATACAAATCACAGTTATATGGAGGTAGACGAATAATAATGTGACCCCTTAGAGACATAACATCCACATTTCTTCTGTTACATTTGTGGTAAACTGGTTAGTTAATAATTAACCTCAAAATGAAATAACACATGTGTGAAAGCTTAGCATATTAGCCACTAGATGTCAGAGTGTATAGTGCATTTCATGTTTCAAAGTTGTCATCTATGTTTATGGAATTAGGCGAAACCTGCCAAATGATGACGGCCTAAACGCTCAGGTAATCTTACGCATATAGTACCATCCCAGAGCTACATACCTTTTCCAAAAAGTCTTCACAGAACACAACATTACTTTTGTCCCACAGAACAAATTTAGTGTACATAACTTTTGAAATCACATGATACAAAAGAGAAACCCACAAGAAAAACTCCAAGAACAAAGAAATAGACAAATTGGCAGTAGTGTACTATTTTTTTTTAATGATAATCGCAATATAGAACAAGAAATTCATTTATTAAACGGTGTTCAGTGTGCAACTGCATTAACCATGTGAGAAAAGATATTCATAAAAAAATATGAAGGAAAAACTTATATTTTGACACCACCTTTGAAGAGAGTCCATACTTTAAGTTCATCAAGATACCAACACAGATACCCCTATCACCTCCAAGGAGTTCAACAAATCAAAATTCAACAGTTGACATTAGCTGAGGAAGTTAGGAAGGTCCTAATGAAACGTGTTCTAGGTAAACACTAGCAATATGTGGAGCATCAAGTATTAGTTCAACTTAAAATTATGTTAATGAGCATTCAAGATTTATTTTCTGTTTTCTCATCCAGATTATTTCCCCAAAAATATAAGCTTTTTGAGCAAAGAGCAGGGGAATAATTTCACAAGGATATACAGGAGTTTGAAAGGAGGTATCAGGAATGCTGGAGCATCAATATGCTTGCTGATTACTGCTGGTTGATAAACTGTGAAATACCTGAAGAGATCTATATACATAAACACGAACTGGAGAACTTTCTGAGCTTAAGTAAAAAATGGTGTAATTCTTTGTGTGATAAAATGTGCTGATTTGTATCTCCAATAGTTAAGTAAATAAGACAACCCAATGTAAAAAATGCCAGTGACATGAATGAACAACCATGTACACAATTTCAGGAAGCTTATTCTTTAACTATGTTGTTTGTTATTAAGGTTACAGAGTGATACAATACCTATAAAGTACTTTGCAAAACAATCTGACATGATAAAAGTAAACAGATTGAAAATTTGGATTCAGCCTTTCAACATTATATAACATAACATTCTTTAGTTTAAGCAACAAACATCAACAAACTGGCCAGTTGGAAAGAGATTGAAAATGGAGGCGAGTGCCTTTGAACCTAGTCTCTCATTAATATAAAAAAGTAAGTGACATGTATCAATAAACCAACTAAAAATAGTTTTTGCGATTAATTTTGACATCACTGTTATATTTACTATTTATAAAACACATAAAAATAGAAAACAAATATTATGACAGCTATAAATACTCACTCATTAACTTTGTGATTCTTTGATTTCTGATCCACTGCGTCGGTTTCATCACTAGTATCCTCTGATGTGTTGATGATAATTTCATCAATTGCATTTTCTATTACACCATCATTTCTCCAATATTTCATTTCTAGCTCTTGGACCTTCTTGCAGTATCCTTCCCAATCCTTTGCAGTTACAGAAGAGATATTTTTTGTTTTGTTGCAATTTACGTCCTCCGTTGTCATATCGGACGGTGAATGAAATTGGTGAAATGATGCTCAAATGAGCCCGGGGTCCATGGAGCTTAGAGTTACCCGACATTCGTCTTTCAGGATAACGGAAAACCCCGGACAAATCCTTATCCAGGTAGCTCACCCTGACCGAGATTCAAACTCGGGACCTCTTGAACGTGAGGCAGACATGCTACCATCTACGCTACCGAGACGGGCACAGAAGAGGATGATTCTATAGCAAGTTTCTGCAGATTTGTGGCTGACATATCACCAGTAATGTTGTTGTATTCAAATGCTAGGCTTTGGCAATGAAGCCATTAGCTCTCTTGCTCTCCAATATTTCTGTGTAGTGGGTCCGGCAGGTAGAGCTTCACAGGTTAAAAGATGTTCTTCAGTCATTTCCTCTTCTTTGTTGCACAGAGGACAATTTGGACTTGTATAAATTCCTATTCTGTGTAAGTGTTTGGCCAAATAATCATGTTCCGTAAGTAATCTAAAATTTGCTACTGCAGCTTTACGTGGGATTTCTGGAATAATTTCTGGATTTTTAATTAAAATGTTCCATTTTTTATCTTTGGCTTTGTTAGATATTGATTGGTTTTGTTTGTTTTTATATTTGCTTTTGATTTATCTTTTTATGGATGTAAAGGGTAAGTTTTTACTTTTGTTCTGAATTAAATTTGCACCTTTTTTGGCAAGGAAATCAGCTGATTCATTTCCAGCAATTGCACAATGTGCAGGTATCCACTGTAATATAATTCTTTTCTGTAGTTTCTGAAGTTGTTGGATCATTTTGTGACATTCTTTAATTTGGATTGACTTCATTTTATATGAACTTATTGCACATAATGCTGCTTTAGAATCAGAAAGTATGACAGCATTTTTGAATTTATCTATTCTGTATAGGTGTTGGAGTGAAATATGAATAGCCGTTACTTCTGCACAACACTTCTGTGTTGTGTGGTATCCTGCTGGTTGAAAGAATGAGAACAGTGCACACTTAATTCCTGCTCCTGAGTTGTTGTCCAAGTTAGATCCATTTGTGCAGATACCCAACCTTCAGGTGGGTATCTATTGTTCACAGTTTCTAATGCTAGTGCTTTTAGTACAGGTTTGGAAGTTTCAGATTTTGTAACTATTTGTTCTAAATCGAATTGAATATTAATTGGTTCAAAAGTTAGTGGGTTTTCTTTGATTAAAATGTTTTCTTTAGAATTAGGAAGATTCAGATCTGTTTTTAATTCCGTAACTGTGTGTAGGAAACTTGTTTGTGATTTCATCTTGATTGGTTGTAGTAATCTTTTCTCACACTTTGTTGTTTTTAACCGCAACATTTTTTCATGTTGTATTAGTGCCTGCTCCTCTAAAGTTAGGTGTATTGGATAGTTCCAAGTTAAAGCTTGCATTGCCGTGATTGGAGTTGATTTTGCTGCACCGGTTATTAGTCGCAGGGCCTGATTTTGGCATACTTCTAGGTGATTTATGTTAGAACTGTTTGCTGTAATTATTACCTCTGCATTATAAAGAGGTGATGAATGTTTTGTATGTGGTGTTCAGTGTCTCCCGATTACTGCTCCACTTGACTCCAGCTCATCTTTTCAAAATTGAAATTTTTTTTGTTGATTTGTTAACTACTGCTTCAATATGTCTCTAAGATAATTTTGAATAAAAAATTGTTCCTAAATATTTTGTTTCATATGTTTGCTTCAGGTTTGTTTTCTTGAACTGCAGATTTAGTTTAGGGATTTTCTTTTTTAAGCTAAATATTTGGAATGTTGTTTTGTCAGTATTTATTTTCATCAAATTGTTGTCAGTCCACTTTTCCAATAGTATCAGAGCCTTTTCCATTGAAGTTTTGGATTTCTCTATTTGTGGGGAAGATGTCCACATGATCATGTCATCTGCAAAAAGTGCTGTCTTTATTTCTGTGTTTGATACAGCCACGGGAAGATCATTGATGTAGATGTTGAACAAGGTTGTACTCAGTACTGCACCTTGTGGTAGGCCCATTTTTATTTATCAGAATTTGGATGTACTGTCATTGTATTTTGTAGCACAGAAACTTTGAGAGAGAAAGGGAGTGATCCAATTTAACATGTTATCTTGAATGCCTAGTTTTGAAAGTTTCTCAAGAAGTTTATGCCTCCATACTGAATTGTATGCTTTTTCAAAATCAATGAAAACTGACAGTGTATCTTGATTTTTTTTGAAAGATTCTTTGACATCTTGGGATAGTTGAATTGTATTTTCTTTAGTAGATAAGTATTGTCTGAATCCTGTTTGAGCAGTTGTTAATATGTTATTACTTTCTAAAAACCAATTAAGCCTTGCTGAAATCATATGTTCTGCTGTTTTTGCAATAACACTTGTTAAGGAAATTGGTCTATAATTATTTATTTTGTCGGGTGCTTTGTCTTTTTTTAAAATAGGAATAATTATTGCTTTTTTCCACTTTGTAGGTACAGAAGAGGTCCATGATATATTAAATAATTTCAGTAGTACCTTTCTTTCCTTTGATCCTAGGTGTTTCAGAAATTCAGCATGTAGTTTATCTGGTCCAGGAGACTTTTTATTTTTCAACTCATGGATGGCATGATTTAGTTCCCATATGGTGAATTCTTTGCTGAATATATTGTTTGTTTGTTCTGGGCATTTTTACATTTTTTGAGATCTTTTTTAATTTGTCTTTGTTTTCTTTTTGCTTCAGAGGAAAGTTTACGCTGAGAGCTGTAATACTTATTAAAGGCTTCAGAAATAAGAGTATTTTGAAGTAAGTGTTTTCCCATTTAGTTTGAGTGGTTATTTCCTTGTGTCTTTCTGACAATTAATTTTATTTATATATCTGTATACTTTTTTGCATCTTTTCTATAATCAGCTTTTTCAATAAATTCACTGAAAGCTTTTTTTTTTTTTTTTTTTTTTTTTTTTTTTTTTTGGCAATATGAATTTCTTTTTTACATTTTGCTGGCTTTCTTCGCCTTTCCTGTGTATCTGTTGGGTTATTGGACAATTCTGCTTTTTTCCTTGCTATGTCCCTTTCTTCTTTTAACTTTGATAGTTCTGTATTCTAAAAGGGTTTGTAATTTTTAGTTTTTCCTTGGGATCCATTTTTTTTTGTTGCTTCAAGAATTATATTTGTTATTATTAAATTTTAGATGAGTCGCATTTTTTAACACATCTGCTTCACTTTCGTACCTATTTTGAGGACATGTTTCGCAAATCTTCGCTTGCATCTACGGCTCTTGTGCGACTCCATAAAAGTTGGTTGGATCTAACTTTCGCGTGTTCCTCTTGACTTAACGTCACTTCAATATATCGAGATTCAACTGTATTGGAACACCACAGTGAAGCGAAAAATTATTAAATTTTAGATGAGTCGCATTTTTTAACACATCTGCTTCACTTTCGTACCTATTTTGAGGACATGTTTCGCAAATCTTCGCTTGCATCTACGGCTCTTGTGCGACTTATAAAAGTTGGTTGGATCTAACTTTCGCGTGTTCCTCTTGACTTAACGTCACTTCAATATATCGAGATTCAACTGTATTGGAACACCACAGTGAAGCGAAAAATTATTAAATTTTAGATGAGTCGCATTTTTTAACACATCTGCTTCACTTTCGTACCTATTTTGAGGACATGTTTCGCAAATCTTCGCTTGCATCTACGGCTCTTGTGCGACTCCATAAAAGTTGGTTGGATCTAACTTTCGCGTGTTCCTCTTGACTTAACGTCACTTCAATATATCGAGATTCAACTGTATTGGAACACCACAGTGAAGCGAAAAATTATTAAATTTTAGATGAGTCGCATTTTTTAACACATCTGCTTCACTTTCGTACCTATTTTGAGGACATGTTTCGCAAATCTTCGCTTGCATCTACGGCTCTTGTGCGACTTATAAAAGTTGGTTGGATCTAACTTTCGCGTGTTCCTCTTGACTTAACGTCACTTCAATATATCGAGATTCAACTGTATTGGAACACCACAGTGAAGCGAAAAATTATTAAATTTTAGATGAGTCGCATTTTTTAACACATCTGCTTCACTTTCGTACCTATTTTGAGGACATGTTTCGCAAATCTTCGCTTGCATCTACGGCTCTTGTGCGACTTATAAAAGTTGGTTGGATCTAACTTTCGCGTGTTCCTCTTGACTTAACGTCACTTCAATATATCGAGATTCAACTGTATTGGAACACCACAGTGAAGCGAAAAATTATTAAATTTTAGATGAGTCGCATTTTTTAACACATCTGCTTCACTTTCGTACCTATTTTGAGGACATGTTTCGCAAATCTTCGCTTGCATCTACGGCTCTTGTGCGACTCGCACAAGAGCCGTAGATGCAAGCGAAGATTTGCGAAACATGTCCTCAAAATAGGTACGAAAGTGAAGCAGATGTGTTAAAAAATGCGACTCATCTAAAATTTAATAATTTTTCGCTTCACTGTGGTGTTCCAATACAGTTGAATCTCGATATATTTGTTATTGTTTTATTGAGTTTATCTACAGATGCTTCATGTTGAGCGGAGTAAAGATTTTGTTCAGTTTCCTCAGTAAATTTTGTCCAATTTGCTTTTCTAAAATTCCAAGAGTATTTCAACTTTGGCCTGCTAATATTTTGTTTGTCATGAAGTATTATGGATGCAATAACTGCTCTATGATCAGATCCTATGTCTTCAATGATTTCACGTGTTGTCCTATCTTTTAAATCTGAAGATACAAATATCAGGTCTGGATTAGTGCATTGGCCATTATAGTGTAGGTATGTGGGGCAATCCCCATTCTTGTAGATAAGATCTAAAGTGTTAGAATTTAATAAATCTTCAATAGTTTTGCCACAGGCTTTGTAGTCTTTGTATCCCCATTTTGGTGAAAGACCATTGAAATCACCAATCAAAATTGTTTTAGGGTGTATATTTATTATATTCAGACAAGGATTGTTATTTGGTGGATTGTATATACCATATATGGTGTAACGTGAATTTCCTTTCCAGATTTCAATTTGGATAATTTCTATTTTATCTTCTTGCTGCATTTCTTTAAAATAATAAAATAATATCACCAGTAATGTTGCATCCTCTTAAAACATTCTTTATTTTTGCCCATGCCAGTTCAATTGCATTCAGGTCACAGTTATACTGAGGTGGACAAATAATAGTGTGTCCCCTTCGAGAGCCATATCAACATTAAATCTTGCTCCTAGGTTTGCTGGCCTCTATTAAACTGTAGGGTGTAGTTTTCGTCTTATTCATAATTACAGGCAATATCCTTTCTTTCCAACCAACGTATCACTGTTGCTTTCAGGTCATATCTTGTTGGAGTTTTGTCCAACTGTCAAGAGTGATACAGTGCATTATCAATGACCAAAACTGATGACGGTTTAAGGTTAGGGAGAACCTGTGAGCTAAACCATTTTTCAAAATTATGTGAATTCATTTGTTTGTGATTATCCCCTTGTGTTGACCTGGCCACAAATATTAATTGTGCCTCTTTAATAAATCCTCTTCTGGATCCAACACTGGCAACAATTAGTCTTTTAGAGGTACTTTCCCAAGCAGTGACACCCAAAATGTCTTTCTCCTTCTGCCAACATTTCCCAACCGTCATATTATTGTCTATCCAAGATTCATCCAAATAAAATACTTCCCTGTTCATCACAAAAACTATTTGTAGTCGGTTTATTGACACTCGTCACTTACCTTTTTTATATTACTGAGGTTATATAAAAAAAAAAAAATAAGTGACGAGTGTCAATAAACCGACTAAAAATAGTTTTTACGATTGATATTGACGTTACTGTTACTAATTTCTCCAAACACACATAACTAATAGGCTAACAAGTCGTGAGGAATAAGAAATTTGAGGTTAAGGTGTGGAACAAATACCGAAAAAATGTATACAAATAAGGTAGGATTTGGACTTTTATTCCTCAGTAATATAAAAAAGTGATGTGTCAATAAACCGACTACAAATAGTTTTTATGATTAATTTTGATGTCACTGTTACTAATTTAGTAAGAACCTTAAACTTGAATCTTGGAAACAAACTTATGAGATTAATGGAACCAACAACAAATATAATAGCTTTCTTCAATGCTTTAAAACTCAGTTTGAATTTTGCTTCCCATCCAAGTATAAAAAAACATTTAACTTTAAAAAAGACAATTCCTGGCTCACTTTAGGAATTAAAACCTCATGCAGGCACAAAAGAGAACTCTATCAGCAAGTTAGAATCAGTAACAATTTGTATTTAAAAAACTACTACAAAAAATATTGTAAACTTCTAAAGAAGGTAATAATAGCAGCTAAAGTATTGCATTAAACTAATTCAAAACTCAGGCAATAAAATAGAAACCACTTGGAATATAATAAAAAATGTGACACGTAAACACTCATCGGAAAATTGCCCAATAACACTCAATGTTGACAATCATGAAATTGCCAAACCTCTTGAAGTTGCAGAATTGTTTAACAAATTCTTTTTGGATGTAACAAAAAAATTAAATATTAATTATGGAAGTAAAGATGCAGCACTAGAATTTCTAAGATCAAGTTTCACAAACTCTGTACCTACATTTAAAGTCAGTTTAACTACACCTTCCGAAATAAATAAAATTATTGACTCTTTAAAAAGGAAGAATTCTTCCGGTTATGATGAAATAACTACAAAAATCCTAAAATCTTGCTCCTCACAAATTAGCATTCCCCTTATTTATGTAATGAGTCTCTAAAGACTGGTATTTTTCAGGACAGAATGAAATACTCAGTTGTTAAACCTCTTTTCAAAACAGGCGAATGCAATAATGTTTCAATATTTTCAAAAGTTCTTGAAAAAGTAATGTTCACCAGACTGTACAAACACCTTGAATGTAACAACATACTTGTCAGAGATCAGTTTGGATTCAGAAAGGGAATATCGACTAATAATGCAACTTACAAGCTTACACATAAGTGTTGACTGCCTTAAATGATAAAAGACATGTAGGTGGAATTTTTTGTGATCTAGCAAAGGCTTTTGATTGTGTTAATCATGACATTCTTATAGCAAAATTGGAATTCTATGGGCTAAAAACTGAACATTTAAGATGGTTTGTATCATATCTAAATGAAAGAAAACAGTGTTGAAGTAGCTGTCAGTGATATTGGTTATGAAAAACACACTTCGAACTGGAAAGTAGTAACTCATGGAGTACCCCAAGGTTCCGTATTAGGGCCTTTATTATTTCTTATCTATATAAATGACCTCTCACTTTATATAAAGGACATTGCAAGTACAGTTCTTTTCGCTGATGACACTAGTGTCCTGGTGACCAGTACAAATTTAAACGAGTGTATAATTAAAATGAATTATGTTTTGAACTGTACGTCATGCTGGTTTAAAGCAAACAAATTATCTGTGAATCTAGACAAAACAAAAGTGGTCAAATTTATAACCTGTCGTACATCACATACTAAAATAGAAATTGGGATTAATGATATGTTATTAGAAGAAATTGACAGCATAAAATTTCTGGGCCTTCAAGTGGACAGATGTTTAGATTGGAAAGCTCACATAAATTATATCTTACCTAAACTCAGCTCTGCCTGTTATGCTATCCGAGAGCTGGTTAATGTGAGTTCTATTGACACACTTAAATTAGTATATTATGCATACTTTAACTCTATTATGGAATATGGAATATTATTTTGGGGCAACTCAGTAGAAAGTAAAAAAATATTTCTTATGCAAAAGAGGGTTATAAGAATCATTACTAACACCCACACCAGATGCTCCTGTGAAGATCTTTTTACAAGATTGAAGATATTAACGCTTCCTTGCATGTATATATTCTCGATCCTAAAATTCTTTGTATGCAATCCTGCCTTATTTGCAACAAATAATGTAATTCACAAAATAAACACTAGACAAAAGTATAATATCCATTATCCCAGTGCTAAACTTTCTTGCTTTCAGAAAGGTGTGTATAATGAAACTATCAAAATATTTGGCACACTTCCTAATGTTCTTAAAGAAAAAGTTGATAATTTCGGTGCTTTTAAACAAGCTGTTAGAGAGTACCTTTGCTCAAAATCTTTTTATTGTGTACAAGTTTATCTGAATGACAAATTATCCTGATAATGCTTCTGTAGCTCTATAAGTAGTATCTAACTATTCCAATGACAAATCATTACTTATAAATATTTGATGCAAGTTGAAAGTTGTATTTAATAAATAACAAGAATGGTATCCATTGCAAAAAGGTTGAGACATACTGGCATAAGCCAAGTGAAAGCTGGTTTAAAAAGTGTTTCATTTTGTATCATATATAATTATCCTTGCTTTGTTTTCCATATTGTTGTTCATATTGCCTGTGTACTATAATATGTGTCTTATGTTAACTTTTGTACATATATATGCTATTATACTTTATACCTCTGGACATGTTCAATGTTCACAGCCTTTTCTGGCTACAAGTGAACCTACTGAACGCAAATCAATCTAATCTAAATTCCTCCAAACACACATAACTTCCCTGTTCCTTTCTCCTACATTCTTTATCTGTATGAGGAAACGAGTACGCCAGTCAATGAGGTCTGCTGTCTCCAGCAATAACACGCATTTATTTTGCACTTTCTTCTACACAAAGCCCATCGATTTTAAAACTTTATGAAGAGAGGTCACACCCCATCTTAACTGTATTTTTTCTTCCAAGACTGGAATTAACTTATGTATTACAGGAACCACTTTCTGGACTGTGCAGAAATCCTCAGTTGTATCTTGAATGACTCGCTTGTCAAATTCATCAATCTGCAGTTTTCCCTCGAACCCTGGTCCTAAAGAAAAGAGGAAAAAATACTGGTATAGCTTTGGTAATGGAGGGAAATAAAAAGCGATGTAGAAATATACAAGGGCTCAGAGCAAGAGAAAAAGAAAGATAAAAGAGCAAGATATAAGAAAAAGATGGAAGACAAAAAGGAAAGGATTGAAGGGAAAAGAAGAAAGAAAACATAGCTATTAGTTATTACCATACACAGATCACAGCCTTACCTGCTTTTTCCTGGCATTTTCGGAGATTCATTGGGATGAGATGCACAAAACGATTTAATATGCCTGACAGTGCTGACGTTATTTCCTGTGTAAGCAGCAGCTCTTTCTGTGGACTTGCTGAGTGGGAACACTAGCTGGTTGTTATCCTTTCCTATATCGCAAGTTTCTGCAACTTTCGCTATTATTTTGCAGCTATCACTATGCATGATTGTACGTGCATGTTTCCAAGTTGGAGTTCGTTGCTCGGAAGGTACATATAATCATGAGATTGGTGTGTCAGCCATAATTACAAACTGGTTAAGCTATAGTAATTAACCTTGAACTTGCACAAAATGAATGCACACAGAAAACAAAGAGCCCACTTAAAAGCTTAGCATATTAGCCTCTAGATGTCAGTACTAGTGTAGTGTACTAGTATAGCGCATTTCACGTTTCCAAGTTATCTGTGTTTACATAGTTAGGCGAAACCTACAGAAAGAGGACTTGGGAGCCAAACGCTTAACTTATCGTGTACATATAGTAGTTTATTCTTTGTTGTTTTCCTTTACTTATAGTAGTTTATTCTTTGTTGTTTTCCTTTACTTACAGTATTTTAGGCGCTACCACTCTGCAACTTCTAGTCAACATGAACATGTTTTGCTGGTTCTCTGTTTCTCCTCTATTTTGTTTTCCTTAATTGGTGAAAAATAGTGTCTCTGGTTATAGGGCTGATAGTTTTATTTTGGGAATACAATTATATGGTTTCAGTCTCAATCAAGGCATCCACAAATCGTGACCATTCTGCAGATCATTAAATACCACAAATGATACAGCATACAATTTGAAAACTGAAAAAGTCTAGATTCATTAAAAGAGCACTTAAGTTTTCTTGCAAATTACCAGTGGTGTATAATTACAGGCTCCTAAATAATGTCATCAAAAATTCATCACATTCAGCAAGGTGGGACTGGAAGTAATTGGATACGGACTTTTTATTAAGAAAGCAGGATTCATACCCCAAAATCTTGACATGTAATTCAAAATAAGAGAGCAGCTAAGGAATTAAATAAAAGAAAGCAAAGTTTAACATTATCAGCTTTATTTTAAATTCTCAGCTTTCAGTTGTATATTTTTGTCTGGTATAGCACCACAATTCAATACATGCAATTCATACATGCTTCCTACATAAGAAAATTCTGCACAATACAGCAACACTGTACTGATAATCATGGAACAGTCTGTGTTATAATATAGTCAAATCTCTCTGTTTATAAACTTAACAATGGATAAATGTCTAAATATGTTTGTATTTTAGTATTAATAACAAATACAAAGAAAGAAAATAATCTCCTTCACCCATATGTTATTCTAAGGCAGTTGTATTTCCTTTATCAGCAAATGAATAAAGAATAATAAAATAAAAAGGGAAAATCCCAAATTTCAAATCAATTATATCATTGCAAAACACAAAAATAATGAAATCCTGTAGTACAGGAGACAAGACACTTGTGTTAAACTGCAACCTTTTATATTAACCCCCCTTCCCTATATTTTGTTCCACAGTCTTGCAGTATCACTAATACTGCAATAGCTTTTAAGTGCATTATAAAAGTTTATATCACACAATGTAATTCCTCTATGCTGTAGTAAATATATTTACTATCAGCACTTAACACACTGTAATATTTTGATTTATAATCCTGCTGTTAATCATGTCTAATTTTCTTATCAAAATAAACAAATAATTGAAAACTCCGCTAAGTTTACTTTTCCTTTCAGTGAACACTGGTTTAAGTTTTAATTGGACTGTGTACTATAAAAAGCAATTGATAAGCACCAAGCATACATTGCGGGTTATGATTCTCCATCACAAATTCTACTTGTATAAAAGTGATATTTATCCCCCCCCCCCCCCTCCATACAAAAACCATGGGCTGCAATATAACTACACAGAGACACAACAAATATTTCCAATTTCCATCATACACACACAAAACTTGTCCCCAAAAGTTTACTTATAATTAAAGTTACATCGGCACCATTACTCTACATTCTCTCAAATATATTTACAATGTCACTAGGCCTTAAAAAGTATACAAAGAGCCTGACTTTTGAATATTCACCATGAGGCCATGTGTGTGCGGAAGCCATAATTATTTTTATTATGCTCTGCATCTGTACATCGATATGTAAGTACCAAGATCACTTAACACATTTTATTTTTTTGTTCTGCAACCATATATGTTAATATGAGGGCTGCGATTTTAAAACATTATGATTAAATGCTCATGGTCAAACATATAAGGTATAAAAAAAAAAAAAAAAAAAAAGAGAGAGAGAGAGAGAGAAGAGAGAGAAAAAAGAAGATACACTAGTAACAAAAAGAAAAGATGAAGAAAAGGGAAAGCAAAGAAAACTGAAGAAAATTTAACAGAAATAATCTCCACAAATAGGAAATGTAGAAGACTTGATGCTGTTTTTCATAATATGGTTCTAATGACATCTATTCTTAAAATATAGTAGATGGACAAGAAAAAGGGAAAAGGAAGACCTTTGAAGTAATATCCAATCAGCAAATACCAAGTCTCAGAGTCCGGAGATTTCAGGCCAGGGTCGATAATGCAGCAGTCAGTGAAGGACAGGGAAGCCACCCCGATATATGAATACTGGATTTATTATGTTCCTTTTTGCTGAACTTTGATTTGGAGTATATGCATTTCTAAATATATTTTCTGCACCTTTATACTTAAGACTTTTCTTTCTGTTTTTCTTTCAGTATGCCATTTTCATATTTAGGACATTTTAGTTTTATAATTAAGGGCTCCAAAGGAACCAACATGCTTTTACGAAGTTCTCATTAAGACTGTAGCCATGTACATATGATTACCAATGTCACTCCCCTATCCCATATATAAGTCTGAAAGATGGCTGCCTTTATAGTTGCCAATTTCTTTCACACATGAACCTCTAATACTTTGGTTTATGTGAGCCAATAATACATATAATTTTTAAAGACCATACACTTCCTTTATAGTTCACCTTATATATGAGTATGTAATTGGTATCAATCTGAGAAAAAAATTAAAGCTATGATAAATCCTTCAGCCCATCCTAATTGGGACTTACAGTATAGATTTCCTAGGACAGTAAACTAGCTTCTTTTGCCTGTTTAAGTATATGTTAAACAAGCAATTTTTAATGCTCCCCATAATAATTCAATAAGCAATTCCAGGAACAAGGGAAAGCAATTTAGCGACGGGCACCCCAAGCCCCAGCAGGTGCAGGAACATTATGAGTATCTACACTGCTCCCTCCAAAAGAGGGAAATTCAGAAGTACTAGCTGTATCTGGTGCCCGCTGTTCCCAAGGACCACCCTTAACTACAAAGCCAGTACCACCACTTATAGATGATGTATCCTCTTCTCGCCCGAAGCTTGGACGGTAGCTTTCCCGTGTTTCTGCTTCAGTTACATCTTGCATCTGAAAAATTTCAAGTGCATTTATCAGGTATGGTTAGTTCCAATTAACAAGGATAACCTTTAGAAATATAGTATTACACACATTTTTAAAAATTTCTGAAAGTATGTGTTAATATTTTGTATCAATATTTTGCACATAAGGATAATACAAATTAGGAAATGGATTCATGCAGCTGAAAGCCATTGAGTAAAAATCTGAAGTTAAAATTCATATTATTTTCTCTAGCCTCGATAATTTATTCTATGTCTCTTCTTCAAACTATTTACATGGAAGCTTATTTTCTATCTACTATATGTTCACTGACTAAAACATTTGCAAAAATGGTTTTATTATATATTTTGTTGTAGGTACACGGTAGAGAATGCCAAAGTAACAGTCTTCCATGAAGCCGCAAGACAACAAAATGGTGACCACTTCAAAAAACCACTATTATTGAAAAATTCAAACCAATAAAAAATATTTCAGAAATTACTGATGTTACAAAAAATTATTTGAAATAATTTATACATTTTAAAGATCTCCATTTTGATGCAACAAGTGCTTGTTTATAATGGTAATCAGCTATACAAAATTCATTCTGAATGAAGAGAACAGCAAAGGCCATTTCCAGAAAATTCAAATTTATTAGTCATGTTAACATTTTAAACATATGACACTTTAATCAAGCTACCATAAAAGCCATTTTTCAGAAAATAAAAGACAGCAAAAAAATTCCATGAAAGGGATAATTTGGGGTAGGGATTTTATTGAAAATCTGTATCACATTCCTGGAATGTGAATACCAAGTTGTGTACTCCTCTAAGTTTTCATTTTTGGGTTATGCTGCACGCACATACAACTGTTTTCTTTTCCTTCTAAATTTAGAGGATCTTAAAATACTTATTTCTGATGAAATCTTTATTCTGAAATTAAGGTGTTATGGAATAGATCCTCTACCTACCATAAACAGGTAGTATAGCATGTAAAACAGCTTAAAAATGATTTGTGATAAAGTTAGAAATTTAGTTACTGCAGTAATTTTCTGGCCAAGGATAGATTTTGAATTTTGAATAATGGCTCAGTTTAGTATCTGGGTAAGAAAGAACTGCTTACTATCTATGTTGCTCTCTCTCTTTCTCTTTCTCATTTCGTAAATAAAACCTTAATGATTGCACTGCATATTTCCTGATAATGCTCAATATTTGTGACAGTTATTAAAGAGAAGTGTTTTATCTTTACAGTTTATACAGAGCAGAAATGGTTGCTGCTGGTGATATGTCATATGCTTTCCGAGTTGCACCATGTTTATCAGTAAGCTATTATGTTTTAGTTAATTGATGGAAATTAATCATTTCTTCATACTAGCCGTATATAGGCTAAGGTCTTTGATAGAGTCAACATGAAAAATTCAATGCCATGGCCGAGATTTGATCTCCTGGGTTAGAGCGACTGGACGGAAACTAGGAGATCTGTGGTTCAAATCTTGGCCATGGCATTGAATTTTTCATGTTGACCCTATCTATCAAAACTAATATGTGTTTCAAATGGGAAGAGTTCTTGCCTTTAGCGAATCAGATGCATTAGAGCCTTCACCGTTGCCACCTCATCCCCACTATTTTTATATTTCCCTCTCTCTCTCTCTCTCTCGCACACTTGCAAGTGTTTGTGGTGCTAGACATAAGGGAACATAAACTGAAATTTCGAAAATTTTACAAAAATGCAGTTGTTGAAATCACAATTGCAACATGAATATTCGTACATTACGCAAATGTTTTAAATATTAGTTTAAAGTTAATTATAGTTTATGAATTACTTATTTTTCTAATCCAACAAAAATACCAGGTGTGCATCCGTATAGCTGTGAATGTTACTTACGTTAAGAGATAATTCGTCATTGTCATTGTCTTCAACGCCTGAGTACTGCAATTTATGATGATAGGTTCCAAAATCTCGTTACGTGCTATTTGTTTCCAAAAGTCATCTTCTTGTAGTTTATCTGATGTCTCACGCAGTTTTCCCAGTCTTGATGTGTTCCTTGTCAATTTCTTCGTGAGTAAGTCGTTCAACGTCAGTCAGTTTAAAAATATTTCTGTTTGCAACATAATTTGAGCCCACATAACTCTATTATTGTTCTAGCAGTAGTAAGGTGGGGAAGGTGGATCACGTCTCATTGATCCAGCTGACACACTTTTTCATGGAAGAGTAACTGAATAATGCTGATTTGAACTCTCTTGAGTAAATAGAGATTACAAACCATTCATAAACAAAGATATGATGTGACCAGACACGTTCTGCCAGACTAGCAAGAAGTGTATCGTTTCCTCTCATCGAATTTAACAAACACCTCTGGCTGATTCAAAGTATATATTTCTTTTATCATGTTCAAATGTTTACGTTTCAGTTCTGAGTAATTTCAATGCATACATGCAAACCAATAATGATATTCATTACAGTGCTTACATTGCAATGCATTGTTATAATACTGTATATACTGTATACTGTTAATAATGTATAATAGTGCTTTATTTATTTGTATTAAGAAAACTGAGCTAAAATATGGGGTTTTTATGGTTATATTAAATACATTACTCTCTCCTTCCTCATGGATCAGTTTTTGCAAAATCTGAATTTCTGTCTTAGCGTGATTAGTATTTATTAGAGATTGATTAGTTTACTGCTTGTCACACATCACTTCGGGGGAATGCCATACAACATCGCAGGACTCCAATTGGTTGCTCACCTAATAGCACTAATAAATAAATAAATAAATAAATAAATAAATAAATAAATAAAATCTGAATATTCTACCCCGGCACCTAGACAACTATACCGGGGCATATATTCAAATTTTCTCTTTATTTTTCCATAAAATCCTTACAAATGTTATAATTATACAAATCTCTCAGAATACTACTCTACAAAAATAAAATGAAATAAAATAACAGAAATAATCTGCCATCACTCTCTCCCTCCGCTGCCCATGCAGTCAACTCCATTGTTAGATTATTCAATAATTCTTCCCGTCTTATCCTATTTTGTATTCTAGAACTCCTTCTTGGATCTTGTACTATTCTTCGCCTATTATCAACTCTTTCTCCTTTGAATATTTTTACCTCCCATGCTTTCTTACTTACAAAGTTAGTCAAAACTTGTAATTTATTTACCAATTGTTGATCTCGAATTATGTCATTTACGATATATCCTGCTAGCGCATGCCTCTCTTCTTGTTGGTGAATTGCATATCTTCCACATTCAAATACTACATGTTCAGGATTATCTTGTTTGTTACATAATTCACATATATCATTTTCAGTTTTATTGATTTTCTTCCAATAGGTCTTATAAGGTCCGTGTCCTGTTATATAATGTATAAATCCCTTTGTTGGTTGAATAAAATTCAATTTTAATCTCTCTTTGACATTCTGAAAAATTTCAAACACTCTTCTACCTTCTAGACTTTCTGTCCATTCATTTTGCCATTTATCTTTTAAACTATTTTTAATCACCCAAGATTTGTTTGTTCTGACTCCAGTTATATTATAAACTTTTTCTAAATTTCCTTTTTTCGCCCAAAATTTTGCGCCCTTCAATCTTATTAATAAATCAATCGGCCAAATGGCCGTTGTTACTAGCAATGCCATAGTTGGTGTTGTTTTTACAGCTCCTGTCAGACGTAATAATACTTTTCTTTGCGTTCTTCTCAACAATCTTCTTATTTGCACATCATCCATCCTTTCTGCCCAAACTGCTGCCGCATACGTCATAATTGAAGCAAAAATGGTGTTATGATATATCTGTATGTTACGCAATGGAAGTACAAAATTTAAATTGGTTATTCTTGCTAGTTTAGCATTATTTTCTCTGTTTTCTGCCTAATATACTCCGTGTGTTTTCTGAAATGAAATTTTTCATCTATCATGATACCCAAATATCTCATCTCTTTTTCCCGTTTAATGTTCTGATTATTTATCTTCACTGTAGGATCCCGCTTTAAATTTCCCTTAAAAAGCACATAATTTGACTTGTTTGGTGCAATTTTTAGTTTTGTTCTGAAACACCAATTTGATAATGTATTTGTAACTTCTCTTGCTTTATTTTCTAGCTCTAGTCTGCTCTGTCCATCCATCATTATGACTATGTCATCAGCATACGCTATTACATCCAAAACCTTATGATCTCTTTCCAGTAATTCTAATAAATCTTCTGATAAAATATCCCAAAAAAGGGGCCCCAAGATAGAACCCTGAGGGCAACCCTTGGTTATCTTCTTCCTAGTTTCAAAATTTGATCCACCAATGAATACTTCTCTATTGGAACAATAATCCTTTAATAAATTATAAATAGTACTTGAATATTTCTTGTCTTTTAAAATGCCGAAAAAATACGGCCACCATAAATTATCAAAAGCGCCCGATATGTCCACAAATAATCCAATTACATAATTCTTTTGGCTTTTTGACACTGTTTCTTGAATTTTTAATATTGCATCCTCAGTTGAATATCCCTTTCTGAAACCAAATTGTTTATTATTCATACCCAGCATCAACCTATTTTCCATTATTCTTTTATATATTAACTGTTCAAAGATCTTGCCAATAGCATTTAATAAACATACTGGTCTGAAAGATTTTGGTTGCGTTCTGTCCTTATCTGCTCCTTTGCACAAAATTACAACCTTTGCCTCCTTCCACAAGTTTGGAAATCTCCCTCTTGCCAAACAATCATTAAACAAGAAACACAAAAACAAGACAATTTCTTCTCGTAGATTATACAAGACTTCATTTATAATACCATCTGGACCAGGTGCCTTCTTTTTTAACTTCTGCAGAATTAATTTTATTTCTGTAATATCAAAGGGATAAACAGGATTTCCTGTATACTGCAACATCATCTGGTTTCTTTTTTCAACATGAATATCATCATCTTCTTCCTCTTTATCATCTGGCAATAACGTATGTAATAACAACTCCACCGATTCTTTCCCGCTTTCTGTCATCTCTCCATTACCCTTATCTAATGTGGTTAAGATTTCTGGCTTCTTAATTTTATCCATAATAATTTTATACGGTTGTCCCCAGACATCTTGTTTTAAATTATTTTCAACGAACTGTTCCCAATGTTGTTTTCTGGTGTCTTCTAATAATTGTTTATACTTTTGTTTGGCCTCCCTATAATTCTTTAAGTTCTCTTCTCTTTCCGTATGTATGTTTGATTTTTGATATATTCTTCTTAATTTCCTTGCTAACGATCTCAGCTTCTGCAATCTATCTGTCCATTTTATTTTATCCTTATTATTAGAAATTGTTATCTTTGGAACGGATTTTGATACTGCTACTTTTATTGCTTGTGTTAAATTTATTGCATCCAAATCCACTGATATTCCCGTATACTGTAAATTTAAATCCTTAAATACTTGCTTCATCTTATCCCAATTTGCTCTTTTATAATTATAACGTAATTCTATTTCATGTTCATCTTGAATTACTTCCCCATTCAATATATAATCAAAATAAATCAAATTATGATCACTTGTGGTCTGACCCTGTGTGACCCACCAATTTCTAATCTTCTTCTCCGCTGTTGCTGACGCTAAAGTAATATCTATATTTTCTTCAGCACCTGCTCTATTTTGAAAAGTTGGTGGATTACCATCTTTATTTATTACATATAAATTTAATTCCGAGATATGTTCTTCCAGTTTCTCCCCTCTTTCATCTGGTCTTTTACTGAACCACCAAGTTGATTTTGCATTACAATCACATACATGCATGATTTCTTTATTTCTGAATTTATTATGAATATTTTGTAATTTATATAGAAAGGGTTCAATATCCAAACTATATTGAAAATAATAATTTGCCAATATAAAACTTCCATACTTTGTTATAACTTCAATGCAATTAACATGCGTATCCAGAAATTGCGCTATGTTTACTAATAGCACTCAAGGACAAATACCTTCCCATTTGAAACACATAGTAGGATTAGCATCTGAGTAATACTGCAACTTTTATTGATCATCTTTAAATGCCAAGAATAACTTGAGGGTGATTCAAAATTTCATAATCACTCTTAAAAGAATTTATTCAATAGCTCCACACGAAATACCAATCAATGCAATTGGATAAAAAAATCTATGGCAGCATCATTTTCTATTATATTCAGCACAATATAATACAAGAGCGTGAATTTTCTTAGCAGTAGTCAGTTGTTTCCAATTTATGGTGAAGTTTCTCTGACTTCAAAGACACAGAACATAGTCGCATTGCAAACTATAGCTCCTGCTAATTACCTTGAGTTCTGTTGGCATATAGTTGGTGTACGAGTATATCTTACTTGAAGATTGCACCTCAATATGACACCATAAAAATGTGTACATTATAACATAGGATTTTCTTGAAGTGTTTCCTCAAAGATAAATTGCAAAAAAGTGTGACAATATTTTGCAATAAAATTTTCTGGCATTTCCAGCCACATTACTATATCAAACCTCATCAGTTTCGGGAAACAGAATCAGTTTCGAACACAAAAAGTGTAATAGAAGAAAGGTTCAAATATTCTCCTCAGAAATTTGCCCAAAATCTCTCAAAATAAACAGGGTTCAAAAACATGGAACTATGGTTCTGGAGACGAGATATCTAGCAACGATTCAGTGAGGCTAACATAAAATATTTTCTTCCGATGAAATTTCAAAATTCATTAAATGTGTTTCAAATTTCTTTATATAAATGTTTTCCCAGAGGTTTAATTCTTGATTCAAGTGAACTGAATTTAGTAGTTGGGTATTATGTTCTATGTTATGGTTATAATCCAGAAATGTTCTGCTACTGCAGATTTATCTGTTTTTTTTTTTCTGATACTCCTAAAGTGTTTTTTAATCTGGTTCCAGTGTAATGTTTCGTCTTTCCAGTGTATATCTTGTATTGCAGTCTGAGCAATTAATTCTATAAATGCCAAATTTCTTTATCAGAGGAATTTTGTCTATTTTTGGTTTTTTATGAGGTTTCTGATACTGAATCATCCAAAATATAAAAATTGAAAGAAGTGTAGACAGCGAAGGCCAAGTTAAAATAAAAGTGAATCAAGAAGATATTATCACTGCGTGGCATTGTTGTGCTGCTGCTATGGGCCGAAGCCAGGCACGTGGGCAGGAGAGAAAAGGACAGAGAGGCTCCAGAGCATTCCGCCCATTGTTGTGGCAGCGAAAGTTCTCGGAAGGTCTGCAGCTTTTTAGAAATAATGGCTGGGGAGGTATAAATGTCCCGCAAGGTTTAGAGCGGCAGTTGTTTGTTGGTTATTGCGACAGTCAACGATTGAAGTGTTCTGCAGTGATTTCTTTCATTTGTTTTTGTGTGGCAAAACACAGAGTCAGCCTTGAAGAAAGCTGATTGTCAATTTCACATATTTTTACTGCAGCAAAAGTTGTTCTAAATTTCTGCAAACCAGATTTTCGAATCTACATAACCCACAGTCACAATATTGACACATTACTTCATTCACAATGTTTTTCACACGGCATGTTTCAAGAGCTGTTGCTGCCATCATCAGCTGAGTCTCGACTGATGCAAATTTTAGTGTTTTCCTCCTTCTCCATGTCTTCAGTAGATGACATGATGGACATCTTTGACAAATACATCATGCCATCTACCGACGACACGGAGGAGGAAAACACTACAATTTGCACCAGTCGAGACTCAGCTAATTGTCAATATTTTTTGTTTGTAATTTACTTCCTTTAACTTTTTTTTTAAGTCATATCGGACGATGAATGGAATGGGTGAAATGATGCTCAAATGGACCCAGGTTCCATAGAGCTTAGAGCTACTCAACATTCGTCTTTAAGGATAAGGGAAAACCCCAGAAAAACCTTATCCAGGTAACTCACCCTGACTGAGATTCGAACTAGGGATCTCTTGAACGTCAGGTAGACATGCTACCATCTATGCTACTGAGGCGGGCGTCAATATCTTCTTGATACATAAAACTGAAAATATATTCTGTGTATCCGTAGTTACAAATAGCCATTATTAGGAATGACAAAAAGAAGACAATATCTAAAGATAATGTTGCTTAGGAAACAAAGTAAAAAGCTGTCATTTCTTCATGAAGCCAACGTCATACATTAACAAATGAATTAAATTATGGAACATTTGAGATTTATAGAAAACGTATTTTTGCTAGAATAAACAATGATTTGTGGAAACAAAGAATGAAAAAATGAAATAAAATCTTGTGATTTAGAACCTGGTGTAATCGCCCCCAACTATGATTACATCATTTAATCTTTTGTGCATGATTGCAGCCAATACAGAACACCGGTTTGGATTCTGCTGATGTTGCCATAGCTCCATCACGTGAGCAACCAAATTTTCTTGAACCCTGTCTGGTCGACATTCTTACATTCTTTCACCATGAAGGCCCATATATGTTCAATGGGGTTTAGATCAGGAGACTTAGGTGGCCAGTCCATGCAGATTATTTCTGGATGCCTCGTTAGCCAATCCTGGGTGATATTTGCACCACTGTTGTCGTACATAAATATATACTCTTCTTGTTCTGGAAACCTAGTATGAAGGGATGGTAGCAAAGTGTTTTCGAGAATATCTACATAGACTGCACTTGTCATTCACTCTGGCACTTGAATTAACTCCCCTGGACCTACTATCTTGTAGGCCCATAACTGTGCTGAAATTCTTCTTTTGCTCGAACGTGTTGAGGTTCGTATCTAGTTCCTCGTGGTTTATACAGACAGAGGGTCCCTTGCTGGTCAGATCGAAATACCTTCTCATCACTCCAGATTACCAGGTCCCAATAAGCCTGAGGAAGATCGCAATTGTGCTGTGCCCATTGTAATCGTCTTGCTTTGTGTGCCTCTGTAAGAAAGAGCTTAGTGGCAGGACGATTTGATGCAATACCGGCATCCTTTAATCGCTGGCATATGGTTTCATATGAGCAACCATACTCAACTGCTTTATCTAGAAAGATGGACCTGTGTCTTAAAGGCTGGTTCCTCACATCTGCTACCAGGGCTTCACCTTGAGCAGCGTTGTTGCATGAGGCTTACCTGAACGCCTGCGCAATTTGGCCCATTCCACTTCTCCCTCATGATACCTGCCCAGCCACTGGTTCACTCTTCTTCGGTGCAACTCAGTTCTCTGGCAATTTGTGAAGCGTTTTCACCATGAGAAGCAAGGCCTATAATTTCACCCTTTTGAGCTGCAGTGAGCTCCGCACAACCTCGTGGACGTGGCATGCTATTTCACTATGATGAAATCTTAGTGAAAGGTACAAATGCAGTGCATTACTTCCAGCAATATTTTGCACATGCGCAAGAAATACAAGGCGGAAAAAAGTATTACATGTTGAGGGTTCGAACCGCAAATCATCAGTTTACTTGACACAGCGTGCATTTTACCACTGAGCTACGCCAACAGACGTGATAGCGCTGGTTACATACAATATATACCTGATGGTTCTATTAAAATCGCCATTCCACATATTTTCCAATTTCGTTGGGATTCTGCAATGTCATTTAGTAACAGCTTAGCTACAACAGAACAGTTGTAAATTAGTTCGTTACTGCGTCCAACAAACTAAGAAATTTGGAGTTAAAAATTATGCCCACGTGTTAAGGTTCGAACCTTAAAGCATGGTCTCGCTTATCTCAGCCCACGTTTATCCCCTGAGCTATGAGAGCAGTTAAAATAGCTTGCCTTATATAACACATATATATTGGTTCTGTTAAAATCATAATTCCATGTGTTTTCCATTTTCTTGCACATTTTCCAACGCTATGTAGTTAATAGCTCAGCTGCAAGAGAATTATTATTTACTTTGTGATAAATACTCAATCTTTTGTTATACTGTATTAATATAGCCTTAGAAATCTTTGAAGTGAGTAACAGGTTAAAATGGCGACCACGACACTGTACATCTACGAGCATGGCCGATTTAGTTTTCATACCACCTAGTCACAGTGTGAGTGCCAGTGACCCGCTGAAAGTGTACATTTACTTTCTTGAAAGATAGTACTAGATAATTAAATATAATGAGCACATTAACTTCTTTTCCTTGCCAGTAGTATTTTTTTCTCTTAAGTTGTTACCTTTCTTGAATACTATAATTTTAGTTTTATGTTAATTCTAAGGTTCTATGCCTTACAAAATTTATCTACTGCTCCAATTGCTTTATCTATTCCCCCTTTGGATATAGCTCTTGCACTATAGTAAATCATTTGCAAATAACAACCCAGGTATTTCCCTGTTATTGATTATTGGCACTTGCCTATTTTCCATTCTAATTGCATCCAGAATTTTATCTGTAAACAGATTAAACAGTACAGGACTAAACTTGCAGCCTTGCCTCAATCCCATATTATTCTGAATGTATTTTGTTACTTTATTATTTGCCATTTTTATAAAAAAGTCATTGTTTAAATATAGGAAGGCTATAAGTAATATGAACTTCGAAGTGGCTCATGAATAGGTTGGCCAGGAAAGGTGAAAAATATTTTAATTTTTTCAGATTCTTCTGGAGTAAATTAACAAAGAAGTAAATTTGAAAACTTTAAATTGGAATTAACACTGTGAAGTAATGTAATAGTTAAAATTATACAATGAGTTGACTGAGACACTCTGTACTTCACATACCACATAAGTACAGAATGTCTCAGTGAACTCATTGTATAATTTTAACAGAAGTAAATGCTGGAGAGCATAGCCATATAATATGTTACTACCAAAATAAAGAGCACAAATATGTATGGATTAGACTTTACTCTCGCGATTTGGTTCAGAGTAAATTACCATTCACTGAATTACCCATAGGGGAGGGTTCCAAACCCTTCAGATATAGTAGTGTGAGTGCTATGGACAACTAGCCCTCGTGGTAGTTTGATATCACTGGAAGTACCTGGGTTGAATACCTGAGCTCCTCCCAAAGGGGAACTGTTTGAACTGGGTTGTCTCAGCACAGCAATGGTTCCCAACACCGATGGGTATTGAATATGCTTGGCTCGCATAGCTGCCCAGGCCAGGTTGGGAGAGGTCTCGAGAATCTTTGGTACTATCTTGGATAGCTAGTAGCATGGGTGCTACATTGCTGGCAATCCAATCAAGGTTACTGTTAGTCTTCCCAGTTGACCTACGTGGCAACCTATAAGTGGCATATCTACTTCCTCCATAATGAAGGGCCTCTTTAGGTTCAAGGTATTGCCTTAATGGAAAGAGTCATGGAGAATTTCGGTCTCCTTGGCAACAGAGGGGAAGTTTTGACTCCTGGGTAAACCTAGCTGGTTGATTGAATTCCTCATAGGGGAGGGGTTTTGAACTCTTCAGCTGCTGTTGTGAAAATGCTATGGACTCTCTACTCCTGGTACTTCTGCCATTACCAGAAATATGCTGGGTTGAACATTTCAAGCCCTACCCAAAGGGGAGCTGTTTGGATTCAGTTAGTTGTAGTGGAAAAGTAGTTCCTGACACCTATGAATATTGGGTATACTTGGCTGGCATTGGCACCCAGATGGGGTTGGAAAACACCCTGAGAATCTCTGGTACCATCCAGGATAGCTTGTAATTTGTAATTTATTTCTCACCTTTCCTTTTACATCAAATGGAAATACAAAATCAAGATTACAATTATAAAATCCATACTGCAAAACGCCATATATTCCTAAATCCTGAAAATCCTACCATGTTGCTTGCCATTGAATAATAATTTGGTCCCCATACACCTAACCCTAGGTTTTTGTGTATTGGAGGCCCTCTATTTCTTTTAACACATTTTGCCATTTCACCTATCCTAATCTACATTTTTCTCTTAAATGTTCTTAGTCTTTCTCTTTAACTTCCCTAAATAATTCTCTATATTTCTCCTGTTCTCTCCCCCCCCCCCCCCTTTACTGACAAAATTTTTCTAATTACTAATTACTTTAAATTCAACGGAATTCATATCTACAATAAACTGCCAACTGAAATAAAAAACATTGAGTCCTTCACAAAGTTTAAAACCACATCAAAGAAGTATTTGTTACAAAAGTGTTACTACTCAGTAGAAGATTATTTAAATGACAAAGGGTAGGAATAAAAGGAATGTAAATTTTAATTATTTATTTGGTTATTATGCTTAACAACTTATTGTAATTCTTGTTTTTTGTTACTATTTTTTGTGTAGTTAGTAATTTGACAATTCCACATCTTGAATGTATGATTTACGGATGCAATAAATGAATATGAATACTTTGCCTCCCAAATTGTCCCATTTACGTAGTAATGCCTTCTCTCTCCATATCTTTGACTACAATATAATATACAATGGAAGACTGCATTCTCTTCTTCACACAATGCACATTTATCTAGCTCCCTATCTTGACCTATACCTTTCAAGTTTCTCACTCCTGTTCTCACCCAAGCAAAACCTTCTCACTCTAACTTATTATATATGTCTATATATCCTTCCCTCCCCCAGGTTATTTTTATTTCTCTATATAACCTCAGTGACCTTTTGTCACTTGTACTGGCAAAAATGTCTTGCCTGTCAATATCTTCTAATCTTAACTTCTTTCCAGAAGCCTCTAAACCCATACTCTGCATTTATCCAAGAATGACCCATACCTATCTGCTTCAACACATCATTCATTTTATGTGCCCAAGACTCTCCCAAGTTACTTCTCCTTTGAATATGAAAACATTCTTTAATTATATTGCCATCTTCCAAGTTAGCAATTCTGTATAAATAAAGGATCTATGCACTCTACCAGTGTCTCTCCAAGCCTCATCTACTCCCCATACATCTGATCGATGTAACATTCTATTTTCTACTACTGCCATATAAATCCTCTCCAACCATTTGACATTTATATCTGGCAGTTTACTGTAGCATGATCTTATCACCCTCACGGCCATTTTACCTTTTGCCACAGACATCTTCTTTAGTTCTTTCCAGCTACCATCTGAACTCAACCTTGTCACCAAATAATCAAATATCCTTACCACCTCTATTGAGCAGGCTTGGCTACGTAAATGGGACAATTTGGGGGGTGAAGTAGTAATTAGAAAAATGTTGTCAGTAAAAGGAGAAAAGAACAGGAGAAATATAGGGAATTATTTAGGGAAAGTTAAAGAGAGATGGCTAAGAACAATTAAGAGAAAAATGTAGAGTGGGATAGGTGAAATGACAAAAAGTGTAAAAAGGAGCAGAGGGCCTCCAATACACAAAAACCTAGGGTTAGGTGTATGGGGACCGAATTATTAGTCAATGGTGGGCAACATGATAGGATTTCCAGGATTTAAGAATATATGGCATTTTTCAGTATGGATTTTATAATTGTAATCTTGATTTTGTATTTCCATTTGTTGATGTAAAAGGAAATAAATTACTACTATTACTACTATTACCACCTCTATTTCTCTTCTATTAACCTCCCATTTCTCATTCTTATGCAACCTGTATCCTTTTCTGAAGACCATATTCTTGGTTTTGTTTTTATTCACTTTCAAACCCCATTTATTGCAATAAGAATTGGCTGCCTCGATTGCTCTCTCAGCCCTCCCACTTGATATGGACCCAAATACTAGGTCATCTGCAAACAGTAACCCCAAGATTTTTTATTGTTAATAACTGGTGAATGTACCCTACAACTTGATATCTCCTCTAAAATACCATCAATATATAGGTTAAATAATACTAGACTAAGTTTACATCCCTGCCTTACTCCTATCTTACTCTATATAGATTTAGTTACTTTGTTGCCAAGTAATTTTATACACAACTCGTTCTCTCCAGGATAGCTAGTAGGCTAAATCACTGGCAGTCTTACCGAAGTTGTTCGGTAGTTATCCCATAAGGGTTGATGTGTGTAAGTGGCATATCTACTTCCACCTTGTAATGAGGGAGGGAGAAGCATTTTAAAATGTTAGGTAATACCTTACTGGAAAACCCCACTGAGGAGCAAATCATTCCTCTTTCAGGGTCAATGAGCTGAAGCTCTGCTCCTGGTAGTTCTCAGTGCATATAATGAGCTACAATACCATATCGTATTGGAGAAAGATATTTTGAAGGTCCATGGATTACTTGAGTAACATCTTGACAAAGAAAACAACAGGTACATATAAGGCAAGATCAAAAGGATACTCATACAGAGAGGGATATTAACTAAGGTTTCTTCATTAGGAATAAATTTTTTTACATTTTTCAGAAACTGCTAATGGAGTATTTACAACAAAATTCAGACAAGAATTCAGCTGTGTTACAGAAACTGTAATTATTATATGTCTTGTGAGAATTTTGTATTGGAACATTTTATACAGTTAAAGATTATAACTATATATCTGCTGATTGATCTTTTGTTATATTGTTACAGTGCTTTTAAAGTTAAGAACATGGTACATACAAGGTGCATCCAGAAAGTAAGCCCCAATGACCAATAAAGAGAAAAACAACTAAGTAAGAAATATTTATTGAAATTATTACATAGATTTACTGGCTACTTTTCAACAGTCACCACCATTGTTGAGGCATTTATCATAATGGTGCACAATCAATTGTATGCCCAAGTCATAGGAGCCTACCGCCAATGTCTAGAGCCACAAAGTCACTTCATTCTGCACCTCAGCATCATTGTGGAAACATTTTCCTGCCAGAAAACACTTCATGAGATGGAAAAAATTAAGATCCTTGGCACGAGGTGGGGCTCTAGGGTGAATGGTTGAAGATCTCATCCAAACTTGTATGATGTTGGCTATATGTAGTCTTGCATTGTCATGCAATAGTGTAATGCTGTCAACATCCCATGTCTCTTCTTCTGGGTTGACTTTCTCAGTTTATGCAATGCCTACATTTCATCCCCAATGACAATATTGTTGAGAAACTCATCACCTTTCTCTACATTCCACTGTGAGATTGTCAATACTGAGATCAAATGTTTGGTTGTGTGTTCATCTGTTCATCTTTCAGTTGGCTAAGCAACCAACTTGCACACTTTCTGAAAACCAAGGCATTGGGCGACAGTTTCATGCAAATACAAGCAAGACATTTGGGGGAATTCACAAATGTTTGTTTCTGATACTGTAAAGAGCACAACTGCTTGCCGCACACTTTCCAACACTTCTGGCATCACTGGGAACTGTCGACCACTACAGTCTTTGATGTGAATATTGGTTTGTTCTTCAGTGAATTGCCTGCACCATCGATTTTAGCATACTGTTGCACATAATCTCATGTCCAAACATGTGATACAATTAACAATGTGTATCTGCTGGAGATTGCTTTCGAGTTTGGATGACTGCACAAACCTTGCAGCTGGCAGGAAAGAACAAACAACAACTCCTTGTAATGCAACTAAAAGAGTAAATTTTAATTGAGCTCTCTGACATTACTTCCATAATAAATTAAACCACAGGAATCTACAGCTATAGTATGGACTTCTTTAATAAAAATTACTTTGGAAATAATTTACTCTTAACGTGGTGCATGCTGCTCATACAGTAAAATGTATGAATTACAGATGCAAGTTGTATGCATTTTTGTAACAGTTTATTATTATTATTATTATTATTATTATTATTATTATTATTATTATTATTATTATTATTAATTGAAGATGGTTTTACTTACGTGTCATGTTGTAATGCCAAATAATACAATTGGAGTAAGAAAATCATCTCATTCACGAAACTCCTTTACATAAGGTTGTCACAAGTTGCACATAAGCTCCTATATTTATATAAGCTCCTATATTTTTTGGCAATAGAATGGTGAAAGATACAGAACACAAAAAGAAGTAATGCAACAAAACCTATCAGCAGGTGCTGCATGAGAGACCTCAGCAACTACTTGGGTAAAGTATTGAAGGCCACATGTTTTAACATTTCCTAATTTTGATTTTAAGGGAGGCCATGATAGCTGTACAACACACTTATTTAATACACCTTTGCCTATCAATACCAGCTCCCCCCCAACCCCCATTCACTGTAACATTCACACCTGAAGATGGATAATGAGACTTGAAAGAGGTTGAATGTCGCCTGCAAAAGGCATAATGGTATATAAGAAAATGGTCTTCTGTACATCAGGTAGATTGGCAAGCTTTTGTTTCACCAGCTCTACTCAACCAATTTTTTGAGTTTTTAACTGATATAAAATACTATTAGTGCTTATTTCCATCTGTACAACAGATGACAGACTGAGTTTGATAAAAGATTATAGTAGAGGATTATGGTCATAAAATACAATTCACATATAATCCATGTGTTAAAAGACAGTATTGTGTGACAAATTAGGAGAATTAAACAGATGAACTTGCAATAAATACCAATTTACTTCAGAGATACCAGGAATGTGTTTCAGCAGAGGAACATAATTTTCAACATCTTCTATTGTTGAAGTTAGAATATAATATGAAAACTGTAACTTTCGTAATCTAATGAACCAAGTGGTACAGAGAATCTAATGGACTGTTTTGTATATATTGATAATAATTTGGTAAATTATTTTCAAATTACTGAGATGTTTTGCTATTAATCATAATTGACCAACACGTTTCCTCAATCCTTAAACTCAATTTTTCTGTTATGAAATAATAGGATATCAACTCATACAGCATTAATCTTATACTTTGAATTTGATTTACCTTCTTCCAATTCCAATATGGTTTCAGATCAGGATTACCCCTTTTACTGTGGCTTAAAGCTTAATTAAACTGATGGCTTTGAGAATCTGTACATAACTTGGCACTATCAATATAAAAAATAAGCATATTTTATAAAATACCTTTACAATATAGTTTCCAAAATACCTTTTGTTTAAAATATTTTTTATGAGAAATAACATATGCCTTGAATTTTCTGAGAGTAGCCTATGAAGCCCTCTTCATTCCGAATTACTTTTGTATAATCCTTAAACCATAAGAGATAAACAAAATCTTACCATACATAAAATTAAGATATCTTAAAGCAAACAATTTATGTCAAATAACATTGCTTTTTGCATTAACTGTTTGATATATTTTTTTGTTATTGGTTTGAATTTACAAATACTTTATACTTTTCTGAACTAAAAATTACTATTTGTTTTTTCTTTCTTTTTACATGCAAAGAAAATGTTACTTCAAATCCATTATATAATGTATGGTTTTGAAAAAATTATTTTAGATTACTGTATTCTTCTTATGCCTAAGTAAAATGAGTAAATAGTAACTTATTTGTAGTAGAGGTGGATAAATAATAAACTTTTGTAGAAGAGTAATTACATTGCAACATGGCAATTATTTTAAAATTTCATCATGAAATGTGGTATAATAAAAAGGGGCATTTCAGAATGGGCTTCATCCATAAATTATGTAGATTTGATTTCCCCTCTTTTTCCCTTTTGCCGCCTCAGTATCCTTTTTTTTTTTTTTTTAACTTTACATTTCTGATCCTCTTTTTGTTAATATATTCCTAAAATGCCATAAATCACCCAGTGTTTCAATAAATAACTTAAAAACTTGTAACTAAAGTGACTCAATTGGGAAATTAGTGTAACACCAGCAGGTTGTTAAGGTAGCTCAGTTGGTTAGAGAAAATGTATGAAAAGCCAAAGATGTGTGGTTCAACTTCTAGATACAATACTTAATTTTTTTCAATCTGATTCTACATTTCCAACAATAACTCCACTGCTTTTCAACTGTAAATGTACACTGCAGCTAAAAAAATTACAAAATGTTTTCCATTACAATATGTTTAATATATATTAATTTGGGCTCTCACCAAAAAACTTAAATAATTGGAACTTTTATATTTCTGTGCCATATCACAATTTGTTTTCTCTTTTAATGTTTATTAAATCTAGTGCTTCTGTTTAGTTAAAAGTAGAGTTGTTTAATATTCATTCTTTGTAAAACTAATGATTAATGTATCTTATTTGCTGAAATCTTTGGTTTCAGATAAAAATATTCAGGTATCATGTGCACTAAATCCTAAGAATCTTATAGTGGATATAATGGATCTTTACTGTTCATTTTTACAGCCTCAAAATCTAACCTCATTAATCAATGACCAAAAAGAGAGCAATGGGAATGCCTGAAGCACTGATGCACATGGGGACATATGACCTGAGACTATGGTAACCAAGAAAGCGCTTTGGGAACTCTGAAAACCAACTGATGAGGAAATGGTCTTGTCCTACCACATGGAGGTTATAAGTTGGACTGGAAACCTGTCAAGTAGACATTTTCAGCTCAACAGGCTCACTCTAAAACAAAGAAGTAGGCCTTAGCTAAATCTTGACTGGAAAATGAATTTTCAAATTTGTGATACTTACATATTCTTCTTCGAGATTCAGTAAATGATCCTTTGCATCCAAAACATTTTCTTCAGCACCAATGATGGTAACAACATTTGGATCATCCTCAGGACCCCGTGGGAACTTGATGTCTACACTAAACTGCTCCATAATCTTGCGTATGTTTCGGCCTCGTGCACCAATAAGTCGAGAATGCACCCTTGAATCTATTGGGACTTCCTCCCTAATCATTTCATTCTGAAATTAAAATTATGAGAATGAAAATGTTTCTTTCAGAACAAGAAGCTGATAAAGTGTTAATCATTAGGTGACATGAAATATACTGATTTAATATATAGAAATTTAACTGTATTGGAACACCACAGGGAAGCGAAATAATTATTAAATTATAGATGAGTCATATTTATTACACATCAGCTTCACTTACGTACCTAATATGAGGACATGTTTCGCGAACCATCGTTCGCATCGTCGGCTCTTTTGCGACTAAAGCTTGAACTACCCACACCACTGGATCAAGCTTTAGTTGCAAAAGAGCCGACAATGCGAACGATGGTTCGCGAAACATGTCCTCAAATTAGGTACGTAAGTGAAGCTGATGTTTAATAAATACGACTCATCTATTATTTAATACTGATTTAACTTAAGGAGTTTACCCAACAAAAAATGAACAGTTTACAAAATTGTGGTCTTTATTTTTTGAAATCTATTAAAATTATATATAACACTCATTTAGTTTCATTTTATTTTTAAAACTGAGCTGCATATACTAAAATGATAGTGAACTGAAGGAAACATCAAGATTTTTGTTATGCCGTGACATTCTTGCTATTAGTGACATCCAACTCAAACTTTTAGTGCAGAGGACATTCTTTCCCTTTTGATTTAGAGTGCATTTGGTAGCTCTGCTTCAACATGGAGTCTGTTTACATTGTAAATCTTGCACAGGTTACAAGATTGGTAATAATTCTATTTAAGTGTGTTATTTCTTGTTTTTGTGCCAAGAAACAATATACTTTTTAAGAAAAGGAAAATAGGTATTCAAAAATCTATGAATACAACAGTTCAGAATATTATACCTAACCTGAACACAAATAAGTTTATGCTTCTGGACATAGCGCATCCCATAAAAAGTTATAACCTTTATAAGTGCAATATGAAGTAATGAAACCAGGTGAATGCAATGGTTTTTAGTACAAAATAATAAACACTAACTTTATTGCAAGTCGCTGTAAATATTTTCTTGTTTTAAGACTAGTCCTACTACAATATCTGTTTAAAAAAGTGTTTAGCCAGTAACATGACATTTAATTATAATACATGTGAAAGAAAGTATGATTTCATGCCAAAATATACAGTACTGGAAATTATGTTACTCTTATTGTCATTACCTTATGTATCGAGATGATAGCGTGAATGTTCAAAATGTCCTCCATTGCGCTTTAAGCAGTGTTCATAAAGATCACTCAGATTTTCCAACATATTTTGGAATGCAGGTTGCTGCAGAGTCCCAAAGAACGAGACAACCTTCTGACGTAATGCAGACGTTTTGGGAGCATCTGGACAATTGAAAACTTTCTCCTTTAACATTCCCCACATGTAAGAAACAGGTGGTGCGAGATTGGAGGAACATGATTGGTAGGATAACTCACCCAGCGGGAAATTACTCGTCCTGGAAAGGTTTCTTGCAGTATAGCCATAGACTGTTTAGCAGTGTGGCAGGTCATCCTGTCTTGTTGGAACCACTGCACGTTCCTGGCATGACAAAACCTTCTTAGATCCTGAATAAATGGCCCGATCACCATGTTCCTAGTGTTCCTCGTTAACAGTAAGAGATGCACTAATCATCATTCTCTATGAAATACGGACCTAGCACACCGTTTTCTGATACTGCACACTGAATCGTCACCTGCACACTATGTAGCAGTTTCTGGACTATAGTGTCTGGCCTCTCGAAACCAAGTTCTTGGTGATTGATAAAACCATCCATGTGAATGTGACTTTTGACGTAGAACCACACATTGAACAAGAAATCTGGATCTTCGTACACCATGGCCAAAAATCGTGCACAATATTCTCCCCTGATATGGCTATCATGCTCCATTGTCCACTGTGTATTCGGTACGGAAATCCACCTATGTCTTTAAACAATCATTGAACTGACATATTGCTGATGTTTAATTTCAGAGAGTTCGCCTAAGACTTCGCTTTGAAGTCTGCAACACCTGATTGAGACACGTCCATGATTTTCATTTGTGGACACAGTTACTGGCCTATCAGACCTTCTCTTGGGTTAACATAATACACTACTCATATGACGAAATTGTTTAACAGATAACATAACTGTGTTGCAAGGTGCTGGCTTACTGAAGTGTTCACGATATTGTTCCGCCACTAACTTTAAATTCGGCCCACCTTGAAAACCCGTTTCCATATGAGCAAAAATAATACTCCACTATAAACACTTTTTCCTCCATCGCGAGACCCATTGTTACTTCCAATCACAGAGCACAATGTTCTTTACACAACTATACATCATGGCAAGGTAACAACATGCAGACGCTAGACATGCGCATGCGCAATGCATGAAAATGGGTACTGTATATTTTAGCACATACCGTACTCTGAAACAAAGGAATTCCACAATCAAGAGGAAACATTGAAACTACATGATATTCACTTAAGTTTAATTTATGGCCTAAGAGCGGTTGAGAAACTTCAAATAGCTCTGTGGAATAAGAATCTTCCTAAAATTCCACAAAGAAGTTTCCAGATTATGTGAATATTCTTGGTTCTACTATTGGTATATGTATAGAAAGTATGGAGACTATGAGGAAGCTGTAGAATATAAGTGAAAAGAAAGATACATAACTATTGAGATGATAGATACCAAAGGATAGAAGTGATAACAGCAACCTGTGATACAGGTGAGGTTGCAAAATTTTGCTATAAAAAGTAAGTTCTGTAGATGCAAGAAAAAGTTAAACAAAACCAAGAATTGTCCTTCGTGGCATATGGGTACATGTTGGCCTCTGTTTCCCGGGGTTATAAAGGACAATAGATTGTTTTGGATGCAAAACTCCTTAGCATAGCTATCTTTAGAAGGGAAATAAATTAAGTGGTCCTATTTAATAGATTTATGGCACATAAAAGAACTCGCCTCTGAGTAAAATTTAACAGCCTTTCATACCCAATACAAAGAACCACAGCACTTAAAGATGGCCCATGAAAAAAAAAGAATGGAGACCCAGACTAAGAAATTTAAACATAGAGAATTTCTAAGTGATGGTAAATCATTTGTGTAACAAAGTGAGTTACTAACAGTGACAATTTAAAAATTCAAACACACTACTGCTTGACAATCAAAAGAAATGTTACAGACCTTCAAAGCATGAGGAAAACTGCTTGGGTCCTTTATTTTCATCTCCTTTCAACAAACAAACAACTTCAAATATTCAAATATTGTGATTCAAATATTTGAAAGCAACGGAAGATGAAAAAGAATAAAATCATAAAGTATTTTTTAATCTTTCTTCTCCCTATACAGTTGAATGAAGTCAATATTTAGAAATTTAGCTGACCAAGACCTAAGTGTGTCCATGGTGGAATACAAATTCCAAAGAATGCTGCATAATATGGACTCGTCTTAAAAAAATTTGGAATGAGCACATTACATTTTAGGATTTACGATGTAGCAGCATCATACAACAGAGCAAACACTTTAAGTGAAACGTGATGCAGCTGCTGGGATGAAAATTGGCTTTAATTGTATCTCTATGGTGAAAACCTTAAACCAAATTACAGGAGAGAAAATGTTAGAAAAAATAAACAGAAAGCGCACTATTATGTGAAAATTTCAGCCTACTACACTTAGCAATCATTGAGAAAAATAAACATATATGGGCTAAAATTAGCAAATGAGTCAACCTTGTATATACTTTTCTCCACTTGTAAGTAGAGAAAAAGTGTGCACAAGGTTGACTCATTTGCCTAATTTTAGTAACAGTGGCACTCCTCTTTCTGAAATATTATTTTTTATTATATATATGATCATTTTAATATTGTTGAGATAGGCCAGAGTAAATCCTTTTAAAACAGGGAACCATTTTTTGAAGCTTAACAACAGTTAATTGGATTCATAATACTCCATAAAATACTTGCCAGTTCATTAACAATCTTCATTATATCATCACGTGCAGCTTTTGTACTTTCTTCATAACCAGTTATTGTAATTATATGTTCTTCTGGATCACCTTTCTTGGGGAAGTTGATTTGTACTCCATGATCAGCCCGTATTTTTGATATCACTGCACCCTTTCTGCCTATGATTTTAGGGTGATATTCTGGGTCAACCTCAATCTGCAAAACGAAAATATAAAAACCTTACCAAATAAAACGTAATGTTTCACACCATAAAAAGCTATAGATGTATTCCACAATGAAAACAAAAACTGCTGTAGAACATTTATGGTGCAATAAAAAAGCTGTTAGATATGTACCACCCATACATAAAGCAGTTTTACTAATTTGTTGTTTTACATTCACAGAACTTTATCATTTATTTTTATACAGCATAGCAAACTATTTCTATGAAAGTTTATTTTTCTATTTATCATTAACCAAGATAAATACTTGCACCATCATATTCATTACACATGTCTAAAGGAACAAGGGGAAAAATGGAAACCAAATTAACAAGATGTTTAAAAGTGGATTGTGTATACACATCTAGAGATTTCAAACTCTTTCTACAATATATAAAAAACAACCAAAAATAACAGCACATTATAAACATTCAAAGTTATAAAAAATTAAAACCAACAGCAATGATCTTGGAAATAACTTACACAACAAAGAGGTTTATTTGAAATAAATTGCTTCTCAAAGAGATTTACACGTTTTGTTTAATGTTTTTGTCTATCTCTTACATTTACCAATTACACAAAATTATACTAAATTCTTTACAAATGGAAAAGGCTTAATGGATCATTTCCAAAAAAATTCAAGAGATACATTTTGTACTACAAATATCTCAAACATATAATATTTTAATCAACATTAAGAGCAGTTTGAAAAAAAAAAAATCAATTAAGATTATATATGTGTTTGGAGGAATTTAGTAACAGTGACATCAAAATTCGCCTCAAAAACTATTTGTAGTTGGTTTATTGATACTCATCACTTACTTGTTTATATTAATGAGAGACTAGTTTCAAAGGCATTCGCCTCCATTTTCAATCTCTTTCCAACTGACATAATTGTCTTCTTCCTTGCTGTCTACCAATGCAGTTGCATCCGTTATTTCATATGCACGTAGTTTCATTTTTAAATTCGTTTCTAAACACTCTTTTACTGATTACATAGAAAGAAGTATTAGAAAGAAAGAAGTATTAACACCAATTTATTAAGATAAGTGGAGCCTTAGTGGCAAATATTTATATTTATGTAATAATACTTATTTTACTTCTTGGACTTCTGTTACTTCGAGGGCAGTTTTTTGTTGTACATCTGATTTTCATTTGTTATCAAGTGAGAAACATGTACATTATTTTGGAGAAAATGGTTGCTTTACCAACTGATCGTAGCTGGGGTGTGCTTGAATTTGTGCAAATAAATACTGTTTTAATGGTTCATCGGGTATTTAAATGGCAATTTGGACATCCTGCACTTCCCATGTCGTCAATCTGAAGGTGGTACGATCAATTTCGTGACAGAGGATGTATCTGCCATCAAAGGAAAAGAGGCGCAGGAAGGCCAAGAAGAAATGAAAAAACGATTGACAGAGTCCGTAAAAGCTTTAGAGCCCTAAAATACCATTATGGAGAGCCAGTCAACAGTTTACCTTGACTAGAATTAAGCCATCTGTGCATATAAACATACATTTAGAATTTCCTCCTTAGTTCTCAGTTCAGTTACATTTAAGGCTGAAAATTAGAACAGTCAAGCAGAAAAACTTATTAATCAGGAGTGCTATTCCCCTTGAAATCAAATTGGCATATACAGTCACAGTACAAAAACAACCTTAAGTATTACCCGGGACAAATAGTTTGAGCTTTGTTTATATGCGGCGGTAGTTTGAACTACACATCTTGTGATGGCTGGCTATAAGCTGTGTATTAAGTTATTAATCTAGTTGTTAACTGTGGTGTGACACATGGATACTGGTGTACAGTGTAGTGTCATTATCACAAAGTAGGTGTGTCTAATAATAATTTTCAAACATGGAAACTTAAAAGAGTTACCTTGGAGAGTTGTAAACTCCTAAAGCAGAAGGATTATTGAGAATGATTCAGAATGTTTTCCAGTTTTTACATTTCAGGTACACAAGTTACTACTCCAGGAAAATAATGTAAACGGAGGAAAAAAAAGTTTCAAATGGATGATTTTGATAAGTGCATAATTCACAGGACTAATTTAGAGTATTGTGAAATGTGTAAAGAACAAAATTAATTTAGGTGATGGATAGAACACATTCTGGCTAATATTAAAGGGAAAGGGATTTAGTTTAAAAAATGCAGGAACATGCAGTACATTTTAGTGGAGTGCCAAGATCAGATTGCTGTCTTATCACTGCAATTTAAACCCTATTAAACTGATGGAATATCATGAAGCAAAAAACAGCAGAAAAGTAGTATTCTATTACTTTAGATGCACTTAATGGACCAACCAGACATTGTTTAAACATCACTAAAGAGGATTGGGAAAATGCGTGCAAATAAATTAAGTACACAGAATAAGAATACTGGCATTGACATGCCTTGAGGAAGAAGAAATACAAAGAGTAATCAATGTGGGTTTGAATAGCAGTGACGATGAGGAAGAGATAGTCAGTTTTATGAATTCCAGCAACAATGGCAGTTCTACAGACATAACAGCTGAAATCCATCCTTTAGACAACATTGCTACGATGGAAGCTCTTCGCATACAGTAAGTGAAATGCATAGGTAGGAATCAATCTTCACATCACAAGTAAGTCAATTTTGTTTTGCTCCTTACAATTGCACATTTACTGCCTTCAATTATGTACCTCCCCTCTGATAGCCACCATAGAGTGTAAACAGAAAACAGCGCTTCCATTGCCAAGCATCCTCCTAAATGTCCCGGATATTAATGTTCCCTATAGAACACACTGAGACTGAGGATGTATGCTCAGATTTGCTAGTAAAGTTGTCAACATATGAGAGACATTTCTGGCAATTTCTCATATCTCTTTTAATTCTGGGAATGGTTAATCTCCAGGGTAGCAAATCATGACCATCTTTAGTCAATGTTGAGATATTTTAATATGAAGTTCGTGCATGTTTGAGACATTTGCCTGAAAAAGTCTGTATGATGAATTTTTTGGGAATAGCCTGTGAAGTTCTCTTCTAATACTAGTGGGAACCTTAGAGAGCACAACTGCTAAGATCATTAGTGCTCCTTGTTCAGAATGACTTTTGAATACTTGGTAAATCATAAGAAATGGACAAGAAGTTACAGCTTGTTAAACCACAATTTATTTCAAAATGATTTATGATGCTAATCACTTGAAATATTCATTCTTATTGGTATGTATTTTCATATACTTAAAACTTTTTAAAATCAGAAATCGCTAGTCATTTTTCTCGTCATCTTCTGTAGCACATGGGATTTCAAAGACTTAGCACTCCACTTTTCAAAACTCTGACAATTACTTTATTATATCTTTTTTACATAGTAAAATATATGCATGTATACTGAGAGTTTAACTTCAAGAAGTAAATGCAATATGCTTTTGTATAATTTTCCCCAAGGGTTATACCTGAACAATTTTGTAATCTATTATTTGATAATATTCTATCCAGGTAGTGTTTCCATCTTTCTTTATTTGTTTTTATTGTACTTTTTAGTTTCTATTAGCTCTTCACAAATACTTCTCCCATCCCTCTTTCTTTTTGAAGTTTAGTCATTGTTCTCAACTGGTTCTTTTGCTCACTGTAAAACAGAGGCCAAAGCAGTCCAGTCAGATGTTAAGTGAATTACAATCATGGATGCATAATTCCGTTTTGTTAGAGTAAGAGGCTGCTCTGTAGTTCAGCCAGTACAGCACCTGTCTGCTGTGCAAGAGGCCTTGAGTTCAATTCTCTGTTGGAAAGTGGATATTTTGCTCTGGTCAAGATTATTATCTATCTTCCCTAGAGTCTAGAGGTATGAATGACTGTGAATGTGTGTACAATCTAATGTACAAAACCCACTCTACATAAGTTAATACCATTGCCTATAACCAGGAAATGTGTTCCAAAAATTCAAAAGGTTGCCAAAACTGACCACTGAAGTTAAAGGAGGGGCACAAATGGAATATTAGAGAAAAAAGAAAACCACCTCCAAGCAAACAAACCTAAAACGAAAAGAAAGACATAATTTGACTGCATTATTATGCTACAACTGATGTTAGAGAGGAGATCAATAAATATTACATGAACTCACTGTTTTGTTATTTTGTGTGGCTGTGAAAAACAATTTTTATGTTGGCAATGTCTGTACTATATATTAACAAAAATACAGGTCTTCAAGCTTTTGTAGGTGTTATATAAAATGAAATAATTGCATGTTATGGAGCAGAATTTCAAATTCAAAGTGAGATAGTAATATTCACCTTCTATTAAAGATTATCTGTGCCTAGTTTGGTAGAAATCAGTTAACAGTGTAGAAATATATAAGAAAAAATATAAATGCATGTGCAGACACATAATTCGTTTTAGGGAAAGGTCTGTATGCGTAAACAGCATAACTCAAAACAAAATGTTAAGACAGGCAGACACCAAACTTGGTATTTAAACTCAGTATTTTCCAAAGATACAACACAAAAGTTTTCAAGAAAATCACCCCTTTCTAAACAATCTTATATATATATGTGGAATACTTTTTAAATTTTTGATGTTCTCAAAATTCTGCAAACGTTTTGATTAAAATACCTTATATAAAGGCTATTTACACGGCAATAAAATGTATCACTTGAATTTTGAGGAAATAGCTTGTGATATCCTCTTAGTTCGGAAGAAAATTTATATAATCTTTCCAAAGTAATAAATACTAAGCGAGAGAATACATACATTAAAAAAAAAAGGGGGCTTTAAAACACCAAATTTATTTCAAAAATGTTTTTGTCAACAATCATTTCCAAGGCATTTATTATTAATGGTGCAGAATATTCAATATTTTGTCATTCTTTTAAAGACCTCTAAATTTTCAGTTGTTCCTTGAGATGGAAAGAAGAGAATTTAATACCGTATATCCAGACTAAAAAACCATAGCCGAGTTTTGAACCACAGATTTCCTGCTCTCTGTCCAGTTGCTCTTAACCACTGAGCTATCATGGCAATAGTGGTCTAAACTATTGTCACGAGACATTGTTGCAGTGGGCGCAGCCAGCACATGTGAAAGAGACAGATAGATGTCTGGAAGTTTCATCTTTCTCATACTGTCTTGATTGTTACGGAGCATTCCACTAATTTCTAGAAACAGTGACTGGAGATGTAAAAGTTTGTGGACATGTGGCAGACGACCTTGAAGGTTGGTTTGGTGTATGTTCGTCATTTTAGAGCATGTAAGGGTTGTCCAAAACATCTTTTTACTTTAAATAAAGAGCACTTTGAATTTCTGCAAACTAGATTCACAAACCCACGAAGTCACATTATGAAGCCTGGGACTTAAATACTTACAGCATAGTAAGTTGCCACAAAAGGTATGTATATCTCTTGTATATGAGATCTTCTAGTGGTTTACCGGGAAAAATACGAGTCAGTTGGAGAATTTAATGTCATGCTGACATCCTGAAATGTGTCAAGTGCAATCTATCTCTAAGTAGAGCAAAAACAAAAAGTAAAGCATTGTGAACTTAATGCTCATTCAGGTGAATCTTATTATCTACATGTAAGATGCATCTCTTTGCAAGACAGAAGATGTATCTCGGGTTTACTCATATCAGCTACTGATAACGAAAGAAACAGTAAAATTTCATTGTGATGTCTGTTGTGGCTGAACACTATTTTCTGAATGTGAATCAGTTCTTAAAAGCAACAGAATTGTTTTTGTTTTCAAATCTTAAAATGGTACTATTTTCTGGATTATTTTTGCATATTCCTGGTATAAATTACATGACCATATACATATTTTACATTTTTAATAGCTTATTGTAAGCTTTCCACTCTAGCATTAATCATAAACTAAACTTCAAATTGAAAACGAGCAAAATAGTACTCTATAAATGTTTTGTTTCATATACAAATGAGATGGTTGTTGACACTTAACACTTCACTTACTTAGATGTAACCTCAAACACATCAGTGTTCATCTTTGAATTCTGAATATTCCTGATTTCTTGTTAGTTGGTATTTATCTCATTGGTTGCAAACTAATGACACAGTGACAAGATTTACAATGAAAAATTAAAATTAATGGAAACTATGACCAAAGAACCTTTCAGAAATATAAAACCACAGACAACAGCCATTTACTTTAGAAAACATAACCATGAAATTGTACCAGAAGTTCAATTAGTAAAACAGGTAACAATATCATTGTAACTGACAGTATGAAGAACATCTATATTCTAATGAATCAAAGTACCCTCAGAACTTTTGAAGTCTTGCACCAGGCCAACTATGCAGATTCATATGGAAGACATCAAATATTAACACAGAAATATAATAATTTGTAACATAAAACTTCACTAACCTTAAAAGAAAATGACGAAAATTTTCTTTTAAGATAAGTGAAATTTTATGTTACAAATCTTTGTATAGTATTTGTTGCTTCACTGTAGCTAGCTTCATATTTTACGTATTTATGAACACACAAGCTAGCATGATGCAACACCAGCCAGCGAATTGATATGCAGACAGGGATGAAGGTGAGTACAACTGTTCTGGCAAATACAGAAGTAAATAAAGGTAACAAAATATCTAACTTAGTTCTGCTAATTATCAATTAGTTCATTTTTATGGTCCTTAAATTCTCTCTCTCTCTCTCTCTCTCTCTTGTTATAATTTACATCCTCCAGCGTTAAGCCATATCGGATGATGAATGAAATTGGCGAAATGATGTTCAAATGAATCCGGGGTCCTTGGAGATTAAATTCTCTACTTTATTTATTTAAAAGCTTAGCTTTTATTAAATCTTCTTTACCTTAAGTTCAAAGGATTTCAGAAGGCGGTCTTGGCGCTCAGCTTCTAATTCTTTACATCGCTCTTCTATTGCTTCTTTCGCACGCTCCACACATTCAGGTGTACCAGAGATCTGAAAACATTAAAGCATGCACCAATCAAGTCTAATTTTTGTAGCTGTGAAGCAGTTTTAACAGCAGCAGCAGTAAAGAAAATATTTCCTATACAGCTGTTCAGAGAATTATCTGTATTATACTTGTGTGGGCATAAGGATCAGCAGTAAAATAGCATTCCTGCAATATTTTTCAATGATTATACTCTTAAGAGTAGGGCACAATTATGAATTACTATTATTATTACCCTGGTGTTTGTTGGACTATATAAAGGATCGCTCAGTTCAATTGGTTGGTTGGTCGGTCAGTCAGTCATTCTGTAATAATTTTAAAGTTACCAAGTAGTATAGTGTAAGTTGTGTTATCCGGAGTATGTACAATACAGGCTTTTGTGAACCTTAGTACTATGAAATCTCTATGCACAAGTTGCATTTGCTCTGAGTATGAGCAACAGTGAAATTAAGTGTATGTTAGCAATGTGCTAACATTTTAATTGAGTTTAACACAACAAAACTTTGACCAAATTTATTTTTTATTTATGCAACCATGCACTTTAGAAGAAAATGGTACAGGAACTTATGCCTCAGCTTAACGTCAAGAAGTTGCTGGCAGGCATACACATATACACAAAGTAAAAAGTGACAAAAGCTGGATATACCAATATTATCTGGAAGCCAAGTGACAGTCACTAGTCTGGATTTTCCCAATAGAAATCCTTCAACAGAAGTGAGGCACACAAGAATTGTTGGCAAGATGATGATTTGTTCCTCTTCTCAGTTTGTGACAATATTATAACAATTTCCTTGAGAAACAAAATACTGTATAATAATAATAATAATAATAATAATAATAATAATAATAATAATAATAATAATAATAATAATAATAATAATAATAATAATAATAATAATAATAATAATAATACACAAAATATCTGCAACAAGTCTTAATGAACTGAGAACAAAGTACCCTAAAATAGGTCTGCATAGAAACTTGCTGCAGCATCACAATTCCTGCCCACATTGCACAAGAAATAACTAAATGTATGCAATAGTTAGAGAGTGAAATACTTGAGCCATCCTCCCTGTAGATCTGGCTCCATGAAACTTTTTTACTCCCCAAAATAGCAGAAAAAATTGGAGAACAACAATATGAATCATCTGAAACTGCAATAATTGTTACTGAAGAATGTATCTGCATCCTCTCCAAACAAGATTGGCATTCAGCACTTGAAAAATGCGTTGAAAGAATGAGAGGTTGTATAGAATGCAATACAGAATTTTTTGGAAAAAAAAAAAAAAAAAAAAAAAAAAAGGCTAAATATAAATTTTTAAATCTAAAATTTTAATGTTCACATTTGGCAAACTTTCAGAATGACCCTCATATGAGGAATTAAATTGAAGTAAATTACATGATTAGAAAGCATATCATCTCATTTTAAAGACAGGAAAAATAGCTATGGCTGGTTTTGATTTTTACTGCTTTTGCTGCTATCAGCAGATGAATTTCCCCTTTCCTCTTGTAGACTGATATTCACCAACAAAAGCACACAATAGTTGAATATGGGTTGGAGGAACTCATGTGCTAATTTATTTCATACTATTTTAGTTAAATATCACTGTTTAAAATGTCTGCCAAATTACTAAATATTAAACATTCTTTTCTTAAATAATTAAGTTCGGAAAAATATTCCTGGTTAGACAGCTACTAAGAAGGATATTAAAATTTGATTTCCTCTTATAATTTTGTTTTCCTTTTGAGAGCAAGTTCACATATTAAATATACTTCTAGGATGCACTAATAAACATCCTTCATAGCAATACATTATATTGTGACTTTGTGGGTTCGTGAAATTAAAAGTCCAATTGCACAACCTCAAAATGTTCTTTATTTCCACCGAATTACAGTTGAAACACTTGCCAATTACACAGAATTACGTAGCGCACACAATTACAACTCACCAGTTTGTCAACGGTCCACTCTGCACTCGCAATTACGCACAACTCCTGCGATGCACGTACACAGTCTTCCGGTCCGTTCCCTCACTAGGCACTCCTCACGGCTGCTCGCCAAGAACTGAACTGACTCAACTGCAGGCCCTTTTTATAGGAACATTGCTGTTTCTGGAAGTCTCGCATTTCAGTGAATCACGCCGAAGGTTCTAGACGGCAGGGGGAGGAGAAAGAGACGGCACAGAGATGTTTTTCCAGCCACCCTCATTACTGCTACAAGATAAATGGGTAGGCGTGGCTAAATGCTTCCAGTCTGGCCCTACTGCTGGCCGGTTCTATCGGGAGTTCCGACGTTTGGGTGACACTGCTCCCTCCTCAAAGCTGGTCATCCTGAACAGCGCCATCGTAGCGTGCCAGGTGTACCACAAACATCTTCCCTCGGGGAATCTTCTGGATGCGGTAGACCACATCGTTAATCCTCTTCACCACCCGGTACGGTCCTTGCAATGGCTGCTGGAGCTTCGGGCAGTGTCCCTTGGTCCGGGTAGGGCTGTACAACCAGACCAGGTCACCTTGCTGGAACCCTTGGCTGTTGGCTTGCCTGTCATACCGGGTCTTCATGCGGTCGCTCGCCTTCTGGATGTTCTGGCGAGCCATCTCGTGCATGTTGTGGAGATGGTCCATCAGGCTCTCCACATACTCAGCCGCTGGCTGTTTCGGTTATGGGGGGCTTCCAAAGGCCAGGTCACAAGGGAGGCGTAACTCTCGGTCGAACATTAAGCTGGCTGGCGTCATCCTCGTGGTGTCGTGTGTTGACGAGCGGTAGGCCAGCAAGAACAGTGGCACCTTGATGTCCCAGTCTCGCTGATGACTGGTCACGACCTTCCTCAAGTGTTTCTCTAAGGTCTTGATGTACCTTTCAACCATGCCATCCGACTGGGGATGTAGAGGTGTTGTGCGGGTCTTGTTAACCCCAAGTCTTTCTAGTGCCTCCATCTGGTTGGACTCAAAATTGGTACTCCGGTCGCTGTGGAGTTCCAACGGCACCCCAAATCGGCAGAACACTTGCTCCACGAGGCAGTCTGTGATTGTCTTTGCCTCTTGGTTCGGGATGCCATACACCTCTGGTTACTTGAAGTCCATGACCACCATCAGGTACTTGTTGCCTCGGTTGGACACTGGGAACAGTCCAACAATGTCAACGGCGATCCGTTCGAATGGCGCTCCGATGTTGTACTGCTGCATGCGACCCTGGCTCCTAGTCTGGGGGCCGCGACTCGCTGTGCACACGTGACACTGTGGGCACCATCTCTCAGCGTCTGCTCGGTGTCTCAGCCAGTAGTAGCGCTGCCGTAGTTTGTCAATCATTCGGTTTGCTCCCAGGTGTCCTCCTGAAGTACCAGCATGCACTTCCTCCAAGAGTTCTGGGACTTTATTCTGGGGAAGTACCAACTGTTCTCTCTGCGTCTTCCCATCGGGCGATTCCAATACCCGGAACAGCATGCCCTCTCTGATCTTCAACGAGTCCCATTGGGCCCAGTACGACTTGTATGTGGCACTCCTCGGTGCGATGTCCTCCCAGGTTGGTCTTCTCCCTGCCTCCACTTCTCTCAAGAGTGGCACCAAGTCTGCTCTGCCAGCTGCTCCCTCCTCAGGACTGCGCTATCCCAGCCGTCCGCAGGCACTGCCGTGTCTACTCGGACTGCTGTGGCACGCTCCTTCACTTCTACTCTTGTGCACTGGCCACACTCTTCTGGACAAGTGTCTTCGGGACATGCCGTCAGCGTTACCGTGGCTCTTCCCTCTACGATGTTCTGAGGTGAAGTTGTACTTCTGCAGCCTCTGGACCCAACGTGCTGTCTGGCCTACCAGGTTCCTAAAGCTCAATAGCCAGGTTAGGGCGGAATGGTCAGTCCTTAGGTGGAATGGCTGACCGTACAGGTACTTGTGGAAGTGCTCCAAGGTGTTTACTACCGCTAGTAACACTCGTCGGGTGACGCAGTAGTTCTTCTCTACCTTGGATAGCGTCTTGCTGTAGTAGGCTATCACCCGCTCATAGCCGTCCTGGATCTGCGATAGGACACCTCCAATGCAATGGTCGCTGGCGTCGGTGTCCACAAAGAAGGTGCCACCCAGTTGTGGGAAACCCAAAATTGGAGCACTGCACAGGGTCTTCTTCAGGTGCTGGAAAGCGTCTTCGGCATCCTCCGTCCAAACATAAGGCTAGTATTCCTGTCAGGCGGGTGAGGGGTTTGGCGATGTTAGAGAACTCCTTTATGAAGTGTCGGTAATAACTGCACAGTCCCAGGAAACTGCGCAACTCTTTCTTATCCTTTGGGCGAGGCCTATCTCTCACAGCCTGTGTCTTCTCCGGATTTGTGGCCACTCCGGTTGCTGAGACTAGGTGGCCCAAATAGTTCACTTCCTTGCGGAAGAGCTGGCACTTCTTCACGCCCAGCTTCAAGTTGGTCGCCTGCAGTCTCTGTAGCACTTTACTCAGATTCTTCAGATGGTCTTCAAAAGTTTTACAGACGATGATGATGTCGTCCACGTATAGCAGGCAGGCGTCGTAGGTCAGGTCTCTCATCACTGAATCCATGAGGCGTTGGAAGGTAGCTGGTGCATTGCAGAGGCCAAAGGGCATAACTGTGAGCTGCCAGAGCCCTTGACCTGTTGAGAATGCGGTCTTCTCCTTGTCTCTCGGATCGAGAGCTACCTGCCAGTAGCCCGATTTCAGGTCCAGGGTCGAGAACCACTGCGCACCAGCTAGCGTGTCCAGGGTGTCGTCAATCCGGGGTAAGGGGAAGCAGTCCTTCCGGGTGACAGCGTTCAGCTTCCTGTAGTCCACGCAGAAGAGTGGCTCGCCGTTCTTCTTTGTCATCAAGGCGACAGGGGAACACCAAGGGCTGTCAGACTCTTCAATCACTCCCCTGGATCTCATGTCCTCCAGCATGTCTCGTACCGCCCCTTGCTTCGCCAGCGGAACGCGTCTAGGCGGTTGCCGAATAGGCCGGGCGTCCCCGGTGTCGATGCGGTGAAGCACTTTGTCCGTGCGGCCATAGTCACTATCACCTTGGCTGAAGACGTGCTGGTATCGGCTTAGCAGTTGTCGAACTTTCTCCAGCTGCTCTGCGGTCAGGTGTTCGGCCGCCTTGTCCAGTAGGCCTTCTAGCCGGGTCCCCAGGTATTGCGTGGGCACCGGCTCCTGTGTCTTGTCGATTGCTGTTACGCTCTCCACGGGCTCGCACGTTCCCAACTCCGTCCCGGCCTGGACGTCGTGATCGGTGTCCGTTGGATTTAGCAGTCTCACTGGCACCTCCTCTCGGCACGGCAGCAAAGTCCTGGCTACACATAGTCCGTGTACAGGCGTCTTCTGGTCCAACATCATGTTCCTGGTTCTCTGGCCTTCCAGTCGCACCGTCACCACCACCTCGCTCCTCGCGGGGGCAACGTCTTCATTCAAGATGACCCCGCAGATTCCAAGGCACTCTTCGGGTTGACGGAGTATAACCCTCTTCTTCGTTGAGCCGCAGGACCTTCCTGCTGACGTCGACCGTCGCCTCGTGGCTCCTGAGGGCATCCAGTCCCAGAATCACCTCCTCAGCCACCTTCGCGACGATAACCCACAGACGCACGGCACTCCATCCCAAGGTCAGCTCCAGCAGGGCCTCCTTCTCCACAGGCAAGGTGTCGCCCGATGCCTTGACAAACTGGTATGGACGGCTCGGCTTCCTTGTCGGCAAACCCTTCGCCACGTCAGGTCTGATGAAGGTCACGGCTGCCCCGGTGTCCACCAGCACGCGGCACGGCTTCCCTCTCACCCAACCGTCCGCGATGAGGCTGTCATCCATTCGCCGGCTGACGGCGCGCAGTGTCACTTGAAGGGGATGGTTGTGATGGCGCCGACGTGCCCCTCTCCACGACGGCCCTTACTCGTTTTCCGGCTGCTCTTCCTGGTGTGGGCAGTCTCTCTCCAGGTGTCCGGGCTGTCCACACCCCCAACACAGGCCACTAGATCTTCGCCGGCGTCCCTCGGCTGGTCTTCTGTCTCCGGTGTAGCGGACACTCCTCGTTCTCGACGTCGGGATAGCTGTTACCTTGGCCGCCTCCATCCTTAATGCTGCCGTTAGCGCCTCGTGGATGGTTTTATAATCGCCTAGCATTAGGCGCTGACGAATCTCCGTGTCTTTTACCCCGTCAACGAATTTGTAGGCAGCTTCCCGGGATACGAACTCTGGTGGGAGGTCGACTAGGGCCTTGCTAGCCAATTGTTCAACTGCCAGTGCGAACTCCTGTAGCGTCTCCCCTGGCTGCTGTGACCTTGCCTTTAGCTGGCTGCGGTACGCTGCGGCTAAGCGGTGGTTTCCAAAACGATTCTCCAGGGCCTCCCAGATGTCCTTGGGCGCCGCCGTTGTCTATACCGCGTTCAGGATTTCCGCGGCCCGTCCCTGGAGGCTGGCTATTAACTGTGTGGCCTCCTCCTCTGGTGACCATTTGTTGTGCTTGGCCACTGCGTCGAATTGGCTGCGGAAGACTTCTAAAGTTGTCGCGCCGTCATATTTTGGAGGTTTCACGCGCGCAGATGTGTCGCGTCCCGGCGCGTCGGCCTTCAAACCCTTCAACTTCCCGCCAACGACGTCCTCCACCATGGCGTTCAAGGACTTGTTGCTGTTGTCGGCCTTTCCTTCCAGCTCATTAACGCGGTTTGCCAGGTCTTCGATGCACTTGTCCACTTGACCCATCCGCATGCCTCGCTCCGTGACGTCATCCCTCACTCTGGTCAACTGCTCTTCAAACTTTGCAGCGAGGGCCTCGTTTGCCGCTTTCATCTCCGTAGCCAATTCGGTCATCTTCTCGGCCAGGCTATCGTTCGCCGTTCTTATTTCCTTCAGTTCCTCTGCCAATTTGTTATTTGTAGTCTCCAGCTTCGCGGCCAGGCTCTTATTTGCCGCTTTTGTTTTTGCAGCGAGGTTTTCATTTGCCGTCTTCATTTCCTTCAACTCAGCGGTAAGGTTGTCGTTGGCCGCCTTCATTTCTTCCATTTTGTGTAAAAATTTTTCCAGTGCCGATTCCATGGCCGTTATCCCACTTCCTGACGACAGTTGTGACTTTGTGGGTTCGTGAAATTAAAAGTCCAATTGCACAACCTCAAAATTTCTTTATTTCCACCCAATTACAGTTGAAACAATTGCCAATTACACAGAATTACGTAGCGCACACAATTACAATTCACCAGTTCGTCTGTCACAGGTCCACTCGCAATTACCTACAACTCCTGCAATGCACGTACAGTCTTCCGGTCCGTTCTCTCACTCGGCGCTCCTCACGGCTGCTCGCCAAGAACTGAACTGACTTGCCAACTGTAGCCCCTTTTTATAGGAATATCACTGTTTCTGGAAGTCTCGCGTTTCAGTGAATCACCCCGAAGGGTCTAGACGGCAGGGGGAGGGGAAAGAGATGGCACAGTAATGTTTTTCCAGCCACCCTCGTTACTGCTACAAGATAAATGGGTAGGCGTGGCCGAATACTTCCCGTCTGGCCCTACTGTTGGCCGGTTCTATCGGGAGTGCCAACGTTCGGGTGACAATATTAAATTTTCTTAAGTAAGACTGCAGATTGTGTCTAATGATGGACTTCTAAAAAATATGTTATTTAATAATGACAGTCAAAATATTTCAATATGTCAAAAATAAACTGATCCTTACAGCATTAATCAATTAAAATAAGGTTCAATATTCAGTGTGGAAGAAACAGTTACTGTGATAATTATTATTGTTGCATAAACATGCCCCAATTTACAAACGACAATTGGGCATTACCAAAAATGCCAGTTTTTGACAGGAGGAAGAATTTGAGGTGTGAAAAAATAGAATAAAAATTTAAGGAATGGGAAAAATAAATTTTTAAATGAAAATGATTTAATTTTCAAAAATACATGCTGAAATTCAAAACTTTAAGAACCACAGGGCAGAAAAGGACTGCCTCTACTGTGAGTGCTCAGCACTCTGGCTTTTACTTGCAGTTCCTGGGTTTGATTTCTGATAGCTGGAGTTGAAAATTTTTCTTTCATCAGAATAATTTTCCATTTCCCACAGTCTGGAAGTATAAATGTGGGAGCAAATGCGTGTTTAAATTACAAAAATGAATGAATGAAATATAACTAAAGAAGTTAAAAGGGGCTACAGAAATGAAATAACAAAAGGATGGAGAGTAGACTATATAGCACATTATGTTCCATCTTCATACGAAATTGGAAAACTTGGCCTTTATATTATCTATATTTTGATTTGTACCTACATCTGTTCTATTTTAAGGGTGATTAAGTAAGAAAACCTAAGCATAAAGCAAACCAGTTTGGCTGACAGAATTGCAATTTCCTTTTTATTTTATATTTTTGGCAACTATAATAACGCTATGAAACTACAAAACCATCTATTAAATAGGATTTAGTGTTGCAAAATGGGCTAGTTTAAAAATAACAGTAAGCTTGAATGTTTGGAAAGAACTGAAAAAGGAGATGAGTGGTGGTTAAAATTATCTGCCCAGAGTACCACTGACATGAAATTGGAGTCTGCCTATAACAGAATGTTCTCTCAGATATTAATAAAGTTTTAAATGCTATTTAATGTAACGTCCGCAGTTTTAATTTCTAGAAATCATTAAAAAAACATCACAAAAATTCCATCTACTAGTGAACTTCCTTTTCAATTAAGAGTGATGATGATTTGTATATAAGGGTGCTCAATTAGATCATCAGCGCCCTTGAAAAAAATCATGACAACAGCCAGAGATACATCAAAATAATATGGCAAATAAAATAAACATGCACAATTACGGAAAAAAAGTTAACAACTATAAATAACTATTAATAAAATGTCAAAAGGCATAAAAATCACTTTCTTTATTAAATCCCTTAACTTAGCATTAAAAAAAATTTAAAACTACCTGCACAGCGGTAGTCAAATCAATTTGCCCCCTTTTTTTGGTGTTGCGCTAACACTCTTTTGAGCAGGTTTATCCTGTCTTTTTCACTGTCATCCTGGCAGTGAGTGCAGGATCTTCCTGCTCCATATCCTCTATGGAGGAGCATCCCTTTCCAATTGAAAATTTCGGTTCGAGAACCTTGAACCGATCAGGAACTGCGAACGATGAAGATGATAGTTGCAATCTGAGTTCCCTCCAGATAATTTGTCAGAAGATATTCTCAGAAGAGAAGGTCACAGACTTTTAAGCTGGCTGTTTTTTTTTTTTTTAATGGTCCTACTGTTTTCCTTAAGGAAGTCAGTTCCTTCATATGAGGTCTTGGATTTCCTTGGCGATGTATTGTATATTACTGGTTCACATGTCATTCTTGAAGTAGATGCTTTCGGCATTGAGTTGGTTGAAACCTTCTTACGAGTGAATTTGGTAAGCGTACTCACTGTTGTTAGTGCTGCTGTTGGTTGTTTTGGCTGTGATCTTGATGTAATTGTTCTTTCCACAATTACTGCCCTATTTAAGTTGCTAGTTTTTGTTGCAATTTTATGTCCAGGTACCGGCTTTGCTACAACTGCACTATAAGTAATGGTCCTAGGGACAGAAGACTGACGAATGCACACGAGCTTCTGGGCTTCCAAGAAGAACACCTTCTCTCTTACCCAAATCTCTTGGATCGCCTTTTCCTACATAAAACAGGGGCATTCTCTGGGGTTCGATGAATGATTACCTCTGTAGTTGACACAGGTTGCAGGTGAAGTACATGCATCATTATGCTTGACTTCCCCATAGTCAATGCAGGTAGCAACTCCATTACAAGAATCACTTGGGCATTTGCAACACCTCAATGGATTGGATATATACTGCCTCACTTCAATAGCTTCATACCCTGCCTTAATCCTTTGCAGGAGATCTACCCCATCAAAGGTAAAAAACAGGGTATAAGTGGGCACCAGTTCACCTCATTCTTTGTGGCAGACTCGATGTACATTGGTCACACCTTGTTCCACCAGGTTTTCTGAATCTCCTCATTGGACATTCCATCCAATGCACGGAAACCACTACATCTAATTGGCAAAGCACGGGTGTTTACAACACCACTTGAAGAGTTCAGAGTCCTATGCATTTCAATGCGCACTGGCTAACTTGCAACCATATTGGCTTTCATAATTTTCGCAGCCTGTGTTGGTGAAACAGCTTCGACCAGGAACGTACCATTGCAAATTCATATAAATTATTTTACAGGACCAAAAAACTATCTAAACTCTTCTAGATAATAAATGGATTCATGGTAGTAAATTACTGGCCTTCCTCATTTCTATTAATAACCAAATAGAGAAGACTACAAGACTCAGCTACTTCTTTTCCACTGTTCTGAACATTTCTGTTTATTTTTTTATCGGTTCCCATCTGTTTTTATTTTTTTTTATCATGTCCTCCATCATTGCAAACATCTCTGATGTCGTCCTCACATCCTGGGTGCCACCCCAGCTTAGGTGAGAGTCCTGGCCTGGACCTTGCTCACCTCAGGGTCTCACCTCCCAATGTAAAGACAGAGGGACCCAATTCACCTTAAGGAATGCATCAGCTTATGCAATGGCTCCTCCCCAGGACTGACCTGTATCAGCGGATACAAACTCAGTCCTACATGATAACCAGGGGCAGGGACTTACGCGTTATCCAGTCACCTCTGTCTCCTCCGTGCTAGATATCCATCAGACTTGTGTTCAGGGGAGGTTAAAATTTATGGGTCAAACACGGATGTGGACCAAAGATTTTGGGCATTTGGCAATAACTCTCTTACCACTCAAAGGCAGCCAATCAAGAGATTTGGCTCGGGACACCGGGATCATCAATCCCGTACCTACCGAAACAGGCCCCTGAGGGGACAATTAAGAGTGATCTGATAGGGATTGCTCTCTTATTGTAGTTTGAACTAGAACCACCGCAAGAACTTTTGCATCAACCCCTTCCACAAATCATTTGCTTTTTATGAATGAACACATAATTAAAATTTAATTAGATAAGGCATTTGACACAGATGTTTTGTAAGAATTTAACATTAACTTACCTTAATAATATCCAATTTCTGATCTGCAGGTGAGAGTACTATATGGACATCATACATATTCATAAGTTCTCTTACATCACGTCCTTTCTGACCAATAATTGAGCGATGGAAATCAAATGGAACGTTCACCTGTAACAAATGGAATTCAATGTTAACACATCGTAATCCTCTTCCTAAAAAATGTGCTGTAAAAAGTATTAAATTACTTTTTCTCAGTGAGTTATGCTTTACCAAATCATCTTAATCATGAAAATTTTAAAAATTAATTGTTCTTTCACACTAGGTCAAAGTTTAGAAAGGTAGAGTCAAGACTGAAAAATACAATGCCATAACAGAGATTTGAACCACAGATCTCCTGGTCTCTGTTCGTTTGCTCTTAGCCATTGAGTTACCACAGTCAACATGACAGCACAACATTAAATTCTCTGACTTGCATTTTTCCCTATAAACCACTAGGAGTTCTTATATATACAGAGACAACTACCTTAATGGCAACTTACAATGCGTAAGTACTTTAAGTCCTGCCCTTGGCTTCAAGTTCAAAACATTAATTGACTTAATAATGGTTTAAACTAAAAAGTATGAGATTTATGCCCGATTTCACCAACAGATGTTAAGACTTAACACGAATTTAGCAATAGTTAAAACAAAAATTGCATTTAACAAACAAGTGTTAGCTTAACACTCGTGTTAAATCTCTTGTTAAACTAACATGCCAAATTTCTGTTGATGTCGATTTGCTATATTTAAGACTGTCTAAATGGCATTTGTTAGAGTAGATACGGCCTATGAGGAGAAATTATTTTGAGGAGCTATCAGAAGAAAATTTTCTACATTGGTATAGACTGCCAAAACAAGTTGCTATGAAGGTTACTGCGGAAGTACAAGAGAGGTTAGAACATGCATCGAAAGGAATATGCCGATCTCGCCATTGCTTTAAGTATTAATAACATTGCTATCTTATAATTCACTAAATTATGTGGATAATACAATGTCCACCTCCCATCTTGAAACGTTCAAGTCATTTGTCCTTCTTTACTCTTCATTTTAAATTTACGTATAACTGAGTTAGAACATGCATAGAAAGGAATATGCTGATATCCCCTTTGTTTCAAGTATTAATAACTTTGTGATTTATAATTCACTGAATTATGTGGATAATACATTGTCCACATCCGGTCTTGAAACGTTCAAGCACCTCATTTTAAATTTACATAATACTCACAAAGTTGTTTCATGCTTGTAGTAGTGATACATGCATTTGAATTAAATTTGTTTCCAATATTTTCCTACATGACATCTTTCTCTTTTACATTCACCGCATCCGTCCTCTTATTTTCCATGATAACCTTACACTTCTTCACCAATTCAATTAACAATTCTTTTTCCATCAATGAGAAATTTGTCTCACGGCTTTTGTTTACAATTTTGTCTACCCGCCATTTTCAGCAGTATGCAAAAAAATGAAAATGAAAACAAAAGTGCATCTGAACAGTATGTTCAGAAAATAATGTCTCATCCATAGCCTTCTATAGCTGTAATATTTACAAGTCTCTTGGTGTTAACACGTGTTTAACATTTTCAGGAAACAGGTTGGTGAAATGCAAGAAATTTAACAGTAGTGTTAGTGATGTGACAATTGTTACGTTACACTTGTTAACATTGATTTTAACATCTGTTGGTGAAAACGGGCATTAAGTACTTAATGGGAAAAATGTGAGTCAGTTGGATAGAATTTAATGTCATGCTAGCACATTGGCCATAGTTAACAGCAACTGGACAGAGACAGGGAGATCCACGGTTCAAATCCCAGTGATGGCATTGAATTTTTCAGTCTCACTCTACCTTTCCATGAAAACTTTCTTCCCCATTCATTGCTACATATCCAAGCATTTTAAAAGGCATAGAAGTAAATAAAACGTCAAATATAGACATTAAGCCTGAGGAATCAAGCCCTTAGTTCCTCATTTCTAGATTTTCTGGTAATCGTACATAAAACTTCCTGCAGTAACAATAACACTGTAATGTGACACTTTCCCAGTTTTGATGAAAATAGGCTACTTACAATGGAAACAAACATGCTGATTTTGAAAATAATAATTTTCACATAAATTGTACTGCTTTTATGAAATTTGATATTCTTATATATTGGACACTATATAAAATTGTGATTATAGTATATATTTTTTGCAGCAAAAGATGAATAATAATGTAATATATTTTGCATCTTCAGGCTGCATGATACCTACAAACAAAACACCCATTCTATGCTTCCCTATCATTCATCCCTTATTTTCCTAAGCAAAAGCTGATGATTGACGCAAGATAGCAAAACTGTCAACTGTTGCACAATAGACATAACTCCTTAGGGGCTTATGTGCCTTAAGTCCCTCTTCTATGAATTTGTCTATCATTTCTTCTTGTTTCAATGATTTGGAAGATTTGCGCCAAAGTTCTCTCAATTTTTGCAGCTCTTCTGTTTCATTTCTTTGTGATATGACTTTAATTTTTCTGCATTCTGAAATCGTTGGTCTAATTCTATTCTGTAGTTTTATTGTCTTTCAGTTGTTTCCTGTTATCCATTTTTGTCCTAAATCATTTCTCAACTTCTTTATTGATTCCATTAGCATGTTCAATTTTTACGTATTATTTACTCATCAAATTATTAAGTGTTACAATGAATGAATGAATAATTTATTATTTTCTTTAAACTTTATATAAAATTTACACAATCTATTATTTATTATTACTCTTGGAGTTGCTTATGTCTGTTTCTTCTCCTTACATTTACCATTTTGTTGTATATAAAAGGAAATTCAATTATTGCACTACTTGTGAAAATTGCAGCATGAAAGAATTTGTCCGATGAACACAAATTTGGTGGATGCGTAGAACCATGTTAAGCTATAAATGATTAAGATTGTAGAGAGATGGGGTACACAGAGCTGAGCAGGGTGTTGTTATATTTGTCCAACAAGTATTGCCCCAAGTGTAATCAATGCAGAGCTGTCAAACAGGTGGAAACAAACTGAGTGCCTGTATGCCTCATCGATGTCCAAGGGAGCCATATCAACATGTGAGTAAGCTCCAATGAAAGTGGGTTATCATAATACAAATCAATAATATGACATTTTGGCATACAGGGCATATTACTATGGAAGTCATGCATGTGGGAAGCAGTGGCTAGAAGGTCGTACACAGCCACCATGCAGCATCATACTGCACAGCTTCATCTTCAGTATTGGCTGACATAGCATGCTAGCTGTGAACCTGTCTGCATTGACGATTCCTTGCTGTCTGCTGCGGATTGCATTGGTTGCACACAGGCCATATCAGTAGAACTCTTTTTTCGCATAAACGAAAAAAGCAACAGACACAATATTAAAGCTATTTGATAATATCTTTTCGAATTATATAATAGTCAATAAATCAATATTATTTTAGCGAATTTTCGCGATAAGAACAAATTGACCCCAAATACTCTTATGCCCAATTTCACCAACAGATGTTAAAATCGACGTTAACAAATGTAATGTAACAATTGTAACAGTGCTAACAATTTCTTGCATTTCACCAACCTGTTTTCTGAAAATGTTAACCAACACGTGCTAACGCCAAGAAACTTTTAAATATTACAGCTATAGAAGGCTGTGGATTTATTTTCTGAATGTACTGCGATGCGCTTTTGTTTTAATTTTCGTCTGCACCGCAGTCTGCACACAGTTAAAAAAAAATGGCTAATAAACAAAATCATAAACAAAAACCGTGAAACAATAAATGGAGAAAGGATTGTTAATTGAATTGGTGACAAAGTATAACGATATCGTGGAAAATAGGATGGATGCGGTGAATGTAAAAAAGAAAGATGTCACGTGGGAAAAAATTGGAAACCAACTTAACTCAAATGCATGTCATTATTAGAAACACAAAACGTATTACATATATTTAAAACGAGGTGCGAAGAAGTACAAGTGACGAGTGACTTGAACGTTTCAAGACGGAAGGTGGACAGTATGTTATCCACATTATTCAGTGAATTATAAAATTGCAAAGTTATTAATACTTGATGCAAAGGTGAGATCAGCATATTCCTTTCGATGCATATTCTAACTCAGTATTATGTAAATTTAAAACAAGGAGTGAAGAAGGGCAAGTTACTTGAACGTTTCAAGACGGGAGGTGGATAATGTATTATCCACATTCAGTGAATTATAAAATCGCAAAGGTGAGATCGCCATATTCCTTTCAATGCATGTTCTGACCTCTCCTGTGCTTCCGCAGTAACCTTCATAGCAACTTGTTTCGACAGTCTATACCTCCGTAAAAAATTTTCTTCGGATAGCTTCTCAAAATCATTTCTCCTCATAGGCCGTACTCTATTGCAAATGCCATTTAGACGGTCTTAAATATAGCAAATCGACAACAACAGCTGAGTTTATGCTCGCCATCTTGACTATTTACAATTGTTAAGGACTTAACATCAGAAATTTGGCGTGTTAGTTTAACAAGAGATTTAACACGAGTGTTACGCTAACACTTGTTGGTGAAATGCAATTGTTGTTTTAACTATTGCTAAACTCGTGTTAAGTCTTAACATCTGTTGGTGGTATCGGGCATTATTTTGCAAAATTCCAGCAATCTTAAGTATGAAATTTAGTTTTCACTGTATCTTAAATTTATTCCTGTGAACTATTAAACTATTAATACTGAAATAAAATTCTCAGTTACATAAATAGTAAAGTGAAGGTTAAGGATAGTTCTGCTGCATTGCTCTTTTCATTCTGTTAAGAGTTGCAAATGTCAAAATACACTTCTAATGGGAGGATAGTTTAATATTCTTCGAAGGCAACCCTTCTGTCATTAGTGAACTACAATGGTTAGTCATGGACAGAGTAACATTCTTGTAAAATGACCTATTACCTGACCAGAGTTACATATTAAGGGTTAGTTAGGAACGTTGGGAAGACAAGTACAACGGAACATGAAATGCTGAAAACCAAATGGTTTACACATTCCCCCCCTCCCCCTCGGGTTTCATTATTTACTTTTAAATAGGGATTCCTAAGAGCGTGTGTATTTATTTGCAAATTTGGATCGGACAACGAATGTTACATGTGTCAGAAAGCAACATTTTGATGTGCAAGTTTTGTGATGTTCGAATAGAATGGGAGGAAAAAGACACTGTATAAAAACATTGCTTTAAAAATAAGGAACATTTGAAACAAATCAAACACAATAGCTGCGAAACACTAGTAATCCACAGATGTTTCAATAGACAGAAAAAGGCTAAAACTGAAAGAAAAAAACAACTGAATTCGTAACGGACACTACAGCAATACTACTGAAAGCCAACATTCCAGTAGAAAAGATAAGATGATCCAGCAGTATGTCAGTGGCTTCAAAAATAGGCCCTAGATATGAGGAAAACACTATTATACCAATTGTGCGCCTATGTAGGTATGATGTTAGGACCGTTTATAGCATTTTGCTTGTGTCCGACTGTTAGACTCTACTTTAAACGTTTTTTTATTTTTGTTTTATTACTAGGATTGGGTGGCCTCCTTAGAGTCAACCAACTAAGTAGAGAGTACGTCCCTCGTTACACAGATTAAATCCGAGCAAATATTAAACAATATTTGGAAAACGAGATTTGGCATTAATATGTGATGAAACTGAATTAGCAGGCCACTTTGTGTTTGCAATATTAGTCAGAACTTGAAGACGCAGTACTTCAACAAGAGATTTTCTTGTTAGATTGTGTATTTTTAGATTCTGCAAACAGCAAGACATGTTCTCAAGCAATCCTGAGCACTTAACATTCCTTTGAAATTGATCATGTAAATGTGAAATATGTTGTCACTGATTCTGCTGCACTATGATAAAATATGAATTATTGCATGGAATTATGGGAGCACACGTGATACACATCACTTCCTGGGCCCATAAATTTAGTTTGTTTGGTAAAGTCTTGCAAAAGAATTTTAGAGAACTTATTACCGTTTTCTCAATGACGAAGAATTGTTTCCACATATCCAGAAAAATCATATTTAGATGAAAATCAATTAGATCAGGTGATTCCTTTGTATCCTGAGCCTGTGTTGTCTAGATGGGGAAGTAGGTTCAAAGCAGCTAAATATGTACACATGCATTTAGACATTCGGAGCATTTTTTAATAAGCTATCAAAAAAGTCTGCACCTGTAGCACATTGGTTGAAAGAAATGGGAAATATAAAATCAGAGGCAGCATTCTTTTGGAAAATTGTGAAATTATTGCTGATGTGTTGCAGTTAGAAGTGAGTAAACAGCTGCATTCACACCTGCCAGTTTCTAAGATCAATGAACTGAAGAGTAGGATGGAAGTCATAGCTTCTGGTCACACTGGGGAATTAGTTGAAAAGATAATTGAAGAGTTTGATGAGTTACTTCAAAACTATGTCAGACAGCTTCTAAGAAATGTAGGTTGCTTTTTTTTTTTTTTTTTTTTTTTTTTTTTTTTTTTTTTTTTTTTTTTTTTTTTTTTTAACATAAAATTGCAAAACACACTTAACCAAACAATGACTATAGCTTACTTTTACTTTCATCCAAGTAATGTTGTGCAAGTAAACACTTCAAACATTTCAGCCGTTATATAGAATAAAAAGAAGTATTTCAGAAAGTGGAGTGCCATTGTTACTAAAATTAGGCAAGTGAGTCAACCTTGTATATACTTTTCTCCACTTACAAGTGGACACATTTGGGCACATTTCGAAACAAAATTACACGACATATTGAAATTGAACATGAAAGAAAAAACACAGATTCTTAAATCGAAAGTATGAAAATTACGCTTAAGGAGACCGACATCTCTTCCCAAATTTTCACTGAAAAAGAGTTAAAATTTTTAAACAAAGGATTTAAAACTTGTGTCGGCAACTCGGGAAATTTAGACGATTACATCACTGACGTCACCATAACCTCTAGCTTGTTGGAAAATGGTAGCGAAAAAACATTAGTTAAATCAAAATGCTTAGAAATTCTGAAGGGGATGACATTCGGACAGGAAAATAACTATAAACAAATTATTCAAACATTGAACCAAAAGCCAGTTTTATATCTGAAAGCAGACAAAGGAAACACGGTAGTCATTATGGACCGAAATGATTACAACCAGCAAGTCGAACATCTACTACAAAATCCAGAATATACAACCCTAACCAAAAACCCAATAAAGAAATACATAGAAACCACCAAAAAAAGCAATTAAAGAAAATACCATAGTGCCACATAAGATGAAAAATAGCATAATTGTAAACAACCCTAATTTGCCAAAATTATACTGCCTACCTAAGATTCACAAGACAGACAACAGCATGCGACCCATTATTAACAATATAGATGCCCCGACTTACAAACTGGCAAAATGGTTGGTGGAAGAATTTGACAAGTTTGAAAAGTTTGAATCTCTAAGCATAAAGAATTTATTTGATTTAATAAAGAAAATTGAAAACACAATTATAATGGTGATGGTGTCCTTTGATATCAGATCTCTATTCACAAGCATACCAGTAGAAAAAATTTCAAAATTGATGAAAGGCTGGTTATCCAAAAGCAACGATGCGGATGATAAAATAGAGGAATACATCAAATTAACCACCCTATGTATTGAACAAAACAGCTTTACGTTCTCCAGCAAGATCTTCCAACAAACAGCAGGCTTGGACATGGGTAACCCTCTTTCACCATTACTAGCTAATCTGTTCATGAGTAATTTGGAAACACACATTACTAAAGCCTTTCCACATATTTTCAAATGTTGGCATAGATATGTCGACGATGTGTTTGCTATTGTCCCTAGAAGACTAACCGAGGAAGCTATAAAGTTGCTAAACCTACAAGAAAAATCCATAGTTTTCACCACTGAAATAGAGCAGGATGAATGGCTACCTTTTCTAGATTTGGAAATCATTAGCACACCAACAGGATTACAATTTGGAATATACAGAAAAGCAACACATGTTGACAATTACATTAAATGCAACCCATTCAACCCAGTACAACATCAATATGCAGTATTCCATAGTTTAGTTCACAGATAAATCAACATTCCGCTAACAAAAACAGAATATGAACAGGAGTCACTCACATACACCAGGTTGCCGAATTGAACAACTATAACACAAATTTCATCAAAAAACTGATCTACAGACACAAAAGAAACAAAAACTTAAGGGACATTACTACGTTAAAAAAACTAGAAAACCCAAACACCAGATATGGCAAATTTACATTACATCCAAAATACTTCAAAAAATTTGAAAAGATTTAAGAGCTTCAATTAGCCCCTCAGAACAAACACAACATCCGCAACTTACTAAACCACCCTCTAAAAAATAGCACATCGAAAACTCAATTATCAGGCATTTACCAAATGAGTTGCCAGGATTGTGACAAGATATACATTGGTAAGACCAAAAGGAATCTAGGAACAAGAATGAAAGAACACTTCAGAAATATTAAATTCAAACAAATGGACAAGTCGGCCGTAACACATCACTTTTGGTCTGAGAATCACAACATAAAACAAGAAATAGAACAGATCAAACAGGCAAAGAAACCTCTGGAACTACAGATTTGGGAAAACATATTTATTACGAAGAAACAGGACCTCTTGATGAATTTTGAAATTCCCGCGGTAGATGACATCATCAAACTTACCAGGACATTAGATGGCAGCACGACACTAAGCCAGATGCAGACACCGGATGCATCATCAGTCAACCACAGAACTGACGATAGGGGAGAGGTTCCCAGAAACTAGTCTACATAAAAAAACTTGTAAGTGGAGAAAAGTATATACAAGGTTGACTCACTTGCCTAATTTTAGAAATTTCAGCCGTTTAAAGTACTGTAATTTAACTAGTGCAAATTTGAGGTTTGATAATGCAGAGTTTTTTCAAAAACCAATAGATGCTGATTTAACTTTTCTGGGTGAGCGAGAAATTAACACTTGAAATTTAGTTATTTTTGTCATTTATTGTTTTTGTTACTTTTTATATGTGTATTTATTATATTTTATTTATTTTCACCTTTTCATAATACATAATGTATTATACAACCAACGTGTTAATATATATAATAAAAAGAAGTATTTCAGAAAGTGGAGTGCCATTGTTACTAAAAATTTTTATTTTCACAAGATTGACTCATTTGCCTAATTTTAGTAACGTGTTAATGTTTATAAGGATTATTTGATTAGTTATAAACTTAGAAACTAAGTACTGCTACATTCACAATAACAACATAATATTTTGTTTTATTTATATAACAAAATATTGAATACAAAGAAATTTGAAACAATATGAAAAAGTAAGCTTTAACCTTTATTGGTATCTTCTCATAAATATTCATAAAATTCTTTTTGGAGTTTCTGGAATTTCAAAAAGATTTAGCTAGATTTTGAACATCCTTTTCTTTTCTTTGCTCACTATCAGGAAGCATAAAACTGTGCCCACGTATTGGGTAGATATGTGAAATGCGGGAAAATATTTTACTGTTCTCCAAGAAAGCAATAAGCATGAACATCATCACACTATTCTTGTTTTGACTAGAGCTAGAGTCTGAAAATAAATGGTAGAAGGAGTGTTGCTGGACATTCTTTCTTCCAGTTCCAACAAGAAATGGTGCAAAGCTGAGGCAACCTGGTTGCAGTCTTTAGCAGATTCAGTTTCCAACCATGTATACAAGGAAATGTATTTGTTCTGCGTTTTAGATGGAATCATTATGCATAGATATGGCCATACCTACCTTACATAGAATCGCTAACAGAAAGTTCAGGCAGTGGTTGTTTCTGCTGCATATCACAGCAAAATAGTGATTGCCTTGGCGTTTTCCTCTTTCAGTATCAGATAAAACCATTTTGAATGCAACTTGTGCAGTCTGTACATGGTTCTTACTTCCTTCTCCTTTTCCACGTCTGCCTCTGTCTTAATCTTCATCAGTACCATTTTGCATTTGGAGCATGTCAGTGTGTTGTGTACGAAATGAAAAATTGAAGAAGTTGTAAAATATATATTTATATTTTGACAGTAAGCAGACTGGTAGATTTCTTAATCTTCTTTCTTTGCAAAAGTTCCACATTTTTCAGATATTATGTTATTATCTCCTTGATTTTGCTCTTCCATAATGGCTTTCTCTGCATCTGTACTTCTTAACGTCTGCTTTATAGCAGCAGAAATGTCCTTCTGTAATATTCCTATTCTGTCACTTCCTCTGGTTTCCTTTGGTGCATTCCCAGATAAGTGAGAGTCAGGAGAGATGATCTATCTTTTGACACCCCTGTGATTCCTTGGAAGCTTGCAGCACATACTGACAATACTCGGCCAACATTAGTTTTCAAACTGTATTTAATGCTAACAGTCTGCTACGTATTTGGAGCTTCTTTCTTCATCACTCTGCGATTAGGAGATGTAATACACATATTTTTAATAAGGAATTTATCTTGATCTATTTTCGAGATTCAACTGTATTGGAACACCACAGTGAAGCGAAAAATTATTAAATTTTAGATGAGTCGCTTTTTTTACACATCTGCTTCACTTTCGTACCTATTTTGAGGACATGTTTCGCAAATCTTCGTTTGCATCTACGGCTCTTGTGCGACTGACGCTAGATCCAGCGGTGTGGGTAATTCTGGGGTTGTTGCTGCCATCTGTTGATTTAGTGATGAACTGAAATGTGGGATTCTCTTCTAGCGGGATTTCAAAGTTCATTAGTTGGTTTTTATGTTTTTCTATGTAGATGCAAACGAAGATTGTAGAGCCGTAGATGCAAACGAAGATTTGCGAAACATGTCCTCAAAATAGGTACGAAAGTGAAGCAGATGTGTAAAAAAAGCGACTCATCTAAAATTTAATAATTGATCTATTTTATTTAGCACAGAAAGAAGTCAAATCAGTTACATCACAGAGCTTATGCCTTTTACTTTTAGGATTTCGTGGAGTGCACCCAAAACCATGTGAACATGAAATTGCTGGAGTATAAGCTTCCCTTGGTTATCATTTTGATTTCCTTTCCTTGTTTTGCTATTTCTACTTCCTGTGCATTCTACGACTGGTACAGTTTCACAATCTGAGCTTCTGTCCATTGTGCATAGTACAGTGCAGTGTCTCAACTAAGAATAAAAATGCCATTTAAGTATAACAAAGATTTCAGAAATGAATGTGAAGTACAAGCGCACAGTCTGAGTTTGCAGTTACTGCCAATGCTGCTGCAGCGTATAAAGCTTGCAGAAATTGAGAATTCCAAGAATCGCAATAGTGAGATGGCAGTCAATGCCAACATGCGTTTCATAGGATTGAGTTTGCTTCAAAAAACTGCTGATATTTTCTATCTTCTACACAGGACATGAATAGAATTTTGCAAAATCTGATTTCACAGAATTATTTAGAAGGTGAAAATTATGACGATACTATGTATAACTCAATTTTTAAAATTTTGCATCTATCGAGTTTTGAAAAAATGCTCCTCAATTGTTAATGATCAGAGGTGGTTAATGAAAGGAAGTACTATTATAACATGTGCTATATTATCTTTCTTATCCATAATGGAAATTAATTACATTTTTAGCACAGTTGAGTTTTGACATGGTATGTATAGATTTACATTATCAATATTTAGGTCAATTTTATAAATTTGTATTCCTTGTCACATGAATTAGGTGGTCTTATGAACAATTGTCTCTATATTGAGATTTAGTGAAGCCGATGTGTAATAAATAAGACTCATCTATAAATTAATAATTGTCTCTATGTTTATAATGTTATTTTAATTTGTAAATTATTTTGTATTATAAACTGACGTGGTCTATATAACACTATTTTTGTGTATACTATAGGACTGAAAATAAATAAATAATTAATAATAATAATTAATAATAATAATTAATAATAATAATAATAATAATTAATAATAATAATAATAATAATAATAATAATAATAATAATAATAATAATAATAATAATAATAATAATAATAATAATAATAATAATAATAATAATAATAATAATAATAATAATAACAACAATAATGCTATTCTTTATATAGCACTTGATAAATTTTGCACCCCTGTATAAGTTCTGAATTATTTCCATTCTCTTCAGTAATTCTTCCCTTAACTATTTTTACATAATACTAATTACACTCATTATTTGCATTTAAGTCCTTTATATTCCTTAATGATTCATCTACATCTTTCTTTATTAGTTTCACCCAGTGCCTCCCTGTTTATATCAAATGCTTTTTCTAGATCAATAAAAATAATATTCACTTTATCCCTTTTAATGCTTAAATAACTACGCACAATTGTCTTTATGATTAATATCTTATCTGTTATCCTCCTTCCCTTCATAAATCCGCCTGGAATTTGATAGCTTTCTCTTTTTCGCTGCCCATATTTGCATTCAATCAGCAAGTATCCCTGTGTATATTTTAGCTAATAATAATTGTAATACCCCTAATAGGAGGGTAATAGTTTGTTGGATCCTCTACATCCCCTTTTCTTTTATGAACTAGTACTACAGTTACCTTTTTCCAATTTTCTGGTACTCTACCCCTTTGAAGTATTGCATCCAACAATTTCACTATGAAGCTCAGCCTATATTCACACCACCTTTCCAGAATTCCCCATCAGTAACCCATGCCTTCTAATTTTTCAACTTTGATACTTGTGTTTCGAGTTCATTTATCTTAATTTCTTTATCTAAATGCTCAATATAATACATTGGTTCTTTTAACTTTGACTTTCATGTTTGTACTCCATAAAAGCCTTTATCATGTTTCTGCCTTTGTTGTTAAACCTGCATTTGTTCTTTATACTGTTTCACCATCTTCCATAATGGCTTTGTACCCCGCTTTTTTGTTGCTCAGTTTATCCCCCCAGTTTCTTTTTTACCTCTATTAGATATTTATACTCCCATCTTTAGATTAAACAGTTTTATCCAGTAGAAAGTGGTTTCTGAGCTTGAAGCACATGGTCTCCAGTCAATGAGAAGGCATCTGACGTTTCATTCGTAACTCTATTGGGCATCTTCAGAGTTGATACCTGGCTGGTTACTACTAGACTCTAGTTGTGCACGAAATGTCAGATGCCTTCTAATTGACTGGACCACGGCCTTCAAGCCAGGACACCAAGTTCTACTGGATTAAAGCCAGCCATGAAAGCTTAAGCATGTACAAAAAGTTTTCTATCTGTCCTCATTTCTTCAGTTCTCTCAGCACATTTTTCTCTGTTATCATCACCCTTCTGTTTTGCTTATAAGAATCTCCTTCATTTTCCACCCTGCCTTTTTTATTTGCTCCACCCTCATTTAGTTCTCTCTAGCTCACCCATTAGTAACAAATTTTCTAGTTATGTTAACCTTAGTAATTCCACTCCCTCTCTAATTCTTCCAAAAAGATTTCTTTTTCTTTATTCCTCCATCTACATATTTAATTCTTTACTTCTTTTATCAAATTCTTCCTTTTCTCATTACTTCAAATGTTAAGGCTTACTCTTGTTGAAAAGACATCAGTTAAAATATAATTCATAACTTCAAAATCTGCACAGTATGAATCTAATTTTATTGAATATAATATATAGTATGTCACACTTTGCTCATTTTATTTGTAAATGTGAATTCCCCTCACCATTGCATATAACTGCATTATTTACTTCACCAAACTTGCTTAATTCTTTATCCCTCATTATTGCAAATTTTATCACTATACTTTCTAGTTTTTGTGGCTGACATTCTTTATATTGTTTCCTACCTCATGTATTCTGATTTGCTCTGCTATCCCTGCATTCAAGTCTCCTAACACTATTATATCAATTTCTACATGTATGATCCATATTTCTTCTATTCCTGTTGCACTTTCTTGAATACATTTTGGTCATAGAATTTCAATACATTTGGTGTGCTGTACACTACTCCAATGCACATCTTTCTTCCGTTTGCTTCTACTTCCATTATGCACCACAATACCATCCCCTTCCCTATTCTATCTAGCACTTTCACTTTTGTTTTCTTGCTTTTCTTCACAAGTATATCTACTCTGCCCTTTCTCTTTGCACAGAAATCATAATCACTAATAGTCACTTTTGCTTCCTTATTTTACCAAGTATCCACTACTGCCAGCACATCCACCATGTTTAGCACTTGGAATACTCCCCTGTTAACAATTCTGTTCCACAGCAACTCCACATTCCACAAACCTATCGTGAACACTGCTCCCTATTATAAGGCTTCTTATAGATTGTATTTTAGCTGATCTACACTTTCTCTTTGCCTTGTCCTTTCTCATCTGTCTTCTCTCAAGTGCTCCTCTAGCTGCATTATAGTTGCATCTGTTTATCCACTTGCCTCGTGATCAACTTGTATTTCTGCTGATGATATTCTAGCCAACTTCCTTGCATTATATTTTAGATAGTCGCTAGGTATGATGTCCTTTATTCATGTCAGATGCTCTCCTTTTGGTGCCTCTCCTCTTCTGCTGATTGGCTGGTTCTTGTCCTATAGAATGCTGATGTGCATTTTACCCATTAATGTCCTTTTTTGCTAAATTGCACCATATTTTCTTCTGTTGATCCAAAGCATTAAGCCTCTAATACATGCTTTCCCTCCCTCTTTTGCCTTTCTCATTTCCTTTAGTAAAATGTTCCTTTGCTCTTTATTTTTTTTCAAAGTCCTGTTACATAAATATTTTTGTGCCTTTAAGTTTTCTTACATTTGACAGGAGCAAAATTTTGAACTTCATGATGCTAAGTTCCACCAGTATTGTTTTATTGTTCGATTTCTTCTCCCTTATCAAAATGAATCAATTATTTCATATCCTTGCAGCTGTAGATCAAGTTTCTGTTCCATAACTTCTACTTGCTGCCAGGTCCTTTTTTTCTTCTACTACTACTCCAAAAATTAAACAATTATCTTTCTACATCTTACTTCAACACTCTCCACCTTTGTTATCCTTTGCTCTAGCATTCCAAACAACTCCTTGTCCCTTATAGTTCTTTTATTTTCTCAGCAAGTTTGAATTCCTATCTTTTCTCCATTTTATTGATTTCTATCAGTTCCTCATTCATTCTTTTTCAATAGCCTCAACACATTCTGTTTTGAAGATCCGGGGGCCCAGGTTTATTCTGATTCTTCTGATGGTTAATAGTATGGTCCATTATTAACAGCAACATTATCGCTGCACCTCCTTCCATTTTCTTTTCTGTGGTTTTTATCTCTTGTATTAAATGTGCTTGGTATATTTCTGTTGATATCCGCATGCTTCATGTCATATATATGGAGCTATTCACTGACATGTCCATTTTCTAGTCTTGCTCAGCTGCAACTCGAAAGTATTTCTATTATAATAGCCATTTTTACTTGAAATACTAAGTATCTTTTCATCCTTCATTATACTCCTGAAATTCTAGCTCTGCATGTTTACAATCCACATCATTAACTCTATATTCATCCGCTATTACTGCACAATGTTGCCCTCTAATGCTGACACCAGATTCACAAATAAATTAAACCAAGAAAATTCTAGCATCAGTAAACAGTGCTGCATGAGTTACCATACAATAAGCCTGAAGACACATGCATACACTATTTGTGTCACAATTCCTTATTGTCTTCCCTTCTTCATTCAGATTCAGATTTTATTCACCATTTGCAAAAAAAATTTTACAAGGCTTTGTCAGAAATACATTAAACATAAATAAGAATTGTACAATAATTTACATAAATTAGTACTATAAATCTTTATATTGCATGACTAACTACTATTGACATGTGATATTTTATACTCTTCAACTGAATAGAAGGCATTTTTTTAACAGGTATGTCTTAATTGCCTTAATTTTCTTCACCTCTGAATTTATTTCCTTGATGAGGTGAGGTAAATGATTGTATAAATCTTTTGCATTGTTTTCAATACACTTGTTACCTAGCGTGCCTCTTAGTCTGTTTCTAAAGTAGTTCAGTTTTGTTCTTGTGTTATGCCTGTGAATATTAGTATTCTTTTCCTCTTGTGCATTCTTACTATATACTTAAGAGATTCATATATATATAAGCAGGGTAGTGTAAGTATTCCAAGATTTTTAAAACTACTTTTGCATGAGTTTCTTCTTGGAATTTTTTTAATTAATCTTATGGCTCGTTTCTGTAACCTAAATATTCTTAACCTCTGTTTCTTTCCTGCTGCTCCCCATAAGATAATCCCATAATTTAGATGAGAGTGTATAAAAGCATAATATACTTTCAGGGCACTACTCTCATCCATGATTTGTATTACTTGCTTTAACACATATATGCCCTTATTTATTTTGTTGCAGATTTTTTCAATATGTTTATTCCATTTTAAATTACTATCAATAACTAGTCCTAAAAAGTTTGTTTGCATTACTTGTTGAATTTGCTCATTTTGGATTACTAAAGTTATGTGTGTTTGGAGGAATTTAGTAACAGTGACGTCAAAATTAATATAAAAATTATTTGTGGTTGGTTTATTGACACTCGTCACTTACTTTTTCATATATTTATGAGAGACTAGTTTCAAAGACCCTGGCCTCCATTTTCAATCTATTTCCAACTGGCATCTGTTGTTGTCTGCTCTCTCTGGTGGTGGAACTATGAACTTTTTTGTCAAATTATCTACTGGCGGGATTTCAAAGTTCATTACGCGATCCTTATTTTTCCAGATGAATATGTTCTCCCATGTTGTCAATCTATTTTGGTTTATAACTCCTTTTAATAATTTTGGATTTGGATCAATGTCATGGTTTTCATTCCAAAAATGAAATGCTACTGCTGACTTGTCTTCTTGTTTCAATCTGATGTTTCTAAAGTGTTCTTTGACTCTGGTTTTTAAATTTCTTTTTGTTTGACCTATGTAGCATTTTTCACAATTCTTACAATTTATTTGGTATATTCCAGATTTGTTACCTGAAGGAATTTCATCTTTAGTTTTTGAATTTAGTAATTTTAAAATTGAGTATCTATTAGTAGGTGCCAAGATGATATTTTGTTCCTTGAATATCTTTTTAAATTTATTAAATGTTTTTGGATGATATGTGAATGAACTGAATATGCTGTTGCTTTCTTTTTCTTTAATAAATGTGGTTGCTTCCTTAATGGTTTTCTTTAGTTTAGATTTTCTAATTTTCTTCAACACCAAACTTTTGTTGTATCCGTTTTCTTCTGCTATGTGTATTATTGCTTTTTGTTCCTTGAAATATTCTTCTTTTTCCATGGGTATGTTGACTAGTCTGTGTGTAAGGCTGTTTATTATTGCATGTTTATGTGTAATTGGGTTGTGGCTATTATTTTTTATATAATTTTCTGAATGTGTTGGCTTCCTGTAAATTCCAAATTTTATTTTTGTATCATTCCTGATGATATTTAGATCCAAGAAAGGTAGTTGTCCATTGATTTCCTTTTCTATTGTGAATTTGATAGTCCTTTCTTGCAGATTGAGTAATTTTAATGCATCATCTAAATGTTTACTTGGTACAATTGCAAAGATGTCGTCAACATATCTATACCAAACCTTGAAGATCAATGGGAAGGACTTTTTAATTTGTGTTTCAAATGCACTCATAAATAAGTTAGCCAAAAAAGGTGAAAGTGGATTGCCCATTGATAATCCTGATTTCTGCTTGTAGTGTTTTCCATTAAAGCTGAAGAAGTTTTGTTCAATGCATATTTTTGTTAGAGAAATATATTCTTCTGCTTCTGTTGCTTCCATATCAATTGTAGCTAGCCATTTTTTTAACAGTCTGCAATTTTTCTGTTGGTATGCTTGGAAATAAAGATGTGACATCAAATGAAACCAGTCTGTCATTTTTGTCCAAATTTATATCTTTGATTTTTTCTACTAAATCTAAAGAGTTTCTTAAATTTGCACTTTCAAATTTTGGAAAACTATTAAATTTACTTAGTAACCATTTGGCCAAATTATATGTGGGGGCATTTATGCTACTAGTAATAGGTCTCATGCCTTTCCCTGTTTTATGAATTTTTGGCAGCCCATATACTCTTGGTAATGTTGGATTATCTACTTTAATTTTGTGCAATTCTTTTTTGTTGATTATTTTGCTCTCTTTTAGCGTTTTATTTGTGGTTTCAATGCAGTACTTTAATGGATTAGTTTCTACTTTTTGGTAATTACTGTCTTCTAACAAATCTTCCATCCTCTTTGTGTATTCTTCTTTTTCCAGAATTACTAGTTTATTTCCCTTGTCTGCTTTAGTATAAATAACCGGTTTCTTTTTAAGAGCTTTTATGATTTGGTTACTAAAATTCTTTTTCTTTTCATTTTTAATCTCTTCTACTATTTTGGAGCATTTGTTTTTTACTGTGTTTTTACTTTCTTCATTAAGTGTTTGTGTAGCAATTTGGATGTCAGCAATGTAATCTTCAATTTGGTTGGAATAATCTACACATGTCTTTAAACCTAGATTCAGCATATTCAGTTCTGTTTTTGTAAAATTTTGGTTTGATAGGTTAACCACATTGTTTAGATGATCTTTTAGGTTATGTTTGTCTTTTTGATTTATCTTTTTAAAAGTGCCTGCTTTCTGGCATAAATTTGTTGTTCATTTTCTTGTTTCAGTGATAAGATTTCTTCCTGTGCTCTTTTCAAGTCTTTGTTTAACATGTCAACAATTACTTGAAGCGATGCTATCACCCCGGCTTCACGTGACGGTTTACGCGCCATAATTTCATTTCGGTTTCTTTCTGTTTCAGGATTTCCATTTACGTTGCCTTTATTTTCACAACTTACTTTTTCAACTATTTTTAAGCCAGTTCTTTCCTTTACCACATTTTCACTATTTTCACCAGTATAGTCACTCGTTTTTTGCACCCTGCTTCTCGTAGCCATTCCACACGCTGCCGCCATATTGATCGCATACCATGTTAACCATTCATTAGCATTCATGCTAACCATTTATAATGAAAATGTCTGAAGAAATGCATGCTTTAGTTTAATTTGACATATATTTGCATCCACTCGGCATAAGTGCTACATTGCCATTAAGTATAGATTCTCTAGTAAAATACAGTGGCTTTGAAAATAAAACAGCAATAGCTAGAGATAAGTGCAGTGTATTTACATATTTGTGAAACTGTCAGACTACTATTCCTTTCTTGGAAGTGTTGAAAACAGTGTTGTTATGATAAATTAACTTTAAAGAGAGTCGATTAAAGACACTATAGTCTGTGAGGTTTAACTAGTCGTGTGCCTTTTAGAAAGAGAAAGGAATACTGACCGCTCACTCTATGACGTAGCGGGCAAAGCAGACACCCCAGCCAAGCGTGCATCAGTGGCGGAGCGCCCCTTCTCCACTCCGTCCGATTGTTGCTCATCCCCCCAATTCACAGTCAGAAATTTCAAACGAATCTTAGTTTTCTTCTTCCGATTCCAAGTCTTTTAAATTTATAACTAATCTGTCTGTAATTTCATCTATCAGACCGTCTTTTCCCCGGTAAAACTATTCAGTGTTTTGTACATGCTCACACGTGCTTTTCCAGTTTTCTGGGGTCACTTTTCTAATCGCATTATGAAACAAGGCTCTTACATCGACACTTTTAAATGAAATGTTATGTTTGGCATCATCATTCTTCACTTGTGCCCAAATAAGTTCTATAGCATTAAAGTTGCAGTGATAAGGTGGCAATCTTACTACGGTATGACCGTGTACCTCTGCGAGACTATTTCATACACTTTGAAATTATCCTTTTCAGTTTAACTAATTCGTATAGCACTGGATTTGTCACTTGTGGATCAAACTCAATATTCCTATAACGAAGCCATTCCTGCATATGGGATTTGAGTGAAGATGAAGTGGGTGCTTTATTAATTTCTATGGAATGATAAGAGGCATTGTCCATAATGATGACATCACTAGACGGGATGTTAGGTAGAAATGTATTAACAAACCAATCCTTGAAAATATTACTATCCATTTCTTCATGGTAGTCTTTGGTTGAATTTCACTTAAAAGTTAGCAAAGCATTAGGAATAAATCCTGGTGAATATCCAGCATGTTCATATATAATTGGCTGCCCTTTGCCGATTGGTGTTTTAAGAGGGAAATCAGTTACATTTTCATCAGCAATGCACTTCCACACCGTATTTCTCGTATGGTTTATATTTAACCAAGTTTCGTCAAAGTATACTATAGGCCTACCTGTAGATCTCAGTACTTACACTCGTCTTAAAAATTTAAATCTTTTAGAAACAATATCCATTCGTTCCATTAAAAAGTGTATTCCCTGTGAATTTTTACCGTAACTGAAATTAAGCCTTTTAAGAATTTGTTTAAGAGCCACACGCTTCCTTTAACTAAATTTTTAGCTCTTACAGCCTCATATATGTCCAGCAAACTAGGTAGAAAGTCCATACGATACAGCGAATAGATTGTTCGCTTAATAGCAGCAGCTGTTAGTGAATCAATTTCTGTTGTTCCCAGTCTTCTATTAGGGCGCTTCTTGCCTGGTGTTTGCAGTCTACCACCGCTAGCTTCTGCATTTTTGTCCTCTTTTAAAATTCGTTGGACAGAACTAGAAGAAATACCTGTAGCAGCATCTCTCAACAATGATCGTCACTGAAATAGTCGGCTTTCCACAATTAAAAGCTTCACATTCACCACTGACGAAACCGTGAACTTTGACTATAATTTCCCTAGAATCTGATTTTAGAACTTTCCCTCGAGATTCAACTTGAAACAACACAAACACAACTAAAACTACAAGAAAATAATTCAACATTATATCCATATGTTGCAACAATGAAAAAATTTTGTGTGTCGTGTAAATCCACAAAACAATAAATGCACAGTTCTATCGCTCATACGCCACTGACAACGTTTAATCAACACACAGCGGAGTGGGGGTTGCCAGCATCTACTTTCCACGAATCACGACAAAGCAGTGGTTGCTGACCCGCCCACGTGTGCTAGACAAGGACAGCATTCTGTGTTAGACAAGGATAGTAGAGAATACGCCAAGTTAAACCTCACAGACTTTAGTCTAGTGTCTTTAATCGACTCTCTTTAAAGTTAATTTGTCAGACTACTGCTCATGAAAAGAGCATACACATCACTATGCCCTCTACTGCTCAGTCCCTTACATGTTGACAATGGAATGGTGTGTATCTATGTCATTCTTTTGTACTACTTCTCTACTTTCAAATAATACATATTTTTTAACAAAAAATTATGATATGTAACATTATTAACTGTGTACTTTTAGTGAGCCTGAACTTTAAAACAAAAGCAATAAATTTTTGAGGAATTGGGATAAGTGTTCTCTAAACATGTAGACAGTAAGTGATTTGTAAGTAGTGTTAAGTTTTGACTTACCATGAATTTTTCAAATAGATTTTACTTGAATAAATATATGAATTGAATTGATTTATACAACTTGCTATTTATATTTTCGGCTCTTCTTTCTAATATGCGATGTGGCGATTTTTTCTATTTCCTTCACACTTTTTGATGTTTTTATATACAACAATGATTTTTAATATAATTTCTTCACTTTTTAGTGTAATTTCGTGTTGGAGGGCATTCTTTTAACGTTATTTGTTTGTTTGTTTATTTACTTAATGTGTAATGTAGCCATATTGAAGAATTCAGTGCAGCCAAACTATGCTTGTTTCTCCACTTAACACAATGCTGCCAACAGTCTTAGTTGTCTCGAAATTACGCTATCTAGCAGATGAACTCAACGTACACTATCTAGCTGACCAACTCAAAGTACACTATCTAGCAGACAAACTGAAAGTAGTACTTAAATCTAAACACTAAACACACACAGTAGTCCCTAATTTAACTACCTAACTAATTTTACTAAACACACACAATAGTTCCTAATTTTCACCAACTAGCTAACTAATTACGCTAAACATTGTTACACTACAGGGTAGACCTCCCTAATGTCTTCAATTAATTCTTGAAATGGGTCCACTGACCAGTTTTTGCAGTCATTGTGCCACAAATACTCAGAAATATGAGCATCCATACTGTCCTTACGAATGCCGCCCTTTGTTAGATGATGCCGTAGTCCTCACCAGCATGACTTAATTGTGTGCACATTTGTCATTGGATCGACAAAGTGCACTGAGTGATTTACTGCGAGGTGTGCAGCAAACCCTCCAGCCATCAGCCCAAAGTATCCCTTCCAAGCATCAGTGTGAATGGTGCTGGTGAACCTTACGTGCTCTGCAATTAGACTACAGAGCGTATTTGCATCCCTTCTGTTGTTGGGGCATATTGTCATCCGCACCTCATTCGTTTCCACGTCGATCATTCCCAGGATCCAGTTGCCCTCTATGACGCGCCCACGATGAAACTTGCATCGTCCTATTTTGCATTCGTCGATTTGAACGACGTGGCCGGGACCGCAGATGTCTGGGGCATTTTTGTAGAGGTTAGCTTCAAGTGTTACATATCTCTCTAATGTTGGCTACAATGCCAAAACCAGCTGGTTGTCTGCTTGCGCATGCGCATACACACACCTTTGGACTTAGAAAACATTCTCACGTCGCACAAAAGAAAGTTTCTTCATATTTTCATCTGAAATACATAAATATTTCTTATTCTGTTACTGTATAAATTTTGGTGCCGTTTTCCTTTTTAACCTTACTAGCTCAGCCTGCTTGGTCCCAGGCCTTTTAGGCTTGCTGAGTAGCACAGTCAACCTCTAGATTGCTATCTTCTTCCCCTTGTTGTCCCAGCATATTTTCTTTTCCACTCTTCGCTGTTCTCATCCACTTCTCTTTAACCTTCCAAAATAGATTTACTACATTTTTATTTCTACTTTCAGTTTTCCCCGTAACCATTTTAATGGCTATCAGCTTGCTGTGCATCTTTTACCATTTCTTCTCCCATACTTCTTGTCTCCCTGCTGCTAGCTGTTTACACTCTGTTAGAACATGAACTGTACTTTGGGTTTCTCTACATATTTCACATATTTCTACCCTGCTACTTCTTAGTTCCTAAAGAACATTGATCCTGTTCTTATCCAAGCCATTCCTTCCCTTTCCTGTCTGTTACATCGGTCGAGTTCTATTTCTGCCTCTCCTTATTAACCTAGAAAATGTTAATGACTTTCTGTTTTCTAACCCTCCCCGTATTTCTTATCTTTCTACATCCTCCACTCTAATTTTGACTATTTTCCAAAAACTTTCTACATTCATATTTTCTAGTCTCCATAAATCGCCCATTCCTATTCTTTCCATAGTTTTTTCCGCCTCTGACCAATTTTTTCTACTTCCCATTTTCTTTTGTTGATTCATACATACCTTTAGGATTTCATCATCTTTTATCAAATATTTATACCAAAATTTTAAAACTTTTGGTTTTTCCAAATTCTACAAAGGCAACTTCCCCTGGAGCTGATCTAGGCAATCCCAACACCTCTTTATATAAATGGTCTATTTTATTTGTTACTTTTGATGTCCCCTATATTTCTGCAGCATACAACATCCTTGACTCTACCAGAGAATCATACATTCTCTCTAACCATTTGCTTGACATATCAAGTTCCGCTTTGCATATCCTTATTCCTGCTATTGAATAAATATCAAAATACCTATATTCTTGATTCAGAAATATAAAATCAAAAGCCATTTACCTCCATAGTGACAGGAACCAGATTGAGAAGCGCATTCTTCGCTGCTTCACAATTATCCTTCTTGCCAGTAATTCTAATTATATCACATTTGCGCACAAGTTCTTCCTCTAAGTCTCCATTTGGCTGGGTTCCTCCTTCACCATCCTCTGCACAGTGATACTCATCTGCATCAAATATGGAAGTAAACAATAATTACTTGCAAAATAAAGCAGAGGGACAGATGATACTGATAATATGCCTAACTTCTAAGTCAGTCATGCATTATTTCTTATTTTATGGTTCGAATAATAGTCCATCATATTTATTTCTTAAACTGAAAAAATTTACTTGCTTCTGTTGTCCAATAGCTTTTTAAACACATTTTCTTTTAAATTAGCAAGGAAAATGCTTGAAGCTAGAAAGTTGTGCAATAATCATTCCTAAGAAAATAGAAAGCTGCATTCACATCATAGTCTTCAAAAGATTAAATTGCATCACTTAGGGCTGTATCAACAAATTTATCATTTATTATGAGCTGTGCTCATAGTGGATATTAGTGAAACTATATGCACATTTTAACCGAATAGAGGGTAAAGGAAACATACTTCAGGGAAAATTTGCTGTATTAATCAAAGATCTTACTAGGTTTGGACAAAATTTTCAGAAAATGTTGTCATTTTGCGTACCATACTTAAAAACAGATATTTCTGTAACAATAACCAGAAATAACTGTTTCAAAAAGTGATATTTTCGATTTCCATGCTTATGAGTTTGTACTTTAATGCAAGATATTATATGCAGAAGCAGATACAAAGTGTAGGATACACAACAGAAGCTTATTTCAGTTTCCACAGAGCCATTTAGAAAAAACAAAAGAAATGGTAGGGAAGCAGTACCACATTTAATTGCACTCTCAAATATTTTTTAAATGAATGATATACAGAAATATAACTGCTCAGGAATAAACCCATATCAGCGACTCGGAAAACTGTTTAATGTAAAAATTTCACCAACTTAAAATAACAATTAAATCACAAAGTTATTATTTATTAAACAGAACATACTAGAAGTCATATATTACTAATATATGTATCACCTTCAGAAGCCAAATACAGAATACGAAATAAGAATTGAAAACATTTCTAGGCAATTATATCATGAAGCACATAATACAGCAGGGAAGAAAATAGATTTCATATAGTCAGATATAAACAAATAAGAGTTTTGTGATTTTATATTTAAAATTACTTATATATTTAATACTGTAAAAAATGCTTTCCTTACTTTGTTAAGCACCAGATTAATAAACAGCCTCATTTTTATAAAGCGTTCAAAGAATGATGAAACTTGGAGTGCTTGTTTTAGAAACCACTCAATGAACAATGTACAAAAAATTCCCTGAAAATAATTATAACAAAATAAAGCAATTTTTGGAAATTCAGCAACTACAGTCTGATTTTTAAAAGTAAATACGTGAAGGTCATCTAATTCTCCACATGAGGATGCTGCAATGTTGCCCAGCAGCAGATAGAAAGTAACGCAGATCCCCTTTCTTTATCCTCTCAATGCTTGAAACATGATTTGAGTTATCTCACCTCAACTAAAACATGTACAGTTAATCTGTATTAGCCTACTTTAAGAACAAAAATAAGTTGTTCACAAATTCACTGCATTGTAGTGTCCTCACATATCTGAGTTCTTTTAAATAATTTTTGCACTATGTAACTAATAATCCACACCTACCGTTACTGTTGCTATACATCATAAGTTGACATTCCCATGCTAGTACAGTAAGTAATTTCTCCATAGCAACACATATAGGCGATGCGAGTTCTAAAATCTAACATTTATCTTCAATTATATTTATTAATATTTCAGCTATCTTAATTTCTAAAATTCAAAATGATATAAATATACATAGCGCAAAAAATAGTATGTAATACACATGTGGTGAACACATAATGGAAACTCGCAGCGAGCGCCCCATTTTTTCAAGTCTTTCCTCGTTCCATATAAACTGCTTACAAATGAATTTTTTAGACATGGTGCATGACCTTGCTTTGATGTATGTTAGTGACGTCATGCGAATCAATGGTAGGAGTAAGATCTCTGCTTTCACCAGATGATAAAGCTAGAGGGTTAGATGCCAGATGACTATCCTGACATTCCTTTTTCTTCCAAATAAACAAGTGGACTCAAACAAACCACAGTGCAACATTACATCATACACCACATCTAAAAAATATATTTGTACCACATTAGTATCGCAATATACTATTATTAACAGTTAATGTTCATATCAATACCGCCAATATGTTGGAATTTTGACCCACAGGAATTCTTTTACATGCAAGCATATCTACTGACATGAGACTATCACTTTGGGTTGAAAGGAATAAGCGGTTCATTGATAAGGAGCAAATTCTTGTTTTCCTGTTCAAAGAATTCCCTAAGGAAACGACAAATTCCCTAGCTTGGCTATGCAATGTAACACCACAATCATAAGCTAATGTTTGCTTTGGGCCATGAATCCTCAGTCTACCTCTAAGCCTATTGCCACGATGTCTTGCTTCCATAACTTATTTTAATTGAGTTTTCACAGGCTAATAATACATAGCGCAACTGAACACTCTGGCAAACTGTTTTCCTCACACAACTAACGATAACTGATCTGAGTAGTATGTAATTCACCAGTGTAACCAATCTGGCAACCTTTGTTTACATTTCCATAGCAACGACCTTCCCCTCTTACCCTGCACATCCCTTGCTTGACAGGTGTCATGTATCTTCTTTTAAAAATCAGACTGTAACAGAGTCCTGTTAATTTTACCAATGTCATACAGCAGCCATTCAAATCAACGTACTTCTGGAGATGAAAGAAGAATATTGCCAAGCTTATAGGGTTTCTTCAGAAATTGTCACAAATGTCGCTGAAATGTACACTACCATATTTTCTCTTATACTTGGTGCTTCATGATATATCAACTTTCTTTCACTGCACCATTTTTGGCATTTGTTATGTCCAGAGTAAGAATTGGTCATTCTACAATTCCTACCTTGTTCTAATCCATCATTATGGAAACATTTCATTTAACATCTCTAATGAGACCTGCAAAGTCCAGGAAGCTATAACATGCTGATATCACACATAAACAAGTACTACCTTCCAAATACAGGGAAGGAACTATGCATACTGCTCTGTTCAGCATTTCTCAATAAAAATGGTTCTAATACAGTCATGAATAATATGTGTGACAGTATATTACAAAGCACTTGCAAGGAGAAAAGAGCAGCAGCTTTTGAATGATATGTCCCAGGTTTAAATCCTGGTGGCTACTATATAGCAATAGATTTTAATGTGGGTGTTGAACTTGAAATTTAGATACAAGTTCTTATTTCTTCAGAGTGTGGTTATGGATGACACAAATTTTAAAATAAATAATTGTACTTTTAAATTCTGTTAATTTATTATCTTGTGTATTTTAAAACTACCTATAATGAGTTGATCTCCATAAATACTTTATAAAAATGTCTATAGATTAATTTAGAAATGTATGATATAATTGATGTCAAAAATTAAGTAAATTAGTAATGCCTTAACTAATTAGATGGTAAATTTGTAATGGTCTCTTCAGAAAACCTTATATATCTAACTACTATCTTGACCATTAACAGCAATTTCTTTAGTTGGCCATGTCATGGGAAACACACATACTTTACCTTTTTAAAAAGCTTGCTAGAATCTGGTATCTTCTAGGGAAACTAAAGAAATGTGTTAATAACATCTTACTATGCCTTCTTTCATCCATATATACTGCATGGGGTTAGGCAAAAGAAATCTCTCAGACTAATTCTAGGATTAGGACAACAGGATACACGTAAGCCTAGCTTTATAGACCATAAGATAATGACTTTACCGTCAATGTATATATACACCAATATCATACACGTTAAAGAAAATCAAAACTTGTTTATAAATCGTTCCTCAGTACACAGTTATGACAGTCGATGCAAACATAATTTAGATACACCTCACAACCGATTGAGCAAGACCATAAATAGCCACTGTTATCAACAGTTAAAATTATTCAATAAGCTTCCTCTGGAAATAAAAGAACTGCCACAAAACAGAATTGTTATAGTATTAAAAAACTGGTTTAAACAAAAAGCATTTTATACTGTACAAGAATACTTAGAATATAACATACATGCTAGTGAATTTATGTAAAACTATTGTAAATTATAGTAGTAGGTACCTAATTGTTTAATTTTATTATTGCTATAGTAAGGTTAACTTACGATAATTACCAGCTTAAGCCATGCAAATAATCTGATTTCACCTAGAATTTTATATGCATTAATTTGTAAACCTTCTGTACTTGTAAATACATTGTAAATACTTTTTATAACTGACGAAACCTATTGCTTCTTGTAAGCTGAGTGAGTGTGTGGTGTTTTAGGGCCCGTCGACAACAAGGTCATTTGGGCCCGTCTTGTAAGCTTAATGGTGAATAAAGGATTGATTATGAAATTATTACCGCTCTGATACTTTTATACATAAATCCAGGCATATAAAGACAAATACTGTGACAAAAACACAGTTCAATTCTTCCAGATTCTTTAGCTCCATAGCCATATCTCAGGTTCCTTTTTATACAGAACATTCACTCTTCAATACAGCATGCTCTCAGATGTGGGCTAGTTAGCGACTCTTAAGCATGTCAACACTCTGCAGAGATAGCTAGGGGATAGTGAGGTAGGCGAACACTTAAGCTTTATCTTTCTGTTCTGTGAATATAATGAACCTAACACAAAATATAATTTATCTAAAATGTAGTCTATTTGTCTTGCAATCTGTAATTTTAATTTTATTTACTATTGCTTCAAAAAGCCTTTTATAAAAAAAAAGTTTGGAAAGTAAGCAATGTTTGCCATTGTCTACCCTCGGAGGACAATGGAGAATAACCGCTATTTTCTAGGAGTTTCATGAAATGACAGAGGGAACCATTTTATCAATTTATGTTTGATGAAAACATAATTATACAACATTTTATTTATATTTTATATTAAAATACTGAAATGCTGATAAATTCATGAATCACAGACCTATTATTTATGAAAACACCTACACAAATATTTTTCACATGATTACAGTCACACCACTATGAAAGATAGTAAATGATATAAACAAATAGCTACCAAATTTAGATATGTGAAATTTGTACATAGGTGTACAACCAAAAGCAGATGCTTTTGTTTCCCAACCATGCAAGCTGCTGGAGTCCACTTCGATCATTTAGAGCCCTTGTACAGGAGCTCTTTATTTTTTCAAAAATTTCCGCACACAGAGCATATGTCAGTGTTATTTTTAATAACATTTAGCATATCAAGTTTGTCGCAATCATCATTGGTATCTTGATAAAAGTATTTCAACCTCTTTTTTCTCTTCTTCTGAAGAACTGAAGTCAAATCTTCCTGTCTGCTGTTTTTCAAGCTATCTTCTTGGCATTTTTTTTAAAGTTCTGTCCAATAACTGTTTTCCTCGTTGCTTTTTCTTCTTAATTACTTCTTTTCTTTCAAGCCTTTCTTTCATAGGAGTAGATATAAGCATGGCATGTAACAACTTATTAAGCTAACACTGGGAAGGCAATCACGAACACTGTTGGCCACTGGCCCACAATGACATCGTAAGAACATCGTCATAAACAACCGTGAAAACATACTAACAAAAATAATCTATGTTTACACATACATGTAAATCATTTTACATGTAAAATGATCACTTTTAGCAATACATATTCTAGAAGACAAAAAAAACTAATGTTAACTAACATATACTTACAGTTGTTATAACTAAATCACTAAATATGACTTGACACAGAACACTTTGTTCAAAATGACTGATTTTGCTTCAGGAAGTTCCCAAAAATATTGCGAGATTGCTGCATTAGTCAGCAATTCTGTAGCTCTAATGGAACATTTTGAAAACAGGTGTTCAGCATTGGCTACCCGTTCATCATTAGCTCACTCTCCCCTCATAAAATTTGGCAACTCTTAGTATTTATCACAAGTATAACCTTTTCTTTTTACAATTCACCACAAAACAAGCAACTAAATGCAACAAAATATTTGATGGTAGTCCTTACAAGTCATAATAGTAGTTGATTAATTTGTTGTAAGAAAGTTGAGCATCTACATGATATGAATTTTGATCAGGTTTGAGTGTCGCATTTGCCACTTTTAAAACAATTATGAAACTTAGATATTACGTCCTGTCCACCCTACTTATTTGTATTGTTGTAGGTTTAAGTTCTAAAGTATCAGAAATGCCATTAATTCTATAGGTAAACCGTGAACAAAATGCAGCTGAAGGCGTTATTTACCAAAACTGAAGCTCTCCAATTTCCCCCTCTGTCATTTAAGACTGCCTCTCCTCTCCTCCATAGTGCAAGCTGCACTGCACTGGTCAACTGGAGGGGAGGGAGTCATGTAATGCTTGGATGTTGAGAAGGGGAGACGACTGTGCTCGCGCATGCGCACAATGACTGCACTTTGTTTGCGGTCTACGTTTTATGCTATATAATGAAGATGTTTATCTGTGACTTCTTCTTAGAGGGTTAAACCTCGCGGTCTCTGGGGGCATAGTTTGTGTTAGTATATATTGTTGCATAATGGTATTATTGTCATGTTTAAGAGAGTTATATTACTTTTAAGCTTACACAACATAAAACCCCTTGGTCCCAAAGTGGAACACATGTAAGAGTATGTTGCAGCTGCTACGAGTTAATTGAGTTTTCTGAGTTGAGCTCTATAATTATAGGGGAATCTATTTCTGGTGTTTCTGATAGCTTCCCTGAGGTACTGGAAGATTGTTGTACCCTAATCTTACCTCACATTCTTTTAAGTAAATGATGAAGATTGCAGCTGCCCTGTTGCAGAGCTATCGTATAATAGAGTATTGTATTCGGATATTTTTGTAAAGCAAGGCCACATTATAAGATCCCTTAAGCAAATTTGTCATACAGTATGTCAGCTTTCCCCATCAGCCCCCTTATATCTTAAATTCTACTCTGATTATTTAGCAGCCTGTTCTACAGTTCAATTCCTTTGCGAGAACGCACACAGTACTGATTCTGTAGCAGTTACATACACATTCCTATGAGTACGGACTGTGATACAATGAAGCACAAAATTATATATATATATATATACATACATATACACACACATATCAGGGATGATGTTTGAAACTTATCTTACTGTGTTCTAATTCTTTTTCTGAAATTTACTTCCTATCAACAGATCTATTTTCCATTGTTGTAACCCTTGATCCTAATCTCTTTTCAGACTTTCAATTGCTCTTTAAACGAATAAGTAGACATTTGTAACAAATACATATATTTATGTAAACTGTATATTGTAGCTAGACAAGGTTATCTCAGTTCATTTTGTCAGATTTTTTTTTTAAATAAAATGTAATACTCCTATGTGTTTCAAGATCTCATTTTTTCCTTGTATTTTATTGCCCTACACTTTATTTTACTAATCTTTCTTTTTTTGACCTGTCCATTGTGCACTTCATCGCAATCCTTTCTCTGCCACATGGGGTACTTGCCTTTACAGACAAGCCTCTTAAAATGTTTCACGCAGGGCTCCTGTTTGAGGACATGCTCCATCAACAGCAGGACCACAATCTTCTTTCATACTTACGAGGCTGAGTGAACCGATCTCCCTTGTTGGACATCTTCATGGTAGTGTAGTAAACAAAACTTTCACTCATTGGGCCACAATGAAGCCTGCTACACTGTTGTGCTCAAAGATTATGGCTATACACAGGATCTTTTAGCCTTCAGTACCAGTGCTTTCTTCAATGAACCAATTCAGTTCAATGGTATACTCATACTAGGAATTGCAGAAACTATTACTGAAGATACTTTGTCATGTGTTATATACTTTGACTTATATTATGTTGTCTCCAGTGCATCAACAACAAACTCATGAATATACTTTTCTTTATGGCAGAACAGAGTTTGTTCCATAATCTGCACCAGAACTCCAACATTTATACAGGGTTTTGCTAGAGTGTCTTGGTGTGCTCCTAAGGACTTTTATGTGCTCAGTGCATCAGCAATGAGTTGGTTCTTTAGTTTGTGCCACGGGGAGTGTTTCTGTGTTTGTGTCGTTTCTTTTTATTTCTTCCCTTTTTTTCCAACCTATACAACCCTGCCCATTTCAACTCCCTTCTGCAATTCTCCTTTTTTTGTCTGGCTATTACACTTTTTTATATTACTAATTGTACTTTGTACAGATATATATATATATATATATATATATATATATATATATATATATATATATATATATATATATATATATATATCTGTTATTTTATCAGCTGTGGTTCTTAAAGCAACAGGGGCTGTGATAAAATTTTTGTAGATTTATGACAAGTGTAAATTTAGACTTCTTGCCAGTATATGTGAAGTAATTCCGAAGTTCATGTTACATTTACAAATGTGCAAATCCTTAAAAATCATGCTTTTTTGTTGCACACGTGAACTTAGCTTAGGTGGTGTGTGATGAAAAAGGCTAGACTCGGCCACTTTGTCAGCTAGTATTTTAATACATAATTTCCCTGAATTTGGCTTAGGGGGAACATTCGCACATGTGCTAAGAGCAACTTGCAACACTCAGCTGTTTAAAGGTCACTTTGGTATCTTCAAAGATGGAAAATGAGACACCAGGAATCCCTGCAAAAGTAAGCCAACGTTTGTCTTTCATTGACCAATCTTTATTCTTATCTGATTGCTATATAGATTAAACATTATTTACATCAGAAACACATATCACTTCTTAAGGTTAATCCTTCACCACATCGAGAGACACCCTTGGGAAACTTATTCCCTGAGCTACCCTCTAGACTTCACAACTAGTGGAGATGCTAAGTGACATTCAACCCCAAACATTATACCTGGTGATAAGCAATGGAAGCATTCCAATCCAAGTGTTACAATATTGTCACCGATTATATTTTTGTGTTGGACCTGCGACTAGCCAGTGCCAGGCATGTGGGCAGGAAAGAAAGAGAGTGTGGCATGCGAGCAGGAGAGCTGGATGCTTGCCAAGAGAGAAATAAACAGAGAGAGAGAGAGAGAGAGGTTCTAGAATTTTCTGCCTTTCTGTTGCCATTGCGATTGTTATCAAATGATCTGCAGCTTTCTAGAAAAAATAGCTGGGTGTATAAAAAGCCCCGCAAGGTCTTAGAGGAGCAGCTGTGTTGTAATTGTGAGTTGTGTGATAGTTATTGAATCAGTGGACATTCAAATTGTACCGCAGTGATTTCTTTAGTTTGTTTATGTGGCGGAGCAGCAAGTCGACCTTGAAGACAATTGACTGTGAATGTCACATCTTTCTGCTGCTGCAAGGGTTGTACAAAGTTTCTGATTACTGCAATAAAGAGTGTTTTAAAGTTCTGCAAACCAAACTTTTGATTCTACCAACCCACAAAGTCACAATGTGTCAGGAGTGGGATACGATGATGGAAGCTGCATTGGCGAAGATCTTAGAAGAGCGAGGGATGATGTCACAGAGCTGGGCAAGCGGATGGGTCAAGTGGACGAGCGCGTCAAAGACCTGGCAAACCACGTTAGCAATTTAGAGGAAAGGGCCGACAGCAATACCAAGTCCCTGAATGCCATGGTGGAGGACATCGTCGGCAGAAGACTCAAAGATCTGAAGGCTGACGCCCCGGGACCGAAGTACGACGACACGTCAACTTTTGAAGTCTTACGCAGCCAATTCGACACTATGCAACAAGTGGTCGCCAGAGGAAGAAGCCGCGCACACCTTATAGCCAGCCTTCAGGGACGGGCCGCAAGGTGCTGAACGTGATCCACATAGCGGCGGCGCCCAAAGACATCTGGGAGGCAGTGGAAAACCAGTTCGGTAACCACCGCTTGGTCGCAGCCTACCGTAGCCAACTGAAATCTAGGACGCAGCAGCCAGGGGAGACGCTGCAGGAGTTCGCCCTGGCAATCGAACATCTGGCCAGCAAAGCCTTGGTCGAACTCCCATCCGAATTTGTATCCCGAGAAGCTGCCTACACCTTTGTCAACGAAGTACGCGATGTCGAGATGCGTCAGCACCGGTGACTACAAGACCATCGCTAATGGCCGCATTGAGGATGGAAGCGGCCAAACTTAAGGCTACCCCGACCTCGAAGAGTATCCGCTATGATGAAGACTGAAGACCAGTCCAGGGACGCCGACGAAGACCAAGTGGGGTGTGTTGGGGTTGTGGCCAGCCGGGACACATAGAGACTGCCGACACCAAGAAGAGCAGCCGGAAAACGAGTAAGGGCTGGCGTGGCAAGGGGCATGTCTGTTCCGTCACCACCGTCCCCTCTAGTAGTGACACTGCGCGCCATCTGCCGACGTACGAATGACAGCCTCATAGCGGACGATTGGGTGAAAGGAAGGCGGTGCCGCATGCTTGTGGATACCGGGGCAGCTGTGATGGTCGTCAGACCTGATGTAGCCAGGGGTTTGCCATCCAGAAATCCGAGTCGACCACCCCAGCTAATGAGGGCATGCGACACCTTGCCCGTGCAGAGGGAGGCCCTGTTGCAGTTAACCTTGGGACGGAGTGCCTTGCATTTTTGGGTGCTCGTCGTGAAAATGGCTGAGGAGGTGGTACTGGGACTGGATACCCTCGGCAGACACACGGCAATGGTCGACGTCGGCAGGAAGGTTCTGCGGCTCAATGGAGAAGATGTAATGCTCCGGCACCCCAAAGATCGCCTTGGTATCTGCAGGGTCATTCTGAAAGAAGATGTGGTTGTTCCCGCGAGAAGGGAGGTGGTGGTGACGGCGCGACTGGAAGGCAAGTGGACGAACAACCAGATATTGGACCGGAAGAGGCCTGTGCACGGACTCTGTGTAGCCAGGACATTGTTGCCGTGCTGAGAGGAGTTGCCAGTGAGGCTGCTCCACCCAGCAGACACCGATAACAACATCCAGGCCGGGACTCAGTTGGGGACGTGCGAGCCCATTGTAAGTGTAACGACAATCGAAACAACCCAGGAGACGGTGCCAATGCAACACCTGGAGCCCCAGCTGGAAGGTTTACTGCAGAAGGCGGCTGACCACCTGACCGCAAAACAGCTCAAGAAGTTCGACAACCGCTAAGAAAATACCAGCGCGTCTTCAGCCAAGGCAACAACGATTACGGTCACACAGACCGAGTGCTCCACCACATCGACATGCCCGGCCTATTCGGCAACCACCCAGACGCGTTCCGCTAGCAAAACAAGTGTCAGTACGGGACATGGAGGACATGAGATCCAGGGGAGTGATCGAAGAGCCTGACAGCCCTTGGTGTTCCCCTGTAGTACTGATGAAGGATGGCGAACTACGCTTTTGCGTGGACTACAGGAAGCTGAATGCTGTCACCAGAAAGGACTGCTTTCCCTTACCCCAGAATGACGACACTCTGGACACGTTTGCTAGTGTGCAGTGGTTCTCGACCCTGAAGCTCAAGTTACTGGCAGGTGGCTCTAGAGCCGACAGACAAGAAGAAGACCACATTCTCGACAGCCAAGGGCTTTGGCAGTTCACAATCACGCCCTTTGGTCTCTGCAATGCACCAGCTACCTTCCAATGCCTCATGAAGTCAGTAATGAGAGGATTGACTTATAACATCTGCCTGCTATACCTGGACGACATCGTCGGCAAGACATTCAAAGACTATCTCGACAATCTGAGCAAGGTGCTAGAGACTGCTGGCAATGAACCTGAAGCTGAACGTGAAGTGCCAGCACTTCCACAAGGTAGTCAACTACTTGGACCACACAGTCTCACCAACCGGAGTGGCCACAGATCTGGAGAAAACACAGGCTGTGAGAGATTGGCCACGCCTGAAGGATAAGCGAGGATTGCACAGTTTCCTGGGGCTGTGCAGTTAGTACCGCCTCTTCATATAGGGCTTCTCTAACATCGCCAAGCCCCTCACTCACCTTATGGAAGAACGCCAGTCTTATGTGTGGACGGAGGATGCTAAAGGCACTTTCCAGCAGCTGAAGAAGACACTTTGTAGTGTTCCTATTTTGGGATTCCCACAACCAGGCAGCGCCTTCATTGTGAACACTGACACCAACGACTGTTGCATTGGAGGTGTTCTATCCCAAGTCCAGGACAGCCACGAGCGGGTGATAGCCAACTACAGCAAGATGCTGGTTATTGCAACAGTGGACATTTGAACCATACCGCAGTGATTTTTTCTGTTTGTTTACATGCAGTGGAGCAGCAAGTCAACCTTGAAGACAATTGATTATCAATGTCACGGCTTTTTGCTGCTGCAAGGGTTGTACAAAGTTTCTGTTTACTGCAATAAAGAGTGTTTTTAAGTTCTCCAAACCAGACTTTTGATTCTACCAATCCACAAAGTCACAATATTAAGATCTTAAATTGTCCTTATCATACACACACACATACTAATAAATCCAAAAGATTAAAGCTACAAATATACGTGGTTTTAATTTTGTATGGAACTCTAAAGGATATTTTCAATTAAAGATTCTGAAGGCTACTTTTTTTTTTTGTAATTTATGTCGTTCAACCTTAGGTCATATTGGACGATGAATGGAATAGGTGAAATGATGCTTAAATGAGCCCAGGGTCCATAGAGCTTAGAGTAACCTGACATTTGTCTTTTCAGGATAAGGCAAAACCCCGGAAAAAACCTTATACACTCACCCGACCAAAATTCGAACTCGGGACCTCTTGAACGTGAGGCAGACATGCTACCACCACACTACCGAGGCAGGCACGAAGGCTACTTGAAATGAAACGTGTAGTGTTTAACGCCCGCTTTTACTACATACGGCACCGCAGGCGGTGACACTGATGATACATGAGATGAAGATGGTGCACCGGTGGAATGAGATGGCGGGGGAAACCGGAGGTCCCGGAGAAAACCTGCCCCAACGCCGTGTTGTCCACCACAAATCTCACTTTGCGGTCGCCTGGGATCGAACCCGGGCCGCCTTGGACGAAGGCTACTTGATGAACCATTAAACATAAGGATAAATTTGAAAATGGTCATTTTTCGACCTGCATTCACTGACAAAATCAAATCCAACTTACTTGACCTTTCTTCCTCCCTCTCTCTCTTTCAATTAATGATCTTATCAGTCTTTCAATATTAAATATGGTCATGAATTAAAAGAATCAGACTTTCTTTAGTTCAGGTTGAGCATATTAAATACCTCAAATGATATCTATGTTTCAAATCTTGATTTAATACCTTGAGCATCCCTATCAGGAAATTTAATTTGGACGTCATATTCTGATGTAATTCCCTGCACTTTGACACCTTTAGCACCCATTACAGTACGATGATGTTTTTGGGGAATCACACACTCGATTGTCACCATGGATTCCTGAAAATAATAAATGTTTTTGTTCAGTATTTAATGCACAAGCATTATAAATGTCAAAACATAGAATGATTAAACTTTGTATTTCTATACAAATGGCTAAAGCAATAAAAATATTGAAAACAAATTTATTGAGTATTAGATGTAACCAGAGTAAAGAAAACTGGCTGGGTATGAAGGATGATAAATGATAACATGAAATGTATGTCACAGTTGTGGTGAAGGACTGTATAGGAACAAATTAAACACTCATGATGGAAGCAATGGCTGCCGAAACTAGTCCCCGGATAATATAAAAATGTGACAAAGTGTCAATAAACCGACTACAAATAGTTTTTCCGATTACTCATGATGGACATTACCACAAAGAATATACACATTTTTCCTGAATGCAAGGGAACAAATTAAACATTCAGGAAGCTATTAAATTTTAGATGAGTCGCGTTTTTTACACATCTGCTTCACTTTCGTACACTGTGGTGTTCCAATACAGTTGAATCTCGATATATTCAGGAAGCTAATTACCAGGCTGTCATATTAAGTGGAACACTTCACTTATGTGAAAACTGCAAATCAATTCCTTAAATGCAGAAAATGCACCTAGCATTGCTGTAGCTCAGAAATGTTTTTCTGAAGATCACATTGGGAAAAAAATTCAGTATATTCAAACTGGTTCTCGAAATTACCTCCAACTACAACACAGTTGGAGGCTCAAAATAATTCTTTACATTATCCACTTTCTCTGATAGATGAAATTTCAAATACACTGTCTGCAAAAAGTCAAGGTGCTGATAAAATTTAGTCAGGTATTAAATAAAAATCCTGGTTACAAAACAAACTGTCAAACCAGCAAAATGGAGTAGTGACAGTTAAAAAACCGTAAAAGAGAAATTCACTGAAGAACAGTTGTGTTTTTCATATGCACCTGTGACATCATGTGATATGAAAGGATTTTTTCATTGAATAAAACCTTCACTGGCAGATGTGGGAACCTCATACAAGAAAACCTCAGGGTAGCTTGCTTTATTTACGGCAACAACCATGAATAGGGCAAGATTAGCCCCCTCCACCAGAAAAAAAAATTATTACTTCTTTGATTTTTGTTCATTTGTATTTTTTTATATTAAGGTGCATATTTTTACAATTTTTCTATGCATATTTTACTATATTATTTCACATACTAATCTGGTTTCTAATTACATTCAAAGTTAGAATAATGTTTTATTTCAGGGGTTATCTTCAGAATATATGAAAAGCAATCAATAAATTGTTGTTTCTTACTTCTAAAGGAGATAATGTTGCAAAAACTTCTTAAACTGTGTAACACACATTTTATTGCCATCATGGATAACTTCAAGCATGCACTCACATTTTCTTAGCTTATTGCCACACAATAACAAACAACTAAAATTATTAATTTATAGATGAGTCGTATTTATTACACATCTGCTTCACTTTCGTACCTATTTTGAGGACATGTTTCGCAAATCATCATTTGCATCTTCGGATCTTATGCGACTAAAGCTTGATCCAGTGGTGTGGTGGGTGTGGGTAATTCTGGAGTTGCTGCTGCCATCTGTTGATTTAGTGATGAACTTAAATGTGGGATTCTCTTCTGGCGGGAGAGAATACCACATTTAAGTTCATCACTAAATCAACAGATGGCAGCAGCAACTCCAGAATTACCCACACCACTGGATCAAGCTTTAGTCGCATAAGAGCCGAAGATGCAAACGATGATTTGCGAAACATGTCCTCAAAATAGGTACGAAAGTGAAGCAGATGTGTAATAAATACGACTCATCTATAAATTAATAATTATTTCGCTTCACTGTGGTGTTCCAATACAGTTTAATCTCGAAACAACTAAAACATTTTATCATTAGCTACATTACAATATTCAACATAAATTACATATATTCTGATGAAAGGTATTTGAAACAGTTTTTAAATCAGCCCCCAGCAATGGTTGTTTATCAGTCTTTGAAGTTGCAAAATATTAGAATGAATGGAAATAGTTCTTTCACGCTAGCGGTGTACATACATACAAAAATTATTTGTGGTTGGTTTATTGACACTCGTCACTTACTTTTTCATATATTTATGAGAGACTAGTTTCAAAGGCCCTGGCCTCCATTTTCAATCTCTTCCCAACTGGCATCTGTTGTTATCTGCTCTCTCTGGTGGTGGAACTATGAACTTTTTTGTCAAATTATCTACTGGCGGAATTTCAAAGTTCATTACGCGATCCTTATTTTTCCAGATGAATATGTTCTCCCATGTTGTCAATCTATTTTGGTTTATCACTCCTTTTAATAATTTTGGATTTGGATCAATGTCATGGTTTTCATTCCAAAAATGAAATGCTACTGCATTTTTGGAATGAAAACCATGACATTGATCCAAATCCAAAATTATTAAAAGGAGTGATAAACCAAAATAGATTGACAACATGGGAGAACATACTCATCTGGAAAAATAAGGATCGCGTAATAAACTTTGAAATTCCGCCAGTAGATAATTTGACAAAAAAGTTCATAGTTCCACCACCAGAGAGAGCAGATAACAACAGATGCCAGTTGGGAAGAGAATGAAAATGGAGGCCAGGGCCTTTGAAACTAGTCTCTCATAAATATATGAAAAAGTAAGTGACGAGTGTCAATAAACCAACCACAAATAATTTTTATATTAATTTTGACGTCACTGTTACTAAATTCCTCCAAACACACATCAAGTACATACATACGTTTATTTGCATTCCATAAATCCTACAATTTGTCTTAACAACAGAATGTGGAATTGTCAAAATGTTTATACAAGATTTCAAATATAATTTGCGGAATTAATATTAGGTACAGAGATAAAACTATTAATTGCATACATTACATGCTAAATTCACTAACAGTATAAAATGAATGCTCAAAAAGATATTCCTTTAGCTTAATTTTGAACATGTTATCACTACAGGTCCTCAAACTCATTTGGTAACATATTAAGTATTTTTATACATTGGTAATGCATTCCTTTTTGAACACATGTGAGATTAGTTGATGGTACATAGAGTTCGAACCAGGATCTTGTATTGATAATGTGGATATTAGAATTAGTAATAAAGTAATTTTTACTTTATATGTAGGTCATCAATGTGTGTATGTATTCTCCGGTAAGGGTTAATATTTCTAAGTTTTTGAAAATGCTAAATTAAATTTAAAGGGAGTCGATTAATGACACTAAACCACACTTACTTTTAAATTTTTCCGGAACATGTTTCAGAGACTTTGCCTCCATCCTCAACCGGCCATCAACTCGGACATATCGACATTGAGGATGGAGGCAAAGTCTCTGAAACATGTTCCGGAAAAATTTAGAAGTGTTGTTTAGTGTCATTAATCGACTCCCTTTAAATTTAATTTATTATAACACTGTTTTCAACACTTCCATGAAAGGAATTTTGAAAATGCTTCTACAAGATCTTGCATGAAAGCGTGATATAATTCTGAGGGCCTTCTTTTGTAAGCTGAAAGTTCTTTTTAAATCTGTAGAACATCCCCAAAAATTATACCATAATTCATTATTGAGTGGAAGTGCATTGAAGGAGGACAGAAGTCATAATGCATAGCATGCAGAGCTCAGTTTAGGGAAAATTTCATTTATGTGGGTTTTCCAATTTAAGTGCTTGTTGATTCGTATACCTAAGAATTTACAAGTATTTAAGACTTGAACAGAATTTCCATTTATGTCGACTGCAAAGTTATGATGTGCTGCATTGATTATGGTGAATTTTACAATATTTGTTTTATCAACACTTAGTTTCATACCATTTGCATTGAACCAAGACACTGCATTAACGTTATTCGATATGAGGTGTCTAAGTCTATCTAAGCTTTTATGCAAGATTAATAGTATGGTATCATCAGCAAATAGAAATACTTGTGCAAACCTGTTTAAGCTTGATCATTTATAAAAACTAAGAAGAATAATGGTCCTAAATTAGAACATTGAGGAACTGCTTGCTTTATAGCTGTACTCCTCTGTGTAGGACACAGTATGCAAAGGTAGAGTCAGACTGAAAAATGCAATGTCTTAGCCGGGATTTGAACCACAGATCTTCCAGTATCCGTCCAGCTGCTCTTAACCATTGAGCTACCATGGTAAACACGAAAAACACACATTCCACATGTACATGTTGTACATGTCCACAACAGAATCTAGCAAACTTTAAAGTAACTTTAAGCTTACAAAGCTTTATGTATTTTCAATTCCTTACACAAAACTATACAGAATGACCAATGTATACAAAACCCTGAAAGCTGATGCTTTAGTACCCAGCAAAAATCAGCAAAATACCAAATATTTCTGTATGGTCTTGAGCCCAAAAATGTTGTCTGTTATGATCTTGAGGCTTAAATTTGTTTCAGTTAAGTATTTAGCATGTGAAGCATTACTATTCTATTTAATAAGAAGTGCAATGCATATAATTACAAGCAATCTAAAAAATCCTGAATTATAAGTTTTATACCATCTTCTTTAAACTGTAAATAAATTTCCATCAAACTACTTTTCTCATAATTGTATAAATGTTCAAGTCTGCATATGTATTTTTTAGCATTCCAGAAGTAATCTGTAGCCACATAGGTAATTATTGTTTTATATATTTTAGTATTGTAATTATGATGTCATTTCTGGATGCATTCTGGTCTCTCTGACAAATAAAGATTATGAATTATTACACATTCAGCTGTGAGAATGTATCTATTTGTTACCAGCTGAAGGCATACAACAAAATTCTATACAAGCATATAACAGGTATATATGGTTGCCATATAAACATGTTCTTGAAAATTTCTTCAGCAATATGAGAAACATTCTTATACATACCAGATCAGCAACAATCTCTTGGATTCGTTGTTTTGCCATCTCAATGCAGTCTTTTGCTCCTTTGAGTACTACACGATCACTTTGTACTCCAGGGCGAGGAAATGAAATCATGACTCCCCCACATTCTTCTGATATCCGATGAAGCACCTCTCCACGTCTTGCCACAAAGTGACGATGATGTCGTGGATCAACATTCATATCACTTTCAATAATATTATCCTGAAATTAAAAAAAGAAAAAAAAAAATATTGTATCAAATGTGGCTTACACATTTAAATTGTGAACCAATACTACTTTCCTCAATTTGTGATCTAGTTCATGTAACTTAAATTTAAAACTCATAATGAACACTAGTATTATATTTATTTTTCCATTATTCTACACTACAGATTATCATAGCTATTACACTGCTACTGAGAGAGGAGGAAGGGAGTAAGTAAGGGATGAAGTATTCCAGGACTTGGAATAGTTGTAAATAAAAGCGTTGTTAACAGTGCAGCTAATAACATTCCCTTATCCTAAAAGACGAATGTCGGGTAACTGTCAGCGCCATGGACCCTGGACTCATATGAGCATCATGTCACCCAATTCATTCACCATCCGATATGACTTAATGTTGGAGGACGTAAATTACACAAAAAAAAAAAACCTCCAGGACTTGTTTTGAATTGTTTAAAGATGGAATTATACAAAGGCAACAATTCCTATACAATCATTACATCAAGGTAGCCTCAATTGAATCTCTTCCCAAAATATTGCTACACACAAGAAAAGATAATCTTTCTTTCGTTTAGAAAAAAAATTAAAGTGCACATTTTTACTAAAGAAGGGGTAAGATTCCTACAACAGGATGCAATAGCATTTAGTAAGAGTGTTAACTTCCAATCCAAAATCAGAATCAGGCACGTCTTCACATGATTTGGTGCTTCCCTGTGGTCCACGAGTTGCATGTCAATTAACTGAATAGTGCTTGTGCTTTGGTATGAGAAATGATGCCCACAAAAGCATGTTAATGTGCTGTGTTACATAAATATGCGAAGAAATTTGGAAGTAATATGTTTAGTGAAAATGGAAAGATATTTCTGCTTGGTAAGTGAAAAGAGTGTTTCTGTAAACAGAAAGTTTGAATATATCGAGATTTAACTGTATTGGAACACCACATTGAAACGAAAAATTATTAATTTTTAGATGAGTCGTATTTATTACACATATGCTTCACTTTCGTACCTATTTTGAGGACATGTTTCGCAAATCATCGTTTGCATCTACGGCTCTTATGCGACTAAAGCTTGATCCAGCGGTGTGGGTAATTCTGGGGTTGCTGCTGCCATCTGTTGATTTAGTGATGAACTTAAATGTGGGATTCTCTTCTGGCGGGATTTCAAAGTTCATAAGTTGGTTTTTATGTTTTTCTATGTATATCCTCTCCCATAGGACGAATTCGCTATGTTTTTGTACGTATTTTAGTAATTCTGTGCTATCTTCAATTTCATGATTTTCAGACCAGAAATGAGCTGCTATTACGGACTTATCAATATTTTTGTATCTTAAGTGCCTGAAGTGTTCTTTCTTTCTAGTGCCTATGTTTCTTTTTGTCCTCCCTATGTAAATTTTTTCATAGTCTTTACACTTTTCCTCTAGAGGAGAAGTCAGGCATTTACAAGATTAAGTGTAAAAACTGTGAAAAAATTTACATAGGGAGGACAAAAAGAAATATAGGCACTAGAAACAAAGAACACTTCAGGCACTTAAGATACAAAAATATTGAGAAGTCCGCAATGGCAGCTCATTTCTGGTCTGAAAATCATGAAATTGAAGATAGCACAGAATTACTAAAATACGTACAAAAGCATAGTGAACTCGTCATATGGGAGAGGATATACATAGAAAAACATAAAAACCAACTTATGAACTTTGAAATCCCGCCAGAAGAGAATCCCACATTTAAGTTCATCACTAAATCAACAGATGGCAGCAGCAACCCCAGAATTACCCACACCGCTGGATCAAGCTTTAGTCGCATAAGAGCCGTAGATGCAAACGATGATTTGCAAAACATGTCCTCAAAATAGGTACGAAAGTGAAGTAGATGTGTAATAAAAACGACTCATCTAAAAATTAATAAGAAAGTTTGAAGTTGTGCAACACGTAAATACAACACGTCTTAAGAACTGTGTTAAGAAGTATTCCTTAAATAACAAATTAGAAGCAGCGTAGGTGAACAATCACATTTAAATGATTATTTATTTTTCTTAGGACTTTGTTTAGTTTTAATAAGTGTCAAATTCCATTTGGAAACTGAATAATGTGCAGCTTCAGAGCTTCTTAGAAAAGTACACAAACAAAAGGGTTCTGCATGAGTCTACATTACACAAAAACTATGTACCACAGTGTTTTTAGGATGTAATTTCTACAATATGGGATAAATTGGAACACTAAAAAATCAATAGATGAAATGCCAGATGCTGCAGGACAATGAAAGCGAGCAAATCATTCCTCTTGAACATTCTCACGTGCTTGACAGGGTAAATCACAGCATAACTGCAACATTTTTAAATGACTCCCTAGCTTTCTTGAGGCCAGGTGGAGTATAGTATGACAATGTATTTTTTATTTCTAAATGATAGTGCTCCATCTATGGTGAAGTGGGAACTGGATTTCAGTTCTTTATTCCACATTAATTCATCTCGCTTGCCTAGCTTTCGATTTTACATTATGTTGCTGGAACTATTAGAGCCAAGTATAAAGAAGGGGACTAACTTGTCTCTAATGTTAAAAGTATTTGTGAAGGTACCACCAAGGTGAACAATTTCCACCTTGGGACTATGCCCTTACCCTCTGAGTCAGTTTTAACAAGGTAGGGTATGTGGTTAGAGGCTGTGTCATTTTATGCAGAACATTTCTGTAAAGTGAAAACAGTAATAAATTCTGTAAATGCTAAAGCTGTAGCTGGCATTGTTATAGCTCAGGAATGTTTTTCTGAAGATCTCACAGGAAAAGATCTAGTATATTCATAGATGTTTCTTGAAATTACCTGAAATTATAACACAGTTGGAGACCCGAAATAATTATTTAGATTATTCATTTTCTCTGATAAATGAAATTTAAAATACACTCTGCAAAAAGTGAAGCTGTTGCTAAAATTGCATTTGATAAGCTTAGTCAAGTATTAAATAAAAATCCTGGTTACAAAACAATGTCAGATCAGCAAAATGAAGTCTAGTGAAAAAACTAACAAGAGAAATTCACCGATGAAGAGTTGTGGTACAAAAGTGAATCGAGAAGATATTGACACACTGCTTCACTCACACTGTTTTTTCACAGGCCATGTTTCAAGAGCTTTTGCTCTTATCATCAGCTGGTACTCGACTAGTGCAAATTGTGGTGGTTTCCTCTTTCTCCGTATCATCGATAGATGGCATGATGTACTTGTCAAAGATGTCTGGTGGTGGAGTTTCAAAATTCATGACTGACGATTTTTGTTAATGAAGATTTTTTCCCATACGGAAAGGTCTTTGGGGTGATTAACGTATTTTATTAAAAATGTTTCCAAGTTGATGTCATGTCTAGTATTCAAAAAATGAAAAGCCACTGCTGATTTTTCTGTTTCACCATTTTTAATGTTTCTTATATGTTCTTTAGTTCTGATGTCAATATTTCTTTTTGTTTTTCCTATATAAATTTTAGGGCAAGTTTCACATTTGATCTCATAGATTCCTGATTTTACTTTGGTAGTAATTGAATTTTGGGGGGGGGGGGGGCTTTTAACAAATTTCTGATATTAAACCTATTTTGAGGTGACAGAATTATGTTGTTTTGAGAAGATTTTTTGCAATTTATTATAGGCTGATGGATGGAAGGTGAATTTTTTTTTAAAAAAATTTCTCTTTTTCTTCTGTAGGTTCTAGGGTGGTGGTTTCTTTTATTTTCTTAGCTTTGTTGAGTCTGTTAACTGTTTTGTCTACTAAATTTGGGTTGCACCGTTGGACATTCTACTTTATTTATGTGTAGGTATTCCTCTTGATAATCTTCTCTCTTTAGTGGAAAGTTGATCATCGGAAATATTAAAGTGTTGAAAATGGCATGTGGTGTTGTTTTGGGCTGAAACTGTTGTTCTTAATATATTTATCTGTGTGTGTCAGTTTCCTGTAAATACCAAAAGTGAGTTTATTGTTCATTTTTTTGATCTTGATGTCCAAAAAGGGAAGCACCCCATTCTCTTCCGTTTCCAATGTAAATTTTATAGCTGGATTTTGTATACTCAAAAGTCTAAGACCATCTTGTATGAGTTTTTTTAGGTACTATTGCAAAAATGTTGTCAACATAGCGATACCAAACTTTGAAATAACTTGGAAAAGTTTTTGTGATATGTGTTTCAAAAGCATTCATGAATAAATCTGCTAAGAAGAGAGACAATGGGTTGCCTATAGCTAGGCCCGTTTTTTGTTTATAGATCTGTCCATTAAAGCTGAAAAAATTCTGATTGATAAAAATTTCTGTAAGTTGTGAAAGTTCTTCTATTTCTTCAGATGATACTTGTATTGATTCCAGCCATTTTTTAAGAAGTGGAATAAGCTCAATGGTAGGTATATACTTGGGTATAAAGAAATGACATCAAAAGAAATTAAAGCATCTGTAGAGCTGATCTTTGTGTTCTTCAGGAAATTTATCAATTCAAACGAGTTTTTGATACTTAAGTTTTCAAATTTTGTGAAGGATCTGAAGATTTGAACCAGCCATTTTGATAGTTGGTAAGTGGGTGTATCAATGTTAATAATTATTGGTCTGAGGGTAATTTCAGGTTTATGTATTTTGGGTAAACCATATTATGTATGGTATTTAGGGACTGTATTGTTCAATTTTTCTTTTTTAGTCATGATTTTACTATTTTTAATTGCTAATTCCACAGATTTACATGCTTTCTTTAATGGGTTGTTTTCTAGTTTAACAAATTCTTTTCCTTTTAAAAGGTTGTCCATTTTTTTGAGATGGTCTTCTTTGTCCAATATTACTATTTTGTTATCTTTGTCTGCTTTTGTGTAAACTACCGTTTTTTCATTTAAATTTTTGAGTAATTTTTTTATATGAATATCTTTTTGAATTTGCATTTTGAATATGATCTGAAGTTTCTATTCACTGTGCTCTAATCATAGATTTATGATTATCAGGTAAATCATATATCGCTATTTCAATGTCCGCGATATGGTTTTCAATGTTTTTTGTTTAATCTACGCACGTTTTTAGGCCTTTGTTTAGAAAATTTATTTCTTTTTCCGTGAAGTTGCATGTGGATAGATTCGTTATATTGTTAGATTTTTGACTTGAGAGTAATAAATCTTGTTTTTTATGTGGATTTGGTTCCTGCTTCTTTTGAAGATTGATGAATTTTTGTTTCAAAATGGCGTTTTTTTTTTTACGCATTTTCAAATTGAGAATGGACATCATATTGTTTTCTAAGTTAGACCACATGGCCGGGTTCATACATTTTGAAATTTTTAAGTGTAGTTCGTATATTTTTAATTCTGTGGAATGTAACGAATTGTAGTGTTGGTTTATTTCCATTTTAATTACCCGTTTTTCTGCTGCTTTTTGTTGTTTGTTATTATTCTTGTGTTTAACAATTTTTCTACGAAAATTGGTGTTGTATTAAATTTCAAACATTTCTTTAGAAAAGGTATGTCCGCAAAGGTATTTCTTTTCTTTTGATTCAGCTTTAGAAAAAGTGATGTCTTTTTTCATACCTTCAGATATCAGAAATTTGTTAAAAGCCCCCCCCCCCCTCCGCCACCCCCCAAATTCTATTACTACCAAAGAAATACCAGGAATCTATGAGATCAAATGTGAAACTTGCCCTAAACTTTATATAGGAAAAACAAAAAGAAATATTGACATCAGAACTTAAGAACATAAACGAAACATTAAAAATGGCTCTTGAAGCATGTCCTGTGAAAAAAACAGCGAGTGAAGCAGTGTGTCAATATCTTCTCGATTCACTTTTGTGCTAAGTTGTGCTTCACCATCTTTACGCTTCTTTCAAGTTCATACTTTGAAGAGTTGTGGTGTTCTTCACACACACCAGTGACATCATGAGATATAGAAAGACCTTTTCATTGTTAAAAACCTTCTATAGACAGAAGTAGGAGCTTCTCACAAGAAAACCTTGGGCAACTTTCCTTTATCTACTGCAATAACCTTGAATAAGGTAAGATTACCCCCACACACACAAAAAAAAATATTGCTTCTTTGATTATTGTTCATTTATTTTTGCATATTATGGCGCAAATTTTTATAATGTTCATGCAAATTTGCATACATATTTTAGTATTTTATTTTGCATACAAATCCAAGCTCTAAGGGAGTTTTTCAGAGATTGAACTCCACAATGGTCTACATATTTGTGCCAAGATTCTAACTGGAAATGTTCTTCTACAGAATGAGCTGTTGCAGTGGAAACAAAATTAGGATGAACTTGGCTGCATTAAGGCAGAACTAATTGCTTTATATCATTTTTAACAACCACCTTACCATTTCAGTGACTATAATGAAGTATCATAGTTTTGAAACCATGGACTATCACTAAGACAAGGGAGAATCTAAATGGATTGAAGAGGTTAAAGCTCTTTAGAATGCTGGAAAGAGATGTCAATGGTCATTACACAATAAAGCTTCCCTCGAGGGATGGTCATCTGGAGATCAATGGCAACAAACCTATTGCTAAGCAAGATTCATTTTTACTACTGAGAAGCTAAGGAAGGCAAATCTGTTTGACAGATATACTCAAGATTTTCACTGATCAATTCAATTCTTCAAAAAGACTTACATTTCTTAACATTTACATTTTCAATATCCGTAAAAAAATGTTGAGCTTTTAATTCTGTACATATTTACCATACACCATATCCTAATTTTCTTGTTGTCGAGTTTTTCTGCAATGTATCAGTTTTTTCTAAGCTCCAAAACAAATTATTTTGCATCATTTATCACATGGTAGCAATTTATGTACAATTTCTATTTAAAAATTGGCTCAGTTGATCACACAGAGCTCACTAAAGCTGTTGCTATTGTGCAAGCTATGAGAATTGTTTGGAAAGAATGTTCAATTGTTTCCCAACTTTCTCCTGTAAATGTAATTTCTCCTCAGTAAACGTACTTTACCATTTACTTGTTACTGAACCAAGCTTTTAACACTGTTACTTCTACTCAATTGTAATGGCAAACTTTTCTACTTTTATACTTGGAGGCACACTTGGGGATTCCTGAAAGTCCACTGCTAAGTTCTAAGATAGTGGAATGTAAAATTTGTAGATAAACATCTTTTGCTGGAATGTGTACTTATCTAATGCTATTATACAACAAAATCAAAGGAAATATTTAAACAATACAATCTCCTCTGACTCCAAAGAAGCTTCAGCAAGACTGAGAAAAACGAACAAAAATGTTCATTAATATAATTCTGAGTCAAACTAGTACTATGTGCTCCATATTGCTAGTACTTACCCAGAATACATTTCTTAACATCCTCAACTAATGTCAACTGTTGAATTTTGATTTGGTGAGCTATTTGCAGGCGATAGGGGTGAACTCCATGGAGGCAATAAGGGTGCCTCTGTTGTAATCTTGATGAACCTGAAGTTGAGGTTCTCTTCATAGGTGGTGTCAAAATTGAACAGTTTTCCTTCATATTTCTTTATATCTTTTCCCACATTGTTAATTCAGTTGGACCGTGAACACTTTTTAATAAATGGATTTCTTGTTCAACAAATCAAAATTCAACAGTCAACATTTGCTGAGGATGATAGAAAGGTCTTAACAAAATGTGTTCTAGGTAAACACTAGCAGTATCTGGAGCATGAAGTACTTGTTTGACTAAAAATTATATTAATTTTGTGCTTTATTGTATCATAATCTATATTCAAAGGCATATGAACGCTGGCCAATGCTCAAGCGGAGCGCTGTTGCCAAGCATAGTACGTGTACCAGTTGAGGTTCTGTACATAAGAGCAGTCTTACCCACCAGTAAAGATTTTGGCTATTCTTCCCGTAATTAAACAACACATGAAATATTCCTGAAACATTAAGATCTTACCTTAACACACGTCATAGCAGTGGAACAGCACGCATGATTTCCAATCCAGTAACTCACTTCCCGACTTCATGGGTCTTTACTGGAGATTGAAATACAGGAATGCTCTCTTATTCTAAGGATGAAGCTGCTTCACTACAAATTTGTGACACTGTGTGCACACTACCTATGCCACACGGTTACGGAGTTAATTACTGGGATTTTGAAAAGCTACAGTTACCCTATATCCTGGATTGGAGCTTTCATAAAAACTTATTCGTATTAAACATAATTTTTCTGCCCTGAGAATGAATCACTTCACATTTGTTGATCGAAAAATCACATGTCCCAGCTTCGAGGGACATGTTCACACACTCGGGTCATTAACACTGAAAAAAAAGATGTGTATAATAATAATTTAACATAATATTAACAATATCTCAGCTTGAGTTCAACACACAATTTAACGATGCAGTTCACTTTAACAGAATAACACCTCTATTCTGAAAACAAACTAAAAATTAACTGTTTCAAACTGCATGACTTCTGTTTTCATAATAGGTGCATTATTTATTTATGCTTGAGATATTGTGAGGAAAGAATGGTGTTTTTCAGGCTTATCTGATTGGATGGATGTTGGGTAACCATTACCATGTGAAGATAAAACGTGCATTGCTTGTGTTCTAAGTATTGTAGGGACAAGATTTTTGTACGGTCATGATCAGAAAGTAAAATTCTTTCTTGTTATAAGATTGGCATCTGTAATTTTCAAATATTTATCTGTAACATTTAACCACAGCCGTGTGAAGATAAAACGAGCATCACTCGTGTTCTAAATATCATAGAGACAGGATTTTTGTAGTCATTATCAGAAAATAAAATTTCTTGTTATAAGATTGGCATCTGTAATTTTCAAATATTTATCCATTTAACCATAAACATGCTAAGATAAAACATGCATCGCTCGTGTTCTAAGTATCGTAGAAACAGGATTTTTGTACGGTCATGATCAGAAAATAAAATTTTTTCTTATTATAAGATTGGCATCTGTCATTTTCATATATTTATCTGAGCGTAATTAATATTATGTTCTCAGATCAGGCGTGCTAGATGCATGTACCACATTCGGTAGCACTGGTAGGAGGAGCAAGCTTAGGATTTGCTGGAGTCTGCAGTACGGCCCGCCTCCATGTGCCCTTAACTTTTGCGAAGATTATAATACTTACGATTTCCTTGATAGTAGCCTCCAGCTCCGCCTTTGCACGCTCTACAGCATCTTTGCGGCCAATTATTGTAATTGCCTCTTTATCTTCATCCTTATCAGTTGGGAAAACTATGCGTGCACCAGTGCTGTCTCTGATCTTCTTTATATTGACACCATTTTTGCCAATAAGGAATTTATGGTGTTGAGGCTTGGCACGCACCTGGTCAGCAAAACTAGATAACTCTCGCTCATTACTTAGCTCTTTTAGCTGCTGTACTGCTTTCATTACATCTTCTTTAGGCCCACGTACTGTCACCTGTAAGAATAATGCTTAATTATTACACTATTGAGGTTAAGTAGTCTTAGACACTCTGAATTAATACCATTAGTATCATCTAAATCAATGACCAACTATGACTGCTGAGACAGATTACAGATTAATTTCAAGCAAGATAAACAGCTCCCAATATGAGAACCTACCTTCTTGGCTAAAGTTGGATATTTACTGCTTTAACTATAATTCCTAAGCAGTGATGACTAATACTCTTTAGATTTAGAAGTGCCCACATGAAAAGGACCACATATATGGGTAGTGTTGATCTAGTGGCCCAAGTACTACTCTCTACAGAAAACTGCACAATAGTGGAAAGAAATACTAATTTACATATACTTTGTAAACTCAGCCCCATACTATTTAATTTATTTAAGGATGATAGATGAATTAACCCTTAACAGCAAATGCGTGTATGTCAGAAACGCATTTTATTTTATTATGTTGTGTTGGGAATACTGATTACAGTAATGACCTAAACGTATCAGTAGCTTATTATTATTTCATTTGCCGTTCGATGGTGCAGTTCATTGTTGGCAGCCTCTTATTTAACATCATTTATAATGGTTTTCTGAAAATGGTGTCTGACAGACATGCATTACCGGTATTGTGCTATGTTAGTGTTATCACAGGCACACATTTCCAGAAATGTTATTTTATATTAGTAAGTGTATTTTTCTGACATATGTAGGAATACTGCGATAAAATAAAAGAGAAATACCCACTGATTTCTACCTTGAAAGGAAGCAACAAATGGATCTGTCATTTATGGATTCCAAGATAATATAACTCTTCTGTCATATACCCCAAATAAAAATGTGTGCTTTTGATATCAAGCATGCATCATTCTAAGAGTGACGATGAAACCACTGAGAAACCATAAATAGTATCTTTCTGCAAAGCATCAAGGGAGGTGTTGACACTCTTTACCAAAAATGTTCAATTTATTCTTGCAAAAGAGGATCTAGAGGGTGACCTCTGGCTATAATTTTTTCTTTGGTAAACATCGGCACGGTTAACAGTTGCATTCTATACTTATGTTACAAGAACACCCCTGCGTTATCAAGATACTATTTCATAATACATTTGGCTTTAGAATTAATAAATCCTCATCTTCATAGAAGGATTAGTGTGACAAGTTTGCGTACAGAACTGAAAACAACAAACCAAGAGATTTTGGAAGGGAAGAAGACAAGAAGCAACGTACCTGATGTTCTGAATGATTAACTTGATAGGAAGAGAAAGTACAGTATTTACCCTTATCAAAAAAAAAAATAAATAAATAAAAAAAAAAAAAAAAAAAAAAACAGGAATAAGGATACAAATGTGTGATGTGTCAGAAGTCAGTATGTTTAGTGTTCAAAGAAAGTGTGTGTAAAATGCTTAGAAAAATGAGACTTCTGTGTTTCACGTAAAAACTAATAATTTTTTAGATTTTACAGCCACAGCAGAAAGTATAGTTGTTTGACTTAACTATGCTCATTTTTAAAATTCATGCACGTTAACATATTATACTTCCCTATCCTTTCTCTTAAATATTTCTAAAAATGTTCAGCATTTGTTTCTTTTACTCAATTTATAGAAAACCACTAACCTTTTCCCCTCCAAGGTTAGGAAAAGAATTACAAAATTTTATGGCTGCAAATTTTGCAGAAAGGTCATGGTCAGCCTTTTTTCCTTTTCTTCATTTACGTACACAAAATCTTTTCATTTTTTTACTCAAAACTACACCTGCAACTTATAACAAATTTTATATGAAGTAAAAATGTTAATGCTGCTGTAAAATAGCTATGAATTAGGAAGCAAACTCAAAATGAATTAATTCTATATGAATATTTATCAAGAACAGTTGTTGATTTAAATGTGATGTAAGAACTTCATGCAGAGCAAAGATAATCTACAGTATAAGCAGTGGAACCAACATCCAATTTCATCCCTGACAAACCCAGACCTATCCTCTATTCCTTGAAAACTTAGTGAATGCTGGGACACTTAACCACCTATTCGCAGTTCACAGTATCAAAATGATTTTCTTGCTGTAAATGCAAGGAAGTACGTGTAAGTGGCTACATGATGTGTTCCAAGCAGTTGCCATTTGTTTCTCTGTATCATATTGAAATATCCAATATAAGAATACCTATAGGGCTATTAAGTGGTATGGGTCTTATTCCATTTAAAAATAGTTTTATGAAACTTCTGCAACTGCTAAGTATCCTGGGAAGAAAAGGCTTCACAAAAAACATCCTAAAATCAACTAATACAGGTCTGCATTAGTCATATAAAGAAAAAGCATCTTCAAATTTCAAAGCATCTACTTACCAATTCTTTAATATGGGAGAAAAAAAAAAATACTACTGAATAGTACAAAATTGAATCGAGAATATATTGACACATTGCTTCACTCACCTGTTTATTCACAGGACATGTTTCAAGAGCTCTTGCTCTTATCCTCAGCTGATACTCGACTAGTGCAAGTTGTAGTGGTTTCTTCTTTCTCCGTATTGTCAATAGATGGCGTGATGTACTTGTCAAAGATGTCCGGTGGTGGAGTTTCAAAATTCATGACTATGAATATTTTTGTTAATGAAGATTTTTTCCCATACGGAAAGGTCTATGGGGTGATTAACGTATTTTATTAGAGATGTTTCCAAATTGATGTCATGTCTAGTATTCAAAAAATGAAAAGCCACTGCTGATTTTTCTGTTTCACCATTTTTAATGTTTCTCATATGTTCTTTAGTTCTGATGTTAATATTTCTTTTTGTTTTTCCTATATAAATTTTAGGGCAAGTTTCACATTTGATCTCATAGATTCCTGGTTTTTCTTTGGTAGTGATTGAATTTTTGGGAGGGCCTTTTAACAAATTTCTGATATTAAACCTATTTTGAGGTGCAAGAGTTATGTTGTGTTTTGAGAAGATTTTTTGGAATTTGTTATAGGCTGATGGGTGGAAGGTGAATTTTTTAAAAAGTTTTTTCTCTTTTTCTCCTGTAGGTTCTAGGGTGGTGGTTTCTTTTATTTTCTTAGCTTTGTTGAGTCTGTTAACAGTTTTGTCTACTAAATTTGGGTTGAAACCGTTGGATATAGCTACTTTTTTTATGTGTAGGTATTCTTCTTGATAATCTTCTCTGTTTAGTGGAAAGTTGATCTCCTGAATCTCCTAAATCTCCTGAAGGACACAAAGATCAACTCTACAGATGCTTTAGTTTCCTTTGACGTCATTTCTTTATATCCAAGTATACCTACCAATGAGCTTATTCCACTTCTCAAAAAATGGCTGGAATCAATACAAATAACACCTGAAGAAATAGAAGAACTTTCACAACTTACAGAAATTTGTATCAATCAAAATTTTTTCAGCTTTAATGGACAAATCTATAAACAAAAAACGGGCCTAGCTATGGGCAACCCATTGTCTCCCTTCTTGGCAGATTTATTCATGAGTGCTTTTGAAACACATATCACAAAAGCTTTTCCAAATTATTTCAAAGTGTGGTATCGCTATGTTGACGACATTTTTGCAATAGTACCTAAAAAACTCATACAAGATGGTCTTAAACTTTTGAATATACAAAATCCAGCTATAAAATTTACATTGGAAACAGAAGAGGATGGTGTGCTCCCCTTTTTGGACATCAAGATCAAAAAAATGAACAACAAACTCACTTTTGGTATCTACAGGAAACCGACACACACAGATAATTACATTAAGAACAACAGTTTCAACCCAAAACAACACCAACATGCCATTTTCAACAGTTTAATCTTTCGGATGATCAACTTTCCACTAAACAGAGAAGAGTATCAAGAAGAATACCTACACATAAAAAAAGTAGCTATATCCAACGGTTTCAACCCAAATTTAGTAGACAAAACTGTTAACAGACTCAACAAAGCTAAGAAAATAAAAGAAACCAGCACCCTAGAACCTACAGGAGAAAAAGAGAAAAAACTTTTTAAAAAATTCACCTTCCACCCATCAGCCTATAACAAATTCCAAAAAATCTTCTCAAAACACAACATAACTCTTGCACCTCAAAATAGGTTTAATATCAGATATTTGTTAAAAGGCCCTCCCAAAAATTCAATCACTACCAAAGAAAAACCAGGAATCTATGAGATCAAATGTGAAACTTGCCCTAAAATTTATATAGGAAAAACAAAAAGAAATATTAACATCAGAACTAAAGAACATATGAGAAACATTAAAAATGGTGAAACAGAAAAATTAGCAGTGGCTTTTCATTTTTTGAATACTAGACATGACATCAATTTGGAAACATCTCTAATAAAATACGTTAATCACCCCATAGACCTTTCCGTATGGGAAAAAATCTTCATTAACAAAAATCGTCATAGAGTCATGAATTTTGAAACTCCACCACCGGACATCTTTGACAAGTACATCACGCCATCTATTGACAATACGGAGAAAGAAGAAACCACTACAACTTGCACTAGTCGAGTATCAGCTGAGGATAAGAGCAAGAGCTCTTGAAACATGTCCTGTGAATAAACAGGTGAGTGAAGCAATGTGTCAATATATTCTCGATTCAATTTTGTACTAGTTTGTGCTTCACTGTCCCTACGCTTCTTTCAAGTTTATACTTTGACTACTGAATACTTTTAATAAAATATTGCTGAAAGGTTTTTAAAGCTACGTATTCCATTGTCTCAGTTTAGATTTGATTATATTATCTGGCAGAGAACAGTGCATTCTAATTTAAAAAATAAGCATTATTACAATGTGTAATGAAAATTATTTCCGGGTTCGATCTCAGGCGACCGCAAAGTGAGATTTGTGGCGGACAACACGGCGCTGGGACAGGTTTTCCCAGGGATCTCCGGTTTCCCCCGCCATCTCATTCCACCGGTGCTCCATCTTCATCTCATGTATCATCAGTGCCGTATGTAGTAAAAGCGGGCATTAAACACTACACATTTCATTTTCATTTCTAGTTTCCAATTAAATGTTTTCTAACATATATTATGGCCACTATGGCTGAGTAGTTAGACCACTTGGTTCTCACCAAGGCGGCCCAGGTTTCATCCCAGGTGACCGCAAAGTGAGATTTGTGGTGGACAACATGGTGCTGAGGCAGGTTTTCTCCAGGACCTCCAGTTTCCCCCACCAGCATTCCACTGATTGCTCCATCATCTTTCCTATCACCTCATCTCTCGTACTTTCACTTTCGATGTTGGACTGATCACTCATCCCAGAATCTTTGATCAGGAAACCTCTGATTCTCAACCCACTGCCTAATGGCCTCGAGGCTGTGCGGTTCAGAAGCCCTTATGTTCCATTTACAGAAATACAGGAATTCATTCAACATATAATGTTAATAATTTTCACTAAAGAGTGAAGTTGAATTAATTTGTAGCATACAGATGCATCATTGTTTAATATAGTCAGGTTATTAATGTTAACCTAACATAGGAAAAACAATGCAATGGAGCAAAGCAAAAAATCAAGGGAAAAAAGTAATAAAAAGTGTATTCAAAAGAAAGTGAAAACTTAAGGGACTAATAAAGGTAGCTAACGTTAAAACATTCTGAAAAAATAAGCATTAATTTACGTTAGCTAGGCTTTATTTGTTTGTTTTAGATTACATTTAATTTTGTAAATTCTTATCTTGAGATATCTCACAAGCATGTGAGTATGCAGTGTGCATCTATTTGCTTTGCTGATTATGTTTTAATTAACAAAACCTTTGAGATATACTCTAAGACTGAAGTAGAGACTGTGGCATGAGTGAAGATTTGAGAAGCCATCAAAGTGAGCTACAATGATTAAACCATGTTTCTGATAATTAAGATATCTCTAAATAAATATTTACTGTAATAGATGAGACCATCACTTACTGCTGAATACACTGTCTCTTAAGCTCTTAGGGTAAACGCGTGCACATGCACACACACGCACAGCTTATCCACTGAAATAAATCACAACTGAACTGCAGTCAGCATTGTCCAATGAGCTCACTGAACTCTCGTCTAAAACAATCCACTCTTAGTTCAGTTCAACTCAAATGACACTAATGGCTAAATTTAGTTAACTTATTTAACTGACATATTCTAGACAAGGAGCCCTTATAGAAGAGCTTGAATTAAAAATGAACTTTATGGAAGGCAAAATTGCTTAAAATGGCTCAACCAAATATTCAAGAGCAGAAAGACGACACATTGGCAGTAATTAACTGGGTTGGTATGCACTAAGCCATCCACAGCAGGAAAATTAGCTTCATAACAATAGTGATAATATTCAATCACATTATTTGTGCTTTATGCTGAAAGATTGCTTTAGATTTAATTTTACAAGTTCCGTTCTAAAGTACCTCTTTTTTTTTTTTTTTTTTTTTTTTTTTTTTTTTTTTTTTTTTTTTCCAGCATATATTCTTGCTTGGCTTCCACTGTAAATTACATTTCTTTTAATTAACAAAATTTTTTAGATAGATCCTAAGGCTGAAGACTACATAGAATACTATGGCATTACTATGTGGCATTTTTGAGGAAAAAATGAACTTTCCTTCCAGGTAATGAAGTTATCCAATCTGCCTACTTATTAACTGAGAAAAGTGGGACCAGGAAGTACTATGGGCCATATTCTTAGAAATTAAAATTGTTGTAAAAGAGCATTTTAATGCAGGAACAAGTGATATGCACAGAAATGTAATTAATATTTTCTAGCCATATGATCAATACCTTATCACTGTGGCTATCTGCCTGTGGAAATTTAATTGCCACTCCACCGCAGTCTTCCATTATGGAGTGTATCAGTTTACCACCTGCACCAATCAACGAGTTGTAGAATTTGGGTGGAATTGTAATTTCTTCCGTCACAATATTAGCCTGAAAAATCAGAAAATAGGAACTCATAATTTTACAAATTCAACAAATAATTACAGGTCTCACCTTTTTAAATGTATTCTGCACAGTAGTGTATTAATCACTTTAAAAATTAAATCAGTATTATGTATTAAAATTAAAACAGAACTTTTATTTAGAAATGCTCTATAGAATGCACATAATGATTATGTAGCCAATAAACTGTCCAAAATCTGTTATGCATTCAGAGTAGCAAGTAAAGTATGTACCACAAGTGTGCTAAAAGCGATATACTTCGGACATGTTCACTCAATTCTAACTAACTTACAGCATTCCAGTATGGGGCATGTCCACAAATCTTTGTTAGCTTCAAACTACAAAAGAAAATACTAAAAATAACTAAGCAAGTACCTATAAGAACACCAAGTAGGGTAGTCCAAGTAGGGTAGTATTTAGGGAATTAAAAATTTTGCCTCTCCCTTCCATATATATTCTGGAAACATTATGCTTCATCCACAAAAATAGAAATCTTTTTAAAACAAATGACTTGTATCACACACACGACACCAGATCATTACATGACATACATACTACCTTCTGTCGCACCAATAAGAATTGCAGTAGCATTACTCACCATGGGATTAGCCTATACAATACATTACCTGGAAATTTCAAAGATCAGGTCTACAACAAATTGAAATGTTCATTAACAAAAGCACTCTTAAAACATGTATCTTTTAGTATCCAGGAATTTAAAGACATAAACTTGTAATAACTTTGTAAATACTGCTTCTTGTATAAGCTACTTCATATTGTTCATATTGTTATATATAGTATTATGTTATATAATTATGTAGTATTACTGGCAAAGCCATGATTTATGTATAAATCGAAAGGTGAATAAAGTTTCTTATCTCTCCGAACTACTGTGATTCTTAATGTCCCATTCTATACTGTGTGCAAAAGACTGCTTTATCCTGTTTGAGGTTCTTTTAACCACTTTGCTGATGGCCATTTAAATCCCTCAGGGGCCGGAAACGGATACCCAATAAACAGAACAGGACATTTAAATTGTTAAATGCTGTAAAAATGCATCATAAATACAATTCTGTATCTTCCGTATTTATTAAGTTATTTAAACGAAACAAAAACTGGTTTAAAACCCATTAAAGGCCGTATACATCTACAGTAACAATAAAGTAGAGACTACCATAATAAATCATTCAAATTTCATTTCTTTGTTTCACTGTAGCAAAAGCCATTCTTTGTGCCGAACGCGCCTAATATTTGAATCATTTTATTTTGTGTGTATACGAGCCAATGTATGTATGTACAGCTATGCAAGTGACTTCTCCGGTTCAAGTTTAGTTTATTTATGATATACCAAGCGATAGTCATATGAGTATATGTTGCGTTACACTGAAAAGAAAACTCTCCGTCAACATATGTTATTACAGTGTTTCTCAACCAAGGTTTCTGGTAGCCTTATGCAGCTGCTTTCGCTCTGTATTTTAGTTATTTGTACTCTCTCTGTGTTCCGAGTGATTTCTTATTGCTATCAAGAGCTAAATGAATGACACATTTGAAATTGTTAAATTTCAATGTTAACCATGGCTTATACCTGAAATGTAGCAAATAAATTACCTTGCATATGATGTGTACAGGCTTCTGATATTACTGTAGAAAATCTGGAAGATTTGTTGTACGATTATGAAGGAGATCTTTAGTACTTACGTAACAGTGACGTGTGCTGGTCTACAGATGGCATGTTAGCTACTCCATTGTTTGGGGAAATGGCGGGTCAAATATGGGTGATGCGGATCAGCTATTACTAGCTATCCTTCTTTACGGAAAACAGTTAAGGGGAGGCATCGGTGAAATTTCGTCAAAAATGACAAAAAACGACATTTTCTGTTTTTTTGCATTAAAATTATGTTTAAACATTGTAGTTTCAGAATATGCCATCAGTTAGGCCCTAGCGCCATTTAAAGAGCAGCTACGTCATTATTTAAATGCCCATGTGCAGGTAGGCGTGGCCATTTATATTGCATTTTCCAGTGTGTTGCAAAGAAATTGATGAAATTCTCATGTTAAAACTACGCGGTTTGATTCTGTAACTGTGGTAATGTGCAGAGACATCTTCTGGATGTTTGTGGAAGCTACTGAACCTTTCCGCTACCATTGTTATATATTATTTACCACTTACTACTTTTGAAAGTAAACAAATATTTCCACTGACATGTAGTGTTTGTGAAATATGGTTTACATGCAAGTGAAAGCTGTGGATAGCAGCTTATATTAAATTATTATTGTTTAGAATAGGAAGAAAGCCTGATTTAACATTGTATTGCTTTCTTGTTGCAGCAGTAGGTATATGATTCATACCAGGTTAGGTTAGGAGTACAGTGGCTATTTCAAAGCAAAATATAATGAAACTTTAAGGTGTTCTAGCCATAATAGTAAGTAATGATACTAGAATGCTATGCTTGAGGTAAATGTTAAGTGAAAGCATATTATAGCCCAAGAGTTAACAGTGATTCTAGTAAGTCACCTTTTGATGTAAATAGAAGAATGGTTGATGTATTTCTGGGCATTGGTAAGGGTCATATTTCTATATAGAAGTTTTGTATGACCATGGGTATGAATTGCATGAACTATTCTACTTACCATTTTCATCTCATAGACAAAAATAAAGAGATTAGTTAGTACTAAAGGAGAAGCACAGAATGCTAATGAAAGTTTCCAAGGAGTAAATGTCACAAAGAAGTTTTTGTATTAAGAAAGAAATTGCAAATTGCAGTGATTGCAGCTTTTGGTGAATTTAATATGGGTTATAAAGATAGACTTAAAGTTAAGGCAAAAGTTGCAGCAAGCAAAGTAAGTCTTGTTAGCAAGAAAATTAGCAGTATTAGGGATAGGTGAAAGCTAAAACAAAGTGATCAAAGTTCATTGAGCAAATATAAATCTGTCTAGTAGCAGTTAACGGTGACTAAATTAAAAGAAGAAGAGGATAGTAAACTAGCTGAGTGGTCTTCATATAGTGCAGGATGGTTTTGAAACATAGAAAAAACTGTTGTTTATATTTACAGCTACTAACTAGATTTTTCTTCATGTCCAACTTTTAGCATTTTTAATACTCCTTATAGTCCAGAAAAACACTACACATTTCACTTATAGTCCAGACACTAAAGTTTTCAATGAATTTCTTTAAGTTTTGCATATATGTATATTCCTAGATAAGTTTTTAATAAAAATTGGTATCATTATGGCTGTATATGAAAAAATTAATAATGATTGGTACTGAAAAAAGAAAATTGAAAAAAATTCAAGAAAATTCTGTCATATTCCTTAAATTTTCTCCTCCAGAACCATTAGACTTGGGCAAATGAGTGTATACATGTATAGTTTTGTAACTATTATCTAAAGGAACCAGAATCCAAAGTTCCAAACTGTATGACCTGGGACTTTTTATATAACATACAAAAATCATACTATAAAAAGCACTAAATATTTTTTTTTTGAAAAAACTATTTAAGATAGTAACATGAATTTTAAAAGCTTAACTAGATTCCCTATACCCCACCTAATGACAAAATTTCAAGCAGTTCTGATGTAAACTCTGAATTTTAGCATTTTTCACAGATGCCTCCCCTTAAATGGTAAAAAAAAAAGTATTTTTATACCACTGGATGTAACTATGCACAGTTGTTTAGTAATTTTCAGAACTGTAAATTCATGCAAGACACCTGTACTTGCGCGTATAAACAGCTCGTAACCTAATTGAGTATTATAATACTCAGAGGCCTCTTTATACTAGGGGGTAGGAAATTCACCACGACATCACCCCTCATACTTGAGAGAAAACACTTTCCTAAAAGGATACCACCCACAACCAAAAAAGTCGCAACCATTTCGAAAATGTGTAGTGTGTTGTGAAAAAGAAGTTCGCAAGGAAACCAATATTATTTGGTGTGAATCTGCAGATGTGCCCTTGGGTGTTTCTCCAGTTTTGGAGGTTACAATTCAAAAAGAAAACTTTAAGGGCACATTTACATTCCTTATAGAACTAATTTAAATTTATTGTAAAATAGCAAGATTAAAATAATTGGCGTTAAATGAATATTAAATGCATGAATGCGCAGGACGTCTATACACATCCATATCAGTTTGGGGCATTTTAACTTGGACGTCATATGACGTCCATATCGGTGAAAGGGTTAAGCAGGTTCTTGGGGCTGTGCGGTTATTGCCGCTGTTTCATAAAGGGCTTCTCCAGCATCGCCAAGCAGAGGAACGCCGACCTTATGTGAGGACGGAGGATGCCGAAGATGATTTCCAGAGGCTGAAGAACACACTGTGTATTACTCCTATTTTGGCATTCCCACAACCAGGCGGCACCTTCATTGTGGACACCAACGTCAGCAACCATTGCATAGGAGGCGTCCTATCCCGTCCAGGATGGCCAAGAGCAGGTGATAGCTTACTACTGCAAGACGCTGTCCAAGGCAGAGAAGAACTACTGTGTAACCCGGCGAGAACTACTGGCGGTAGTAAAGATCTTGGAGCACTTCCACAAGTACCTTTATGGTCAGCCATTCCACCTGAGGACTCACCACTCCGTCCTCACCTGGCAATTGAGCTTTAGGAACCTGGAAGGCCAGACTGCATGTTGGGTCCAGAGGCTGCGGGTCTCAAGTACTTACAACAGTAAGTCGCCACAAACGGTGTATCTCAAATGCGAGAGCCCCTAGTGGTCTACTGGGGAAATATACGAGTCAAATGCAGAATTTAATGTCATAACGGCACGTTGGCCATGGTAGCTCAATGGGTTAGAGTGACTGGATGAAAACCAGGAGATCCGTGGTTCATATCCCGGCTGTGGCATTGAATTTTTCATGTTGACTCTACCTATCAAAACCCTTAGCCTATATACAGCTAGTGTGAAGAAATGATTAATTTCCATCAATTAACTTAAAAAAAATATTCAGAAAATGTTGAACATTTGCCTTTAGAATTTCAAGTTGGTTTAATCCACAAGAGCAGCAGCAGCAGCAGTACAATTATTTTCATGGTTAGAAACTATAAATTACATTAACTATCATATTTTATATAATCACATTTCCAGGAACTCAGCAACTGTATAAAATGAATGAGCTAATAGGAATGACCTAAGTTTTTTTTTAATACATTTAGAACTTTTATGTTTTTAATCATAGTAGGCAGTTTGTTATACAGAGTTATTCCGACGTGGTGTGCACTTTTTTGGCTAGATTAGTTCTGCAGCGTTGAATATGTAAATCATCTCTCTGCCGTGTACAATAGTCATGTATCTGTGAATTTTCGAAAAGTTTATATTTATGTGATCAAATGTAGAATATTACTTCTAGCATGTATATAAAGGCCACAGGCATAATCTTTACAGTTTTAAACAACTCCATACATAACATTCTATTGGTCTTATCCATCATTATTCTTATTGCTTGCTTCTGCATTTTAAATACCTCTTGCCAGCCAGTTGCCACACCCCAAAACATTATTACATACTGAATATGACTGTGGATTTGAGCAAACTATGCATTTCTGAGAACCTATGAGCTGGTGACCATTTTTAATGTATTTAACATATAGCAACCCATACTGAGTTTTTTGGTTAACATATTTATGTGTGATCCCCATTTTAAATCTTCACTTATCTGTACTCCCACAAATTGTTTCCCCTTGATACTTTATAATTTCCCCATCTAATTCTATTTGTGGATTTGTTATATAATTTCTATTTTGGCTACTATGAAACCTCATAACAACTGTTTTATCTGTGTTTATTAACAGCCTGTTGGATTTAAACCATGATCAGAGTTTCATTATTTTACTGTCTATTTTATCCTTTAGTTTTGTGTCACCTTTTGCTTTTATAAGGACTTTTGTATCAACTGCAAACAGTACTACCTCTGTCTGTAGAACATTCAGTGGCATATCATTTATGTATATCAGAAAAAGAAGTGGGCCTAGTATTGATGTGGCACACCATCTGCTACTACTCTGGGGGTTGACTTATATTCCTCTCTTTTATGTTCTTTATTTAACTAATTTCTACTACTTGAGTTCTGTGTGATAAGTATGACTTGAACCATATATTTGCTATTCCCCGTATCCCATAGAAATTTAGTTTTTCCAGTAATATTTTATGGTTTATTACATCATATGCTTGTGCGAGATCCATAAATATCCCTAATGTTTTCTCTTTCTACTCAATTTTGGCAACTATTTTTTCTAATAAGGTGTAAACAGCTGTTTCTGTTGATCTTTTATGTCTGAAACCATGTTGCGAATCTGTTATTATGGTACTTTTTTTTCTAGGAAACGAATTATTCTGTTGTATATAAGTTTTTCTAAGATTTTTGAAACGGCTGATAACATTGATACTGGTCTGTAATTTTGTATATTGTGAACTGGCCCTTTTTTGTGTAATGGCTTTACTTTAGTAATCGTAAGTTTTTCTGGAAATACTCCTATTTCAAAGGATTTATTGTACACATGCATTAAATGCTCTGCTATGTCCTCTATACACCTTTTTACTATATAATGTACTTGATCTATTCCTGTTGAAAACTTATTTTTTAATCCCTTTGTTACTTTTATTAGTTCTTCTTTGTTTATTGGGTGAATAAAGAAAGAATTTGTGCACCATTTTATTTTATTATTGTAGCTAAGTTGAACATTTTGTGTACCATATTTCTTATCCAATATTTCATTTGCAATTTCAGTGAAGTGCTTATTTAATAGCTCTGCCATCTTAACTGGATCTTTTATGTTCTTACCATCACTGATTAGTTCAATTTGGGGCTTTGTTTGATTGGTTTTACCAGTCTCCTTTTTTATTACTTGCTACATTGCCTTATTTTTATTTTCTGCTCATAATATGTATCTATCATGCAATTTTTTTGCTGCCCTAATGATTTTCCTATAAATTCTCTTATATAGGTAGTTATTTAGTTGAGTGTTTCCTTTGACGCCCTTCCACCTTTTGCCAATTCACCTAAGAATTTTAGTCGTTTTGATGAGACCTTGATCCCTTTTGTTAACCAATCATTTTCTCTTCTGTTTCCTACTGCTGACATCTTTTTTAACGGAAAAGCCATTTCAAAATTGTATATAAAGGTTTCAGGATATTTAGTAAATTTTGCCCCAACAGTATTTTCTAATAGACCTCCTTCCAGCTCTCTTTTCTTAGTAAGTATTTCAAATACTTCACTGTAGCATCATTTAACCGTCTTTATTATACCCTGTTTTGGCTTAATTGCTGCAGTTGTTAGTATTTGGGTTTTGTGGTCAGACACCCGTTTCAATGACTTGGGAAGGTTCAGTACATTCCATATTTGTGACTATTACATCCAGAAATGACTTAGAATGCTTTGATATTCTAGTGGGGACCTTTACTATGTTTTTCATGTTATATATACAACACAAATTCTGTACTTCGATACCCTTTTGGTTCTCCTGTAATAAATTAACATTCCAATCATTTTGGTATTTTACTGTTAACTGTCTGAAAAACTGGGGTTCCGACAGCATAGGAAAGACCGGAAATGTATCTGGTATTAATAATATGAACAACTTACAGCTTGGTTGTTGTAATATTAATGCTGACTGCTTTAATTACACAAATGGTCACAGTTTATAGACAACTACATTTTGCTTCTGTGCTACGAGAAAATATATAAAACTTCAACTCGTAGTTTATCTGAAGGTCAGGCATGTTATAAAGTAAATAAAATATATAAAATAATTTTCTCTGCATATTAGAGGAGACCCATTCAGAAAAGAGTACATGGACATTTTCGGACACTTTGTTTCATTTTTCTTTAACTAGTTCATCAATATCAGGATATAATGTCTGGGAAATTTGCAATCGAAGGCTGCATGTTAAATTGTAATCCAACAAGGTACTTCGGAGTTTGGACTTAGCTAATTTCATAACACAAAAAAAGTTGTTCACACACATATGTGTAGCCAAACCTAAACAACGTCAGTGCGGCAAGTGAATACAACCTCGGAAATCTGGTTTGGGGGACATTGTTGTAAAATCAGCCAAGTCTTTCTTGTGTGTATATTTGTCCTTCAATAAATGGTCACACTGTAAATTTAACAGTTACATTTGGTACGTGGCAGCTACATTGCTGTCATCAAGTGCGCTACACCTGACTGAATCCTCAGATTCTGTACTCACAGCACCATTTATATAGGCAACTTATACTACACAGCTCTTGCCTGATGTCACACACACTGCAGGCTTTGCTCTGGCGTGAAATAGTCACAACTCTCGAAGCTGTCTTCCTCTGCCCTAGATGAATGGTACAGCTTTTTCTATAAACTTTAAACATAAATGCAACATATCGAGATTTAACTGTATTGGAACACCACAGTGAAGCGAAAAAATTATTAAATTTTAGATGAGTCGTATTTTTTACACATCTGCTTTACTTTCGTACCTATTTTGAGGACATGTTTCGCAAATCATCGTTTGCATCTACAGCTCTTATGCGACTGAAGCTAGATCCAGCGGTGTGAGTAATTCTGGGGTTGTTGCTGCCATCTGTTGATTTAGTGATGAACTTAAATGTGGGATTCTCTTCTAGCGGGATTTCAAAGTTCATTAGTTGGTTTTTATGTTTTTCTATGTATATCCTCTCCCATATGACGAGTTTACTAAAATACGTACAAAAACATAGTGAACTCGTCATATGGGAGAGGATATACATAGAAAAACATAAAAACCAACTAATGAACTTTGAAATCCCGCTAGAAGAGAATCCCACATTTAAGTTCATCACTAAATCAACAGATGGCAGCAACAACCCCAGAATTACCCACATCGCTGGATCTAGCTTCAGTCGCATAAGAGCCGTAGATGCAAACGATGATTTGCAAAACATGTCCTCAAAATAGGTACGAAAGTGCAGCAGATGTGTAAAAAATATGACTCATCTAAAATTTAATAATAAATGCAACAGATTTTATTCTACTGCTAATAATTTTATGCACAATTAAGTGCCACGTTAAGAATTTCGTGAAGATTAGATAAATTGTACTGTATGGCATTTAATCTGTTTTTCTTTTCCAGAGCGTAATTCGTTCTTGTAGAGATAGTCATACTCTTATGTTTAATGGGAAAATGTTGAAATATTATTTTAACTTGTGAGTTATCAATTTATTTCCTACAGAGAGATATGAATTTTTAACTGATCTATTTTTATGGCTTGAGTAGCTGTAAGTTTTAATCTTGGGAATATGTGCATGTTTCCTACATTATCATGCATTTTACGCCTTTTTCTTGGTCAAACTTGAATAAGTAAATCTTTTGCTTATGCATGTTTGGAGAAATTTAGTAACAGTGATGTCCAAATTAACTGAAAAAACTATTAGTGGTTGGGTTTTAACTCTGTCGCATACATTTTTATTTTTTGAAGGACTAGTTTCAGAAGCTATTCCCATTCAACTTTTTTTTTTGTCATCTTTGTCACCATACATTAAAATGCACTCTATAGTTACTCAGCCACAGCCCTCTTGCTTTATAGTTCATACTTCTTGCACACTAATGGGAAAGCTGCAAACTAATCTCTGAAAGCTGCCATTGGCTAAAGATCTTCAGGGCAAACTTACAAACTGATGTACTTTATCCATATCAGATTAAAACCGGTTGCTACTTACAAGTTCATTCTGAATTTTCTGGATCCTTTCCTTAGCTTCTTCTACATTTTCCTTCTTTCCTGTTATTGTTATTACATCGCTTTTTTCACCCTCAGCAGGTAGGTCAATTTTGGTTTGTGTTTCATCACGAATCTGCAAATTCAACATTACATTAGCATAAATTCAAGGAGTCTTATGAAGTTTTCCTGCACAACTTAATATTTTTATTATAAAGTGGTTATAAATGTATTATGCATTTTAGCCCTCTATAAAGATCGACTGGTTACTTATCTTTCTGGTTTATTTTATTTTATTGGCCTTGTCGAGTAACTTTTTTTTTTTTTTTATTTCAAAGTTTGATATGTTGACAACATTTTTGCAATAGTACCTAAGAAACTCATACAAGAGGCTCTTGGACTTCTGAATATTCAAAATCCAGCTATAAAGTTTACTTTGGAAACAGAAAAGAATGGGTTGCTTCCCTTTTTGGACATCAATGTTAAAAAAATGGTCAACAAAATCATTTTTGGTATTTACAGAAAACCGACACACACGGATAATTATATTAAGAACAACAGTTTCAACCCAAAACACCAACATGCCATTTTCAACAGTTTAATCTTTCAGATGATCAACTTTCCACTAAACAGAGAAGATTATCAAGAATACCTACACATAAAAAAGGTAGCTATGTCCAACGGTTTCAACCCAAATTTAGTGGACAAAAAATTAACAAACTCAACAAGGCCAAGGAAATAAAAGAAACCACTACCCTGGAATCTACAAGAGCAAAAGAGAACAACATTTTTAAGACATTTACCTTCCACCCATAATAAATTTCAAAACATTCTTCAACACACAACATAGTTTGTGCTCCTCAAAATAGATTCAATATCAAGAATTTGTTAAAAGGCCACCTAAAAATGCAATTACTTCAAAAGAAAAACCAGGAATCTATGAGATCAAATGTAAAACTTGCCCTAAAATTTATATAGGTGAAACAAAAACAAAATATAGACATCAGAACTAAAGAACATATAAGAAACATTAGAAATGGTGAAATAGAAAAATCAGCAGTAGCTTTTCATTTTTTTGACTACCAGACATGACATTAAATTGGAGACAACTTTAATAAAATATGTTGATCATCCCATTGATCTTTCCGTATGGGAACAAATCTTCATTAACAAAAATCATTACAGAATTATGAACTTCAAAACTCCACCATCCGACATCTTTGACAAATACATCAGGCTATCTATCAATGATACAGAGAAAGAGGAAACCACTACAACCTGCACTAGTCGAGACTCAGCTGAAGATGGGAAACATGTTCAGTGAAAAACAGTGTTAGTGAAACAATGTGTCAATATCTTCTTGATTCACTTTTATTTTAACCTGTTTGAAGTTAGGATATTTTTAGCTGTAGATTACTATGTAGAATGTAGGAAAGGAGAGACAAAATAGGATTCTATAATGTTTATAATATGTAGGTCGCCAAACTCGAATGTAGTTGACAGTTAGTAAGCACATGGAAGAATGCTTTAAATAAATGGGAGGGGATGAGTACTTCATAACAGTTGTCATGGTAACAATTAGGACGTTTTCATGGCAACATTAGACACGAAATCTTGGTTGCCAATATTCTAACACGTGATTAGCATGATGTGCGGGTGAGCGAGTTACGCAAATGCCGCAGTAAACACAATACCTTGGTTACTAAAATTAGGCAAGTGAGTCAACCTTGTATATACTTTTCTCCACTTACAAGTTTTTTATGAAGACTAGTTTCTGGGGACTTCTCCCCTATCGTCAGCTCTGTGGTAGACAACAGAGCTGACGATAGGGGAGAAGTCCCCAGAAACTAGTCTTCATAAAAAACTTGTAAGTGGAGAAAAGTATATCCAAGGTTGACTCACTTGCCTAATTTTAGTAACAATGGCACTCCACTTTCTGAAATACTTCTTTTTATTCTATACAATACCTTGGTATTTATTTCTCTGCTGATAACGCTGCATAAACAGAATGCCATCACTTATATGTTGCTGTTCTTATTTTTTACACAACAGTACTGGCAAGTTCCTTTGCATTTTATTTGTGGCAATTTGCCTTGGTTTACGTGTGCCTGAGTCCGTGTATCTGTGTGTGTTGTGATCATTTGCAACTGTGTTTTAATGAATGTTTAATTATGTCTAAAAATAGTGAGAAGCGAAAACCTGAACGTGCTCGGGAACCAAATAAAACTATATTTGGTAAAGATATTCCAATTAAAGGACAGGTACGGGAAATAATATGCTCTGTGAGATATAAGCAGCATTTCCCCACTTCAATAAGCATCAAAATGTCACAGATATGCCTCTTTTTTACGATTATCTTTACATTGATGTGTTCTTGCATGTTCTAGAGTTTGCATGTAGATCCACAACTTTACTACTGTCTTTGTGAATAGTATTATAAATATTAATAATGCTCATTACTGTTGCAATTGAAATTCCTTCGCACACATAATCTTATCGCACTATCGACGTGGCAGAACTAAGCAGCAATGTCGCCTCTCTCTCTCTCTCTATCTCTCTATCTCTCCATACAAAATGTCAATCACTTTCTAGATTGGCGACCAGTATACATTCTCATATTTTAAGTGTCACTCTTGCTAAAGGGACTCAGTTTTGTCAATGTTATGTTGCTCATTCTATTGGAAATAATCAATAGATAGTTTGGCATTCATTTACAAAGGTGATGGAGCTTGCCTTATGGGTGAATGGGCTCTTTGATACAATTAGACACTGCTGATTATTCTTACGAGGATATATGAAAGATAGTCTATTGGAACAAACCACAAATGATAAACTGTTTGAAATGAAAATTACAAAAGAAATTCAGGCAGTGACAGTGAATGTATTGGCAAGGATGTTCCAAAATATGGAACACTGAGTTCAATTCCAGCTTACATACACACAGTATCCATTTCCAGCACATGAGATAAAGACACATTTGTCACAAATCAACTGGATCCTAGAGAGTCAAACTGAAAAATTCAGTACCACGGCTGGGATTTGAACCGCAGATCTCCCGGTGGCACTGAAATTTCAGTTTGACTATCTATCCAAAACCTTAGCCTATACACGGCTAGTGTGAAGGAATGATTAATTTCCATAAATTAACTTAATAAGTGGGTCCTACTTCAAATTTGTTTATGAAATCTTTACCAGTATTGTCATCATTGAGGAAAGAGGATAACAAATGGGAATTAGGATTTATACCGTTTTAATATCCTGTGAGACAGTTATTTTAATCCCATACACCTAAACATTGTTATTTTAAAATTTACAGAAAATTCATCATAAATTGTTAGAATCTATAGTAAAAAAAGTAATCAAGATTAAGTGACAATTGAAAGGAAAACATGTGGTTGAGTGGGACATGAAAGAAATAAAATAAACAGTATTAATTTGTTTAATTTAAGCTTTAAAGAAAAGATTATATATATATATTGCCTAATATGCTGTATGTAATTGGTCACTAAAGATGACGTGAACCAATAAAAAATTAATCGTCAGAGAAATGACAAAATCAATAAACTTGGACTAACAAGAAGTTAGCATCTCTCTCTTAGTTGGAACGTCGTACGGGTAAGATGTAAATTGTACTCTCTGTTGGAACATTGATATGAAAGTCAGTGTGAGTGAAGCAATGTGTCAATATATTCTCAATTCACTTTTGTACTAAAGGCTAATCAGTATAACAATATAATAACAATGCTATGATAGAAGTAAAGAAACCTGATACCGAAATTTGGGCAACTTTAATAAGCACACTATTTAATACGAAACAATAGTAGTATATGATAAATAATGAATATGGAATTATTAAGAAATGAAGAAATAAAACCAATATAAATATTTCACATTAGCCAGCCTCAGTAGCATAGATGGTAGCGTGTCTGCCTCATTCAAGAGGTCCCGAGTTCAAATCTCGGTTAGGGTGAGTTACCTGGATAAGGTTTTTCCACGGTTTTCCCTTATCCTGATAGACGAATGTCAGATAACTCTTAAGCTCCATGGACCCCGGATTCATATGAACATCATTTCACCCATTTCATTCATCGTCCCATATGACAATGTTGGAGAACGTAAAAAAAAAAAAAGAGAGAGAGAGAAGAAGAAGAAGATTTTATCTAGGCATGGGAACCAATGGAATACCAGGAATTTATGTAGGTAATAAACATCCTGAATTCAGAAAATTCTTGGAGAGCTGCTCAGTCCAAGATACTAGTCTGGCAAAGAGTTTAATCAGTAAATGAAAGGAATTCAAAATTATGCAAAGGGCTTTCACAAGAAATATATAGAGAAGGCATGTTGACCACCTGAGAGAAATTAGAAGGAAAAGGATATACATACAGAGTGTCCCAAATTGATGTATACACTCTTTCAACCGTTATTTCTTCCGCAATGAAATGAAACAGAAATACAATTTTTGTTGTGTTTCATTTCTTAAGCCCATACATGTTCAAAATGCCCACCTCCTGCCACAGTACACTCCAAACTATTATGTTGAACAGAGCGACACATATTTTGGATTATTGCTATTGGAATGTCATTGATGGCATGATCAATTTGATCTCTCAGTTCCTCCAATGTTTGTGGTTTTGTGGCATACACAACATCCTTTACAGCTCCCTAAAGAAAGAAGTCTAGAAGGTATAACATTAAAAGAAGCATAAGGACAGTGAACATAACTTAGCACAACAGTGAATCAAGAAGATATTGACACACTGCTTCACTCACTGTTTTTTCACAGGACATGTTTCAAGTGCTTTTGCTCTTATCAGCTGGTACTCGACTCAAGTTGACTGAGTTGAGTACCAGCTGAAAAGAGCAAAAGCTCTTGAAACATGTCCTGTAAAAAAAACAGTGAGTGAAGCAGTGTGTCAATATCTTCTCGATTCACTTTTATGCCAAGTCTAGAAGGGTTAAATCAGGTGATCATGTCAGGAACTCCGTAGCACTCCTCTTCGTCTAATCCAGCGCTGATTTAATGTGCGATCAAGAAAATTTCTCACATTGACATGAAAGTGAGGTGGAATCCCATCTTGTTGGAAGTAAACCTCATTTTCATTCTCAAAGAAATCAATACGTGGAATTATGATTTCCAATATTTCCAGGTAAGTTTGGTCAGTGACAGTTCCTTGGAAGAAGCATAGCCCAATTAATTCCTGGGAAGACAAACCACACCATGCCATTACTCCTGGAAGATTAAGTCTTTTGGTGAATGATGTGTGGGTTTTGGTTAGCCCAGCACACACAGTTATGTTGATTATGTGCCATTAAGTGTGAATGCGGCTTCATCAGACCAAAAAATTGACCTGGAAAATCTTCCCTTTTGTCACACTTCTGCAGGAACCACCCACAAAATTGCAGTCGCCTATCTGGATCGTCCTCATTTAGTGCATGGAGAAGTCTCGGAATGTGAGGCATCCATTTGTGGACCTGCAAAATTTGATGAAAACTGTTTTTCTTGATACCAGCCTCACGAGAAGATTGCCTCAATGACTTCTTTGGGGATCATGCAAAAACCTGCATGACTGCAACAGTAGGTAAACTTGTTATCAGTGGAACTTCTTTCTTCCACACCGACCTTTCAACACACCTTACACCATTCCATTATATTCAAACTTGTCTCAAATTCTTATTATTGTTACCCTTGTTGGTGATGGTGTCCCAAATTCAACCAACCAAACTTCATTGCACTTCAACAACATTCTCCACTTTCCAATAACACTTCAGTATCCACTTACATTCCTCGAATGATCTCACCACCATTGTTGTTTATAAAGATGTGAAGATCTATGAATGTGTTGCTATGCTCTTCCAGTGGCTTGTGAATGATACATAACAAAAACTGTATTTCTGTCTGATTTCGTTGCAGAGAAATAACAGTTCAATGAGTGTATATATTAATTTGGGACAGTCTGTACATATATAAAAATAAAATTGAAAATGTGAAATTTATTTAGAATCACTTTCTCTGTGCCACACCCAAGAAATTTATAAAAGAAGTTATTGCTTCAAGAAAGTTACACATGGAAACAATCATGCTGGAAAAAAAAAAAAAAAAAAAAAACTGACAAGGATGGATCCTGAGTTCAAAAATGTGCCATATTTTATTAAAAAAACAAAAGGGGAAAATATGTTGAACATGGTTGCAAAGACTAATTCCATTAATCTCAAAAAGTATTTGTAGTTGGTTTATTGATAGTTGTGACTTACTTTTTCTATATATTAATGAGAGACTAGTTTCAAAGGCACTCTCCTCCATTTTCAATCTCTTTTCAACTAAATTCCTCCAAACACATATAACTAATTCCATTTTTTAAAATAAAGAGATTGTTAGAATGGTTTTAAATTGGAATAAGCTGAAAAATTCAATGTCTGAGAAGGAAATTGTGAACTTTGATCTGCCACTTCCAAGATCATTCAGTAACAAGATAAATTCAAGAGCCATTAAAATATCCATTGCTTTTCCTCTAAATAAACACATTAACTACTAACCACTAAGTATGAGGGTTGCATATTTCACAAAATATTAATTTGATGTTTAAATTGTACACTAGTGCACACCATGAAGAAAACACAAAAAGAAAAAACGGCAGGAAAGAAGCACAGACAGGTGGATGCACAAACAAAAGAAAGAAAGAAAATGTTTAAATGTTGCAGATATAAAGCAAATATTACTCAAAATATTACCTTTCGTATGTTGGCACCTCCTTTTCCAATTACAAACTTATGGAACTGTTTATAAATAGGTACCTCTATAATGTAGTTACTCTCACTTAGCTCCTTTACTAACTTATTGAGGTATTTATGGCACTTATCAACATCATCTTTTGGACCACGGATCTTCACCACATCTCTTTTTTCAGCTGCAATATTACCAAATTCTAATAATACTTATGTTAATTTTGGTACATATTTATACGAAAAAAGTTAATTTCATTACATGTTTATGTGAAAAAAAATGGTTTAAAACATTCCCTTTTCAGTGTACACAATTGTAAATGCATGTATGGAAAATGGTACCTTTTCTGTCACAATATTTATATGGAATACTTAAATACACATAAAATTTTTGACTGACAATGAAACAGTACAAAAATAACATTGTCATATGCATGCATAACTTACCATTATACAAAAAAGGTATTTTATGCAGGAGTGAAAAATCTATCGTGAACTACCAACCAAACTATAATCACTGAAAGTACAAAATTAAACAGACTATAGCACAATGCCACTGAAATTTACAAATATTCATACAATTCCAACAGAAAAGAAGCATTAAAACAAAATAGAGCTTGGTACCTAGTAATTAAGAATATTAAACAGGCAGAAACAGCACAAAATCATTCAAACCAATCAGAGACAAGAGGCTGCAATGGCGCAATAGAACTCTTTCCACCACAGCAGGGCCCAAATCACATAAAAGCAGCTCTGGTCTACCAGCAAAAATACTGTAGCTCTTCCAATCAAAGGATCATTCATGGCTGAACCTTCAAGAAGATTTTAACCATGTCACAGCAGATATCTGCCAAAGTTGTGCTTCTTAACTCAAAAGTATAATCCAGTTATAGTTTGGTTCTAGTGAAAGCTTATGCTTATTAAATTCACTAAACAGTCAAAAGTAATTTATTTGTCAAAAGTAATTTACTTGTCAAAAGTAACTTCACAAACCTTGACAGTAGCCATGTATTTGAGTGATAAGATGCATTACCAATATTTTTATTTCTATAATCCTTTAAGGGAACAAATTATTTTATTGCAGTAAATATCATGTTAATTTCAGCTTTTATTATACAGATCATAGCCTATTTATAACTTTGTGCAAATTTTTTAATCACTCATGCTAGAACTTTACAAATGTAGTTTTGTACAACTTTTAATTTTTGGGAGATAAGTTGTATTTTGAACTTTTCTAGGTTCTCTGACACTATTAAATGTTTTTCTCATTTGAAAAATCATGAAGTATTTCAGTTTCTAGAGTGTTATGCTATTTTTATTATGAAATAATGCAGTCATAGATTTAAACTAAGTAGGGTTGTATGGAGCACCACTCCAATGAGCAGCATACAGACTATGAAAAATGGAAGTGTTAGTCACATGTTTTGCAGGATTCCTAAGGATAATATGCAGCCTGGATTCATTGTTTCTTGATGCATGCATTTGAAAACCACTAGTAATGGTGAAGTAAACTGTGAAGATACACAATGCCAAAAGTTATCATTCATGAACATCTTCAGGAGTTTGAAAGTGAAGGATTTTTACCTTTGATTCAAAGAATAAAATAATGTGTACATTTTGTAAAATAGGCATAGATTGGTGCCCAAGAGATGTGTGTGAAACATTTGCAGTACAGCTCTAAGCACAAAGTGAACAAAGGTACTGTCAAGGAAGCTGTGATTGCCAAATTATAACTATCTACATCGGAAACAATTAACTATGCCACAGAATTTAAATATCATGAAGATGTAGTAATATGCAATACAGCAAGCATGTTCCTGAAAGCAAATATATTGTTGAAAAAGTTGGACAATTGAAACTTAAATGCCTGGAGAACAAATACATTCCCAGTATATACATGTCTTAATTATACTAAGCTAATGTGTATATTGTTTCCTGTGTCTGGGTGCCTCTTCTTGCTGAACTGCTGCTGCACAGCAATGTAAAGTTGATATGACCCAGTATTTATAATTTTTTCATAAAAGTTCTGGCTTTTGCAGGTTTCATTCATACAGCTAGTCTACACATTATGCAAGAAAGCCTGTGTGCATGCTTATTAGAGGAAGCTTTCAAAACATTATGTTTATGGTCACCATTTTGAAATCTTCAAGGAAATGGAGGCTCAAAACTTCTGAGTCTATATTTCGATGTACTCAAAAGTGGAATTGTTATGTTTGGAGATGCATTTTGAGCTGCACTTTTCAAAACATTTTTAATGTGCTAACTACGTGAACTGGCATTTATTTCTTCCAGGTACTTTCAAATCTGCTTAAACAACTGACAAGGACACATTGTTGATTCAAAATGATAGTTTGTAACATGGGTAGCTATACTTCATTGTACTTATATTATATTTTGATGTGCTTATAATAACTCCTTTTTGTTGAAGGAGTGAAAATGCTGAAGCAAGCAATGTCACTGTGTTTGTTACAAGACAATAATGGCTGCTCTTTAGGAATATGAAACACTGTGGCCCTCATGAAAGACTTAGAAGATACAATATTTTATGTGCCATGTTTTAAGTAGCATAAACATGGCACACAAAATATTGTATCTTGCTAAGTCCTTCATGAGGGCCACAATGTTTCATATTCCTGAAGAGCAGCCAGTTGGACAACAACTCAGAAGCAGGAATTACTTGTGCACTATTCTCATTCTATCAATCAGCAAGATACAACAAAACAAATTTTGATGCAGAAGTAATAGCTATTCATATTTCACTTCAACACCTTCTATACAGAATAGATCAATTTAAAAATGCTGTTATACTTTGATTCTAAAGCAGCATTAAATGCAATAAGTTCATATAAAATGAGGTCAATCCAAATTAAAGAATGTCACAAAATGATCCAACAACTTCAAAAACTACAGAAAATAATTAAATTACAAATGGATACCTGCACACTGTGGAATTGCTGGAAATGAATCAGCTGATTTTCTTGCCAAAAGAGGTGCAAATTTAATTCAGAACAAAAATAAAAACTTATCCTTTGCATCCATAAAAAGACTGATTAAAAACAAACATAAAACAAACAAAACCAATCAATATCTACCAAAGCGAAAGATAAAAAAAAAAAAGGAACATTTTAATTAAAAACACAGAAATTATTTCAGAAATCCCATGTAAAGCTGCAGTAGCAAAATTTAGATTACTTACAGAACAAGATTATTTGTCCAAACATTTACAGAGAATAGGAATTTATACAAGTCCAAATTGTCTCTGTGCAACAAAGAAGAGGAAATGAGTGAAGAACATCTAACCTGTGAAGCCCTACCTGCCGGATTCACTACGCAGAAATAATGGAGAGCAAGAGAGCCAATGGCTTCATTGCCAAAGCCATGCATTTGAAAACATTTTGTGTGCACAAATGTGTGATGTTCTGTGCCCTGCCATAATTCACATTCAACACTGGAAACAAACTGAACCTAGTGGATTATTGTCCTGAATCTCAAATCGCCTACATGATGTTAGAACATCGTCTAATTCTTGGTTTAAATCAGCCCTTAATCTTGGCAAAATATCCAAGATTTTATTCACATTTATGAATACCATATATGATTGTGGAGTTATGATTCATATTCTTAACTGAATCAGAAAAGGAAACTGTGATAATTGCCACAGTTTCAGTTAGGAAGAAAAAATCGTGGACTGCATAACGGGATTCCAGGGCTCTTCATATCATTTCTGCCATTAGCTTTAAAACAGAATTGCTAACCTAATAAATGGGTTAAAGTTGAACTTCAAAAGAGTGTTTGAAGCAGAATAACTGCTGTTCTTAAATGCATTATGTAAGCAGTAAAGAGGGGAGAATTAAAGCAGCAGCTTAAAATCTGGAGTGCCTCTGTGCTGACGATGACTGACACAGCAGTTTACCTAACAAATATTGGAAATCTTTGATGTGACAAACATCATTACAGCGAGACATCCATGCTGAAAAGCACTGTAAAGATTGCACTTTTGAAGCAGCTAGACCAGCAGCTGCTTGATACCAACATTTGCAGATGTTGGTAAACTGTTAAAAAGGGAGAGTGTTAATACTGTCACCCAATTAGGGAAAGGGATGACCGGCGACCGCTGGAAGGAACCGGGGGCAGCCGGGCCACGCCCACTCATCAGTCTCTGTCACTAACTGAAGGGGAGGATTGGAGGGAATGTCACTCGTCCCTGGACGTTTCTCTCCCCTTCTCCTATCATATGGAATCTTCGCCTGAAAACTAGAGAAGCCGAGAAGTCGGCGAGATGCCTATAAAGGGGGCTGCAGCAGGTCGGACAGTCAGTCAGTGCTTGACGTGCGAATGAAGTAGCGCTGTGTTAGTGGAAGAGAAGACTGTGCGACGGAAGAATTTACGTAATTGTGTACGTGCATCGGAGTATTGTCCGTAATTACTAGTGCAAGTGAAATTGTAACGGACGAACTGGTGAATCGTAATTGTGTGCATTACGTAATTCTGTGTAATTGGCAAGTATCAAACTGTAAGTCGGTGGAAATAAAGAACATTGTTGAGTTGTGTAATTGGACTTTTCATTTCACGAACCCACAAAGTCACAATTGGTGTCAGAAGTGCGACATAACACAATGGAGGCAGCATTAGAAAAGATTTTAGCGGAACTGAAACAAATGAAGACGGCCAACGACATCACCGGGAAGATGGAAGAAATGAAAGCCGAATTAACAGCGAAGACGGAAACGGCAAACAACAACTTGGCCACGACAATGACCACAAAGATGGCCGAACTGACCACGGAAGTGAAGGTGGCGAACGAGGCTCTCGCCGCCAAATTTGAGGAACAGTTGGCCGGCGTGAGGGATGACGTCACGAATCTGGGCAAGCGGATGGGTCAAGTAGACGACCGCCTTAATGATTTAGAGGAAAAGGCCGACAATAACGCCAAGACCCTGAACGCCGTGGTGGAAGACGTCGAAGACCTTGCCAACCGCGTAAACAACCTGGAGGGAAAGCCCGACAGCAGCGTCAAGTCCCTGAACGCCATGGTGGAGGACGTCGTCGGCAGGAAGCTGAAGGATTTGAAGGCCGACGCGCCGGGACGCGACACAACATCTGCGCGCGTCAAACCTCCCAAGTATGACGGCGCGTCAACGTTTGAGGTCTTCCGCCGCCAGTTCGACACAGTGGCCAGGCACAACGGATGGTCACTGGAGGAGGAGGCCACACAGTTAATAGCCAGCCTCCAGGGAAGAGCCGCGGAAGTCCTAAACGCGGTGCAGACGATGGCGGCGCCCAAGGACATCTGGGAAGCCCTGGAGAATCGCTTCGGGAACCACCGCTTAGCCGCAGCATACCGAAGCCAGCTAAAGGCAAGGTCACAGCAGCCGGGGGAGACGCTGCAGGAGTTCGCCATTGCGATCGAGCAGCTGGCTAGCAAGGCCTTGGTTGGCCTGCCACTGGAGTTCGTATCCCGGGAAGCCACCTACAATTTTGTCGACGGGGTACGGGACACGGAGATTCATCAGCGCCTAATGCTCGGGGAATATAAAACCATCCACGAGGCGCTGACAGCGGCATTAAGGATGGAGGCGGCCAAAATAACATCCATCCCGACGTCGAGAACGAGGAGTGTCCGCTACGCCGGAGACAGACGACCAGCTGAGGGACGCCGGCGAACACCTAGTGGCCTGTGTTGGGGGTGTGGATAGCCCGGACACCTGCAGAGAGACTGCCCACACCAGGAAGAGCAGCTGGTAAGGGCCGTCGTGGAGAGGGGCACGTCGGCGCCATCACCACCATCCCCTCGAGTGACACTGCGCGCCGTCAGCCGGCGTATGGATGACAGCCTCATCGCGGACGGTTGGGTAAGAGGGAAGCCGTGCCGCGTGCTGGTGGACACCGGGGCGGCCGTGACCATCATCAGACCTGACGTGGCGAAGGGTTTGCCGGCAAGGAAGCCAAGCCGACCATACCAGCTTGTCACGGCATCGGGCGACACCTTGCCTGTGGAGAAGGAGGCCCTGCTGGAGCTGAACTTGAGCTTAATGTTCGGCCGAGAGTTACGCCTCCCTTGTGACCTGGCTTTTGGAAGCCCTCCGGAAGCGAAACAGCCAGCGACCGAGTATGTGGAGAACTTGGTGGACCATCTCCACGACATGCACGAGATGGCTCGCCAGAACATCCAGAAGGCAAGCGACCGCATGAAGACCAGGTATGACAGGCAAGCCAACAGCCAAGGGTTCCAGCAAGGTGACCTGGTCTGGTTGTACCATCCTACCCGGACCAAGGGACGCTGCCCGAAGCTCCAGCAGCCATGGCAAGGACCGTACCGGGTGGTGAAGAGGATTAACGATGTGGTCTACCGCATCCAGAAGGTTCCCCGAGGGAAGATGTTGGTGGTACACCTGGAAAGTCTAGCCCGCTACAATGGTGCTGTTCGGGACGACCAGCTTTGAGGAGGGAGCAGTGTCACCCAATTAGGGAAAGGGATGACCGGCGACCGCTGGAAGGAACCGGGGGCAGCTGGGCCACGCCCACTCATCAGTCTCTGTCACTAACTGAAGGGGAGGATTGGAGGGAATGTCACTCGTCCCTGGACGTTTCTCTCCCCTTCTCCTATCATCTGGAATCTTCGCCTGAAAACTAGAGAAGCCGAGAAGTCGGCGAGATGCCTATAAAGGGGGCTGCAGCAGGTCGGACAGTCAGTCAGTGCTTGACGTGCGAGTGAAGTAGCGCCGTGTTAGTGGAAGAGAAGACTGTGCGACGGAAGAATTTACGTAATTTGTACGTGCATCGGAGTATTGTCCGTAATTACTAGTGCAAGTGAAATTGTAACGGACGAACTGGTGAATCGTAATTGTGTGCATTACGTAATTCTGTGTAATTGGCAAGTATCAAACTGTAAGTCGGTGGAAATAAAGAACATTGTTGAGTTGTGTAATTGGACTTTTCATTTCACGAACCCACAAAGTCACAATACGCTGTGGTCTTCCACAAGTTAAAACACAAGAGATAATCTTCTACCTGCTAAAAAAAAAACTGTGGCACTTATGAAACTCAATGTATCCAATTATTTCATGCATAAGCTCATAAGAACTGTAATGTTCTTGAGATTCTTTGAATATAAAACAGCATAATGATAGTTTTAAACAGAACTTAAATTCATTCCAAATCTTTCAGAAACTGCTGATCCCTTGTGCAATACAATACTTTATTCGTCACCAGAATTTTCAACCTAAACTTTAAGATCAGAAATAAGTCTACAATATTTACAATACAATATGTTACAAAGTATAATACAGCAAGAGAATATTAATTATGTACAATATCTAGAATATATAGTTTTCCTAAAGTTGAGCAGACACTAAGATAAAATTGAGATCACAGTGCATCATCCATGTATTGCTGAATTGAATGTATGCCTTGCGACGTAAAGGTGTAAAGTTTACTTGGCTTCCAGAACATCAGAAAATATTCGAAAAACTCAAACCTTTGATTATAAATTCCCCAGTACTTGCAATGCCCAATTTTGATAAACTCTTTATAGTACAGACAGATGCCTCGAGAGCTGGCCTGGGAGCTGTACTGTTACAAAACCTTGGCAATGGTCACCAACCTATTTATTACACCTCGTGTTGTTTATCTCGTACTGAACATAATTACTCTGTGTATGAATTGGAAGCCCTTGCTGTTTTGATGGCTTTTGACAAATTTCAACCGTTTTTGGAACATTGCCATTTCTTTTGGAGTGCGATAATCAGGGAAACCTGGGTTCTTTCCCATGCCTGGAAAACTGGTAAACTGGCATGCTGGGCTTTGAAATTACGTGCCCTTCAATTTACTGTTTCTCATACCTGCAGTTCTGATAATTGTGTTGCAGATGCTTTATCTTGGGTATTTTCTGAACTGTCCCGCCCTCCTGCTGCATTTGTATGTGTTACCTACCTTCACCAAAGATATTCCAGCTGCTTTTCATTCCTTGCCACAGCTTCAGGCTTCTGATCTAAATTTAGCTCCTTTGAACCGTCAATGCAAGAATGGTGATGTACCATAAGGATACCTTTTTCAAAACGATATTCTTTATGCACAACTGCCCAAATTTAATACCTTTCATATTCTTTTACCCTAAAATTTAGTTCCGTTAGTATTACAGTATTTTCACTCCTCCCTTTTCAGCAGTCATTTAGGTATTTATAAAACCAAATGCAAAATTTGCCAATATTTTATTTGGCATCATATTTATCATGATATTACAGACCTTGTACGTCGATGTCATGATTGCCAGACCTCCAAACCACCTCGAACCACAAAACTTGGATTTTTGCAATCTAACACAGCAGCTTATATAATGGATGGCTTGTTTATTTACCTTATTGGTCCTTTACCACGTACTCATTCTGGTCACTCTTTGGCTGTTACTGATGCCTTTTCTAAATTCATCTGGCGTTCTCCCATCTGTGCTCCTACAGCTCTTAAATGTATTTCAGTTTTGCGTCCCAATCTTTCTGCCTTTGGTATTCCCTGTGTTTTAGTTTCTGATAATGCATCTTATTTTAAGGCCAGTGTTTTTCACACATACCTCCCCATATTAAACCCACGATTTGTTGGCAGAACCAGTAAGTCGTAATCTGCACAATGCCTTGATAGCGTTTCATTCTGATAATCATCTCTTTGGCACACAAACCTTACAGAAGTTCAACTTGCCTTTAATTCTGCCAAACACGAGGCACATCAGCATACTCCTTTTGAGATCATGTTTCAGTTCTCACCATCTACAACATTGACTAATAAATGTCCTTTTCGGTTGTTGCCTGATAAGCCACCGGAGCAGGGGATCCACAATCGCTGGAGTATCATTTTTAAACATCTCTCGTATGACCACGATCTCCAATCTTCACGCTATAATGCTGACCGGCAGACAGCTCCTTTTGCGGTCGGGGACTTGGTTCTTCTCAACTATCCGCTGAACAAAGCGAGTAATTCCTTTTCTGCTAAACTCGCTAAACGCTATTCTGGACAGTTTTCAAGTTACCCATGTTTTACGCAATGTTTCTTTTCAGCTTTGCGACTGTGTAACAGGTCGTGTTACCACAGCTCATGCATCACAACTCAAACCTAATATACCTGCTTCTGATTAATCCATTTTTGTTTCAGCAAGTCCGAGATTCCTCAGTGGGCATGTAACTTTTTTGTGTGTGTTTATTTTTTATTTTAACCAAGCTCTTGTATTTGTATCCTTTTGGTCTGAAAATCATGAAATTGAAGATAGCACAGAATTACTAAAATAAGTACAAAAACATAGTGAACTCGTCATATGGGAGAGGATATACATAGAAAAACATAAAAACCAACTAATGAACTTTGAAATCCCGCCAGAAGAGAATCCCACATTTAAGTTCATCACTAAATCAACAGATGGCAGCAGCAACCCCAGAATTACCCACACCGCTGCATCAAACTTTAGTCGCATAAGAACCGTAGATGCAAACGATGATTTGCGAAACATGTCCTCAAAATAGGTACGAAAGTGAACCAGATGTGTAAAAAATACGACTCATCTAAAATTTAATAATTTTTCGCTTCACTGTGGTGTTCCAATACAGTTAAATCTTGACATGAAGATGTTCCCCTTCTACAATACAAATTGTGACTGAAACCCTGAAAAAGTAAATGTATTAATGCAATGGCAACAATCCAAAAAAAATTGACCAAACTAAGTGAGCCTGGGTGGCTGTATTGGTTAGGTACTGAACAACTAACAAACCCGAGTCATTTGGAGAATTTAATGTCGTGTCGGCACGTTGGTCATGGTAGCTCAAGGATTAGAGTGGCTGGACGGCAACCAGAAGATCTGTGATTCAAATCCCGGCTATGGCATTGAGTTTTTCGGTCTATCTTTCCATACTTTAGCCTACACACGACCAGTGTGAAATAACAATTTGCATTAATTGACCTAATAGTGGTTAACTATAAAGCCTGAGCCTTAAAGTACTTACACGTTGTAAGTCGCCATTAAGGTAGTTGTCTCATGTGTTTACGAGAACGCCTAAGTGGTTTACCAGGAAAACCCCAAGTCAGTTGGAGAATTTAATGTCATGTCGGCACGTTGGCCAAGCACAGAAGATGGCGCCGGTACATAGTGTGGTTATAGGATCAGCTAGTCAGATTTTACAAGAAAACAGCAAAAAGGGAAGAAACATGCGAAAAGAAATTATAAATAGCAAGGAAAACGTTCAAGAAAGTTGTGTGAATGAAAGTAGAGCAGGGGAACAAGAAACAATTTCAAATTGTACCAACAAAAATACGAATGCTGCCCAAGCACGTGACTTGTTACCGACGCGGGAAGCCGAAAACATAACATTTCTTCAACTTTAATACAAATAAAATATTTAGTGATTATTTTCCACTTATCTTAAGAAGTTGACTGATGACCAAAAATGATCTGCCACGGCCGATTTATCATTTTGTTTATATCTAATGTTTTGAAAATGTTCTTTCTTTCTGGTTTCTAAACTACATTTCGTCTTTCCAATATAAACCTGATCACAATCTAAGCAATTAAATTGATAAATACTAAAATTACTAAATTTACAAGATAAAGCTATAAAATTCACATTAGAAACTGAAATTAATGGATTTCTTCCTTTTCTAGATTTGAAAATAAGAAATAACAAATTAGATTTTGTTATTTATAGGAAATCTACTCACACTGATAATTACATAAAAAATAAAAGTTTTAACCCTTTTCCACATAAATTTTCTGTTTTTAATAGTTTGATTTATAGATTAATAAATATACCCCTGAATCAAGAAGAATTTAATAAAGAATATAAACATATTATTAATACTGCTTTAATTAATGGTTTTAATAAAGATTTTATACAAAAGAACATTGAAAAATTTAAATATCAAAAAAGTATTATGATATTTCTACTCTTAAAAAAATAAAAGATGATTATAAATTTAAAAAATTTACTTACCATCCTTGGGTTAATAAACATTTTCAATTTTTTTTTTTTTTTTTTTTTTTTAAGAAGTTGGTATAACTTTAGTTCCTCAAAATAAATATGGTATTAAAAATGTATTACAATTTCCTAAAAAAGATAAAATTTCTAATAATAAAAAATCTGGTATTTATCAATTTAATTGCTTAGATTGTGATCAGGTTTATATTGTAAAGACGAAACATAGTTTAGAAACCAGAAAGAAAGAACATTTTCGTAACATTAGGTATAAACAAATTGATAAATCGGCCGTGGCAGATCATTTTTGGTCATTTAACCATGAAATAAATCCCAAAGTTAAATTATTAAAACAATTAAATGTTCCCATAGATTTAATGGTTTGGGAAAAAATATTTATTCTAAAAAATAAAAATTGTGTAACGAATTTTGACATACCGGCAATTGATTCTGTTTTTAGGTTTGTTTCGTCTTCAGATGTTGGTAATGCGTAAATACATAGTATCCTTGACAACGAAGTGTGTTTGACAACGACATGTGTTTGAAGATGTGGGCAAATGCTTGAGAAATTAATTTCAAATAGAAGATAGAAGTTTTGTCATCAACTTCTTAAGATAAGTGGAAAATAATCACTAAATATTTTATTTGTATTATATTTATTTTTCCACTGTAACTAGCTTCATTTTCTGTGTAATCTCAACTGTAAATTTCAGCCCTCCAAAAGGATCTCAAAGGGCACAAAGTGAAATAATTAAGTTGAAAACTGAAAATGAAACACTTAAATGGAAGCTACACGTAGAAAAGGAAAATCCAACCTATGCCAACATCACAAAGGGGAAACTTCGGAAGCTGCAGCCAGAAGTTTCTGCTGAGAGCGTCCCAGTTCTAAATATGTTCAAGGGCTTGAAAGAAACCACCAAGGAAGATGAGAAACAGGAAACAGGCAGAAGACGTAGTGCAAAGTGATTCTAGTGGAAAAAAGGTGATAGTGATTGGTGACTCACTTCGGAAGTTCTCCGGGGAATATTGTAAGGGGAAAGGATAACGGGTGTGCTGTTTTCCTGGTATAAATACAGGAGAACTACAGCATCAAATAGAAAAAATAAATCTAGCTGAAACCAAGCTGAATGTAGTGCTAAAGCATGTGGAATCAAATGATATAGGGTCTGGTGTGCCTCCAGAAGAGATAATGGGCGAGACAATGGACCTTGTGAATGCAATTAAAGAACAATCAAGTATTACTAAAATAGTAATTACTGGTGTATTACGTAGACGTGGCATATATGCAAGGTATGTTAGAGATGTCATTCAAAATCTTGATTGGTTATGTTCTGTTTGGGACTGCCTGATGGTGGATGGGAATCAGTGGTTACGTGATAATGATTTCAGCAGAGATGGAATACATTTAAATAGGAGAGGTGCTTATAAGTTTGGAAGTCTGATGAATAATGTAATCTCCTCAGTGATAAAGGGAAACTAGTAAGCTGTGTGGTGGATGTAAAGTCTTTAGATACTCCTAACGCTCAAAATTATAAAAAGCCAGTAAGTAAATGTTCTAGTAATCTAACCTGTGCAATAAAAAATGATAGGGAGCATAAAATCAATAGTATTGAAAGTCATGACACAAATACTTTTCAAATACAATATTTAAATAATAAAGTAGTAACCTGCGAACACTTTCTAAATGAAATAAAACCAGAGCTACCTGTTGTGACAGAACATGGGCTGAGTAAAGAGCAACTAAATTTGTGTAAAATAAATGGTTATAAAATTGATAGTAGTTTTTCTAGAACAAGTTGTAAGGGAGGAGTTTTAATCTTGGCCGCAAATGAAATAGATATCTCTCAGGTAAATGTAGATAAGCATCAATTGGAAAAGCACTTTGAAGTTGCAGCTGCAAGAATAAATATTAAGCAAAAATCTGTATTGTTATTGGGATTATACAGGTCACTGGGTACTTCTCCAGAGTACTTCGTTGATTGTCTTGAAGAAATTTTAGGTCAGTTGTACAATAAGTATAAACAGTTAATTCCAGCAGGTGACTTTAACATAGATTTAGACCGCACCAAAGGGGACTATAAAAAGCTTTGAGGCTTTTAACTCTTATGGTTTAATGGATCTTGTACGTGAGCCAACAAGGGTAACAAATTCTTCATCTTCCATTATTGATCATATTGCTACAAATATGAATATGGAAGTTGTAAATATAATGATTATAAACACGCACATTTCGATCATTATGCTCAATGTATAAAGTTTAAGGGGCTAAACTGTAATAAGCAAAGCAAATACGAAATCAAAACTTTTCATGATTTGAATCAGGCATGTATCAGCAATCTGGTGGCTAACTTAAAAAAGGAAAATTGGGACATAATGTAAAATGCAAAAACTGTAGACGAAAAATGGAACCATTTTTATAATACCTTTAATAATCAACTTAATGCATACTGCCCCATAAAAACAAAAAAAGTTTATCTAAACAATTCTAGCCGCATTAATCTTACCACACAATTAATAAAACTCAAAACTGAAATGAAGCATTTCTATGAACTGTACAAATCTAGTGGAAGTACTGTGTATAAAACCAAGTACAATACAACAAAACAAACATATCTAAATGACTTGGAAGATTTAAAAGCCAATGATTACAAAGAAAAGTTATGTAAATCAGGGAATGTTAGCAAAACTGCATGGGGTTTTGTAAATATAGCGCGATCTGAAAAAAAGTACATAAAAACTTAGAACTTTGTATCGGTGATGAAAATGTAAATGAACCAATGGAGTATGTAATTTCGTAAATAATTATTTTCTCAGTATAGCAGGAAAGCTTTCTCCTGGCAAAAACACACAACCATTTTTTGAGAACACTGTACAGCCATTGTTTTTCATCTATCCAGTGTCTGCAAATGAGATTACTGAAATAACTTCCAAAAAAGGTCACAAGTAGGTGGGATGAAATTAGCTCAGTCCTTTTAAAACACTGTAAATACGTTTTGGCCAACCCCCTTGAACATTTAATAAATTTTGCTATAAAGAAACGTCTAGTTTGTCCATTGCATAAAAAAGGGAATGTGAATAATATAAACAACTACAGACCCATCACTTTAACATCAGAGATAGGAAAACTCTTTGAAAGACTCCTACTAAATCGACTACTAGACTTTCTGGATAAAAATAGCATTATGGTAAACTTTCAGCATGGTTTTAAGAAGGGACGATCAACAGTTACTGCAATAAGGGAATTGATACATATAGTCATAGAAAACCTGGAGAAAATGAGAAAGTTGGATCATTATTCTTCGATCTTTCTAAAGCATTTGATTGTGTCGACCACACTATAATATTAAAGAAGCTGGAAGCATATGGGATAAGAGGCTTGGCAAAAGAACCGTTCAGGTCCTATTTGCTACACAGGAAACAATCAACATTAATATATAATAGAAGGGGAAAACTGGTAAACAAAGTGCAATCAGAATTCAAGCAGGTCATGTGTGGGATACCCCAAGGGTCGGTCTTGGGACCATTATTATTCTTATTATATGTAAATGACATACCAATCTCTGAAAAAAATATAATATCGTATGCAGATGATACTACGGCTATATGTAAGGGTGGGAATACAGGCATATTAAAGGATAACTTATTGAAATTTATTGATTTAGTTATAAATTACTTTAAAGAAAACCATCTTTCTTGTAATATGACAAAAACAACCTTAATTCTTTTCTTACAGAGTAACAAAAATGCTACAAATCTGTCATTACCTGTAAATGACTGCAAAATCGAAGATGTGAGTGAACATAAAATCTTAGGAATATTTCTTGACAGAAAACTAGCATGGGCAGGACACATAAATCGTTTGTAATAAAATACGTAAAGCTGTATATTTGTTACGTTACTTCAAAAATATCTTTGATGAAAAAGGGCTTAAAATTATTTACTATGGAGTCATATATCCACATTTATTATATGGAATTGAAATTTGGGGCTGTGCTGCAACGCATATGGGTAGGTTATTTCGATTGCAAAAAAGGGCCATTAGAATTATTTACAATTTAAGTTCCCGAGAATCATGTAGGGAAATATTTAAGGATAAAGGAATATTAACAGTATATTCTCTGTATATTTATAAAGTAGTAACTTATGCAGTACAAAAGGAAAATCCTAAAAATAGTGATATTCAGTCATCACACTAGGCACAAGGACGACTTTTTTAGGCAAAGTTTTAATAAGAATATTTCCGACAGGGATCCAAATGCGATGGGCTTATTGCTTTACAAAAAAATGCCAGCACATCTAAAGTCTTGTAAAGGCAAGCATTTTGAGGGTGCTCTGAAGAAGTACTTGTTAACAAAAAGTTTGTAATCATTGTTCCACACTGAATTTGTTCCTTGATTTGTAATTAAAAACAGTTGTATTTATATATGTATTTATATGTATAAAATTTTGACAATGTCAGAAAACTACAACAATTTTTGTTTTCATGTAAATTTATGTACATATAACATGCTGAATTTATTCCTTAATTTGTAATTAAAAATAATTGTATTTATATATGTATAAAATTTTGACAATGTCAGAAACTACAAAGTCTATTGACAATAAATGATTATTATTATTATTATTATTATTATTATTATTATTATTATTATTATTATTATTATTATTATCATATTAGCTCAAGGTTTAGAGTGGCTGGACAGCAACCAGAAGATCCGTGGTTCAAATCCTGGCTATGGCATTTAATTTTTCAGTCTGACTATCTTTCCATAACCCCACGAGTTCAAACTCGGCTTAATCCAATGGTTTTTAAGAGTATTAAAATTAATAGCCCCATGTCAGATTTACTGCCATGTAAAAACTCCTCAATGAAATTCTGGCAAAATGGCAGTGTTAACCCTTTCACTGCGGATGTCGGAACTGTTCCGACAGCGTGATTCACTGCTCTCCTTGTGGATGACGGAGCATTGCCGACACACAGCAGTTGACGTCAGTAAATAGAAATGAAGGTCACTAAACGTAGCATTCTGTAAGCAGTGTTGGTCTGCCATCTATTGGGGTTATATTGGTTCAAGTTTTATTTCTTTCTCTGCTGTGTGCTGCTGCCTATCATATAAAATCCGAAGCCCTGCATAGTAAATTTTTCCCAGGCATTTGCACGTGTTGCAAGCCGGTCACGTGACTCGGGCTGTACAAAATCATGGCTTCGTACAGCAAGCAGTCACATGTGCAGGATGCAGATTTATTGACAGAATTTGAAGCAGTATCATCCGATTTACCAGATTTTGAGTTTGATAATAGTGAAAGTGAAAGTTTTAACGATGATAATGTAAATAGTGATAGTGATGACAGTGATGTAGAATCTGAACCCACGCAACATGCTAAAAGACGCAGTACTGATTGTTCCTTTCAGTGGCAACAGGGTCCATTCAGGCCAGTAATTTACCCTTTTGATGAACAAAATTCAGGTATACAAACAGATTTGAATGAAAATTTTACAGTTGCTAATATTTTCAAGTTATTCTTACCATTGCATATTATGTATCGTATTGCAAATGAGAGCAATAAGTATTTCACGTTCTTGTGTGAAAAATTACCACCAACAGACTTGGACAGATACTTCTCCTGAAGAACTATACATTTTCTTTGCCTTGACAATGCTTATGACCAGAGTAAAGAAGCATACAACAGCAGAATATTGGACAAAAATCCCCTTATTGCTACTCCGCAATTTGCAGACTACATGTCCAGGGATCGGTATCTTTTACTTCTAATACTTTTACACTTCAATGACAATAAGACGCAAGATAAAGGAGACAGATTGCACAAATTGAGACCTGTTATTGAATATTTCAGACATACTTTCAGCGAATTATTCTCACCATTTCAAAACCTCTGCATTGACGAAAGCCTTATGCTATTCAAAGGTTGCCTTTCGTTCAAACAATACATTCCCTCCAAAAGACACAGGTTTGGTGTAAAAGTGTTTGTGCTTTGTGATTGTCATATTGGCTATATTCTAGACTTCACTGTATACACGGGCAATACCACAGAAATTGTTGATAACCATGACCTTGGGGTGTCAGGGGATGTGGTACAACCCCTCGCTAAAAATAAAGGGCATAATTTGTGGCTAGACAATTGGTACTCGAGTCTCTTCTTTATCATTGGCTACATGTAAATGAAACAAATGCTTGGGGCTCTGTAAGACGGAACAGGAAAGGAATGCCAAGACTCATAGCAAAATTAGAGAAAGGGCAATTTGAATCTGTGCATACAGACAATATGTTAGCACTAAAGCAGATGGACAGACAAGAAGTTTGTATGCTAACTACTTTCCACACAGACTCAATGAGACCGACAGGCAAAGTAGACAAAAAGACAAACATGCAAATAATGAAACCTGTGTTATGGACTACAGTAAAAATATGGGTGCGGTTGACAGATCAGACATGATGACAGGCTCCCTCGAGTGTGTAAGGAAGACTTTGAAGTGGTATAGAAAATTTTTCTTTCACATGTTAGACATGACACTTCTAAATGCACATTCACTGTATAATTTCAAAACTGGTAAGAATGTTACTCTCGCTGACTTTCAACTCACTCTAATTACTGAACTTCTACAAGAATTTCATACACCAAGACTAACAAGTAAACCTGGGAGGCCTTTATCTGGTGACCAACCCACAAGACTAACAGAACGACATTTTATTTCACTAATACCGTCAACACCAAATAAAAAAAAGCCTGCCAGAAGATGTCATGTATGTTCCAAACCCACTATTGGCCAGAAAAAGAGAAAAGAGTCAAAGTATATGTGTGCCAAATGCAATGTGAGTTTATGTTTGCACCCCTTTTTGAAATTTACCATACACAAATCCGATTTTGAAAGTAGAGGTGGTAATTTCTACCTATATATAATAATAATAATAATAATAATAATAATAATAATAATAACAATAATAATAATAATAATAATAATAATAATAATAATAATTAGATTAACATATCTAATTTATAGCCAAATCTGATTCATACTCACAGAAAGAATACTATTACATTAAAATTTGGATACCCCTGAATTGTTAATAAATTTCTGTTCATCAATATTTTGGTAAAGTGTCACTTTAAAGTTAAGACATCAAAATTCAGATCATCATATAGCAACTTTTTATTAATGTTTCTATTGTGGCCCTTGGACAACCCTTTGTAAAGTGTGTTGCGTGTGGTATCTTTTCCCTATTTTGAAACTTTTTATATTTTAATTGTGTTACTCGGCATTCATCTACAACAACTTTGGTGAGTGTTTCACAATATTATATGTTAATTTTGCATGGTATTTTAAAGAATATACTAATTAATGTTTATCTAAAATAATTCAGTAAGGAGGGTCTGTGAGCTTGTTAACACTTCAGCAGTGAAATGGTCAACAAAATACAAGAATTATGCCATAAGTTTTTAAGCAGAATTTTAGAAAGAAATATTAACACAACTATTACAACTTTTCAAAATACTCTCCAGCATTTATACACTTTTCCATCCTTTAAAATCACTTGGAAAATGTCTCAGTCCAAGCTTCTTTAGTGATGCCATTTAAAGCACTGCTGTATGCTGCCTCTTCATCAGATGAAAAACGCTGCTCATGTACTTTTTCCTTCATCTTTGAGAAAAGGAAGACGCATGAAGTCAGGACAGCTGAATAGGATGGAAGCGCTAAGACTTACAATTTTCCCTTCTCCATGAAGTTCACTGTTCAGGCAAGCTTATGTGCTGAAGCACGATCATGACAGACTTTGCCAACCGACTTAAGGTGCTGTAACCTTTCAGCAGATATTCAAGTCACATACCACTCTGCATTGACTATGTAAAGTGTATAAGGTCACAAAAGTGAGACAATCCTCTTGGTGAAGAAAGTGGCCATCATCTTTTCTCCAGAGCTCCTAGTTTGTCAAATGTTTCTGAATGGTTCCTCACACCTGGAAAGTGCCATACTGAAAACTGCATAAAGAAATACCCATGCTTCGTCACCTATGAAAGTACATGTCTTTGGACTGTTATTTATCAAATTAGCATAAAAAATGACCAATTCACTTTTGTCCTTTTGGACTTGTCTTAGGGAATGTGGTTCCCAACATGCACAGAACGATTCAGAAGTTTTCCGATGGACAAGGGGGTTGGAGGGGCAAGGGGAACAAAATCCGATTATCGTTTAGTTAAGTCTGGTGAGAGGAAAGGTCAGGTTTACCTGCTATCAAAAAGACATTCCCCTCCTCGGACTTCCGACAGCAGGTTGGGGAAGATGAACGTAATAACAATTAATGCTACCTTTAAGCACTCTACCCAGCCATAACAATAACGATAACTACAACCATACTGCTAATGGTATTGATAATAATGATGATCGAGATTTAACTGCATTGGAACACCACAGTGAAGCGAAAAATTATTAATTTTTAGATGAGTCGTATTTATTACACATCTGCTTCACTTTTGTACCTATTTTAAGGACATGTTTCGTAAATCATCGTTTGCTCTACGGCTCTTATGCGACTAAAGCTTGATCCAGCGGTGTGGGTAATTCTGGGGTTGCTGCTGCCATTTGTTGATTTAGTGATGAACTTAAATGTGGGATTCTCTTCTGGCGGGATTTCAAAGTTCATTAGTTGGTTTTTTCATGATTTTCAGACCAGAAATGAGCTGCTATTGCGGACTTATCAATATTTTTGTATCTTAAATGCCTGAAGTGTTCTTTCTTTCTAGTGCCTATGTTTCCTTTTGTCCTCCCTATGTAAATTTTTTCACAGTCTTTACACTTAATCTTGTAAATGCCTGACTTTTCCTCTGGTTTTATCTTATCAGTCTTATTACTGTGAAGTAGGTTTTTAATGTTGAAATTGTTTTTTGGTGCCAATGTTATATTGTATTTCTTGAATATTTTTTGGAACTTTTTTGTGGCCCAGGGGTGGTAAGTAAATTTAGCAAGTCTAATTTCTTGTTTTATTGGTGTGAGAGCTGTGATCTGTTTTAATCTCTTTTGAAGTTTGAATGATTTTAGTTTTTTATCTACAAGGTTTTTTTCCATATCCATTTTTAATATCAGTTTTTAAGATTTGATGGTTTTCGTTTTGATATTCTTGCTGGCTGAGAGGTAGATTTACTATTCTATGTGTGAGACTGTTGATGGTTGCATGTCCTCAAAATAGGTACGAAAGTGAAGCAGATGTGTAATAAATACGACTCATCAAAAAATTAATAATAATGATGATAATAATATTAATAATAATAATAATAATAATAATAATAATAATAATAATAATAATAATAATAATAATAATAATAATAATAATATTAATATTAATAATAATAATAATAATAATAATAATAATAATAATAATAATAATAATAATAATAATAATAATAATAATAATAATAATAATAATAATAATAATAATAATGAGGATGAGGAGGTTTAAGCACAACACTCTGTAGTAAATTATACATTTTATTATATGAGGTTCCAACTGAATGTCGAATTCTTTGTCTGATAAGTGCAATGTTTAAATCTTAATTTTACTCTAGAATTGAATTTATTTTATGCTTGATAATAATTACTGAGACAGAAAATAAAGGATAATTTTCATTTAAGATAATTAATATATAGCTGAAACTGAAACCAATTTCTAAATCAATGCCTATGTGCATATGAAGAAAGGAAAGGATGGAAATATTAGCTTGAACATGTATGGCATAATACGGGATAGGGAACAAACGATTAATGGCTTAATACCCGGTCCACCAACCATTTACGTCTAAAAGATTATTGAGCCTCCTAGGAAGAGAAGCAACGAGAGATTCACAAATATGAGGTCGGCTGCGCACGCTTTCCCATGCTTCCTGAACGTGATTCTCGAGGCTTTCAGGGGTTTTTTCTGCCCTGCAATCCCATTCGTTAACTATAATAGCCCAAATGTGTTCAATGGGATTTAGATCTGGTGATTTGGCTGGCCAAGTGAGAGGAGAAACTTCAGGATTTTGCTCTATCCAATCTCGCGTAAATGCTGAAGTGTGAATGCTGCTGTTATCATGAACATAGTTAATGATAGGCATATCTTCCTCAGGATATACAGAACGAACACTTGGTAACATGCAGTCCTCTAACACCTCCACATACTCCTCAGAATTCATTCTCGGGGATACACGAACCAGTTGACCCACACCGGCAGCCGACATCCAGCACCAGAAAGCGATGCTAATCCTGCCGCTTCTTACTGTGGTCACTATGTGCTCTGGGTGGTAGCGTGTCTTGTCTGGACGCCAAAGTATCATCCTTCCCTCTTCGTCGGATGAGAACACTTTCTCGTCCGTCCATACTACAGTGTCCCAGAATGTCTGAGGTATTGGAAGGAACTGGAGAGCAAATCCCACACGAGCAGCTTTATGTGCTTCTGTGAGGTTCTCTTTTTGAGCTGGCTTCCTAGTGTGGAAACCGGCAGCATGAAGATGCCTTCTAACAGTCGAAGGCGTTATCTGAAGTCCCATATGCCTTAGGAATTGACGTAGAAGGGTGGAACGGATTCTCTCTGGAATTCTACACTATGGCTGCATCCATATCCGGAGAGGTAACCTTGGGTCTTCCGGATTTAGGTCGGGTTTTTAATCCTTCTTCTCCCTCTTCCTGGAACCGCCGGATCCAGTAAAGAACGCAGTCAAGCCCTCTTCCTACAGAATTAGCTATTTGTGTGGTAGCAAGACCTGTTTCCCACATGCCAACAATACGGCCCCGAGTGACTTCCGTTGTTAAAGGCATTCTTCTCTAATCATTCTCTCTAATGCACGATACAATGATACCCTTTGTCGTTTTTAAATCAAATTCAAACCTTCCGCTCTTATATATATCTAATGCAAATGTGACCTTTGTCCCCGAGGAGGTAACTACCAATCGCAGAGTGCATCGACCACATGTCCATTTAACCACGGTGACAGTTCTATTGCCTATGTAGACAAATTCACTCGAAGACGGAACGTTTAATATATTCTTGAAGTAAATCTACATTATTTCCCTAAAATACTTGAACGAAGAAAGTGCTAACACTAACGTATTAAATTGACCGGTTTCGGCAACGGCATCTACATGACAGTTGATTTTTCGCGATCTTTGCGTTTATTTATTACCTGAAATTTTGTAATGTTCACAGCCTCTAGAGCAGATAATTGCTGCACACTGCTTCGAACTATATATGATTCAAATACGTAAACTATTTCTTGTTTAAAAGTTTAATTCTGTTATAGCTGCATATTAGATCAGCGTTGCAATCTTATTTAACCTTTCAGGTTTTCTTTGTCGTCATAATTATCATCATCATCATCATTAACTTTAAAGAGAGTCGAATTAAAGACACTAAACAACACTTACTTTTAAATTTTTCCGGAACATGTTTCTGAGGCTTTGCCTCTATCATCAGCTGGCAGTCGAGAGCTGGCTGATGATAGAGGCAAAGCCTCAGAAACATGTTCCGGAAAAATTTAAAAGTAAGTGTTGTTTAGTGTCTTTAATTCGACTCTCTTTAAGGCTAATTTATCATAACACTGTTTTCAACACTTCCAAGAAGTGAATTGCATTACCATCATTGCCCGCCTCGGTAGCGTGGTGATAGCGTGTCTGCCTCAAGTTCAAGAGGTCCCGAGTTCGAATGTCGATCAGGGTGAGTTACCTGGATAAGGTTTTTTCCGGGGTTTTCCCTTATCCTAAAAGACGAATGTCAGGTAACTCTAAGCTCTATGGACTCTGGGCTCATTTGAGCATCAATTCACCCATTCCATTCATCGTCCGAGAAGACTTAACGTTGGAGGACGTAAATTAAAAAAAAAAAAGGGAAAACACCATCACCATCATAATAAAAGCTGATCAGATTGACTTAGATGCTGGCATTCTGATCCAAAGGTTGCGAGTTCAAGCCCGGTCTAGTTCGATGGTTTCTACGTGTAGCTAAAAGTGAAATGCATCATATCAGCTTTACTGACATTTAAAGAACTCCTTCGTGAAACCTCTAACATGCCATTGACGCTAACGTGATTTTGTATTTGAACTTTCATTTTCAAACAAAATAGTTATTTTATTTATTTCGTTGGTCGTTAAAAGTCTAATATATATATATAAAGCTTTCAATTTGGTGGCTATATTAACTGTTGTAGTATATTCATATAAGCTGTTCCTTAGAACTGTGACAAAAATAATATATTTTCGGAACAAGATATAAATTTTAAACAATAATTTTAGATATTAATTTTAAATATCACGCAGTTTAACATTATAGTATCGCTAACCTATGAAAGGTAGAAGTATTTCATTCCAGATAAAGCTAAAACTTTATGAGTAAAGGAAATGTATTTAAAAAGAAGAAAGGGAGATTAAAATGGTTGAGGTGTGGTGTGCGAGAGAGAGGAAATAACGTTATTAAAATGATCGATAGATACAAGGTTGATAGTAGAGAGTTATATAAAACCACCTACGATTCATGTGGCAAAATTGTTTTTGTTTTCCATTGAGGCTTAAATGTGCGCCGAAATCGCTGGTCAGGTATAAGGAAAGTGAATCACCTGGCACAACTGATAAGAAACCCGCCTCCCTCACGTAGGCCAGGCTTGCCCGCATCGGAAAACATCTGCTCGCTTGTGTACATCTCTTGGTTAGACTTAAATGATCATGAATAATGCTATGTCCTGCATTTGATCTATTATTTGGGGTCAATGTCACAAAATGTGAGATAAGGAACATCTTCCAATCATTTTCTTCAAAGGGTCATGCCATTGCTGGAACATTGGAATGAGGTTTACCTTCAAACACTCCTGACCCCTTGAAAGTTCACTAAACCAAATTTGAACAACGATCCTAGAAGGGGCAGACTGATCAAAATTATGAACTAGAGAAGAGTGGTATTCTGCAATTTAACCACTTTTTTAGTCATAACACATTATTGCTTGAAAATTGCAGCATGATAGATCTTCACTCACTGTTTGCTGCATGGTTCCAGAGGATCCCCAGGTTTATGCTTTCAGATCGAAAAACATCACCCTTTCAAACAATTAGACTTCGGTTTAAGCACTGTTAAAACATTTGACATGGTCCTCTTATTTCACTTACATTGAAAGTAATGACCATAGCTTGTTAAATTTCAGTTTTATTTGTGATCTTAGGTGAGAAAAGAGTCTTCAAAATCAGGCTTCATATATAAGATTAGTCTTTGAAAGCATACTGTCGCGACTGGCGGCCGATTTACACAAAGGGCAGATAGTGCACCGCGGAGATAAAACAGCTTTCCAAAACAGATAAATGTCTGGAAAGTTCGTCTTTTGTCTGGCACTTTCTTGTTTGTTACAGAACATTCCAAAAACATCAATGGACGTATAAAAAGGAGCTGCGATCGCCAGTGAGGGACAGAGTCGAATTGGAAGTTGAGAATCGTCTGCGTACAGCTGTGTTTTGAAAGTAAATTCTTTTGTTTATGGTCAATGACCTTGAGCATTGTATTTGTGTATATTACGTAATTGTGCTACTGTAAGGTTGACCAAACTGTTTCTACGGAAATAAAGAGCACATTGGAGTTTCTGCAACTGGACTTCTCTGAGCCCACAAAGTCACAATATTTTAAGGTTAGAGGCAATGTCTTACATTCAGTCCATAAGATATATTACAAAATACAACATGGAAACACAATTTACTACTGAGCCACCTTATTTGATTTAATGGCTCTGGCAATATGCCCTTTATTATTTGCTATAGCATGTGACATGGAGTGTTGCCTCCTTTGCTTGAACTATAGCACTGACACTGGACTGCATGTTTTGTATATTTTAAAAAGTAGTGTTTCATGGCATCTTATCTAATACATTTTCCTACATTCTTCCTGGCATTCTGAAATTAGCTGTCAATTAACAAAAGCATAGAAGGTTTACTGTACAGAAAAGAGGGGAGTGCAGAAAATACTATTAATTTCTAAAATGAGAAAAATAGGATTTGTACAAAAGTATAACAAATTAAATATTTTAACCTAGCTTAAGCTGACAATGGTTTAAATAATATTAAATTCAATTTTACAATTTTCCTATTACAGAAAATAAAATAAATGCTTCTTGTGATAGAAGTTTTCACTAAACTTAGATTAAACTAAAGCAAGAAATTGATGGACACTTCAGCTTCATTAACATTATCACTTTGAGTTAACTAAAGAAAAGTAAATTTCAAAAAATCATAATTGAGAGTCAAAGTTGGAGAAATAAGAAGTACAACTTAAAACTTAAATTTCAGCATCAACATACCTGGGCCAGGAAAAGTTATCTGTACTTGATTAAATTTTTCTCTTATTTCCCTAATATTTTCTCCTTTGGTGCCGATGATATTACGATAATAACGATGATCAATTATTATATCTTTTTCTTTCTCATTTTCCATTTTGTGCACCATGTCCTCTACCTCCTGCAGAGAAAAAGAAAAATTCACATATCTGCATGCAAACCAGAGAAGAAAGGTAGGTCAGAAAGAGTGCAGTGCTATGAATGAAAAGGGTTTAACAATTTAGTACAATAATATTTGAACATGCTGCCAACATCAAATTCACTTCAATACATAATAAATTAATCCTAATCATTTCCAAATAACTAAGTCATTCTATCTTATTCAATAACAGCAAAAATTACATTCTCAAGAGCAATCACAATGGAGCTAACAAATATGAACAATGCTTTGACTACAACTGGCAAAAAGCACTCACTGCAATAATACATTATAAAAGGATAAATCTGGTTTAGAATAGGTTGATTTCAACCAAAGATAACAAAAATCATCTTCTTGATGTGCTGAAAATTATCACAATGAGAAACGTGCCTGAAAGACAAAATATTATGTAAGGATGGGAGAAAATTTAATTTGTAATAAGAAAAATTAAAGACTAAGAATAAAGGTATGCCTTTGCATTTATTTGGGTGGACCTACTTTTATTTTCTGTTGTTATTCTCTTTATTATTGATAAAATAAATATGTAGACCTAATATAGAATAAAAAGAAGTATTTCAGAAAGTGGAGTGCCATTGTTACTATGCAGACTAAATCTTCCAAAATATGTCAAATATCATCTACAGTCTAAATTAGTATGGGTATATATGGCATCTATACATCCCATTAACTTTTCACCTCTTCAAGTTACTGTATTGAAAGCTAAAACTCCACAACTAAGTTGATATTTTTCACACACATGAAGAATTAGAAAAAAAAAATTTAATGAGTTTTATCAAAACTACCTTTGAAATATTAAATTATTTTGTTTTTAATTAATCAGTTTTTTCCGCTACCATAAAATGCTCGTGCACTGAGCAGATTATTGAATGTCACAACATTTTATTTGGAACATCATGTCACTAACATTAGAAATTAAAAGTCATTGAACTTTAAAACCCAAAAAAATGATTTGAAAAAGCAAATTGGAATTAACATGTGAAGTAATCCAATAATTAAACCACATTAATTACCCACAAAGAAATTGTTATGCAGGCATTGGTTAGTTTTAATTAGTGTCGTAGCAAAAAATGTATGATTTACTCAATTATTAAATTTTAGCAAGTTGAATTACAGAACAATGAAAATAAAATATCTAGCTTTTTAAATGTGCTGAACACATTTATTGGTATGATATTCATTAAATACATATAATTCTATTCTTATGCTGTCACAGGCATATTTTATTATGCTTGTTGCTATATGTGGGACCATGAGAGTGAATCGCAAGTTTCTCCAAGCTGATCCAAGACAAATGGTTGTGTATGACTCTTCCAATCTTCTGATGCACACAGCTATACAGCGAGTCTCCTCTTTGTGTAGCGTGGCCTTTTAGAAACAACGTAATGGCTTTTTACTTTGATCATGACTTTTTAGGGCAACAATTGTAATTACAAAAAGCACACCGACATTTCATGATTATTCATACTATATTTTTGGCACCCAAACATGTTCTGATCAGATTATTCAGGGGGGGGGGGGGAGGGACTATTGTATAAGCTAAATCCGGTATAGTCTCTTATTATAGTTAAATTATTCATTGTAATGTCTTTATATATTAGGTTTTGCATAGTTTACTCAAGCTATAATTTAATGCATTACATTTTTGAAAGTACTTCAAAGTGTATCATTGTTAACTCTTCAAGGGTTTAATTTCTTGTAATTATGTGTGTTATGCTTTTGGAAATATTGCAGTTTATCCTTAATTCTTTTAGAGATGGATTTATGTTCCATGCAGGTAAGGGATTGGTACTTACTTATTGGGGGAGTTATGCTGGTGAATGTGAATATTACAGAACTTTGTGTTTAAGAGCATGTCATTAATGCTTAATAGGACAAATCTTTGGATAGTTTTACCTTTATTCTCATGTACCCATTACCAACTGTAACTCAAAATACTATTTAAATTAAGTAGATCAGTATGTAAAACTATCTAGATAATTTGTAAAGAAGTATTATACTGTTTGTGCTGTTTGATTATAAGCTGTCACAAGTAAATTTCTATACATAGGACCCTGCTTTCAAAAACATGCAAAACAAAGACATGAACGTAAGGTGTTAAGTACAGATAGCTGTTTTGAATTATCTGCCATCGAAATTATTAACTGGAACTTGTGATCTGTATTTATAGGATACCTTACTATGACTCACTCAAAACATTTCTTAATAAATCTGAACACTTACTAACAAAATTAAAGAATGACAAAAAGAAAAAACTAATAATTACCATGGACTGTAATATTGATCTTTATAAATCTAAATTAAATCTAGACAGTAATCTAAAAAACACTGTCTGTGAAGAGACTTGAAATGTTAATAAATTGAATAATGAATTCATTGATATTGTTAACACCCATGGGCTAGCTTTTAGACATACTCTCCCCACACGTGTCACCAAAGCATCAGCAACTTGCATTGAACACATACCAACAAATAAAATTTTTGGCAACAACAAATGCACTGTTTTGGAAACGGGACTATAGATCACAGAGCTGTCCTCACAAGACTACTGGCAATATGTAAAATGAAAAGGAAACCAAAAAGAATAGCTGCCAGATGTGTATTTAGCTCAGAAAACATTTTGAAACATATCCTGGATCTGGGACAGAGCAGCATCAGTTGATTCAAACTATAACACTTTTCTTAGGGAGCTTCTAAACTGCTATAATGAATCCTTTCCAAAAATCATTGGGACACAAGTAGCTAAAAGCCATATATTAGAATGGTGTACTAATGGCATTAGGGTATCCAGCACACGCAAGAGGCTGCTCCGCAAAATATATGACTACCACACATACAAATTTCATTCGGTATTACAAAACTTACTGCAAAATCTATAAACCTACCATTAAGAAGGCAAAACAAATCGCAGTTGAAAAATCATCAAAAATGTGGATAATAAAAGCAAAGTAACTTGAAAAATAATAAAGGCGGAATTAGAAATAAACAGTACAAACAATTTAGATAATTCAAATAATATGAGTACTAACACAGCAGAATCATTAAATAATTATTTTGTAATTATTGGTAATCAAATTCGAGATACTCCCCCATCAATGCAAGATGCCATAACTGAATTGTATAATAACATTGCCTAATGATAACCCCCCAATTTCAATTCTCAAGTGTTGCACCAGAAAAAATTATTGAAATTATCAGTAAACTCAAACCAATATTATCCTATGGCTGGGATGAACTGTCGCCATTTCTAATTAAGAAAATAAAACATGAAATTAGCAAACCAATTAGTCAAATAATTAATAATTGCCTAGCTGTGGGTATTGTTCCAGAGAGAATGAAATATGCCCTAGTTAAACCTATACACAAAGGAGGGAAAGCCGAATTTAAAAATTTCTGACCTATCTCTATCCTTCCTACGTTCTCCACCATACTTGAAAATATTGTGCATGCACAACTCATGTCTTATTTTGAACAATTCACCAAGTTAAGTAACTCACGTCATGGATTCCGTGAAAAGTGCTCAACAATATCAGCCCTAATAACCTTGGTAAATGATGCTTCTAAAATGATAGATAAGAAACAACAGACAGCAGTTCTGATATGTGATTATTCTTAAGCTTTTGATTGCATCTGCCATGATGTAAATTATTACTAAAAAAATTAGAATTTTATGACGTAAGGGGCGCTGCTTCAGGCTGGTTTCAAAATTATCTTAATTAAATTTAAAGGGAGTCGATTAATGACACTAAACAACACTTACTTTTAAATTTTTCCGGGAACATGTTTCAGAGATATATGTTACATGTGTTTGGAAGAATTTAATAACAATGACGTAAAAATTTATCTCAGAAACTATTTTGTAGTTGGTTTTGACAAAGAAGTTCATAGTTCCACCACCAGAGAGAGAGAGAGAGAGAGAGCAGACAACAACAGATGTCAGTTGGAAAGAGCTTGAAAATGGAGGCGAAGGCCTTTGAAACTAGTCTCTCATAAATATAAACAAGTAAGTGACGAGTATTAATAAACCAACTACAAATAGTTTCTGAGATGTTTCAGAGACTTTGCCTCTATCCTCAACCGGCCATCGACTGGTTCTCATTAGTGTAGTTGACGATATTTTGTCATAGGTCTCCTCTGGTGGTGGTTCAAGGAACTTGCTGAACAAATCTTTCTGGGGGATGTCGAATATTGAATACAAAGTATTAAATAGCAAGTTCCTTGAACCGCCACCAGAGGAGACCTATGACAAAATATCGTCAACTACACTAATGAGAACCAGTCGATGGCCGATTGAGGATAGAAGCAAAGTCTCTGAAACATGTTCCAGAAAAATTTAAAAGTGTTGTTTAGTGTCATTAATCGACTCGTATTAAATTTAATTTATCATCACACTGTTTTCAACACTTCCAAGAAAGGAATTATCTTAATTGTTGTAAACAAAAAGAATCATTAATAATCTAAAGGGAACCGTTGAATCAAATTGGGAGCAAATAAAAACATGAGTCCTACAAGGAAGTGTCTTGGGACCCTACAGTATATAATCTAGCAAATGATTTACCTAACTCCATAAAAGGGAAAACAATTACGTATGCAGATGACACTTCTATTTTACTCAATGGGCACAACCTAGAGGAGTTAAAATCTAATTTAAGTGAAAATATAACCCACTTACAGAAGTGGTTCACGAGTAATGGCCTCAAACCTAACACTTCCCAAACATCCATTATGCAGCTCAACACTCAAGATAAGAATTGCGAGAGGTTTATCACAACTGATTCATTAATCATACAGAAAACTCAAAAATGTTTTTTTTTTTTTAAATCAACAATTAAAATGGGACGATCACATCCATTACTTGTCCAAAAGATTAATGGTGCATCCTTCAATATAAGATACATAGCCGAAATAACAAACCTCGAAACAAGTAAAATAGCATACTTCAGTTAATTTCACTCTTTGATGACATATGGAATAATACTATGGGGGAACTCTACTGGATGGGAAACGATCTTTAAAAGTAAAAACAAAAAAACAAAATAATTTGCATAATGACTCAATCAAGACCAAAAGATTCATGCAGAAACCTTGAAGATATTAACTTTACCATCCCAATACCTGTATGAAATAAATACACCCATTCAAATTCTGATACCATTTATAAATCACAAATGCAACATAATCATGGAACGAGAAATAAAAATAATCTAAAACCAACCATGTAGAGATTAGCACTGTATGAAAAAAAGTTCACAATACGCAGGAATAAAAATATATAATAAATTATGTGTAAGAATCCGAGAAATGAAAAACTTCAAATGATAATGATAATGGTTTATTCACTTATAGACATGAAATACATGTTTCAAGTTTCGTCCAAAAAGATTACATATTACAATATTTAGTTACATCAAGTTTTACAAATTTTACAACGCATATACAGAGATTAATAATTAATTTAACCGTCTTCATCCTACTAATGGACAAAGCATATTACTCAATTACTGAATATATGGATGATAAAATTGAATTATAACAATTTTTGTCACTCTGTAATTATTTAAACTGTAATAAAAACTGACTATGTCATTCCAAGGGCATTGGCGTAATTATAACAATACTTGTATATACTATATCACATATGTAAAATTTGGTATTTATATTATTACTGTTATTTTGTGTAATTATTGTTAATTTTAGTTTTGTACACTTGACAAGTCACCTGTTTACAGAGTTTTTACTATTTGTAGGTGTATGTGACAATAAAGCATCTTGAATAACTCAAGGGGCAACACTTTCCTTCTATAATGCTCATCATTTCCCCAATATGAAAGCAAAATTTTTAGAATGGCATATTTCTAAAAACAAATGGTAATTGTTTATATCTGATAGCTAACTTCTAATATAATGAGAGTTCATTCCCATGTAGTTTATTCAAATTGCCCTCTAGTTTGTTAATCATCTACATTTGAAGATTTTGTGTTCATTCAAAAATATATTCCACTAGAGAAAATTTGCAGCTGTAATTTTTTATGATTTTAAATCATTAGCTCCTAAACATGTAGAGACTGATTAAATTTAAAGGGCTTTAACAAGATCTGTGCAAGATAGATGCTACGTTTGTTGACATCTGATCAAAGGTTGTAAAGAAAAACTGTTTCTATTAAGAATTTGGAGCTCCACTGTAAATATCCCAGTGAATTTTGAGACAGCCTATTACTGGATGAATTTTTGATACAGCCTATTACCATGGCTGAATTTTTTATACATCTCCACACTCCAGAAAGTAAATCACAGTGAAAACAGTGGATTGCACCTGGTGAACCAACTCCAAAAAAGGCAAAGTCAACTTTGTCAGCTAAAGGTAGCCCGCAAACAAAATGCGGTCAGTGTGCGCAGGCACAAGCAGAGCCATCTACCCTCCTAACCATCCAAGCATCACGTGACTCCCACACCTCCCTTCTGCATGCAACACAGTGCAAAAGGTGTGGCTTTTTTTACTTTATTAGAACGAAAGGTTTTAGGATATATTCATTGTATGCGTATTTTAATGCTATTTTGATTTTCAAACCGTATTAAAAACGTCCAGGAAAATGCATTGTCAGTCTTCAAAGTCTTCTTGCATTTCCGGGAGGTCACTCAGAGGTCAGGCTCATGAAATAGTGTATAATGTTGCCCAGTATTTCAAGAACATGAAAGAAAGGTTTAACAAACAAAATATTAATGTACTGTCAATGCCGAGTGAAGCAACTGGTGTTTCAGCAAGAACTGTAAGTAACATTTTAAAAGAGGGAAGAATGTCCATTGCAAAGGGTACACTGAATTTCTCCACTCCAGATGGGAAATCAGAGCTAAAGAAACCTAGAATTGAATTGGATTGATTTACCGATTCTGCCATTCGTCAGAAAAGCCATGCATTTTATACTTTGCACAAATTGGAGTTCCTGCGAAGAAAGCTTAAACAACTGGGGTTCAAATGGAGTCGTCGCCAGTTCAAACACAAGATTTAGGTAGAACAGCCGGATATTACTGTTTGGCAAACACAGTATTTAAATATTAGGAAGTACAGGCCAGAGGGATGGAATGTATATATTGATGAAACATACATACATCCAACAATCACATTCAGTAAGCAAGTGCTGGCAGTCAGAGGAAGAACTTGGAGTTACAGTCAAAATTGAATGGAGCAGAAATTAATTATTGTTCATGGTGAAGGTCAGGACAAATTTGTCGAGGGTGAACTGTTAATTTTTAGAGGCGGACAAACTTCAGGATACTATCACAAATCCATGAATTTTGAAAACTTCTGAAAATAATTGGACAAGCAGCTTTTTCCAGCTCTTTCCCACTCTAGTGTTATTGTAATGGATAATGCTAAGTACCACAACAGTGAGAGGTACAAGAAGCCAAACATGGCAACTTTAAAATCTGAAGTGAGACGCTGGATGGAGGACCACAGTATTGATTTTGATCCTGCAATGTCAAAAGCAAATTGTGTTGGAAATTATTAACAGTAAGCCTCGTGAGAAGCAATTCGCCACTGACAACAATATTTATGAACATGGTAACATTCCATTGTGCCTTCCACCCTGACTTCAACCCCATTGAAATGATATGGGGCGATATTAAGGGAAAAGTTGCATGCCAACAAATTGGCAGGAGCTTGAAGGAGAGAAGGATTGTGCTGACAATTGTTTTCGGAGTACTCTGTTGAACAACGGGTTAAGTGTTGTGACGATGTAAAGATAAAAGAAAATTACCTCGGACATGACCTCACAATTGATCAAGAAATAGATATAATCATAGTTTCTTTAAACCCTGAGGAACAAAGCAGTGATTCACATGAAAATGCAGAGTGAATCTAACAGTGAATGCGAAAGCGTGTGAAACAGATGACCGTGCAGCCTGTGCAATGAAGGAGAGGCAACCGAAAATGACTGTAGAGGGGGGAAAGCTAGAGGACTCTAGTGTTGGTAAGCCATGCCTCCAACTGCATTTTGTTCACGGTCTAGTTATAACAAGGTTATGGCAAGTGTTTTCTAGGATGCAACGGGAATTATTTCTATTGATTACTTGAAAAAGGGTAAAAGTATCACTGGTGACTACTACACAAGCTTACTGCAAAATTTGAGTGATGAGGTGAAAAGAAAAACCTCATTTGGCAAAGAAAAAAGTCTTGTTTCTTTACGACAATGCTCCGGCCCATCGTACAGTTATTGGAATGGGTAAAATGTGTAAATTAAAGTTTGAATTGCTTGAACATTTACCCTATTTGCCAGATCTAGCACCCAATGACTACCTCCTGTTCCCTAAACTCAAAAAAATTCTTGGAGGACGAAGATTTCACAGCAAAGAGGTCACTGAAGTGATAAACAGCTATTCTGAGGATCATGATAAATCACACTACAGAGATGGTTTAATTAAATTAGAACATCGATATGACAAATGTATTAGCATTTTTATATGTTATTTTTTTTTTATTGTTAGCCAGGGACTTATCAGCCGACCCCCATATAAAAATGTAAGTGACGAGGTGTTAAAACCAACTACAAATAGTTTTTTACACAACAATCACTGTTTGAGCAAGTTTCAACTGTTTCTTATGGACACCTCTTTTTATATGAGGGCCGTTGAATCACTCCTCCTTAAGCCGCGTGTTGTGGAGGGAACACACTGCTGATTTTCTCAAAAATGCCTATAATAATTTTGCTTAAAATACTATAGGTTTACGATGCTTCTAAGACAAATGTTTTAATTTTCTGAGAGAAGCCTTTGAAGTTCTCAATAACTTTTGTATAATTGGTAAAAGATGACAAAATCTTACTACACAAAATACGTAGATACCATTAAAGTGCCAACTTATTACATTTTTGGATGGAGTTACCATCTCCAAGATATTCCTTGTAATTAGTTTGAATTTTTAAAAAATAATTTTCTCAAATGAAAGTTTCTTGACTGACCCCATCATCCAGTTATAGGTAAAGAATAAGATCGAATTTGAAATCCAGCACATAGTGGCCAGCTTTCAAAAGATTTAGCTGGTTTAAGTCTATTTTATCCCCCCCTCCTCCTCTGAATTACAAAATATGTATTAAAACTGGATCAAGCTTTAGTCGCATTAGAGCCGATGATGTGAACGATAGTTCGCGAAACTTGTCCTCAATATAGGTACGTAAGTGGAGCTCAGTTTAATTAATACGACTCATCTATAATTTGATAAATATTTCTACAGATAGAGTCATCATGAAAAATTCAATGCCATGGCTCGGATTTGAACCATGGATCTCCTGGTTTCCGTCCAGTCGCTCTAACCCATTGAGCTACCATGGCCAACGTGCCGTCCTGACATTAAATTCTCCATTTGACTCGTATATTTTCCCGGTAGACCACTAGGGGCTCTCGCATTTGAGATACACCGTTTGTGGCGACTTACTATCGTAAGTACTTTGAGTCCCAGGCTTCATCATTTAACTCTTATTATTTTAGTTAATTGATGGGAATTAATTATTTCTTCATACTAGCCGTATATAGGCTAAGGTTTTTGATAGATAGTCAACATGAAAAATTCAATGCCATGGCCGGGATTTGAACCACAGATCTCCTGATTTCCGTCGTCGCTCTAACCCATTGGGCTACCATGGCCAACGTGCCGTCCAACATTAAATTCTCCATTTGACTCGTATATTTTTTAGTCAAATGGAGAATTTAATGTTGGACGGCATGTTGGCCATGGTAGCCCAATGGGTTAGAGCGACTGGACGGAAACCAGAAGATCTGTGGTTCAAATGCCGGCCGTGGCATTGAATTTTTCATGTTGACTATCAAAAACCTTAGCCTATATACGGCTAGTATGAAGAAATGATCAATTTCCATCAATTAACGAAAATTTCTACACACGTTTATTCCGATTAATATGAAGTAGAACAATAAACTTTTGTAGGAGCAATTCGTTGTAGAATGGCTTGAGAAAGAAACAATTTTAAGGCTTTTTTAAAATATTATATACCAACATTTCTGTCTCATCTTTTTCTCTAGCAAACTATACAATTATGTAACTTTATTTAAGTTCATGGACTCTATACAGCATCAGCAGCAACAAGGAATAGAAGCTAAGATGTTTGCTGTAGTTAATTTCATAACACTGAATATTAATTTGATTACAATGATAGAAATTAAAATTTATTTACAGTTTACAATTTAGAAATAATTGCAGGATATCCTGAACATGCTTTTATGGTCTGGATGCCTTAACTATGACATGGCAATAACATAACAAAAATTTAAGATTTCAAGAGGCATCACTCAATTTAAAGGTTAAGTTTTCCTATTTTATATTTAAAACTTTGTGAAAGCATAATTTTTAAATATTGGTATCAATGAAATGTTGATACCACTCAACCAAAGAAATATCTTGCATAATTCTCTTTTAGGATGATTTTTCTAATAATAAACCCTATAGCAGTTAAAGTGTAATGCATTGTACATCTGTACACCTTAAGGCTGACATCATAAGAATTTATGGAACTTACATATTGCAATTCTCCATCAACCCACTTTCTAACCGAATAAACTGTGATCTGAACCATCCAAGCTGCACAAAACAATAGTACAAGATCTAAACCTATTAGTGAAGAAAAGAAAGAATGAATATACCTATGAAATAAATATAAATGTTCAAACCAAATCAATATTGTGTTCAAAAAGGAAGACAGAAAATAATATCAGTATAGATGTACCTGTTTGGCTTGCTCCACTCCAGCTTTGTTACCCTCTATGCGAATCACCTTATTGGCATCATTTTCTGCAATATTTATGACAACACCAAGCTCCTCTTTCATTCGATTAACATTGGCTCCATTTTTTCCTATAATATGCTTGTAGAATTTAGGATCCACGACCATTTCCACAAATGTCAACTTTGAGATGAGATCTTTAGCCATCTCCTCTAGTTTTGCTTGGGCCTTTTCTACCTCTTCAGGAGGGCCTTCAATTTTTATCTTGTCTTCTTTTTCTGTAAACTCAACATGCACCTACAAAAATGAAATATAAGTTTATATTTTAAATATAAATGAAAATCAGTTTCAGATTAAGCCTCAGAAAGCCAAAGTCAGTATACACTAGAGCCAATGAGACAGATTTCTTAATGTGTAAGGACTGTGATTCAATGAAGAACAAAATTAATATAATTTTGAGTCGAATTAGTACTCCATACTCCATATGTTGCTAGTGTTTACAAAGAATACATTTCATTAGAACCTTCCACATCTTCAGCTAATGTTGAGCTTGGAGTACAGTTGACTCAAATTATATTAACACACTTGTCTGACAGGGATGTAACAGAGCAGTATACCTGTAAATTATTTTAAAATAGACCTCATGATCAGACAAATATTCTTAAAGTACTTTCTCCCTTAATGAGTTCACTAATACATTTTAACTATATGAACATAAAAATGGAATAAAATTCAAAAGCAGCCAATTTATTTGTTCATTTCAGAAAAAATATGTGCCAATTTCAATTAATACTTTACACCATTAATTTTCTTTCATAACCATGTGCAAAGAGTCACTAACAAATGAGAATGATTATATAAAAAGAGATTATGAGCTTAAGACTACTCGCATATCAATCATAGAAAGAAACTAAGCTGTTAAAATTGATTTCCCATGTTAAATCTCTATGTTTACAATGTATTAATTTCCATCATATACATTTCTTACAAGTTAGTAAAAATTTATGTAATGAAGTCAAATTCTGCATTAAGTGTCCAGGAAATGGAATTAGAGATGATAGAACAGAAGATAGGTTTGTGACAGGGTTGTAAACTGAGCCCAGTCTGTTTAACTTGTTTATCAAGAGAATACAGAATAGTGTAATTTGCCGTATGTAGTAAAAGCAGGCGTTAAACACTACACTAATAATTGACTTGCTGCGTGCTCTAAATAAAATTAACAGACTTTGTGCAGAATTTTGGCTGAGTGAATGTTAGAAAATCATACGTAGTTATATTTAAAAGGGAACAAAAGTTAAGGGATGAGAGATGGTTCCTAAATGGAGAGTTACTGATAGTGATTATGAATTTGACTACTTGGGATCAGGCTGTCAAATCGAGGAGGGTAGGAATTACAAGTGAGGAATGTGACTGTTAAAAGTAAAACAGCAAGAGAAACATTAGAACATGCTCAAACAAAATTCCAAACTTGCCATTAAAATGGTTAAAGAAAACATGAGGCAGTAGTGGAAATAAAAATGCTATATGAAGTGGAGGTTTGGGTCCTTCAAAGCAATGATAGAAAATTGATATTACATAGAACTTTTGTAGAGGTGTTGGGGTTATCCAAAGCATCACCGAAGGGACGACCATTGTCAGAGTTAGGCAGAGCAGGGAGTAAAGGTTTGACAGTGCACAAAAATTTTAAATATTGGTTTTAAGCTAGGAGAACACATGGTTGTATGAGATATAAACACACGTAATGAATATTAAATTATAGATGAGTCGTATTTTTTACACATCAGCTTCACTTACAGACCTATATTGAGAACATGTTTTGTGAACTATTATTCTCAATATCAGCTCTATTGCGACTAAAGTTTGATCGAGTGGTGTGGGTAGTTCTGGAGTTGCTGCTGCCATCTGTTGATTTTGTGATGAATTTAAATGTGGAGTTGTCCTCTGGCGGTATTTCGAAATTCATTAGTTGGTTTTTATGCTTTTCTATTTATATTTACTTCAGATGATGAGCTATGTTTTTGTACATATTTTAGTAATTTGGTGCTATTTTCAATCTCATGATTTTTAGACCAGGAATGAGCTGCTATTGTGGACTTAATATTTTTGCATCTTAGGTGCCTGAAATGTTTTTTGTTACTAGTGCCTATGTTTCTTTTTGTCCTCCCTATGTAAATTTTTTCACCGTCTTTACACTTTATCTTGCAAATGCCTGATTTTTCATCTGATTTTATCTGATCTGTATTGTTGTTAAGTAGGTTTTTAATGTTGTAACTGTTTTTTGGTGCCAGTGCTATGTTATATTCTTTGAATATTTTTTGGAGCTTTTTTGTGGCCCAGAGGTGGTATGTAAATTTAGCAAATCTAATTTCTTGTTCCATTGATGAAAAAGTTGTGTGATCTGTTTTAATCTTTTTTGTGTGTGTGCGTGTGTGTGTGTGTGTGTGTGTGTGTGTGTGTGTGTGTGTGTGTGTGTGTGCGCGCGCGCGCGCGCGCATCCATTTTACACCTTTTATTAAAACATTTTGCATGAAGGTAATCATGAACTGTCCATCTTGGTAAGAATGATGTGTCCTAGTTTAAATGAACTCTCTCTGGAAGGCAATGGAAATATGAGTAGTTTTGAGAATCAGAAGCAGTGCCTCACATTGCTAGTTTAATACTAAAGTAACAATCTGCCTATTAGCATTTTTGGTGTTTGAACTTTGTCAAAAAATAGCTGTAATATCTATACTTTAATGACTTCTTTAAGAGGTACAATTAAATAATCTTAGAATATCCAAGTATCCAATCTCTTCTAATATAATTACCCAATTTAATGGCATAAAGTATGTTACACCAAAACAAAACTTTGCAGTTAACAGATTTCCTTAACTACTTTAAAAAAACATTTATCATTTAAAATGTCCACAATGAACACAATTTGAAAAGAAGTGACACAGGATAGCGTAATTGCTAACCTTTGCTAGATCCTGTGTGATGTGTTTAATGTTAGCTCCTTTACGGCCAATAATGTACTTGTGGATCCAGTTGGGAGCCTCAACAGTTGCTGTCAAGACACTGTTGGCCTTCTCATACACCATACTCAGGGCTGAAAAAAAGTAAGTAAATACAAACCTTCAAAATAAATTCTAGCAGTGCAAGAACTGATACAGAATTACTCTAAAGAATGAATGAATGATGTTTATGGGCGCTCAACGGCACGGTCATCAGCACCCTTAAAAAGGCAAATCATGCTAAAATAGGCAGTAAAAGAGCAAAAATAGATCCATCCTAAATAAAAGAAAACACACGCAAGTTAGTAAAAACTAAAAGATACTTAACACCATGACGAGATAAGAAGGTTTAAAAAAGTAAAATTGAGAACTAAATTCTAAAATCAATGGTTAAAAGCAGCTTAAAGACTTTGGCCACCGCTTGTTCGTCATCCACCAGAATCCCTGCCAGATTAAAACACTCTAAAAACACATGGCGGACCGACAAAGCTCCGCCACAGAGCGGGCACACTGGAGCAGGGTCCCTTTTTAACATAAAACTATGGGTAAAAATACAGTGGCCAATCCTTAAACGAACCAGGCTGACCTCCTCCCGACGAGAAAAATAGCACGAGGTTACCCAGGGAATTGAGAGTTCCTTGAGAGTTCTAAGTTTATTACTGCGGAGAGCGGAACACTCTTCCCGCCAGCAGGATAGTACACCTCTCCGCAGTACAAGATTGAAGTCCTCTGACATCACTGTGGCTACAGAAACCCTGGACTGTGACGTTGCCGACTTAGCAGCCATATCTGCCATTTCATTTCCCTGCAAACCGGCATGTCCAGAAATCCAGGCACACACTACACTAATGCCGGAGGCAAACAGAACGTGGAGGGTGTCCTGAACATGCTGTACAGCTGCAGGATGGTAACTGTACAGCTGCTGGATGCTCTGAAGAGCAATGAGCGAATCGCTTAAAATTAACCAATTGCCCGTCTGGAATTGGCAGAGGTATAAAACGGCTCGATATATTGCATAATGTTCTGCGCTAATGGATGTGCTGCTAGGGAAGCTGAATGTATAGAGTTCGGACCCATAAACGTAAGCACATCCAACACCGGCTGTGGTTTTTGACCCATCAGTATAAACTAAAAATCGGTTGTTATAACCTGATAAAAAGTCTAAAAAGCACTTACGGATACTAGATGCATCCATCGTACTTCTATCATATTGCGTCATGCCGAGATCTACATGGGACGTTCCACGCAACCAGGGAGGGTATATTCTCTCGCCCTTAGGATGCAGCTTAGGTAATTTAATGTCCAGCTTTCTAAGAAGTTCCCGGAAACGGAAACCGGGTGGCTTTGGGTAACGAGAGGTATTCCGATAACGAGCGTCCATGAAGGTGTTACAGAAAGGTGCATATGTTGGATGCGTGCGCATGCACAGAAGACTACAGCCATAACTGGCTAGTAAAACGTTGCGCCAGTATTGTAGTGGAGGTTCTGCAGCTTCGGCGTAGAGACTCACTACGGGACTAGTAGGAATAGCCCCAAGAGCTATACGCATACCAGAATTATGGACTGTGTCCAATTTTTGCAGCACGGATGGAGGTGCTGAGGCATAAACGATACAACCGTAGTCTAATTTGGACCAGATCAGTGAGCGATAGAGTCGCAGCAACACTGTTCGGACTCCTTCCCAAGATTTGCCACTTAATACCCTCAGAACGGTCACATCGCGCTCTCAGCTGTGCAATGTGAGATGACCAGCTAAGTTACTCTAAAGAGAAGCATCTGTCAAAATCAGTAAGGTTTTAGTTAATTGATGGAAATTAATCATCTCTCCACACTAGCATATATAGGCTAAGGTTTTTAATGGATATAGTGAACATGAAAAATTCAATGCCATGGCCGGAATTTGAACCACGGATCTCCTGGTTTCCGTCCAGTCGCTCTAACCCATTCAGCTACCATGGCTAACGTGCTGTCCTGACACTAAATATACGAGTCAAATGGAGAATTTAGTGTCAGGACGGCACGTTGGCCATGGTAGCTCAATGGTTTAGAGCAACTGGACGGAAACCAGGAGATCTGTGGTTCAAATCCCAGCCATGGCATTGAATTTTTCATGTTGATTCTATCCATCACTAAGGTTTATTATTTTTTGTGTGTGTAATTTACGTCCAATGTTAAGTCATATTGGACGACGAATGAAATGGGTAAAATGATGCTCAAATGCTTCCGGGGTCCATGGAGCTTAAAGGTATCTGACATTCATCTTTCAGGATAAGAGAAAACAACGAAAAACCCTTATCCAGGTAACTCACCCTAACCAAGATTCAAACTCGGGACCTCTTGAACGTGAGGCACACATGCCTCAATCTATGCTACCAAAGTGGGCACTAAGGTTTAGGATTCTCCAATAAATAAAATAAAAAATATTGAAATTTATGTCCTGAGTTCTAAGGCATATTATGTCTAAATGCAAACATGAAGTTCCACTGAACTCACTTTGTCACTAAAATCATTATCCCAATGCTAACTTAAAATCATTTAAACTTATTACAAATAAGCCAACACTTCAAGCACCATCTGTTCCAGAACATTTAAGTTGTATGCTCAGGTCCTCCAGAATGTTTAAGTGCTGGTCAAGATCATCTTTTCCACCAAATGCTTTTTTTATCCATCTTCATGCCAATTGGGTTGTTTGTCAATCTGTTATCTCCATGCCAGATTCCATTTTAGACATCATCTTCATCTTGGATTTTATTTCCATCATCTTCTTCATCCTCTCTACATGGATCTTTTTTCACTTCTAATTTCTTCCATCAAGGAATTCAGTCTTTATTTCATTCTTTATCATGTCCATGACAGATTTCACATTTCTCATGTCACTCAAACATTGCTGAAATATCTCCATCTTGGCTTCTTAGCTCACTCCTGACACCGGTGTGACTAAATGACATTAAGTTGCACCAAACTCACTTTGTCAACAGAATCATTAAAAAGTATGACCCAATAAGTCTTAATATGAAAGTAGCTTCACTTCTAACATTTTTAACATTTTTATTCACAACTATTTAAAATTGCTTTACTATGTTGGTAATTTGTTTTAACCATTATGGCAAAGTATGTCACACAATCCCTTGTAATAAACAAAAAGCCTTGGATTACAAAAAGGATACCAATTTCATGTGGAAGGAAAAGGTTATTACATAACATACAACAAAATCATATTGTTTTGACTTATTTTATGACTTACTTTAGAAAATACAAGGATATATTAAGTAATTGTAAAATCAAAGCGTATGGTTCAAAATAGGTATATAGAGTCCTAATAAAACGAAAGCTATCTGGAAAACAGTTAATACCAATACAATATCAGACATACCTACTAGCAATATAACATTGAAGCACAAAAACAGTTTGGTAACAGACCCCAAAATTGTAGCAGATATTTTTAATGATTATTTTGTTAATGTAGCAAATAGGCTACCTTCTTAAGTTGTTTAGTGATGGTAATTCATGTCTAATTTCTCCAACAATGTCATCAAGATCTAAATGCCATAATGAAGTTTTTAAAGTAATAATTACGCTTAAAACAAATTTTTCTTTTGGTATTGACAACATCCCTGATGCGGTCATCAAAAATTCTGCCTATTATATAACTTTAACTTTGGCTGACATATGCAATACATCTTTTAAACAAGCAGAATTCCCTTGGTCACTTAAGACTGCAAGAGTAAAACGCCTCTAGAAAAAGGACGAAAAAGGAAACAGAAAATTATTGGCCAATTTCTTTATTATCAGGCTTTGGTAAGATGATTGAAAGTTTTCTTTATAGAAAATTGCATAGTTTTCTTGAGTAAAACTGCATATTATCCGACACACATGCTTTTAGGAAAAACAAGTCCATGGAAACGGCTCTTTTTACTTTCGTAAATAGTGTGTTAAAGAACTTAGATGAGAAAAAATACATATGTGGAGTATTTTTTGACCTTTCTAAAAAACAAGCAGAATTCCCTTGGTCACTTAAGACTGCAAGAGTAAAACGCCTCTAGAAAAAGGACGAAAAAGGAAACAGAAAATTATTGGCCAATTTCTTTATTATCAGGCTTTGGTAAGATGATTGAAAGTTTTCTTTATAGAAAATTGCATAGTTTTCTTGAGTAAAACTGCATATTATCCGACACACATGCTTTTAGGAAAAACAAGTCCATGGAAACGGCTCTTTTTACTTTCGTAAAAAGTATAATAATGTCTTAAATCACCACATATTATTGTTCAGTAAACTAGAGAAAATGGGTATCAGGGGACATGCACTTAAATGGGTTGTCATACCTTAAGGATAGGAAGCAGTTAGTGGAAATTTTAAATGAAAATGCAAGTTCTACACACCAGTATTACTCAAATGAGCAAATTATAGAGTGGAGTACCACAGGGGTCTATCCTAAGACCAATTCAATTCTTACTTTTTGTTAATGATTTGAAACTAAAGGAACCATCAGGTAGTGTTATCAGTATGCTGATAATACAAATATATTATTGGCAAGTAATTTTTTAGTTAATTTGAAAACGGTAGTAGAATATAATATTCACAATATTTCCAACTGGTTTGAGAACAATAGCCTCATAGTTAATGCAGAAAAATTGTAGCAATGTTCTTTTATCTTCGCTCCTTGAAAATATCTAGTACCCATAACTTCAACATATTTCCTGGTAAAACCCTTCAAAATGAAAGAGTAACAAAGTTTTTAGGTATTTTGTTACAAAACAATCTTAAATGGGATAAGCATGTTGAAATGTTAATAGCAAAATCGTGTTCACTATGTTACAGTTTTAGGCACTTAGTACAGTTAGTGTCAATCGAATCTTTGAGGAGCGTATATTTTGCATGCGTACATTCAATTTTACAGTATAATATTTTAATTTGGGGAAATTCAGCACCTTGTAAAAGACTATTTACTACACAAAAACGAATACTAAGAATTATTACAAAAACTCAACAAAGACCTTCTTGTAGACCCATTTTTAAACATCAAATTCTTCCATTATGTTGTATATGTAAATCATTGATATTTATAAAACAAAATCCATCAGAGCCAGTACAACAGTTTTTCAAAAGAATATGGTTGATTAACACTTTATAATAAATTACCAAATTGTATTAAATCAACACAAAATCCAAAAATATACAAATATAAATTAAAAAACAATACTTCTTGATCACTGTTTTCAAACTATTGAAGAGTATTTAGCTCATTAATATTGAATTTAAATTAAATTAGAATAGCTTTTTTGTTTTAAATATGAAGATAGTTAAAAGCCTGTATGTTAGCATTATTTTATACTAAATAGCTTTGTATTTTTCTTTTTAGTTTTAAATATGAAGAGTTCTATTCATAAGCCTGTATGTTAATATTTATTTTATATTGAAAAGCTTTGTAAATCAATTTTTTTTTATTGTATTTCAATGCTCATAAACGACATGTCCTATTCCTTTCTTGGAAGTGTTGAAAACAGTGTTATGATAAATTAAATTTAAAGGGAGTCGATTAATGACACTAATGATGAGTCCTATGTCACTCTGCAAAAGTACATTGTATGATTATAAAGGATGAATAAACTGAAAATGAAACGATTATAACAGATATATCCCTAACACATGAGAACAATTTGCCAGAATTCTATAAGGAAGGTTGCAAGTCGTGGGAAAAAAAGGAGAGAAAAAAACCACACACAAGCATATTCATTTAATGCACACCATTTGTGTCTTATATTCAATACTGTGTTCATATTCCTTCCATAAAACTATTCCCAATTAGGGAAAAAAAACTAGTAAAAAATATGTAATTTGGTAACCAACTTGAAAACCTAGAGTACGTTTAAATTAAGTTAGTGCAAACTTACCCAGACCAAGCTTATCATGAGGGCCACGAAGAGTTATTGTTCCAGTGCTGCTATCATTGGGGGGCATCTCAACACTTACTCCTGTCTTATGAAGTATCTCTGCAATTGTATTACCACGATGACCAATCACATACTTATGCTGAGATTTAGGAACCTCAACAGACACAATTGTACATTTCTTTTCCTGTAGCAATGAACAAACATTTAATATGGAACAAATGCAAGGAAGCTGAATCAACTAACACACACTTATTTGCTGTTAAGAGATTAAATATTATTTAAGAGCAAATGAACTGCCAAATCCAACAAATGAACATCTAAATAAAATAAAAATAAATGACCACTTATTTAACCATAATAACCTTCAAGACCTGCAAGCCCTTCTTAGACGTATTTGATTTCAAAAGTTCATTGGTTAACAATTGAAACTGACATCTAGTGACAGTAACAATCATAATGAAAGACTGACCATGCAAACAAGTGTTTGCAAAACTAGTCTCTTAAATTCTGTGGAAAGTTTCATCAATTTTATTAAAAAATAAGTGAAGTTTGTGACAGATAATTATATTTTGCATAGTGTTATCCAGTGTTCCATTGGAGACACAAACATAAACCAATGAACAATATCTGATTGCTTCAGCAACTGTCAGGTGTGCTTATCCTCAATGAAATACATAAACAGGGGCAAAATAGCCAGTGTCAGCTATGTCCCTCAGATCAACAAATGCAAAATTGGAAGTACCATTGAAGTCGTATTTTAGAAGGAGGCTGGATCATCTGGCTGATCAGCATTTTCACTAAGAAAGTATCGATGATAGTATACCGCAATAACCAAAGAAACGCTGTCACCCTCTTTGCTTTAATTGAGAAACATGTGGAGTTCACCAGTACAATCCATACTGACTGCTAGGATGGATACAATAGGTCAATGATTGGGAGTTTTAGATCCAAGAACAATGTCCACACTAACAACATTGAATCACATGATCTCTCTGGCATCACCAAACAAGGGGCAGTAGTCAACACAAACAAATGGCTGTATCTATGAAGACAAAACTGCAAAAGCAAAGGATTCATTTTAAGAGCTGAACAAGCACATCCACAAGATTTATCCTATGCTTTAGATAAAACATTAGTCTCATGCAAACACTAGTTTAGTTACATTTTAGATCAGTGATAATTTCTGCCAGTTTATTTAGGACTAGTGTGTTCACTACATTAGCAACAAAGAGCAGGACTGTGGGAGCAATGTTGACAGCGATGCAACTTGTCTTCTACCAAGATCAGCAAATGTGCAGGAAGTACATTTAGATTAGATTTTAATTTTTTTATTTCAAATGCACTGATGTATTTTTGGAACTTCAACGAGTATTTCAACTAAATTGTTTCTTCCATGAATTTAAACAGTTTAAATAAATCTAAGAGTAACAAAGAAAAAGTTATCTTAATTTTGAAGTTTGCACACTTGAACCTCTGCAAGAAAAAGCTTTAATAAGTAGTTCTTGCTCGTGCCCTTGGAAAATGTAATCTATTAACTTAAATCTTCGATGTTTCACTCACCATTTCATGATGAATGGCAAGTATACGCTCCCTGGCAGTCATCACACCCTCTTTCTCTCCTGCTATTGTGATTTCATCTTTCTGTACTGACAATGGAGGCACATTGATTCTCACACCTGTCTCACTCATGAGCGCATTCACTTTCTCATTATGTGCTCCACAGATGAATGGATGATACATTTTTGGTATAGTTATACGTTCATATGCTTGCTTTGACTGAAAATAAAAACAATTATCATATGTAACACTTACGCTGTAATTCTGGAGTGACAACAGTGCAGCAATTTTTAGAGCCACATTTTCTGTTCGGTACGTACTTCCTAATTCTCTTGTTTTCAGTATTAGTTTTATGCCAAGTTATGACCAGTTGAACAAATTAGAGAAGAAAAAGGTCTTAACAGAGGTATATCATGGAATAAGAGCATTAAACATTTTGCCATAAGTATTTTTAATACTCATGCAAAAGCAGCATTTCTTAACCATTTAAATTACTATTATTTGAAGCAAAAGGTTAGAAACAGTGATGTATTTAACATTTGAAAGTAATGAGTCAGTAATTCAAAAACAAACATCACTTAATTATCCTTACTTGGACATGTTTCGGAGAACATTTTGTCCCCATCGTCAGCAGTTATCCGACTGGTTGGATCTGTGGTTTCTTGAAGTGAGCTGGTTGTCTGTGGCAGCATCTGTTGTCTGTGAGATGAACTTCCAAAGAGAGTTTTCAGGTGGCAATTCGAAATTTAAAGTATACTGTTTGTTTTTTATAATTAGCAACTTTTCCCAAACATCGAGTTCGGCTGCATTACTGGCTGATTTTAATAGTTTTATATCTGGTACAATTTCATGATTGGTAGACCAGAAATGGTGAGCTATTGCTGATTTTTCTATTTGTTTGTATTTCATGCATCTCATATGTTCCTGTAACCTAATATGTAAACTTCTTTTGGTTTTTCCTATGTTGAACTTATTGCAATCTGAGCAGTTGATTTTGTATATACCTGATTTTCATAACTGCTGACGATGGGGACAAAACGTTCTCCGAAACATGTCCAAGTAAGGATAATTAAGTGATGTTGTTTTTGAATTACCGACTCATTAGTTTCAAATTTAAATTACTGTTGATTTAATTTGTAAGTGGTCATGAAAACAAAACTTACTCCATTATTGTTCAAGATGTTAGAATGAATGAATGTTTTTAATAACTGAAGGTAGTCTGCAAGGAAACGTATATTATATGTGAAAAAAGTAAAATGATAAAATGCCCACACTGGGAAATTTCCAAATTAAATACAAGTATCATATGTTTAAGATAACAGCGTAATAAACTGCATATCCAGAATTTTCTGGGAATACTTGTGAAGTACACTTCATTCTGAATGAGTTTTGCATAATGGACAAAAATTTAACAAAAAAGAGGCAGGTAAGATTAACACAATTATGTGAAATAAATATTTTTGGTACTAACCATTTCCTAGATATTCACTATTTAGCTTTAATTCTCAAACATTTTATAAATTTTGTATGATAACTGGGTTTTAACTATTTTACATGGTCCTGCAAAACAAGCAAGAATGCCAACTCCACTTCAGTTCCTGTATCTCCCTTACTCTAAAATGAGAGGTATAATGAAACTATTACTGTAAACATTTACTTGGTTTAACAAGAAGCATATGAAAGAATTAATCAGAATAATTTATAGAAGTGTGAATGGAGAAAGTCACATGACTAACAATCACTTTTTCATGCAATGCTATTAGGAATGAGAGCATTTAATAAGTCAAAGATAATTTGGTTACTCATACTTCTTTGCAGATGTACAGACTAATAGAAATGAAAGCTGTCTCATCGTAAAGTCCCAGCACTCCCAATTCACAAGCTTCTATGGAAAAAGGAGAATGATACCGGGATACAAAAAGAGATGATTGCAGAAGTACCTTTTAGATATATACTTAGACTCTGACATGAGGTTATAACTTTTCATTAAAATAACTGTTCTTGTGTGCAATGTCACAATGTCAGAGTGAATTTTATGCATTGCCTAGTTCACCTTTAATAGGTGAATAGGCCCTTATGAATCACTGAAAAAGTGAGCAACAGAAATACAGGGAGATGGTCTTCTCAAATTCTCTAGTGCAAGCCCAGGCAAAACATGGGCATGATCACAAGTGTAAAAAAACAGCCAAACAACTTATATAAATTATATAATAAAAACTTAAGAATGTTAATAATGTCATTACTTTTTTTCTGTATTACTTTTATTATGAGTAAATTATATATACCCTGGATGCTTCTTTTCCCCAGCGAAACATGCATCTAATTTGGGAACCACTGTCAATCTCATAATAGTTGCATTGGTTGCATGATGCAAAGCAAGTAATCAGATCTTCATGTTGTCTTAGCTGAACACATTGTTCTTATAGAAAAAAGAAATTTCAATGATATGCTCTTCTAGTTTAAAAATAAAATTCTGTCAAAAAGCAATGTTACTTACAATTACTAAGATTTGATTTATCAGAGAAATATGTCACACTCACCTGCTCATCTGAAGTGACCTTTATCTCATGCACAGCTTTCTCTATTCCTTCCTTTGTACCAGTGATGGTAATTTTGTCAGAGTTGTCAGCCATATTAGGTACAGTAATTTTCGTTGCTGTTGTTTTTTCTAATTCTTTCAACTTTGTTCCATTCTTGCCTAATATAAAACGATGGTGCTCTTTGGGGATAGAAATAGTCAAGTTAGCCTGAAAAAAGAGAGAGAGAGAGAGGTATTAAATGCAGAAATAATTGTTTAACAAGCAATATATTTAAGTAGGGGGAAAATAAAATCTAGATGCATTTAGTTTAACCCTCACAACTGGAATGCAATCATAACTGCAAGCATTTGGATGTGAGTTGAACTTAATTACAAACTGATCATTTGTGGTTAGATTAATGAAGGCTTTGCACAATCAGAAATCAGCAGCACAAGTTGCATTTACCTTATTTGCTCCCAAATGAAATGTGTAGTGTTTAATGCCCGCTTTTACTACATACGGCACCGCAGGCGGTTATTTGCTCCCATGTAAACCAATAAAGTGTAAGAGATTTCCTTTAGTGGAATAATGGAGGGGACATTCACGTGATTTAGTAAATTTTTTCCTAGCCACAGAACGTGTTATGTTGGTGCCAGTTGTCCTAAGAATGAAGAAGTGTAATGAGCAGTCATCTGATTTCATTTTTGTAAAGGCAAGCACATACTTTGTGTTGCAGGACCTTTGTTATCACTAGGGCCTGGAAGTTGTTGACCTAAAAATTCTCTAAAAATGAGCTTTAAAATGCCCTTAAAACATAAAAAAATGCACATAAAACGTAAAAAAAAAGGCCTAACAAAAATTAACAATTTTGTTTTTCATAATAATAAATTAATAATTGTCACAGACAAATAATGAATATATGGTTCGAATAACCACATTTAAAAATTGACCTTCTTAGCAAATAATGCAATTATTGCTACTATATAATAAATACATTAAAAATCCATCAGGCCATTTTCAATGTTATAAAATATAGGAAAATAAGCTACCAGACCCATTATCCAAAACATACCTTACTTAGCGTTGGTCATCTTCAAGTTATCGAAAGTAAAGGAACGGCGGTTATCAGCTAAAACTGTTTTAAACGTTGAGAAACTTCTCTCCACTTCCACAGATGTTATAGGTACATATTTGAAAAACACTGTCACTGCCTGTTAAATCCTGTATAAAAATATCAGTTCTGAAGTTTTCTCCAGACAAGATATCGGCAATCTGACAAACTGTTTGGTATCTTTTATTTTTGTCCAACACAAATTTTAGTTTGTCTAATTTTGTCCCCAATCTCATCTTTTACATTTTGTATCCTCTCTTCCGCACTAACTTAATCGACTTATCCAATGTCATGTCACTTTCTTCAAGGTGGGTTATGGTTTCCATCAAAAATGTAATATTTGATTTAATGAAAGCTAATTTACCTAGGATTTGAGTATCAGAAAACAGATCCTGTGCATTCTCAATTGCCTTAGAATCTACCCTATCAAAGCTATCCACCACTTCTCACTATTTCAAAATTGTCACAGTGGTATATACATGCAGTTAACCATGTACCCCAGTGTTAAAATTGGTGCCGGGGGCAAAGCTATATTAGGGGCTTTTTCTTTTAAACACATAGTTCGGGTTGCCACTTTCAAAAATATTTTCTTTACTGATTATTTTAAAGCCTCCCAAAAAGCTCATGGGTCAGGGTCAGGTTGGCCACAGGAATCGAACTCGGGCCTCCCGAGTACAGGCTACAGATGAAAATGCCCAATAAATTCATGAAAAAGAAAGAAAATGATCGGGAAATGCATCTAAATGTTAAAAAATGACTATTATAAAAATGTGGAAAATGTTGATGAACTATAAAAACTGCATATATCTAACGTATGTGTTTCAGAATGCACTTAATTTCCAAAAAGCATCGTCTGTGACTACTCAGAAAAAAGATGACTTTTCATTAAAATCCAGGCCTTAGTTATCACAGTTCATGAAGTCAAAAATGAGATTGGCATAAAGGACTGGTTCAGTATATTCAATTTTCACTCGACTTACGCATGAGTGTCCATGAAATTTGTAATGAAGCTTGTTAATAGTGGAGCAGAAGCAATGGCATCTGGACATCACAAAGGATAATGCTTAACAATGCAAATAGGAGCCTCAACTTTCTTCACACTGTAATCCAGGGGTTATTTATTTGCTTATAGACTTATACAAGTTTCAAGCATTGTCAAGAAGCATAAAATATTAACATTTCATCTATTCTATATAGGCACTTACTATCTGGAGGCCTAGGTTTCTATATTAGGAAGTCTCTGTGTAAAACAATGAAAGAATCATGGTCCAGGCATAAAGAAGTGCTTTGGGTTGTAATAGAAGATAAGGAGCTAGATGACAGCATGATATGTTTAGGTATAGTGTATAACCCGCCAGCCTCCTCACAGTTTCATAATCCCGAAATATTTTATCTGTTAGATAAAGACATTGAGAGGTTAAGGGATAAATACATTAACATTGAGATTATAATAATGGGAGATCTAAATATAAGAATTGGGGAAAGTGACGTAAATCTGACAGATGATTGGGAAAATAATAACCTAACAGGGAAAAATGATAATATTAGACGTAGCAAGGACAAGATCGTCGAGAGAGGAAGTGAAAAACTCATTGAATTTTGTGAAATAAATGCGCTTGACATTCTTAATGGGAAATACGGTGAAGATGAGCAGGGGGAATACACCTTCATAAATGCAAATGGCCAGAGTGTAATTGACTTTGTTTTCTGGTCCAATAATATTAGACATATAGTGACTAATTTTAAAGTGTCTAACATAAGTACCAATAGTGGTCATTTCCCATTACTAACATGTATTAAAATCAAATCTCAAAATGTGGAAGCTGACAAAATAAGGGAGAAAATAACAGCAAATAGAGAACATGTTAGATATAGGTGGAAGGAATACCATAAGGCAAACTTTGAAAATCTTTTAAATTCCGAGCGAGGGAAAATATGTCAGTATGGGGTACTATATAATTCGGAAACCTTTGAAATTGAAAAGGCGATGAATATCCTAAATTTCATATTGCAATGGGCAGGGGAACAGATGAAAGTTAGAAACAGGCAAATTATTGAAAGTGACACATGGTTTGATGAGGAGTGTAAAATAAATAAAGGTATTGTAAAAGCGGAGTTGGTAAAATGGAGAGAATCAGGGAATATCAAACTGAAAGAACAATATCTGCTAAGCAAATATTATTATAATAAGTTGCTGGAAAATAAAAAATCTCAATGGAGGAAAAGAAATGCCAGCAAACTAATCAGTACTATTACTGAAAATAATGTAAGTAAAATATGGAAAGGTATTAAGACATTATACAAAAAATATATTGTCAAATCTAACATAACTCAAGAAGAATGGTTAGAGTATTTTGCAACTTTATATACATTTGAAAGCTTTAGTGTAGGGAGGGTAATCCCAGAAATAGTAAATAATTTCAATGAAATCTTGGACAGTGTCATAACAGATGAAGAAGTAATGAATCAAATTAAAAAAATTAAAAGGAACAAAGCACCAGGTATAGATGGTATACCCGGAGAGTTCATTAGGGAATGGAGCAAAGACGTGAACCGAGTTAAAGTTATAACATCATTGTTCAACTCAATGAAAACCAAAGGGTATACACCTAAGAGTTGGAAAAAAGCTATTATTCAGCCAATTTATAAAGGTAAAGGGGATATGGATATACCCAATAATTACCGAGGCATAGCACTGTTATCGAATGTGGGAAAAATGTATACGGGTGTTTTGGCAGAAAGGCTGCAAGTCTGGGTAGAGGAGCATAATATTCTTTCAGAATTCCAAATGGGCTTCAGAAAGGGGAGGCGGACAGTTGATAATGTATTCATCATAAAAACACTAGTAGATAAATACCTAAAAAATAAGAAAGGTAAATTATATATGGCTTTTATCGATTTGGAAAAAGCTTTCGATCGGGTAGAGCTGAAACTGTTGTGGTATAAGCTGTTAATGAAAGGAGTGAGTAATCAAATGGTAACTATACTAAAAGAATTGTATAATGAAAATACATTTTGCATAAAATATGAAGAAGGGGCACTAACTAAAGAAATACAACTGGAGGGAAAAGGACTAAGGCAAGGGTGCAAGCTAAGTCCAATTTTATTCAATTTATTTATTGATGATGTATTACAAAATATAAGTAAGAATAATAGTCTCATACCAGTAATAAACAACTTACAAGTCCCAGGTTTACTTTTTGCAGACGATTTGGTAATAATGTCCATTACTGTTAATGGGTTAAAAATATCTTTGCAAGAGGTGGAGAAATACTGTTCAGAGTGGGGCTTAAAGGTAAACAGCGAAAAAACCCAAATTGTAGTATTTAAAAAAGGAACTAAATTGAGTAAATATGAAAAGTGGAAGAAGGGAGAAGCTGAATACAAAGTAGTGCGTGACTGTACTTACTTAGGATTAAAATTGGATGCAGGAGGCAAATGGGAAAAACAAAAGAAATCAGCACTGGCAAAAGGGAAAGCAGCAATGATGGCTGTGAGAGGGTGTCTATATAAAATGCCAGAGATGGAGATGAAATGGTTGGAAAGAGTATATAGTTCTGTAGTCGAGGCCAGAATGCTATATGGCATTGAAATATGGGGGCTTGAGAATGGGTGGGAAGTTGTGGATCAGATACACAGGATGTTCTGTAAGGAAGTTTTGGGGCTGCCAATGGCAACAGCAAACGAAGTTGCTCAAATTGAAATGGGGAGAGTAACAAGGAAAGGGTTAATAATGGAAAGAGCCTTGAAATACTGGCATAGGATCTTGAATTTAGATGAAGGACTCTTATTGCAACAATGTTTAAAATATCAAGAAGCAAGTCTGCAAAGCTCGGGCTGGGCAAGCACTCTACGAAACAATTTAGAAAATAATGGCTTAGGGGATATTTGGAGAAAAAGAGAGAGAAATTATAAAGGTTTCTGGAAGGGTGTTAGAAAAAGATTTGAAGATATAGAGATTCAAAAACTGTTCAGCCAGTTAGGTGAAAAGAGGTCATTGGTATATTATGTTGAGTTAAAAAGTGGCTGGGGAAGGGAGCAGTATATAGATAAAACCATTAATGAAGAAAGGAAGGGGATAGCATGGCTGAGAGCAGGAGTGTGGAGGCTAAAAGGGCAGCGGAATGGGTTTGTGAAAGACAAGTGCCCATTGTGTGGGGGTAAGGAAGATGTGGAACATATCCTTTTCGAATGCAGGGAAACAGAGATTTGGCGAAAAGAATATATCTGGAGAAAAATTAAGCGAAGTCCTGATATATGTAAAATTATAGATAAAAATCTCAAGAATGTAGGTCAGTTCTTAGATAAAGTGAAAAATAAATGGAAGTGGACTGTGAAAAAAGGAAATGAACAATAGTGTGTAAGCAATAGTAGTAATGGTAGTAGTAATAGAAATGTAAGTAGTGTACTACACATTTTGTAATTCAATGGGCTGCTCACCAATTAATGGCCTGGGCCAAATACTGGTGATCAGCTCAACAGTTGTAATAGCTTAGTACACAAATAAATAAAAAAAAATATAGGCACTTCAGTATTAGGTACATTTTCAATCTTCTTTGAAATACATTGCCTCTTAGAGCTTTATTATCACTTGGCAACTTATAAGGTATTCTACCCATAATAAGCGGATCCTTTTCCGTGGCTCGTTTACTAATATCTCTATAGTAATTATTTAACGATCTGGTATTATACACATGGCTATCTTTCATATACACAGAGTGTGACTTACTAACTAGAAACATAATTACTTTATATACATATGAGATGACAGGCCCGGTTGCATAAAAGATAATCTAAGTTCAAGCATACAAAAATAATCTTCAGTCAAGCTGAACTTGGAATTTGGTTGTCCATGGCCTCTTGATCTAAGATCAAATCTAACTAGTGAATTTTCTCTAGTTAACTTGATTGAACTTAGATCAGCAGAACTGCAGAATACACAATAGTTCCTGAGAAGAAATAAGTAGTGCAGCTTTAAATAAAATGGTAAGTAATGTATTTTTTGTGGTTACTTGGATAAATGATTATCCTCTTTATTTCACAAATGCCTGTTAATGATGCATTGTTTGTGTACATAACCTATACATTGTTATTATTTTCAGATTTCAGATTACTCTAATATATCTGATAAGAATTTTCAGTTAGAAAGGGTTCGTCGTGTTTTCCAACACAGAGGAAATCCCATCCTAGAACTTAATGACAGAATTCAAAATGAGATTTCAACTAACAAAACATTTAGTTAAGAACTGGAGCATAAGCTACATGCACAATTAAGAACACAAACCCTGAGGAATTATGCACTCAATCCAATATTTATGATCCTGCTCACATTACGGTTCTATGCAACTGGAAGCTTCCAGATGGTGATTGGGGATTATAAACAAAGGAACTGCGTGTAGAACAATCCATAAAGTTACAAGAGATTGCAGCTTTAAGATCACATTTCATCAGGATGCCTATCGAATAAGGTGAAATAAGGGTTATGCGAGATTTCCATAATATACGTAATTTCCCAGGAGTTCTAGGTATAATAGATGCACACATATCTCAATTATATCACCTGGTGAGAATAATGCCGAGATTTACAGAAATCGCCATGGTTGGCCTTCTTTAAATGTTCAAGTAATCTGTGACTCAAAACTTCATTTCCAGAACGTTGTTGCTATGTGCACAGGTTCAGCACATGATAGCAATATTTTTAGAAATTCTAGAATTCATGCACAGTTTGAAGCTGAATTTCCCCGAGGTGTGCTCCTAGAGACTGTGCTTATTGCTGCTGTCGTTACTTACACCTACATTGCACGAAGAAACTCCTGCAGAACAAGCATATAACAGGGCTCACAGACGAACAAGATGAGTTACTGAAAGGCCTTTTGGTGTTCTCAAAAGAAGATTCCCAGGTTTAAGAATGAAATTAGCTGTGAAATTACTTCAAGTTCCTCCCATAATAGTAGCAACATCCGTATTACATATCTTGGCCATTAATGGAGATGACGACATTGACGTAGATGGTGCTGTTTACAGGGGAAGGAGAGTGTACCAAGAACTGCCTATACTTAATTTAAATAAAAGAGATAGAACGGAAAACACAGCACCGAGAACTGCACTAATTAGCAAAACATTCAGATAATCACTATTTATTTTTAATTTACATAACCTTATTTTCATTGCTTTAAATTTAATTTTTTCTTATTAAATTTTAGATGAGTCGTATTTTTTACACATCTGCTTCACTTTTAATTTTTTCTGTTCTACTTCTACTTGTAATTCTAAAACTTTCATTCTTAGTTCATGTTCTTTCCTAGCAAATTTCATGTTTTGCTCATGTTCTTTCTCTAAATACTCCAGTGTCCTCTTGTTAAATTGTTTCCTAATGTCTTCCTTTCTTTTCTTCACAGCATACGAAGATCTGGGTGTAGCTGAAGGACCTGGTTCACTCAGCTGCACCATTTCAGAGGAATTCTTGGACCTGCAGATGTCCATGACCTCCAGTTGAACATCATTCATGTTCACTTGGGGTGAACATATAACATCTACAGCCACTTCTGTAACTTCCTCTGTGTGAAAACCCAAGTTGTCATCGAAGTCGCAGCTACTGGGAAGAAACTGCGGCCTCAGTGCTGCAATTAGCTTGTGCCCAGTTTCATCTAAGGAAGATGGCAGAAACATACCTCCTCCTGTTTTATGGCTCTGAACTTTATCTTCAGCATTAATTATTTTGAGCGCTTTTTAATATTTTCGTAACACAATTTTAACACTTTCTGGTCACATGCACATAACTTCTAGAATTAAATTCTGCTGTTATTTCCTTCCACACCTGCTCCTTTCTCTTTGTCGTATTTGTCTTTTTTTATTTTCTATCACATCTTTACATAGTTTTCTCCTCACTTTTAAAATTAGCTGAACGCATCTTCTTCTTTGCTTGAACTTACATTTTTTGTTTATGTTTTCCAACTCACAGCATTGTAAACAGACGAAAATGAAAAAGATGTACATTAGACATATAATGGAGATAGAGTAAGCGAAATGATTAAGTTTTGATAAATACTGTTTCAATATGGAGTAAATTCCTATACTGTTTATATAAAAGAACACTATTTGTAGGACCAATGACCATAAAGCGAAACATTTATTTAGTTTTTGTTACGTCTAGACATGTTTGGCGATGTTGCCGTATTTGTTTTTGTGATATCAGATCAGTACTGAATGGTGTTTATCTGATCTAAGATCAGCATTTAACAAACCATGCGGGTTCGTAAAATTAGTTCAATTTTGATCTTTGAATAAAAATGAACTGCAGTTAGCGAGTTTAAGCAACTGGGCCTCAATATATTAGCTTCTGTCATATATATATATATATATATATATATATATATAAGATGGGTTTATCAATACAACCGAGACCAAGATGCAGTCCTCACAGTGGCAAATTCCTTCATATTTAAGAGCAAAAAAGAATGGAAGGTATGCGCAAAGTCATGGTCATACTGAGTGTTTTCTGTGACTCCCAAGATGTGATACACCACGATTACACACCATAAGTCCAAACCATCACAAAGAATATTACTAGTAGGTCCTCTGTTGGTAATTAACTGGTGAATAAATCTGAATCTGTCATCTTTGTTGTGCTGTGCAGTATAAGCAACAAACAGATGAGCAGTGAAAACTTGGCAGCTCCATCATAAAACCTGCCCACTCTGTGCAACCGATTCATTTTCATTGCCAAACATAACACTCTTGTACTACTATCATGCAGCTGTATACCATACTTACTTGGGTCTGGAACTGGGTAAGAATTCTTCTTCTGGCCTCCAACACCTCATTCTGTTTTCCAGTTACAAGAAAAGTGAGTGACATATCTTTTGAAGATGAGATTTCTATGTGAGCTCCAGTATCTTTCATGATCATCAAACAAGTACGCAGAGATTCTCCTTCACCAAATTTGTCACTATGGTCAAACTTACGTTCCTCAAATGGTACCCGGAACACCTGAAGAAAAAAAAAATATAAACTCTTACACTTATTGTTGAATAAGTAATCTATTCATTTCCAGGGATCTAATTTGTCAAGGAAATCAATTCAATGGATCTGCAAGAAGATTGATGCAAAACAGATTTAAAATACAGATTTTTTTTCTTTTTGTTGTGGATGCCATAGAAAGACCTTAAAACAGAAACTAGGTGTACATTTATAAAATACCTTAACTTAGGGGGCTAAGACATTGGTAAAACAAACAATTAGAATATTTCTTACTGACCCAGTCCTTATGACATTCTGTATTGTGTGTTGCACAACTTAAAACTTTTTATTTGCAGAAATCCTCTTTTCACATACTAGCAAAACAATGTCCTATCACCCTTATTAAAAATATTACTTATAAACTCATTCACATATTTACATGGCAGACTGAGATGCTTTTGGAAGGAGCATTTTGCAAACCAAAGCACAAGTACTATTCAAATAACTTCTCAATTTTCAACCATCAACACACAACTGAGCTCTGAATAAACTGACAGAAAACAGGGAAGCATTAAACTATGTGAAGATATACCTGATACTGATTGCTGGATTTCTGTTGCTTTTATGGTTAGTATGGGGATTATATTGTTTCGCTCTGATCTTAATTGTGCAATATTACTTCACAAGATGCCTGGGTGTATATCTGTTATACAAATAAACATGCTGATTACCCAGTGTTGATTGTAAGTCATATAAGTTTACTCTACTGCAGGTGTTTTGAATTTGCTAGAGCATACCTCCATTTATAAATAAATATATGCGGTTTTCCTTAGATATATGCTTTGCTTGCTTGTTTTCAGTGACTCCATTTAGTACTAGCAATAATATTATTATCTAAAAGGGAAAATTATAATTTAATGCCACATGCAAAAGTAAACTATACACATCTCCATTTAAAACTTAAAATATACATTTTTGCTTGAAATGTGCATTTAAATGCAGTAATAAATACTGCTCAAATTGCCTGGAAAAGTGACATACAAAATGTATTTAACCATACTTTTAAGTATATAAAAAAGCACACATTTTATACACAAATCCGGGTTCCAGTGACAAAAATGTCAAGACATTATACCAATATCTTTCAAAGATAATGGGGCATTTGTATATACAATGATTACTTCAAGATAAGACTAAACCTAATACTCAACATTTTTTAAAGTAAATTTACGCTACTTACAATTAGGAAATTGATACCAAAATAAACAAAAATTCTACAATATCCGTATTAGAATAAAATCCCATATAGATAGCAGGGTATAGATAAAGGCATTTGTGTGTTAATTGAAATTATTAAACTGTTAAATTTTCTTTCTTTCTCAGTTATCCAGCACACAATATTATTAACAATTTTCAATTCATTGAATTTATTTAATTTTTACACATTACTACCACTAATAAATTAGGTTTCAAAATCTTAAGCAATGAATCTAAAAAATATATATTAACACAGTTTTTGAACTAAGTATATCTATTGAATTATTGTAAATTAATGGAAATTAATTGTTCTTTCACACTAGCCGTGTGTAGGACGCACAATGAAAGAGTAGAGCCACACTGAAAAATTCAATGCCATAGCCGGGATTTGAACCACGGATCTTCTGGTTGCCATCCAGCCGCTCTAACCTTTGAGCTACTATGGCCAATGTGCTGACATGACATTAAATTCTCCAACTGACTCGTGTTTTTATTATAAATTACGTTTCTATCAACATAAATTAAAGAACATTTGGGGTAACTTATTAGGTAGATTTTTGCATTGCAGGTGTGTATTTACTAAATCACACTTACTATTGTTATCAATGGTGAAGCATGGTGTTTAGGAAAGCAGCTTCTTTATACCTGCAACTTGTGGACTTGGTTCGAAACTTGTTTACTGTATACTGTTTGTCCAGGATAAGAAGGCAAGCTAGAGGAATGTGTATCGCAATCACTTTTGCTGCCCGCAAGGTGTATAGGCTCCCCTTCCAAGTATGACAAGGATGGAAGATTCGTTTAAAATACACAAGTGTTGTCACATAACTCACCTATACATAATACCTATCGCTGCATTTACTGCAAGAAACATTAGATCTGGCAGCATGGATGACTCATATGCACTCTCATGAACTCAAACAGATCCGCTACCAGAGCAGATTAACAGTTCAAGCTCCTCTGCCCTTCATTTCGCCTCTAGCCTCTTGTCGTGGACACACAGTATAGGTAGCAGTTCCATAAACGTCCTATCACACATTGCCCTGATAGTTATGTCGCTCAAATAAATTGTTTTTTTTTTTTCTTCAAAATCAATTTGCAACTGGGAATTTTTTAAATAAAGTTAATGATAAGGCTTTGTTTTCCAGTTATGTCTGATAGAATATTTATCAACCAAATTAGAACATTATTGTGCTATAAATAATGGCACAAAGTATTATGAACCTTATTTGAATACAAGAATTTTATTTTATATTATTTAATTATGTATTACTGACTTATTGTATTAATGGCTTACTCATTTTTTCTTAATTATTGTAACCTTTTGTTCCCTCTATGTATCTCATAACATGTACAATGGTCAGAGAATGAATAAAGAAATTAAGCTAGCTGCTTCAAGTGATACTCTTACATGGAATACTCTTACATTTGAGTCCATTGCAATGAAATTTGTATGATTTTAGCATCTTGTTTGTAACCTACGAAGCAAAAGTTGCAAACACTTTGGGGTCAATAAAGTACATTGTTAAACAGCCACAGACACAAGCAACAAACACAACCAACAACAGCATTATCTAACACATCAATTTCCATTTCAAAAGGATAACTTACTTGGGTTACCACAGAAGAACCAATTCTCATTTTATTATTCCATTGTCCCAGTTGGTTTGAGGCTGGAGAGCCAGAAATTGCGGATTCGGGTAATGCTGGAAAAACTTCATCATAGGTGTATGTTGGTGGCTCATAAGCGGCTTCCTCCTCCATCACTGCTTGCTGCATTGTAGGGATGTCCTTTTTCGCGCCAAGTCGTTACAGTAACACTGTAAAACATTATATTAACTCAAGTTTACAGTCAGATTTTTTTTTTTAATTATTGACGATACTTTGTGAACCATACGTTAATCTTATTTCGCTTAACAGACAATATAATTGTGCTACCCTTAATCATTATATCGTTTCTTAATTGTTCAAAATTTATCTGAAAAGGGTATTACAACCATCTATTTTCTCTACATCAAACATACGTGACACAGAATGCTGCATTTGGCAGTCGACGTGTCACGGCACTAGGCTCTCACTGTATACTGACGTGGGTTTTTACTTACTGTACTGTAATCCAGATAATCCGTCCTAGAAGGTCGTTAAACTCATCCCTTTCGCCCGTTAGACTCGGTATTCACCTGAAACATTGAAAATGTATTTGTTTTGCAAACTGACAAAACATTTATGGCCTAAAATAACACATCCAAACTCTACTCCTCTACACGTACCGACGTCCATCCACGAAATGAACCGGATAATGCGCATGCGCACTTCGATACAGTAACAGTAGTGCAGTAGTGAAACTACGAGTTTACTAGAGGGCGTTAAGGCTGTACTGTACATGCAATAAATATTTTAGATATTTGCCAAGAAACTGTTGAAAACTTCTACTTAAAATTAAAATGTTTAGCTTAAGTTTATTTTTAATAATACATAAGGAGCACTCGAAAAACATTAAAGGTGTGTTTAGATTTCGCTGTAGTTTTTTTTTATAAATTTTGATCTATTTCCACACGGTATTAAATGATAGCGTTCGCACTTGCCATTTTATCATTGATTTGCTTTTAAACTATAATTACTTTGAGTCAGAAACGGTTTCATACTCTATTCCTGGGACTGAAATTATGCCCTCAATAACAATACTGCTCTTGGATAATGTAAAAGCAAGGCACAACTCTCGATCATGTTCTTGGGAACATATTGGGGCGGGGGGGGGGACCACCTAGGCTGAATGCCCGCGACAAATTCTTCCAAAATAATTCTAAGTTTTAATTAGATTTAAAGCTTCAGTTACGATAACAGTTACTGAATAAAAAGGTTTCTATATTTCTATCAAAACGAGGACCACAGTGTCTACAAACTATGGGAAATAGGCTTTCACAACTAATATTACGGTTTAAAATATTAAATTCATACATACATCACAAATCCTAAGTTCCATTCAGAATATTTCTTTCATTGTTTTCTATCGTATCATGTTTTTATTAGTCGCATCATCCCAATTTAAAGGAATCAATTTCCAGCAACCTGCTACCACGTAGAAAGGAACTGTATAACAATACTTAACATTGTTGATTTTACTCCACTACTTGAAGCAACTTTATAGATCTAGAAATAAAGCATCTTTTCCGTTATGTGCGTCACAGATGTTATCCATCCAGTTCTATTTTTATCAGGTTTTATAGCGAAAATTAATTTTGACTTATTCTTACAAAGGCCCTAGACAGGAATAAAATTCTATAATGTACTTCCCGCTTCAACTAGAACCTGTAATACTTTAAATATATTTTAAACGCATTTAAAAGCCTTTCTAATCGATAATGTATTTTATACAATCGAAGAATTTATGTATCACTGTAAAAATAACTGGGTTTTGTTGCTGATTTTAGCATGTTATAATTTAGTTTTAGCACATTATATTTATTCTTAAATACTATACCATTATACAATTTATGACTAGCTTGTATATTTAATTTGATATCTTCATTATTTTATTTCTAAGAGAGAGTATGTATTACAAATGATATGGCTTAATTGTGTTCAAACATTGTATTAAGTTGCAATAAATATGAACATGAATCAGCGAATATCCAAACAAATGATAATAAATGATCAGATATTTGTGAAGTTAATGACGCAACCTTGTACTAAAGATGAAAAATCTGTATTCCCAGTAATGAAAGGAAGGCGTTTTCAGAGAAGTTGATTTGAAACCGTTTCATGCTATGTTATGGGTGTGACAGAGTCTTAGGTTACACATGGGGTGCATGTAACGAAGCTAAAATAAATGTCAGACATTGGTGAAGTTAATGTAGGAGCGCTGGACTAAAGATAAAAGTACATTGTTCCAACAGATGAAAGGAAGACGTTTCCAGGGGAAGTTGGTTTAACTAGTTTCAGTGCCTATATTACGGATATGATTAGGCAAACGTACCCCGCACTACTTCATTTGAAGATATTGATTGCTTCCAGTCCTGTTATCCATTCAGAATTTTGAACTTCTTAATAATCACAGACTCCGGAAGTTGTGGAACTAAGATTTGTTGCTGCTCTAACTTTAGTCCCCAAGTTTAATCAATACACAAAATGAGACTGAGATACCGTTTTCCTTAATTTTTGTGTATACATCTTTTAAGTGTCCTGCTATTGCATTTGCTCCAAAATACTAGCGTGTCACTAATTTGTCCACGAAAGAAAACTACACAGAACTACACGCGATTTTAAAAATGGCTTATTTGTTCTTTAATATTTATTATAGTCATTAAACACTGAAATGCTTGAGTTATATTTATGCTAACAACTTTAATAATAAATAATTTATATATATATGATAATACGATTTATGGCTTCATTTTGAATTGTCTTTGTGTCCCTTACACTATTAATTTTCAAACAGTGATTTCGAATTCCCAGGGACTTCTCGATATTAGCATACAAAGTGATTTCTTAAAATCCATAATTTAATAGTTGTACTTTTATCGTACCTTCTAAAATCAAGATCTTGCCTCTGTAAACGTAATGTAGTATGTGTGTATAATCAACACCAAAATGATCTGTTTAAACGAAAATATTTGTTGAAATAAACTACATGAGAGAATAACATCATTAAGAGAACATGAACACTTCACTCCCTTATTTTGGTTCTACCTCCAGTTCTTGTGAACGGTAGCAGAGTGCAAAAATTTGCAGCAGTCTCATAAAAGAAAAACTACGCTGCAAATTTTGAAATACACATTAACTGCATGATTCTTTAATTTTAAGGGTAAAAAACGTGAAGGACCCGTTCCCCTCGTCATCCCCAAATATCATGTTTTTTTCTAATAATGAAAATATGAATATACATAATTGTACATTAGCTACAAAAGAGCAATCCCTGTATTTATAATCTTAATGACAACGGTAGTTGTGTATACCTACGGTGAAAAATGTTCCATTGCGTTGTTCACAGGCTGGTGAGACACGACAGAATATAGGATACTATCCTTATCAGGACTTGGCCATTTAGAGACGGAATGATGGGTGCAGAATAATGGTGTGTGTAAGGTTGTTGGAGTAAAAGGAAGCAGCAAGATTTGCTTCTCCACCGTTACACATCAGGACATAATGGTCCTTGCGAAACACTGGTGAACGGTATGTTCCTAAATTGAACATGCATTTTGATTGAACACTGTTGAAATTTCATTTTATCGTAACATCTCTCAAAGGATTATAGAAGATCTCAGCTTTAGTTACTCTTTGGAATTACTCCTGTGTTATCCAGTGCGTTTGAATGGCACGCGAGGAACTCGGTGGCATTCCAAGCGTGTGGGTGTTACAATATCCAAAATACCGGACGAAGGCGTTCTAATACTGTGTCAATGAGTAACATTTCCTATCCAGCACTTTATTTCACCATCAACATATGATCATCAATTAACTAAAATAATAATAGTTAAATGATGAACCCTGGGACTTAAGTACTCAAAATAGTAAGTCGCCACAAACGGTGTATGTCGGATGCGAGAGTCCCTAGTGGTCTACCAGGGAAATAGATGAGTTAACTGGAGAATTTAATATCAGGACGGCACGTTGACCATGGTAGCTCAAAGGTTAAGAGTGACTGGACGGAAACCAGGAGATCCGTGGTTCAAATCCCGGCCATGGCATTGAATTTTTCATGTTGACTCTATCCATCAAATACCTTAGCCTATATACGGCTAGTGTGGAGAAATGATTAATTTCCATCAATTAACTAAAATAATAATAGTTAAATGTTGAACCCTGTGACTTAAGTACTTACAATAGTAAGTCGCCACAAATGGTGTATCTCGAATGCGAGAGCCCCTAGTGGTCTACCGGGGAAATAGTTAGATAGTTTTATTCACCTTAGGAATATACAATATTCATGGCTTCGACAAATTTGTACCCATAGGAATAATATATTTCTTATGAGTAATACAATTATGAATAATACAATAGTTATTAAATAATACAATAGTAGTTAAATAATACAATAGTGATTAAAGTAATGCAGTAGTAATTAACAGAATAATAATACAAATAGTAATTAAGAATAAGGCAACTTAGGTCACATAATAGTTTAATGTATTACATTTTTAAGAACTAGGCTGTAAGAGACATAATTTTTACCAAAAAAATCAATATTTACTTTATTATTTAATTCTACTGCTTAGAAACTCATCTGTTGTCTGTGACATTACTTTTAGTAGGATATTTTTTACAGCTTTTCTGAATATTACAAGTATCACCTCCGAAGTTGCACAGGTATTTATTCACAAACATCATTTTAGGAAGCATTGATATGTTGATCATGTTTTAAGTATTCTTCCACTGAATAATAGCAACCTTCTCTTAAAAATGATTTTACAGACAGTTTAAACCTTTTTTCCGATGTTATACTTTTAATGCCATCGGGTAGTTTGTTATATAATAATACTGCTTTATGTTCGAAGCTATGTGTGAATAAAGTTGTATTGTGGCTTATAATGGGTAGATCTAATTTACTTCTTGTATTATGTGTATGTATCTGCGAATTTGTTTCAAATTGAGCAAGTACAATTCTTGTCCTAACTAGAGCTTCATATATATATATATATATATATATATATATATATATATATATATATATACAGGGTAATGGAAGTATTTTTAGTAGTTTAAAATATGGTTTACAGCTGGTGGTGAAAGGAATATTTACTATATAACGAATAGCCCTTTTCTGCAGTCTAAATATTTTTTATACATCTTTAGCATTTCCCCAGCTAAGTATACCATAAGACATTACAGAATGAAAATAAGCAAAATAAATAATTCTCAACACATTTGTGTTTACAGACTCCCTCATTGATTTAATGGCGAATGTAATTCTGCTGCTGAATTTGTTTTTCCCATTTTAAATGTTCATCTAACCATATTCCTAGAAATTTGGTATTTGATGAGTCAACTGGAGAATTTAATGTCAGGACGGCACGTTGACCATGGTAGCTCAAAGGTTAAGAGCAACTGGACGGAAACCAGGAGATCCGTGGTTCAAATCCCGGCCATGGCATTGAATTTTTCATGTTGACTCTATCCATCAAATACCTTAGCCTATATACGCCTAGTGTGGAGAAATGATTAATTTCCATCAATTAACTAAAATTTTAAAGAGTATTTGTTAACAGTACATAAGTATGGGTGCAGTCTTTAGAAGACTATAAATACACATACCTTACTTGGATATATAGTCTAAGTTCCCCTTTCAGGTTCTTAGCTTTAAATATATGTCGCGTGGTTGTTGAGGATTGCGTAGCTCAGGTAATTAGCGTGGCTGTCTAAGCTCGTGAGCTATATCCGGGCGCTATAAACGATTTATCCTTTGTCTCAAGATTTAGTTTTATGACATAGGCTACTCAGCCTTCCGGGCTGTGGCGGCGTGTGCGGTTAGCCATCCTCGCTGTGACCACGGCCAATGCTGTCTGCATCTGGCCGCCCGATTGAAAGAGACGGAGGCAGACTGTCAGTCAACCAGACGGGATAGGAATCTGAGTGAATTTTTGTGCTACCAGACTGTTTCTGCACCTGAGGTGGCAGGTAGCTGGATGCATGAGTCCTGCTCATGCAAGATTGGCCATGATCTCCTTGGGCAGTTTGTGGCTTTTCCTCCTACGAGTTGCTTTATGGTCGCAGTGACCAAGAACATTCACCCCCTGACTCACTCGGTTGCGAGTATAGTGTTGATTGTACGAGATCCGTCTCTTTCTCCTTATATCTTACAACGTCTTTATGTAGGATGTGAGATGGGAGACTGAGCCCAGTAAAATAGACCATCCTCAACGCCCAATTCTACACAGTCTGTAGGCTGCAAATAGCGATTGGTGCCACCTATTCCCAGATTATACAACTGTACAGAATCGGGGGCCGGGTGATTGCCGATAAAGGCACAGCTTTAGGTATATTGGAATTTTAGACTTGAAATGAGATGCAACTGCGGTATGTGCAGTAAGTGCGGCATGTCCGAGTCCGGCTTTGGCCCTATGTGGGCCGAGGGTGAAATTAAGCCCACGATCAAGAGGGACACCGAGGTATTTGGCAGAAGTAACCCAGATGATTTCTCTGTGCCGCAGCCTCAGCGAGAGTGGCGGTCGCCAGCGACAGACTTTCGCCAGCAGCAGAGCTGAGCTCTGTTCTGGAGGTCATCCTCCACCTCTCACTCCAGCAGCCGAATGCTCGGAGCTGGCGTTGTGGTGGAAGGAAACAACACGTAGGCCGCAAAGATTTGCGGACTCAGAACACCGGCTTCTGGCACTCCCACAGCTATGGAACTAACAGTTGAAAATCGTCCTTCCACTCTCACTTCGAATATGTAGTCCAGAAGGAAATTCGACCATGCAGTGGATGAGTGGTCAGATCACTCGACTCTCACTAAGGTTCGATCTCAAGCGACCGCAAAGTGAGATTTATGGTGGACAACACAGCGTTGGGGCGGGTTTTCTACGGGATCTCCGGTCTCCCACGCCATCTCATTCCATTGGTGCTCCATCTTCATCTCATGTATCATCAGTGTCACTCTCTATCCCAGCGTTTCTTCCGGTTTGCAAAGACATACGGGGAACAATTTTTGGAAAGTCCTTCAAAATCACCTCCTTAGCCTTCATTACTGCATCTGATGGTTGATGCTTTCCATGAAAATGTACGGGTATCTTCACGTTAAGGAATAGGAACAGGTCTCACGGGACTAAATCCAGATCAGAGGGAGGGCGAGGGACAAACTTCACGTTGATTTCTGCAAGAAATTTAGCAACAACAATGGCAACATACGGCTGCTCCTTTTCGTGATGCAGTATTTCCAAGGAAATGTAGTCCTTTGCACTTCATATGTATTTGCAATTTTTTTCAGGATATATCTACATAATTCTCAAATGTGTTTTTCAAATGACACGACTTCTGGACCGCGGCGATTCAAAAGTGTTACCGTGCTGATCTTTGCCACCTCGTTACCCCCACTCTTTTCATATTTCCCTCTCTCTAGCCACTATCATAGATCATGCGGGTCTCCTTGACACTAGAGGTAAGGCAACCCAAGCTGAATTTCCAAACTTTTATGGTAATGTAGCTGTGAAATCACAATTGCAACATGGATATTCGCATATTATGCGCATGTTTTAAATGCTGTAATTGTAATTATGGTTTATGAATTACTATTTTCCTAATCCAATGGAACTGCCAGTGGCTCAGCCATATAGCTGTGAATGTCATGTAAAGAGACAATTTGACCTTGTCACTTGTTTTCATCGTCCCAGGTTGCAAATTTAGATGTTAGTCTCCAAAATCTTACCACGTACCATTTATTTCCAGAAGTCGTCTTCTTGTCTTTCTGCATGTCTCATGCATTTGTTTCAGTCTTGTGTTACAATATCAATTTCTTCGTGAATAAGTCGCACAACGTCAGTGAGTTTAGAAGTATTATTTCTGTTTCCAATATAATTGGAGCCCATATTAACTCAATTGGATTGTACTGGCAATGGGGATGGGGAAGGGAGATTCACAAATGTCTCATATCAATTACAAGTTGTTCCAGGTGATACACCTATCCCTGGTTTTTAGACGGATGAACAAACTGAATAATACTGATTTGAATTCTCTAGAATAAAAAGAGATTACGAACCATTCATAAACCAACAAATAATGTGACGACTCACATCTCACATCTGCTGACTCAGATACAGCGTTCTACAAGCCAGCAGGAAGTGTACTGTTCTCTCTCTCTCTCTCTCTCTCTCTCTCTCTCTCTCTCTCTCTCTCTCTCTCTCTCTCTCTCTCTCTCTCTCTCTCTCTCTCTCTCTCTCTCTCTCTCTCTCTCTCTCTCTCTCTCTCAAATTTAGCAAACACCCTGGCTTATTTAAAGTAGTTCTTTCATCACGTCTTGTCATTTACTTATCATTTATGAGTAATTTCAAATATAGATATACATGCCAAAGAATAATGATGTTCATTACAGAGCTTACACCGCTGTGCATTGTTATAATATAGTAGTGCTTCTTTTATTTCTATTAGAAAGGCTATTTGAGCTACAAATATGGGGTTTTCACGTTTATGTTAGGAACATTACTCTCTTCCTTCCTCGAGGATCAAACTTTGCAAAATTTGAATTTTGGTCTTAGAACAAATAGTACTTATTAGAGATGGATTCACTTGGTGCTGGTCACACCCCATTTACGAGAAATGCATTCGACAACACCGCAGGACTCTGACTGATTGCTGGCCTACTATCTGTTTCATTCAAATCGGACGTTGTTCGTCCTTGAGCGCTACTAGGTTCAAGGACACACGTCATCCCACTTGAAAGCCACCGTATTTACTGATGTGGTGCAGGTACAACATGCTGACAAACCATTCCAAGAATATAAAATACTGAGATGACCATAACGTTACCAGCAAAAGTAACCACTTTTGCTTTTTGGAGGGTTGGCGAGCTATTTTATAGGGAAAAACAGAGTCTCCATAGTCCTCCTGTAACACTGTATAGGTCTCAGCTGAAGATTTGTTGAGACGAAAGCAGAATTTCATATCTGCATATCGTTTTCTAGCGTCACCACCCTTACTGTGGTAGGCGTTACTGTACATGACTGCGCCTCTTTGCCCGCCTCTCACAGGTGGGAACCAGGAGTACTAAGAACGAAAACTAATAGAATATCATAACTTTAAATTCTAGCACGAGGAATCATGAACTATCTGCTTGACCAGCATTACATGGCACTGATGAAATTGTAGTTTAGCGCCCGTAAACACAAATAATCACAAGCTTTATATTCAATATATATATATATATATATATATATATATATATATATATATATATATATATATATATATATATATACTCATGCTGCTATCTTTCCTCATCCAGATACCAAAATTATAGTTTCACTCTGAGTGTTGTGGTTATTGTAAATTAAATACGCTCGAAAAAAAAAAAAATAACCGAAGATCTTCGAGAAATCATAAACGATAAATTAGACTTGTGCTTTGTAGTCAAATGCGGCATTTCGAACATTTGGCTTGCAGGAAATTGTTCTGTCCTGAAAAATATTTTCCAAAATAAATGACTCCGAAAAAATTAATACTAAAATATTATATTCGGAAAAACCGATGGTTAAAATAAAAGCTCTATTCTTTTCAAGACTCCAATCATGAATATAGAATAATTATAATCGCCGGCAAACTATGTACGCAGAAATAATTACCCAATTCCGTGGTCACATAAAATTATGGCAATAATTAGAGTCACGTTTGTCTGTTGTTCTCTCTCTTTCTTTTTATCACTTATTTACTGCACAGCAGAAGTTGCTGTAAAGAATGTAACAGTGCGTAAAAATGAAGTAGGCAATGACTAATCAGGATTCTGCTGCTGAAGAATTAACAAGAAATGTTTGTTAATACTGATATGGATCCTTTTACATTGGATTCGAATAAAAACTCTTTAATAAGACAACATAAGTAACTTTTGGTTGCGTGGACCCTTCCGTTTGAGAGTATGGAAGGTTTTACTGCATAGCAGCGATAAATAACACGTGATACCGATAAAGGAGGTTAAAGTTCATAACTATCTGGCGATTATTCTCTACATAACTGTTAGAGGTAAAGATTTCAATCTTTGCAATATTTTCAGTTCATTTCAAAACCAGCATAAAATTATGTTATATCTGAAGCACTTCAACTTGAATATTGTCAGCCAAATTGTTGTTGGTCTGTGTACAATATTAATTGGAAGTGGTTTGCAATTCTCAAATGACTGACACTATACTGCGTTAATTTGTGCTTCAAATTTTGATTGAGAACTACCTAAAAAATTTACATTTTACCTCTAAAATTAATCTTTATTGAGATCAGAGAGAGAGAGAGAGAAAGAGTGAGAGAGAGGATGGGGGGGGGGGAGAAATGTGAGATAGGGTGATGTTTCGCACTTGTGACTTAAAAGGAGATGTTTTTACTTTTACTACTACTATCGTTCAAATAGATGTAAATATTCAATACAAGCAAAATTAATACCTGGATTTTATTAGAAATACACGTTTTAAGATGCTCTACAACTCACTAAAACATATTGGAAGAAGAAAAAAGGCACATTGCGCGTCCGTTTGACTGTTCCCTTTATTCTGATACTTTTCCATAACAGAATCAGACTGAGAGGTCCAATGCCACAGCCACGATTTCAACAATGTATCTTCAACTTATCACTCTGCTGTTCTACAACTGAGCTACCACTACAACATGCCGGCAATAGTTAATTTCTCAAAATTACTTTTTGTTCTTAAATTAGAATGTGTGTACAAATGAATTTTGAGAGGTCATAACCCAGTGACAATTTTCAATCTTGTAAGCAACTTAAGATTCGGGCTTTATAGGTAGTCACCAATATATCAGTTAATAACAATTAATTTCTCTTTACTACCCATGTGTAGATTGAAGCTGGAAAAGCAGAATCAGACTGAAACTATGGATGTTCAGCTGACATTTACAGTCCCATTCCACTTTCTCAACTATAGCTCGTATGAAAGAACGACTGTCATCAATTTTTGTACAATTGGTAAACCGTAAGAGACAGGCAAGTTATCCATAATACATATTATACATAACGATTTCGTGTTACCACAACATTTATGTCAAAATTGTTTCTGACATTAACTGGTTCCGAGCTATTCTTTGTACTTCCTGTATCCTTCACTCAAATGTGTTTGTTCCTTCGCTGCTGTGAACTTTGCATTAAAAATGCAGGTCGCCATTTCGAGTAGTTCCTTTAAGCCAGATGTAAATAGTTGCATTTACTTTTTATCTTACGCAAGTTCGTTCACCCTTTAAACCACCTCCAATTTACAGGCACTGCATTTGAAATTATTAAGCAGGATTCAACCTTTGTTTGAAAGAATTGTAATTAATTGCACTGACAAGGTGAAATTGCTTCGTAAAATGCATACATTTATGCAAGAATTAAAATCCTCGACATAATACTAAAAAAAAAAAAAAAAAAGAACAAGCAAATAAAGACAAAAATGTGAAGGGGAATAGAACTCGTTTACCTTTCACCTAAAGCTAATGTCATAACTAGGACTAGGAAAATGAGGAAAAATTCTTTTATTTGACCTATTTTGCCCTTTTAGCTTATTTTTTATTTAAAGGTCTTTTTCAGAATTTGCATTTGTTCTTTTTGATGTTTTAGTTATTTTTTAGTTATTTTTTATTTAAAGGTTCTTTTAAAGTAGTTTTTAGTTTAACAATTTTTTTTGGCAAATCTTAACTTCTTTTGACTAACTTTTTCCTGTTCAACAGATTCTAGCGTAAATTTCAATTTCTTTTAACTAATGCGCATTCTTAAAACTAGCTACAACAGGTAACACTTGAGAGGGCCCTTTTTATTGTATTCAAGTCATTAGCAACAGCAGAGAACCTTGTAAACCCTATCTAAATATAATGTTATTTTCGACCAGCATCGTGGCAATGACCTCGACCAAAAGGTAGGAATGGGTAGGTCGGTTTTTTACTGCAGTTTCACAGTTTGCGAAACAAATCCTGGCTCTAAACATGTCAAAAACTAAGTCTTAGTAAAACTCTTTATTGCGACAACTTATATCTGAATTTAAAGTAGAGGTATTTTCTACTGATGGAAGCATTCTTTTTTTGCAAATATTGCGAAGTGAAAGTTACTGCAGAAAAGCCATAACACGTCCAGCAGCATTCTGGATGTGAGAAATACGTAAGAGCAGCCTCTCGGGAAAGAGAAAATCACAACTTCTATTAGGACAAAGTGCTAGTGGCTGTAAATCATTTCCGATCTACGAAGACCGTAGTGCCCCTACTTTGTGTGAATATTCCGTTAGCAAAGATACGCAACGTTCAAACAGTTTTTTGAACATTATACCAACCGCAACATTCCCGTCAAATCTACTCTACAGAAGGAGTACGTGCACCGCTACTATGAAGTGTTTAAAAAAAAATCGCTCCTTCATTACGGATAAATCAATATTTGTGTCTATCGATGAAAAAAAAAAAGTGACGAGGTGGGTCGTTCTGTTGCAAATGCGATTATTGGTACGTCAGAGGAAGCTAAATCTGAGAAAATATTTCTTCTTGCAATGGAAATTCTGGAGAGAGTTAATGGCCAAACTATTTGCCAGCTATCTGATAAAAGCCTCGTTCTCTTGTGGTCACGGGGAATAAAACACAACAATGTGCTACGCAGCACCATACATGGTAAAGGCAGGAAATTCATTCATCTAAATTGCCTTGCATATGCTTTGCATCGGGTGAGTGAAGAAGTGCGAAAACACTTTCCAGATATTGACTAGTGTCCAGGTTTAGAGGGCACTATTTCCACGAGAATGTTACTGGAGTCCCTATACCTTCGGAACCAATTCTGACACGGTGGGGCTCTTATACGTATTACTGCAATCATTTTGATGAGATTAAATCTGTGATTGATAGTTTGAATACGGAAGATGCTGCTTCCATTGCCCTGTCGCAGGATTTGATGGCTAAACCTCAATTGATGGTCAATTTGGCACACAGTAAAAGCAATGTTGCTAATTTGGTGACAGCCATCAGCTAACTTGAAAACGGAAATGAAACCATTCATTCGGTGATCTCAAAGATGAGTCATGTGCAGCAGCAATTAGAAAATTGTGAAGATGAAACTGGAAAAGCTGCCAGTCAAAAGATGAAACTAGTGCTTAAAAAAGAAAAGAAAACGGGGATATTAAACATTGTTCTTTACGTCCTTTTCTCCAATCTTTAGGTATTGTTTGTGATATTTTTTTAGCTCTTTTTAAAGTTCCTTTTTATACAATTCATAGGTTCTTAATTTCCTTGCCCTAGTCCATTGTGCCAGAGTGAGTGGTCCGACATGTCTTTTCATTTTCATGTATTGCGCACTCAAGTGGCATCATTATAAGCAAAGTGACACTGGCACTTTCAGAACTTTCACAATTGGACCAAAAGGCCATATGTATCCTAACCTCAAATTACTTATTTCAGATATCTCCACTTGCTCTGAAAATATTTTGGCATAGTTCATTAACACCTTGTATATAAGTAATTAAGTTTTCTTTTTAAGTGAGTATGTTATGCAAGTTAGCAATACCTTACACAGCAAATTATACTATTTTAGTGCAAATGTTTTGTCATTTGGATTGCCATAACGGAATGCAGCTTCGCCAGCAGGTGGAACATCACATAAGCCAGTGTGGGAAGGATGGTTCATCTTGTCATATTGCATCTACTTGGTTTTTTACCCTGCTTTCAGCTGTATTCTCTTACTATTAGATATGCTGATTTTGCACTCTATCTCTATGTATTTCCTCTAACTCTTCCTTTAGTGCCCTCTTATGCTCTATCATATGAGTTTGTACAACATTCATTACATTCTTTTTACATGACATATTTTATTTTCTAAAATACACAATTTTTTCACTTTTTCTTATATTTTGAAATTGTAAATTATCATTTTGATGCCTCCACTATATTCTTTCCAAGGTTCTATTTTCTGTCTCAACCATTTAAATTTGCTGTAATTCTTTCCTACTTTGTTCCATTTTCATTATTAAATCTGTTTCTCATCCTCAAATCTTATATCCTGTTTTATTTTCTTTACTAAATTGTTCTAATTATCTTTTCTACTTTGTTGTATTTTGTTTTCTATACTATTTGTACTCTTTTCCACTTTCAGTTCTAATTTTGCTATTTCTCTAATGCATCCGCCATAGTAATTCGTCCATAATTTTTTCTATTATCTTTTTCATTGGGTCTACCTTCATTATATCACCATTTTTCGTTGCATACGCTACTAAATTCCTCCTTTTATCTACCATTTGACACTTCCTTCATTTCTACTTCTATGTCTTCTTTACTCATACTTTTCTACCATTCGATAGCAACATAAAAATTAAAGAAACTAAAATTACTTACTATTTGTTGTCTTCTGAACTTGCATTTCTCTTCTTTCTGGGAGGTTTCCTCTTGTTTCTCCCCTGTTTTGCAGCGGGTTGATTGTTCACGTTTCTGTTGGTGTTCATTTTAAGATTAGGAGGGGATTCGGCACCAAAACCTGTAGTTTATTGTACGTAAGCCTCAAGTGGGCATCTCTGTGAGGAAAGATGAGACGAGAGGAGACAGGGGGCGGCCAACCCAAGGATTCATGACATCGCCGAGACACCCGCCCACACTTCTACCCTGAAAGAGACCACCAGATGAGAGATGGGAAATGGGAATGGGGATGAAATGGAGAGACAAGAAATTCTTGGATATAATTAACCTACCCAGCATTCACCTGGCGACCCAAAAATCCCCGAAAAAATCCATGGGTAAGGTAGATAAGCCACAAGAATCGAACATGGGCCTCTCGAATGAGGGCCACAGACAAAACCACCTAGCCATCTGCCTTTTCATTATTTCTGGTATTAAGTTGTCATCTGAATCTTATCTTAATGTTTACTAATAACGCTTTGATAGGTTTCAATTTGATGTAATTTAATATTACTACCTTTCCTGATTCACGTCTTACTTATAGATCCACTTATGTTATTCATGTTCCATGCTCAGGAGCCAATTGCAGTAATTTTTCAATGGCAACTGACTGTGCTACGTTGAAGTCCTGGCATCATTTTCATAGTACTGCTGAAATGAGTTCTGAACATAGTTTGTAACTTAGTGATAGAAATTTAGTAAATTCTATTCTATTCTCCAAATTCTATTTCTCTTTCTGCACTTCAAAATTACTTTAAATGAAACATAATTATTTCTGTTTTAACAATGAAACATGCCTGGCTAATTTAACAGTCATACCGGTACAACTGTGATTACAATTGTCCAGAATACTCAGTTGCAATGGTCTGGTACACACTAAATACTGTGAAAGAACAGAGAACTATGGTTTATTTATTTGAAACTTTCTGATTTATACTTAATCTCCTAGGCATTTCATCTATTCTTGGTTACTTTTCTGTGATTATGGACAAATATCTTTTCTTATTGACACTTGAAATGAAGGTTGGCTAGGCAGATCTTAAATTTCGGTTATTTTATTGTTTTCTTCATTATTCTGAACATATACAATGAAATACAAATAATAAATAAGAAAACTTGATAATTGTATTAATTTTGGAACAAAGTGCTAAAAATTACATGACATAATATATCAGTTAAGTTTTCTATTAACATCATGCTATATATCTAAACGTCAATTATATAATTACATAAAAGATAAGTATGATTGGTCGGTGCTCTTGTTCAGATCAGATCTACAAATTGTTGCAATGCTATGATTCCTTTACAGTTTCTCATGTGTAGTGAGAACAATAGATGATGCTGTGCTGCTGATTTTCTTTCAGCAAACTGCTTAGTGGATAGTTAATTCTGACTGCTAGTGTTAATCTCCCTCACACCATGCACAGATTCAGGAAATAACCTCTAGAGAAAACACCTTGAGTGTGTGTTTATTGATGGAACAATTTTTCTCCCCTCTCAATCTAGACACTTTTCAGCTGAATATCCCTTCCAAAAATTCCAATTATCAAGTTGTTTGTGTAGTATTATTAGATGGTGTTAACATATTGTGACTTTGTGGGTTCGTAGAATTAAAAGGCTGAGTTGCAGAAATTAAAAATCTCCTTTATTTTCGTAGAAATACTCTTATAGATTACAGCAGCATTACGTTACATACACCATCAATCTACCAAGGTCGATCACAATAATAAACAGTGACAGCAGATTACATCCTTAGCTCTCGTTACAACACAGCTGGCTGTCTCTCATTTCACAACACTGTTTCACACTGACTCCCTCTTGGCCAATCGCCGCCACTTTAAATACTTCACAGATAAATTCTAGATTATTGCAAATAAACCAGAACGTGAACAATCTCTATCAGTCCAGAAGTAACTAGAAATTTCCATTTATCTCAGTTTATTTGTTTCGGCAGACCGTTATCAACCTGTTATCTTTGTCCGCAGGCTCTTGGTTTTCACACTGCCCTCCTATCAGTTTCTTTTGTGTAAACAAGCCACGCAATCGTAGATATGGGTTCGCGACACTGCTCCCTCCTCAAGGCTGGTCGTCCCGAACAGCACCATCGTAGCAGGCCAGACTATCCAGGTATACCACCAACATCATCCCTCAGGGCAACTTCTGGCTGCCGTAGACCACGTCGGTAGTCCTCTTCACCACCCGGTACTGTCCTTGGCACGGCTGTTGAAGTTTGTCGATTGTTCGGTTTGCTCCCAGGTGTCGTCCTGAAGTACCGGCGTGCACTTCCTACAATACTTCCGGGACCTTACTTCGGGGAAGTACCAACTGTTCTCTTTGCGTCTTCCCATCAGTTGATTCCCATACCCGGAACAGCCATCCCGTCTTGAGTCCATAGGACCAGATGGGGGGGCTTGTTAGTCTCTAGGTCTTGTCCCATGGAAAGCCCCATGGAGGACGCCAAGCGCCCTTTGGGACAGCTCGGATAACTCCCTGGTCGAAGGAGGCCCGGGTCCAGTTCCTACGGGTTCAGGACTAATGGGAGTAGAACCTCTGGGCTAAACCCGGAACAGCATGCCCTCTCTTGTCTTCAATGATTCCCATTGGGCCCAGTACGACTTGTAGGTGGCGTTCCTCGGTGCGATGTCCTCCCAGGTTGGTCTTGTCCCTGCCTCCGCTTTCCTCAAGAGTGGTCCCAAGTCTGCGTCCGCCAGCTGCTACCTCCTCAGGCTTGCGCTATCCCAGCCATCCTCAGGCACTGCCGTGACTACTCGGACTGCTGCGGCACGCTCCTTCTCTCCCATTTGTGCATTGGCCGCACTACTCTGGGCAGGGTCTTCGGGACATGGCATCTGCGTTACCTTGGTTCTTCCCTCTACGTTGTTCAGAGGCGAAGTCGTACTCCTGCAGCCTCTGGACCCAACGTGCTGTCTGGCCTTCCAGGTTTCTAAAGCTCAGTAGCCAGGTTAGGGTGGAATGGTCAGTTTTCAGGTGGAATGGCTGACCATACAGGTACTTGTGGAAGTGCTCCAAGGCCTTTACTACCGCCAGTAACTCTCGCCGGGTGACGCAGGAGTTCTCTGCCTTGGCTGAAGACGCGCTGGTATCGTCTGAGCAGTTGTCGAACCTTCTCGAGTTGTTCTGCGGTCAGGTGATCGGCCGCCCTCTCGAATAACCCTTCCAGCCGGGGCCCTAGGTGTTGCGTTGGCATCGGCTTCTGTGTCTTGTCGATTGCTATCACGATTAGCACGGGCTCGCACGTCCTCATCTCCGTTCCGGCCTGGACCTCGTGATCGGTGTCTGTCAGGTTGAGCAGCCTCACTGGCACCTCTCGGCATGGCAACAGTGTTCTTCATTCGCTGTCCTTCCAGTCGCGCCGTCACCACCACCTCCTTTCTAGCGGGGACCCACGTCTTCCTTCAAGATGACCCTGCAGATTCCAAGGCGTTCTTCGGGTTGTCGGAATATGACCTATTCTCCATTGAGCCGCAAGACATTCCTGGCGTCGTCGGCCGTCGCCTCGTGGCTCCCGAGGGCATCCAGTCCCAGTATCACCTCAGCCACCTCCGCGACGAACACAAACTGACCCACGGCACTCCGTCCCAAGGTCAACTGCAGCAGAGCCTCCCTCTCCACGGGCAAGGTGTCGCCCGATGCCGTCACTAGCTGGTATGATCGGCTTGGTTTCCTCGACGGCAAACCCTTGGCCACGTCAGGTCTGATGATGGTCACGGCTGTCCCTGTGTCTACGAGTACGCGGAACGGCTTCCCTCTGACCCAACCGTCCGTGATGAGGCTGTCATCCATACGTCGGCTGACGGCGTGCGCCACTCGAGGGGATGGTGGTGATGGCGCCGACGTGCTCCTCAACACGCCGGTCCTTACTCGTTTCTCCGGCTGCTCTTCCTGGTGTCGGTCATCTTCGCGGTCGTCGTCGCGGCCAAGTTGCTATTTGCAGCTTACGTCTTCGTTGTTAATTCTTCCATTTTCTCGGTGATGTTGTTATCCTGCTTCCTGACACCAATTGTGACTTTGTGGGTTCGTAGTTAAAAGGCCGAGTTGCAGAAATTAAAAATCTCCTTTATTTTCGTAGAAATTTTCTTATAGATTACAGCAGCATTACGTTACATACACCATCAGTATACCAAGGTCGATCACAATAACAAACAGTGACAGCAGATTACATCCTTATCACACGTTACAACACAGCTGGCTGTCTCTCATTTCACAACACTGTTTCACACTGACTCCCTCTTGGCCAATCGTCGCCTCTTTAAATACTTCACAGATAATTTCTAGATGATTCGCAAATAAACCAGAATGCGAACAATCTCTATCAGTTCAGAAGTAACCAGAAATTTCCATTTATCTCAGTTTGTTTGTTTCGGTAAGTCCCTTATCTGCCTGTTATCTTTGTCTGCAGGCTCTTGGTTTTCACACTGGCCTCCTATCAGTTTCATTTGTGTAAACAAGCCACGCGATCATAGATACGGGTTCGAGACAATATCATTACGGTGCATTTTATTACAGTTGAACATGCTTTATACTCATATATAACCCAGTTCTAAGTAATTTATATTTATATGTAAAGAATGTATAACTAATTTTCTGTTGTATGTTTAAATTTAAGTAAAATACAAATGAGTTTTACAAAATTAATTGCATAGCGCATATGCTATCTTAAAAGAAACTTGAGGTGCATTTCTCATATTGCTACTGACAAACATGCAAGCTGAGTAGTACCTACAGATTTTGACTGAAATATTTTTACTGATATGGCTTTCGGCACAACAATGATATAGCAACAGTTGAGAAGTAAATATCACTTTTGGTATGGAGTGTTTAGTGCTGAACAGTGGTTTTCTTTTATAATTTTCAGTTACTTTTAATCAGCCATTGAAAACAGAAAAAGAAAATGATTGGAAATTCATACAAGAGTGGTAAACAAAACAAAAGCTAATCGCCAAATTTATTTGTAGTTGGTTTATTGATACTTGTAAGTTACTTTTTTATATTATTGAGAGACTAGTTTCAAAGTTTAAATTTGAATTTGTTAAAATAAATGGCAAAGCGGTATGTTTTCCATACTGATATATAGAAGAGCATAAAATATACATTAATTGTATGACCGGAGCATAAAAGCAAATTATTTTAATTTTCAAAATAAATACCATATTAATAGAATTCTGAAGTGAAAAATTCAGCCAAATGTTTGACTTAATATTGTATGTGCAAACTCTTAGTAGATTCTTCAGTTATAAATGGTGCTGATTTAATCATGAATGTACACCTTGCAGTTCTGCATGATACATCAGTAATCATACTTTTACTATTGTTGGGCACACACATAAAGAAGCTACAAGCAGATTTCTCCTTATGTTAGCATTGCTGTATACTCTTATGTCTCAGGCTGAAGGAACACTTACACTCCCTATAACTACAGCTAAAGATGGAAGCTGTTATTCAGGGAGGGGATTGTTTGATTGTTAATCGAGAACATTTGCACTCTCCTGAGAACGACAGTGCACTTCTATCATGGTTCCTTCTGTAAGTAGTATATATCCCAATGGAATAATTAAATTCCAGCAGGATAAGCTCCCATTCAAGTCTGCAGTTTTCAAACAGATTCTTAATAAGATTTATTTGTCTATTTAATCGCTAAGATTTGAATTTTATAAAACATTTATGGGCTTAAGTGTAGAAAGTGATCTGCAAGACTTAAAAGGTTTTGTGGTATCTTTGTAAAAGTTCGAAAGCCATTTGATATCATCTATGCCCCAGATGAAGGCAGTAATTGAAGCACTGGCTTTGTCACCATAATATTTAATTTTTATTTCTTTTACATTTAGGAATGTAATATTTATTTCATACAAAGTTTTAAAACAAAAAGGAGCACGTTTCAACATTTATGTGTGAGCATAAATACCTTGAAATCAAATAAGCCTTAGCAATTAGAAATTATACTATGCACATAATAAATACTGTGTTTTTTTGCTACAACAAATAAAATATACTCAGTTACGAACCTAATAGGCTCATTGATACACACCTGCTTAAATACTTTTTTTTTTGTACTTTATGTCCTCCAACGTTAAGTCATATCGGACGATGAATGGAATGGGTGAAATGGTGCTCAAATGAGCCCAGGGTCCATAGAGCTTAGAGTTACCCGACATTCATCTTTCAGGATAACGGAAAACCCCGGAAAAAACCTTATCCAGGTAACTCACCCTGACCGAGATTCGAACTCTGGACCTCTTGAACCTGTGGCAGACATGCTACCACTACCTGCTTAAAGCTGTTTGGCTGACAGCAAATGTTCAATAGCTGCAATTCAACAAGAAAAGTTAGCAATAGAAGCTAGACAAAGGCACACGTCCTGAAACACCATTGTGAACTAGCCATGGAAATGATTGTACTTTGACAAAGATAGATAGAGTTAACATGAAAAATTCAATGCCACGGGATTTGAACCACGGTTTCTGTCCAGTCGCTCTAGCCCATTGAGCTACCATGGCCAACGTGCCGTCCTGACATTAAATTCTCCATTTGACTCGTATATTTCCCCGGTATGTTTCCCATGGTAGCTCAATGGATTAGAGTGACTGGATGGAAACCAGGGGATCCATGGTTCAAATCCCGGCCATGGCATTGAATTTTTCATGTTGACTCTATCTATCAAAGATCTTAGCCTATACATGGCTAGTGCGAAGAAATGTTTAATTTCCATCAATTAACTAAAAAATCACTTTAAGAACCTGCCCATTTTCTTTTTTTTATCTTAGGATGCATATTCATCTCTTGATGTTTATATCAAACATTAGAATTCTTGTTGCTGCAGTAAGGTGAGTGGTCAAACTCAAATTGAAAATCTACTGCCTGAAAAGAAATGCAAACTTCACATATTCCCTTTCAATCAAGCTTAAAGAGTATGAGTTTCAAGTGATTTTCAGAGTATAAATGCAATTGTTTGAAACTCAGTAAAACTTTAAATTTGTAAAAAAGCTCAAAGCAATCTGTAAGGTTATTCCTTCTTCTATCTGTGTACATCCTCTACTTCTATTATAAAATTTATTGTTCTCCAAATATTTTATGTTTCGTGTTTGTAATTTATTATAAATTCATTTCAACATTATAATCATTTTGTTTCACATAAATGGTAAATAGGTATGTGCTTCAATGTCTCATGACTATCAATTTTTACTATAGCATGACCATCAATACTTTCATTAATTTTGTTTATACAAGATAAAGGGAGAAGCTACTGCTATAAAGGGGAGAACTTTAGGAGATTTAGAGGATTAACGACTACATTTTTTTTCTATGTACGATGTGAAGTTTTAATAAAGGAAAGTTGTTTACGTACATGACATAATTTGGTGTTGAAACATGGGAAAATTAGCAAACGAATTACGAAGACACACTAACACAACACGTCACGTTTAGAAACGTTCACTACTGGACTTTAAGAATTCACAACAAAAGTGAACGCAACTGTCAACATTTGTATTAAACGAACTCCACATCAGGATGACACAGCAGGCTGCCGTGAGACTTCATAATTAGGACAAAGTGAGAGTTAGGACGACCTTAATCTCTGTGCAGTCTGGTCTTGATAACATTTCGCGAATATAGCAGAAGAGAACGGATACAAGGTGTTTGTTAATGCTTATGAAGAGGAAACGAAAGACAGTGCGAACGAACATAACCAAATTTCGTAAGGACGTTACAAAGACAGCGTCGGATGCAAAAATAGATCACGAATATAATCGAATGAGATTGCAAGAGACCTTGGATCAACTCATTTCCCTCGATAATGGCATTGAGAACTTCTACCAGATGTTGAATATGACGCTGACGTCATAGAGTGCGAGAAATACATCGAGGTCCCGAAGCGAGTAGTGATGATGTATAAGGGCGCTAAACTGCGCGGTCATCAGCGCCCGTGAAATCTAAAATAGGCTAAAATCGAGATACAAAGAGCTTAAAAACAATTCTAAATAAAATCACAGATAAAAACAAGAAGCGGGTCCAAGTCTAAAAGAAGCTAAAAACATAAAAATGGCTAAAAGGCATAAAAATATCAATAAATTCTAAAATTGGCTTTCGAGAACAGCTGATGTTCGTCCGCCAGTATCTCTGCCAAGCTGGCAGACAGCTGCAGAGACTGGCGGATATCTGCCAGGCTCAAACATCCTAAAGGAATATGACGGACCGAAAGAGCTCCACCACAAAGTGGACAAGCTGGAGCAGGGTCCCCTTTTAATTTATAGCTGTGGCTAAATAGGCAGTGGCCAATTCATAGCCGAGCCAGCCTCACTTCCTCCAAACGAGAACGACAGGAGGTAACCCAGTTTGTTTTTGTATTCTACGTCCTCCAACGCTGTCATATCGGACGATGAATGGAATTGCTGAAATGTTGCTCAAATGAGTCTGGGGTCCATGGAGCTTAGAGTAACCCGACATTCGCCTTTAAGGATAAGGGAAAACCCCTGAAAAACCTTATCCAGGTAACTCACCCTGACAGATTCAAACTCGAGACCTTTGCACGTGAACCCAAGAGGTCGGAAGTGCCTTGATCGGTTGGAGTTTGTTGCGGCGGAGAAGGGACCATTCTGCGAACCAGGAGGACTGCGCAGCTCATTGCAACTGAAGGCGAAAATCTTCCTCGAGGACTTGTGGTATTAACACCTGGGACTGTGTAGTTGCCGTCTTGGCCGCCAAATCCACCAGTTCATTCCCCTACAAGCATACGTGACCAGGGACCCACTAACGCCAGAGGCGTGCCAGGTGTGGATGGCATCCTGGATATGCTGTACAATAGGATGGTGGTTGTACCAGGCTCTGGAGTGCGCTAAGGGAATCACTCAGCACTAGGCAATTACCCAATCGTCTGCGGTGAACATGTAAAATGGCTCGGTAAATGGCATAAAGCTCTGCATTGTATACGGAAGTGCTGTCATGGAGGCCGAATGTAAAGATGATGATGATTGTGCTTTAGGGCGCTCAACAGCGCGGTCATCAGCGCCCTGAGGTCCTGAAGCGCGCATGAATCCTGACCCTTCCAGACTTTCATCCGGAGTACCAGCGCCTTCACACTTATCCATCACGCACTCCGTTAAAGTACCAACTATAATACTTGAACCATTCCAGGAGATGTAGAAAAATGGTCCCAGTTCTGGAAGCAGTTTCAGTCAGTGGTAGACAACAACCTAACCATCAACCCTATCCACAAGCACATCTTCCTTCGTGGATACTTGGAGGGAGAACCGAAGAAGCTGATCGATGGTATAGCAGTGACTGCCGACGTAGACGAAGTCGAGGATTCTTATAGGAACCGCATTATCCAGGCGTATCTGGATTATTTAGAGACCTGAAACCAGTTTTTGATGCTGTGACAACGTCCATATATAGAAAGTAATAAACGTATGCAGGCTTTAAGGACATTAGGGGAAAACTTCGACCACTATGGGAGAATGCTAGCTTCCAAACTATTACAAGCATTTCCAGATGACATCTGTAGAAGATATATCCTCTACGCAAAGAGGAGAAGATTTCCGAAGCGCACTTAACAAGGCTTATCGACTTCCTCAATGAAGAAGTGGAAGGCGCAATGACGGCGCAGAAAATCAAAGGAAACAATGCAATCTCATACTCACATGATCCAACAGCTGCTGCCTTGTAAGTCACAACTAGGATGGGCCAGACGACCAAGAAGACGAAGACATCACACTTCTGTGTTGTTTTTTTTTTTGCGGAAGGAAAGACCATTGGGCTCAAAACTGTACCATGATGACAAATGTCAAATGCATAGAAACACTGAGGTCTACTCAACGATGCTTCTTGTGCCTAAACAGAAGTCACACCGTGAGAAACTGCAGCAAGAACAAAGTATCCTGTACTAAATGTAAGAAACCACACCACATCTTCATCTGTGAAGGACAAGTGGGGATAACTGTAGGGAAAATAGATGTTAGTATGCCAAACTTTACATACCTCTAAACAGCTCGAATTTGGGTTATCGTGAACTGGTCTTCGGAAAAGAATGCGTTGCATTCTTGACACCGGAAGTCAGTCAAGCTTCATCAGCTCGGATCTGTTAGGCGACCTGAAGCTGAAGGTCACTGACCAGAGGAATTCGTCAGTCAGGAATTCATCAGTTACTAACCGATAGGCCAACTTCACAATAAGTCAAATGTGGACGAAAGATGCCGTGCGAATATCAGCATTTGAGAGCAGGAACACGTACTCACCTCACTCAACCATTCCACATGACATCCAGAGCCTATCACACCTTCACAAATTGCAACTAGCTGATCCTCAAGATGGACGAACAATATGCATCTCAAGTTCCATGGTACTTCTTCCCTCTAGGTTTGGTTAGATTGTTAGTGGGAATAAGTCTGATACAACAGTGAATCACGTGTCCATCAACCATGCCAGTACCAATGTAGAACTACTATCTTTCGAGGACAATCTATGTAAGTTCTGGGATCTAAAAACATTAGGGATAAAGGAAGATCAGCAACGAGCCCTCACTGTGAGAGAACCTGCAATCTTGGAAGGCTTCCATGAGTAATTCAAAATGGAAGATGGAGGGAGGGTTGTCTCACTACCAAGAAAGGGGTAAATACTGCACTCAAATTGCAAGATCGCCAAGAACCACAGCAGAGACGAAATAGAAGCGCCCCTACCTGTGGATCACATAAAATCCACTAAAACTTCCAATCACTGGAGCAGACATCGCCGGTCCACTATATGTCAGGGTGGAGAACATGTTACAGAAATCGTACATTGTACTGTTCACCTGCACCACTACACGGGTTCTGTACCTTGAATTACTACTAGGCATTAGTATGGAAAAATTAATGTTCAGATGCTTCTCCAGCAGACACGGATTACTACAAACTGTTTACTCGGACAATGCGAAGACCTTTCAAGCTGCGAGTAGAGAACTGCCAGAACTTTCTCAGATCTTCACAGATTCACTATATGTACCAGCCAGCATTGGTGTACATGTAACAACCACACTGCCATGTGGCAATATGTACCAGCCAGCATTTCGCCCACAATGGCGTGTTCTGGAAGTTTGTTCCACAGGCAGCTTGGTGGGGAGGCTGGTGGGAACGAATGGTGTGCACAAATAAATAAATAAATAAAAATCTGAAATACTCCGTTCTGATACCTAATTCCTTAAACCAGGATGTATATTTCAAACTTTTAATTTATTAAAATCAAACCAACACAATTACATAAAAAATTCTTCGGATGAAACCTACAACTAGAATAAAAAGAAAATAAAGAAAACTTAACACTGAAATAAAACTTAAACTTCCTGCTCAACTACCAAAGCAGATCACTAAATTAAAATACAAACAAAGATTCATAATATCATTAATTACAATCAACATTTCATTAACCTAAAGCTCTTCAACATCAACTTCCTCAATTCTAGTACAATATACACATTTAATTAACAAATTCAATAACGATTTCTTAATTACTCAATTCCTATTCCAACATCCATCCACCCCTTCCTCCCTCCGTCCATCCGTCCATCATCACCACCATCATCATCATTACTGTTATTATTTTATAAATTTTATTATTTATATTTTAAAACCATTAGTTAAAAAAAAAAAAAAAAACACATTGTAATTAACTAAATGTCTATAAACTACTAGTGCAAGCACAACAAAACTGGTATCCAGTTTCCTAAATCTAGCTAATACCGGTAACCGGTAAAGGTACTGGTAAGCAGTACTCATATATACTAAAAGCACCTGTAATAACCTTCAAAATTTACACTACCATTATTTATTTCTTCTTATAGCAAACACTAAAATCTTTTCAAATCTTAAATACACTCTACTTATTAAATTATTACACAACCTATCAAAACCCACACTTTAATACCAATTCTTCTTAAATCTTTTCTATAACGATTTACTAAATACACCATTTCACTTGCACTATAAACACTTTTGCACTGTGTAAAAAAAAAAAAAAAAAAAAAAAAAAAAAAAAAAAAAAAAAAAAAAAAAAAAAAAAAAGCAGCTTCTTCACTATAACATTCATAAATAAAGCAAAACCTAAAATTCACTATTATTAAACTTCACTATTACACAATATTTTCCATTCTTCATCTGCTACCTGCTGAAAGACCACATCTGAAGATGGCATTGCCATTTTAGAAATTCATTGCTCCGACCTCTGCCCCTGGACCCAACCTCCGGAAATCAATGCTGCCATCTTACTGGGACAATGATGCTCCCTCCAAATTACCTCCACTTGCCAGCTTATTGGATTAATATCCCACCATTCTCCTCTTCTTCTCTATCTAGAATATTTGATTAATATACCATCATTCTTCCTCTTCTTCTCTGATTAGAATATTAGATTGATAGATATCCCGTTGCTCTTTCTCTTTTTCTCTTCTCTCTTCTACTCTTTGTTCATTTACCAATTTTTCACTCCTTCTGACAATTAACTCTTCTGTATGTGATGTTGCTATCACTTCGGGTAATATAATAACTTCTCTCATTTTCTCACTTATCATATGAGCCATGGACTCCAGATAAATACAAGATTCGTTATATAGAATAAAAAGAAGTATTTCAGAAAGTGGAGTGCCATTGTTACTAAAATTAGGCAAATGAGTCAACCTTGTATATACTTTTCTCCACTTACAAGTTTTTTGATCAAGACTAGTTTCTGGAGTTACAGGAATACACTCATATACACCAGGTTGCCGAATTGAACAACCATAACACAAATTTCATCAAAAAATTGATCTACAGACACAAAAGAAACAAAAACTTAAAAGACATTACTACATTAAAAAAACTAGAAATCCCAAACACCAGATATGGCAAATTTAAATTTCATCCAAAATACTTCAAAAAATTTGAAAAGATATTTAAGAGCTTCAACATAAAATTAGCCCCTCAGAACAAACACAAAACACAACATCCGCAACTTACTAAACCACCCTCTAAAAATAGCACACCGTAAACTCTATGAAACTCATAGAGAAACTCTATGAAACTCTGCTATGAAACTTTTTTTGTGAGTAAATATATTTAATGGGGATGGAAGAGTGATTCTTGGAAAAGGTTAAGCAGGATTAGTAAATGCTTTCAAATCTTGCCCAATATATTCTGTAGGTGTAGAAATACATTTCTCAACGTACAAACTTTTGCTGACCAATAAATTCCATGAAGCTATACCTGATCTTTTGAGAAAATTATCACTGAATGTGCAAATTAATTTACAACGGCCAATAAGTTTTCTAAGGAAGAAATGATATTGTGATTGTCAAGAACTATTAGCATAAATTCAATAATGTTAGTGCATGTTTAGTGCATATTTTCGAAATTACAAAGCATATTAATGCGAGGACAGCAAAGATATAATGCCGCCTAGTGCTGAGAACAGCATTTACAATACTCAAGCGTTTGTGCAGCACCATCCAGGTACGAATCTGAAAACACACTTGAAGGATGACAAATTATCAGGCATTTACCACATGAGCTGCCAGGATTGTGACAAGATATACATTGGTAAGACCAAAAAGAATCTAAGAACAAGAATGAAAGAACACTTCAGAAATATTAAATTCAAACACATGGACAAGTCGGCCGTAGCACATCATTTTGGTCTGAGAATCACAACATAAAACAATAAATAGAACTGATCAAACAAGCAAAGAAACCTCCGGAACTACAGATTTGGGAAAACATATTTATTACAAAGAAACAGGACCTCTTGATGAATTTTGAAATTCCTGCGGTAGATGACGTCATCAAACTTACCAGGACGTTAGATGGCAGCACAACACCAAGCCAGATGCAGACACCGGATGCATCATCAGTCAACCACAGAACTGACGATAGGGGAGAAGTCCCCAGAAACTAGTCTTCATCAAAAAACTTGTAAGTGGAGAAAAGTATATACAAGGTTGACTCATTTGCCTAATTTTAGTAACAAGATTCCTTATTTCTTAAAATATCATAAATTTGTAAGCCATTTAATATAGATCATTCTTCTTGAACAAATTCTACTGTTATTTGAAATTCAAATAAGACATGTTCCGGTGAATCAATTACTTTACAATGTTTACACAAATCTTTATTCAATTTATTAAATTTCTTCCAATACGTACTATGTGGACCAGGCCCTGTAATATAATGAATACATCCCTTAGAGGTATTCAAATGTTTTAATTTTGATCTTTCAATAATACTGGGAAAAAGGTTATATATTCCTCTGCCTTCCATTCATGCTGCCAAATTGCTAATAATTTCATTTCTGGCAAAACATCTTGCTCCTAAAACGGTGAGCACACAAAGTGATGCTTGAGAAAAGTATTGGGCACGTCTCAAGTGGATGAGGAAACTCTGAGAACAATACTGGCAAAGATAGAAGGCCACCATTAACAGCAGACTAATTGCACAAGACAGTCCCAACGTATTAACACCAAGCCACTTCATAAACGGCGAATGATTAACAACATTACCCAATGATCCAGAACCTAGCATTGATACTCATCTGAGAAAACAAGCAAGACTGAGGGCAAAGATGCAAATGGGGATGTTGTTCTGCTTTAAGACGATCTGCGTTCATATCACATGTGGCGATGAGCTCGTATCTCTGGAGACCTGGGAAAGGCCTCTTTTAGAGAAGACTCTCAAAGGCGAGGACTCTCGTGTTCTGACTCAGCAATGGGACGGAGATCACCCGACATGTACAGCTGGTCGTAAAGTCTGTCTAGTTAACATGTGTGCACTTTGGCTGCCTCCTTTGATGAACCCATATAATCGTTTTACAACACAGGCAGTCCTTCTCCCAGGCCTTTCTGCAAGGTTGCAACCTTTCTCGATACATCAGGGTATTGTACCAGGTTTTGTCTTAAATAATTTTATGTCCATTACTGCAAAACTTCCTTAGTTTTGACGTATATATATATATATATATATATATATATATATCGCCCTTCTCTTATTCAAAGTGCAATATTTGAAACCCAGCTCCTTTAGGAAGCAACGCATTTTCCCATAAGGAAAATCACAACTTTCTTGCAAATGTGCAAGCAATTCATCTAAGGTGGGCGCTCTCTCTTTTGCATAGAAATTATAAATTTCTCGGCGAATTAAATCCCATGTGAAATTATCCACTTTAGAGAAACGTTTCCTTTTGTTTCCACACTTGATCGGCATCTTTGGTATTCCTTTCGTCACAATTTTTCTAACTGTATTTCTGTGACTACCCAGAATTTTTGCAGTTTCACTACATGACCCCTTTCCAAGATTATTTTTCACCACATATTTATATGTGTTCAAAACAACTGCTTGAATCTGCTTAGAAAGAGTTCCCCCTAGAACTTTGTTTTTTGAGGCTTCTCCACTAACATAATACAGCCCAGCAACACTTTCCATTTCATTCACACTATTGTCTTCATTTTATTTTCACTTGACAAAGTTATTTACTATTTCATTTGCATTTAGTACTGCATTTCCCTCTTACGGTCTCCACATTGTGACACACAATGAACTTCTGCATAAATGAAACTGATCAACTGGAAGTTGGAACTTTGGCAACTAAGACATGTGGAATCAACATGCGACTGACATTTCCAGAAAATCAGGGTTGCTATTGGTCTTAAATGGCAGTGTACCATTTCTGGAGTGTGAAGATGGATTTATGACGGTTATTAGTTGGTGATAGGGTGCATTTTCTTTGTGAAGCAACTGCACTTGCGTTGACTAGACAGTCTTTACCACTGGAGATCCATGTTTATTTTCTCTATGTATAAATTATCCTTGTATATTCTTTTATCTCATTATTATATATATCTCATTATTTCTCTATGTATGATGTGAAGGGTTTATAAAGGAAAGTTGTTTACGTACATGACAGTATATGTAGGATTCTCTACCAGGAAAAATTTGAGTAAAAGATTTAGGAAAACTTGGTCTAGGAGAAAAGAAGCAATATCATTTATAGTGAAAGACAAGGGTCTAGATGGAAATATAATATGTCTATATATAATCTATAGCCCCCTAGTTCCTATAATTTCATAATCCAATAACTCAAGCACTTGAATAAAGACATTGATAAGTTATGAGAAATATACACAAATGTAGAGGTGATAATAATACAGAAGTTTAATATGAAAATAGGGAAAACTATATGTAATTTTAGCAGTAATAATGACATTTTCCATTGACTGTGGAAATCAAAGTATAGGCAGATAGTCATATGTCAAACACAGAGAAAGTATTGTAAAGTATGTAGTAGTTTTAAATGAAAGAGCAAGGCAGTAAATTTAAGCAGGTGCTACAATTCAATTTCTGCCTAAGTCTGTCAATATGGGAGGTTTGATATTGAGAATGCAATCAATATTTCAATCTTGATAATGCAGTGAGGAAAAAGAAATCAAAACGAGAAAGTGGGGAAAAGTAAAGCTGGAAAACTAGTTTGATGATTGTAGGGGGACTGAAAAATTAGTGAAACAGTTGATCAAACTGAGAGAAATGGGAAAGAAGCCTAAGGAGGAATATTGGCAATCGAGAAAACATTATTACTTACTATTAAAACCAAAGAAACAAAATGGAAAAAGGCATAAGAAAACAAGTGGGTTAGGATTTTTAAAAGAAAATGGAGTAGGCTGTGATGGACTATAAAATCAACCTATAGGAAATGTACAACTAAATCATATATTGAGCAGGTGATGGATGAAATATTTTAAAACCTTATTCAGAGGTAAAGGAGATAAAATTTCTACACTGTTATTGAAAATTAAAAATAGCTATATAGAGATTCTGCATGATGAAATAAATGATATTTGGGATTATGAATATGAGAACTCAACTTTATGTATAATAGAACAAGTAATATTCCATTACACTTCTTTATATTAGTAAACCTATTACAGTATGACAACAATGTTAGTACTTACACAGAAAGTTCCTTTTGTTGTTATTAACATTCACTCATGCTTTGCTTTTTACACACATAAGAACTTTTCTAACTTCTGCTGTGCATTTTCCACATACTGGTATCTTGCGCATATGACAGGAATTGCTTGCTTTGTTCTGTCTGCAGTTACAACCTACTTGACACTGTCTTCGATGATTAGGGATTAGATAATCTTTGATTGGGGTAACCTGTATACAACATTGTCTAGTTCCCAAATAGGCTTCTCTTAGCTCACCAACAAGCTGAAGGATGAATCTGTGGCATGAAAGTTTCTTGCCAGTTATTGCTCAAAACACTATCCAAGTATTGATAGCAGCTAGGTCCAATATGATATTAAAAACATGTATCAGCCATCTGCGGGTACCAGCACGAATGCAATACAATCATGACATCTGACCAATCACATTCACTCCATATTTAGTCTTGTAAAACTCAATTGTTTCATGAAGTTCTTTAGAGGCTGCAGATATTGCACAGGAGTTGTGATGTGAACTCATAATTACATTCCTTTGTGGCTTTCCTTGGTAACTAGCAAAATACCATCGTTTTTTTTCATGAGAATGGTATCATAAAGTGGAGCTCTGGAATTTCTTAGATGATCAGGAACTTCTCGTCTCGATCTGTTCACAATTCTTACTATACTAGTCTTTTAGCTAATACAGTGAAGTAAAGTACTTGTTGGTAATGTTTTGTCCCCTTTTTAGAAAAGGATTTGTTCTGGAACACATTTGTTCTGAGGCCTCTGATTATCGGCCTTTAGTCTTTCAGAATGGGATGACCTGATATCAAATTGTAAAAATCTCATCTTATTACTGGTTGTGTTGAAGTGGTTGCATTACCTGAAGCTGTAGTATTACTAGTATGCATACTATTTTCACTTGCCACTTTTGATGCAGTGAAATTGGATGGAGTTACACAGTGCTGCAAGTCATGTTCAAATGATTGTATTGAGCTATGCCCATGCCTTCTTACCTTCCTCATAGCATGAGACTTACAGGAAATGTTATCCTGAATTTGATTTTCTGAAAATAAACAGATAAATAAATAAGCAAAGAAAATACTTATATTGTGTACAAAAAAAAAAAGAAGGAAATGAATAACTACATAAATCCACCTGTTAGGAATACAGTTTCATGTTATGTAGTATCTAAAGCAAGCAGAACAGAACTTACCATTCAAATCTTCACTGAATGACTCATTTTCTGATTGTTCTGAATCAGCTGGAGGTTGATAAACATCTTCAACACTATCACGTTCTTCAAAAAGATCACGTTTTGATCCACTGACTGGTATATCATGAAATATAGCTAGGATTTCATCTGGTTTCAAACCACGAGACATCTTGCAGGCATAGACTCACAACGTACACCACTATGAGAAATCCAATGACAATGTGAGCAAAAGCCTAATGTACATGAACCACTATAATGAACAGCTGGCATGAAGACCAACAGTGTTTGAAAAGCAGATTAGTGACAATGAGAAATCCAACAACAATGCAAGTGAAAACCTAACAAAATTGTAATGGTCAAAAATGACCGTCTCCGGGGTTCATGGTCAAACATGAAAAAACATCCACGTAAATGATGACATGCCGAAAATTATTACACTACATAAAACTAGAGGTTATATCAGGAAAAGCAATGAAAGACCAAGCTTAGTTTTTAAAAACTTATTTAGACATCAAGAATGGTAAACATGACTGCTACTGGGGTTCTAGTGTTAATGCCTATCATTAATAACAGACAATTCCTAGACTATTATTTGTAGATGACTTGATGGCAGGATCAATTAAAGCTTGGAAGCAGCAGACAAATATTATAAAAAATGGAAATTAAAAGTAAATCATGCTAAGACACACATTGTAGGGTTTAAAAACAAGAGAAAATTAGGCACATTTAAGAAATGAAAAAAAGAGAGTGTAAGGTAGTTCAAGAATATATTGTCACCCGAATGTCGGAACACCCTATAGTGCGGGCAAGCAGGGGACGGTCGGCGCTCCCCACGCCACCCCCCCCCTCATTTGTCTTGTGGCGGTAACAAGGGGTGGCTGGGAAAAAACATCACTGTGCCATCTCTTTCTGTTCCACCTGTGTTCTCGAACTTATGGGATATTTCATTTAATCTAGAACCTTCCAGATCGGCTAGCTGACCCTATATAAGCAACACGTTGGGCAAGAGGAGTCAGTCAGTTCTTGGCGTAAGAATGCAGTGCTAGTGTACGACGAGAAGACTGTGTGAGTGCATCGGAGGATTGTACGCAATTACGAGTGCAACTGAAATTGTAACGGACGAACTGGTGAATCGTAATTGTGTGCATTACGTAATTCTGTGTAATTGATAAGAGTTTAACTGTAAGTCGGTGGAAATAAAGAACATTTTTGAGTGGTGCAATTGGACTTTTCATTTCACGAACCCACAAAGTCACAATATCTACTTAGGAGTTAATATTGATGGGGATGGTTCCTGGGAGAAACAAGAAACGTGCATAAGCAAAGGGAAAATTACTATGGTAGCCTTAAGAGGATGCCAAAATAGGAGGATAAGTAGTTAGAAAGAAATTCCTTTCTTGGAAGTGTTGAAAACAGTGTTGTTATGATAAATTAACTTTAAAGAGAGTCGATTAAAGACACTAGACAACACTTACTTTTAAATTTTTCCAGAACATGTTTCAGAGGCTTCGCCTCTATCATCGGCCGGCTCTCGACTGGCTCTCGCTGGTGTAGCTGACGATATTTTGTCACAGGTCTCCTCTGGTGGCGGTTCAAGGAACTTGCTGAACAAATCTTTCTGGGGGATGTCGAAATTGAATACTTTGTTCCTATTTTTTGAAATGAAGATTTGTTCCCATGTGGATAGTTCTTGTTTTCCTGATGTATGTTTTAGTAGTTTTGGTTCTGGATTTATGTTGTGGTTTTTTTCCCAAAAATGTGTGGCAACTGCTGATTTTTCTAATTGTTTATATTTTATGTTTCTAAAGTGTTCCTTTGCTCTTGTTTCTAAATTTCTTTTTGTTTTTCCAATATAAATTTGACTACAGTCATTGCATTCAACTTGATATATACCAGATTTTTTGTTAGATGGAATGGCATCTTTGATGTTTGAGCAAATTAGGTTTTTTAAGGAGAAATGGTTGACTGGTGCTAGTTGAATATTTTGTTTTTTGAAGACTTTTTTGAATTTATCATAGGCCCATGGATGGTAAGTGAATTTTTTGAAAATCATATTAGTTTCTGTAGCTGAGAGAGTTGTGGTTTCCTTTAGTAGCTTCTTCTTTTTGTCTAAGCTCACTTTTTTGTCCACTAATGATTTGGGAAAGTTATTTTTTTGTGCTATTTCAATTATTTTATTGTATTCTGTTTTGTATTCTTCTGCTGTGAGAGGGATGTTTACCAGTCTGTGTGCTAAACTATTGAAGATTGCCTGTTTGTGGGATCTTGGGTTGTAGCCATTAGCTTTTATGTAGTTGTCTGTCTGTGTTGGTTTTCTGTAAATGCCAAAGTTTAGTCTGTTTTTATTCCTCATTATTTTTAGATCAAAAAATGGTAAATGCTCATCTTTTTCTATTTCTACAGTGAATTTGATGCTTTTTTCTTGGATATTTAAAAGTTTTAGTGCATCACTGATGTGTTTTTTTGGTACTATTGCAAAGATGTCATCTACATATCGTTGCCAGAGTTTGAATATCCAAGGGAAACCTTTGTTGATCCTTATTTCTAATGCACTCATGTACAGATGGGCCAGGAAGGGTGATAGGGGGTTGCCCATTGCTAACCCTAAGTTTGGTGATAATATTTTGTTTGAAACTGGAAGAAATTTTGTTCTATGCATAATTTGGTTAGTTCAATGTCTGAAATTTCAGATGATGCCATTCCAAGTGATTTGAGCCATTTTTCTATCAACGGTGGGAGTTGATTAACTGGTATGCTGGGAAACAGTGATTTAACATCAAATGAGACTAGTGTGTCCTCTTCTTCTAGTTCAGTATCCTTAATGTGTTCTATAAGTTCATAGGTGTTTTTGATGCTTAGGCTGTCGAATTTTGGAAATGACTTGAATTTGTTTGTTAGCCACTTTGCAAGTTTGTATGTTGGTGAATTTATACTGCTAACTATAGGTCTCATTGTTATGGATGGTTTGTGTATTTTGGGTAAGCCATAAAGTCTAGGTAAGGTTGGGTTATCCGGTTTAACTGCATATTTGTTTGGTATTATGCTTGATTTTGCTATTGTTTTTTCAAATGACTGTATGCAAGTTTTTAGAGGATTTTTGTTAATGATTTCATATTCATTGTCAGTTAGCATTTTTTCCATTTTTTCAATATAATCTGATTTTTCCATTATGACAATCTTGTTGCCTTTGTCTGCATAACGTTTTTCTGTTTCAAAGAATGGATAGTATTATGTTTTCTCTTCTGAAAGGATCTGTTCTCTATTTCCTCCAAAATATTTTCACAATGGCTTTTTACTGAATTTTGTATGGATACTGGTAGAATTTGTGTCGAAATGTTGATATCTGCAATGTAGTCTTCAATTTTGTTTGAGAAACTGACGCATGTTTTTAATCCATTATTTAAAAGATCCAATTCTTTTGTGGAGAAATTTTCCTTAGATAGGTTTACTACGTTTTCAAAGATTTGCGTGCTCGATTTTTCGTTTACGCAACTTATTTCACTATTGAATTTAGCGTGTGTGACGATTGCTGATCGACATACATTGATATTCCCGATGTTTTTAAACTTTTTCCCGGTATTTCTGTGTGAGGACATATTGCACAGATTGGCCAATTTGTATTTAAGTCGTACGGTCTTTTCTTTCATTTTCTTGCTACATAAAAGCTAATGGCTACAACCCAAGATCCCACAAACAGGCAATCTTCAATAGTTTAGCACACAGACTGGTAAACATCCCTCTCACAGCAGAAGAATACAAAACAGAATACAACAAAATAATTGAAATAGCACAAAAAAATAACTTTCCCAAATCATTAGTGGACAAAAAAGTGAGCTTAGCAAAAAAAAAAGAAGCTACTAAAGGAAACCACAACTCTCTCAGCTACAGAAACTAATATGATTTTCAAAAAATTCACTTACCATCCATGGGCCTATGATAAATTCAAAAAAGTCTTCAAAAAACAAAATATTCAACTAGCACCAGTCAACCATTTCTCCTTAAAAAACCTAATTTGCTCAAACATCAAAGATGTCATTCCATCTAACAAAAAATCTGGTATATATCAAATTGAATGCAATGACTGTAGTCAAATTTATATTGGAAAAGCAAAAAGAAATTTAGAAACAAGAGCAAAGGAACACTTTAGAAACATAAAATATAAACAATTAGAAAAATCAGCAGTTGCCACACATTTTTGGGAAAAAAACCACAACATAAATCCAGAACCAAAACTACTAAAACATACATCAGGAAAACAAGAACTATCCACATGGGAACAAATCTTCATTTCAAAAAATAGGAACAAAGTATTCAATTTCGACATCCCCCAGAAAGATTTGTTCAGCAAGTTCCTTGAACCGCCACCAGAGGAGACCTGTGACAAAATATCGTCAGCTACACCAGCGAGAGCCAGTCAAGAGCCGGCCGATGATAGAGGCGAAGCCTCTGAAACATGTTCCGGAAAAATTTAAAAGTAAGTGTTGTCTAGTGTCTTTAATCGACTCTCTTTAAAGTTAAGTTAGAAAGAATCTTAAGGATGGAGTTAGGGACTAAAATGCTATATGATATAGAAGTGTGGGAGCTGATGGAAGGTGAAATACTATAGACTTTATCAGTTGAATCTCGACTATAGACTTTATTCACAGAATATTTTCCAAGGAAATATTAGGCCTACCTTGGGCAACTAAGGGCACTTTATCCCTTGTAACAAGAGATGAGCTTAATAGCCAGACGATAGGCAATCAGTCTTCAAAAGATCATGGAAAGTAATGGGCTATGAAAAAATGAGAACAAGGGAAAATTGCACCACAGGATTTTGGAAAGGCATAAGAAAGAGATTTGAAGACAGAAGTACCTAAACATTTTAGTGGACTGAGCTCTTTGATTTCTGTGCTCATATACATAAAAAGATCATGAGAATGGGAAACACATATAGTGTAAATAAAGAAGAATGAGAGGACATTGCATGGTTAAGAATGGGTATTTTGAGATTAAAAGGTTTTAAAAATAGTATACCCCCCATAAGTATCCTTTATGGGCAATGAGTTTATTGAGCATACTGCTTTTAAATGTAAAGGGATAAACATATGGAGAAATGCATTTATATCCAATAAGTGGCTTAAAATTAGCAGAAAATGTGTCATAAGTAGTTTATCATATAACAAATTAATTATATTTTTTAGGCAAAGTAAAAAAAAGTGGAAGTGGATGGTGAAAAAACAGAACACAAGTATCGAGATTCAACTGTATTGGAACACCACAGTGAAGCGAAAAATTATTAAATTTTAGATGAGTCGCATTTTTTACACATCTGCTTCACTTTCGTACCTATTTTGAGGACATGTTTCGCAAATCTTCGTTTGCATCTACGGCTCTTGTGCGACTGACGCTAGATCCAGCGGTGTGGGTAATTCTGGGGTTGTTGCTGCCATCTGTTGATTTAGTGATGAACTGAAATGTGGGATTCTCTTCTAGCGGGATTTCAAAGTTCATTAGTTGGTTTTTATGTTTTTCTATGTATATCCTCTCCCATATGACGAGTTCACTATGTTTTTGTACGTATTTTAGTAATTCTCGTGAACTCGTCATATGGGAGAGGATATACATAGAAAAACATAAAAAACAACTAATGAACTTTGAAATCCCGCTGGAAGAGAATCCCCCATTTCAGTTCATCACTAAATCAACAGATGGCAGCAACAACCCCAGAATTACCCACACCGCTGGATCTAGCGTCAGTCGCACAAGAGCCGTAGATGCAAACGAAGATTTGCGAAACATGTCCTCAAAATAGGTACGAAAGTGAAGCAGATGTGTAAAAAATGCGACTCATCTAAAATTTAATAAGAACACAAGTAGTTATAAACAGTAAATACTGTCGCGAACCCGATCGCGATAAGGCGGCTTGGCACAGAAAGGAACTGATAGGTTTCACGTAGATAACGAGCTTGCAGATAAACAACGAACCCACAGTAGCTAGTAGATTATAATATACTTATATTGTGGTAATTTTAAGTACTATTAGTATATTATATTTTGGGAATGTTACTATCTACTACATAAAATCACATATTAGTTTTAATCCCCTTACAAACATAAAAAATGAACCAGATGAAGTGTGCAAAGTTTATAAAGCACTTTTTCCTATGATCTCTTCTTTGACACTGAACCAAAGCAGGTTCACCAATGAGTGGCTATTTAGCAGCAATAAGCCACTCTGTTGGCATGCTATAACTGGAATATAATGCTTTTTCTAGAAAACTACAAAAGATAGAAATAACCATATTTAAAACATTAGCATCTGCTGTTTTATTTTTATGTCATATCTTGCCCCTGAAGAGTGAGCAACACTTGCAATATTTTATGCCTACCTGTAAGTGAACACTTCAGATAAATGGCATGAAAAATGAATAAATTTTTATGTATATCAGGCCACATATATACACTGCCATTTGTGAAAATTGTCACACCAAGAAAGAATTTCCTGAATAATTCCAAACTTGGAAGTGTATAAGAGTGTCTTAGTAATAAGTGATTAGGCTTGCAAAGAGATGGGTACATGTAGGGCAAGTAGAGCCCTGCCGTGTCAGTCCAACGTCAGTGCTGCACCAAGGTATAGTCAGTGTAGAGCTGTCAAACAAGGAAGAAACAATAGAGTTAATGCCAGTATGCCTTTTCAACGCCAAAGGGAGTCATATTGGCATGCGAGTGAGTTCGAGCAGGGCAGAATGATTGATCTCCGGAAAGTGGGTTTGTCATACAACATTTCGGCTTGTATAGGGCACGTTGCTGTGACAGTGAAATGTGTGTGGAAGCAGTAGATAGATGAAGGCAAGTATGCAGTGAAGAGTGTGTACTGGACACGGGATGACACCATCTTGTCTGCATGACCATAATGGACTGTGTAGCTTCATCCACAGTGTTGGCTTGATGCTGGAATACTGCAACAGGTGTGAACTTGTTTGAATCAATGGTTTGTCACCATCTGGACCAGTTGCATACAAGTCATTACATTGGCTTCCATTTGTTAGAAACCACAGTCTCTCAAGACTACAATGGGTATGTGACCACCCTCACTAGGGTGCTGAGTGGCAAAATGTAATCTTTTTGGTTGAGTCCCGCTTTAACTTGTCCTACAGTGATGGCCACATATGTCATCAGTGGTACTGTGGCGAGTGGAACCCAGAGGACTGCATTGTTTAGTGGCATAGCGGAAAACACCAGGTGTGATGGTTTGGGACACTATTAGTTACAAGTGATCTCGCCTCTAACAAACTGACGGCACTTTGAACAGCAACCGGTACCTAAAAGTTGGTTGTAGAGCCTGAAGTACTCCCCCTGCTTCAGGCATCTCCACAGGCCAAATTTCAGCATGACAATGCCTGGCCACATCTTGCAAGGAATATACAATCCTTCTCCGAAAAACGAGTACCACTGCTTCCCTGACCTGCAAGATTGCCTGACATGTCTGGGATATGGTTGGTTGGCACCTGGTGTCACAGTCCTCCAGTAAACATTGTTGCAGATTTGTGGGCTTGAATACATACTATGTGGAGGGAGATCCTTCAGAAAATTATTCAGAACCTTTTTGATTTATTGCTATGGCATATAGGAGTTTTAATTTCAGTTCCTGGAGGCCCAACAAATAATGAATATTAGGGCTCAAAGGTCATGTATAGATTTGAAAAGTTTATTATTTATAATTCGTCATGTACCTAACTTGTGGTATTAAATTCATTACATTCATATGTTTTCCTCTTTGGTGTTGCAATTTTTCACAAATAACAGTGTACGATGCTGTGGAAGAAAAGGAAGTAATGAGGTTAAGTAAACATTTTGAAAAATTTATCTTAATAAGGTTTATTTGTAAATCATAACAAGGATATGGTTGATAAAAGATGAACTATAAATATTATCCCTTATAGATTATGACACTTTATTTCATCTGTTAGTCACAAAGGACCTAGTGCTGCACTTGTTAGCCTAGGTGTCTCTTTAAATATATTTTAGAGGCCTGAAGAATGCTTCATTCTTCTCTTACTGCTCCGGGCACCAACGCAACATTTTCCGACTACAATGAAATAAAAACAACCTCATATTTCACTACAACTTGCCATCAGATTTAAATATAAACAATAACTGTAATCATTTTTAGGGTTGACCTGATTAGCATAAAACTGCTATGATCTTAAAGCACACAATGATGTTGTACTAAGCAGTTAACAGTAATAAATTTTGGTCTTTAGAAACATCATCACAGGTGACTAGGAAATGAATATGTTGTTTAATCTCTATACATTAGCACAAACACACTCTCTTGCTCGTAATATGTACTCCCTCTATTCACTTTTATTCCCTTGTGTTTCTTACTTACATTCACTGAATTTGAATTTATGAAGTCATTCAAATTTTTCTAGCCCTTACTGGATCGGATAATTCCCGTCACAGTGGGGATTTGCTTGTAAACTTTATTTTTCCCCAAACCTTCAACTGCTAAGCAATTGCTAAGTCTTGCAAAAAATTGTAATGTCACTTAGAACTAATCACCTTTCCTGAGTCTTCATGTCCCTGATACCTTGGTTTGCCATGTGTGAATGGAAGGTACCGATACTTGATCATATGCTGAAACATAAGAAATTTTAAGGGTTCATTTACTACACACAATAAAATATAACCCATTGCTGTTTATTCCTATATAACTTCTAAAATCTCTTGCAAAACATTATTTTTCTTTCCACTTCATGTTTAATTAGATAAACATTTGCAGAAATATGTTGTCTATATGAATTTGAGATCTCTTGTGGTTTACCAAGAAAAATTCAAGTCAGTTGGAGAATTTAATATTGTGCTGGCATGTTGCCATGGTTGGTCAGATCAATTGGACATAGAACCAAAGATCCATGGTTCAAATCCTGGCTATGGCATTGAACTTTTCAATCTGATTCTACTTCTATAACCTTGTCCTACACATGGCTATTATCTTCGCAAACGTTAAAGGCATATGGAGACGGGCTGTACTGCAGACTCCAGTGAATCCTAAGCTTGACCCTCCTATCAGCACTGCCAAATGTGGTACATGCATCTCATGTGCCTGAACTCAGAACATTATTTTCATTAATTAAGCTCGGATAAATATTTGAAAATGACAGATGCCAATCTTATAATAAGAAAAATTTTTATTTTCTAGTCATGGCCATACAAAAATTCTCTCTCTACGTTACTTAGAATGCAAGTGATGCACGTTTTATCTTCACATGGTTATGGTTACCCAACATCTATCCATTACACACAGAAAAGCCCGGAAAAAAAATCCTCTCTTTCAACACTTATCTTAAGCATAAACAGTGCACCTATTATGGAAATACAAGTCACGCAGTTTGAAACAGACTTAGTTAATGTTCATTTTGTTTACAGAATAGTGGTTTGTTATTTTGTTAAAGTGAATGGCATCATTAGGTCGTGTGTTGACCTCAAGCTGATTGGTGTAGGATGTAAAGTTCATTCCACTGATTTCAGAACTGGTTTCATCTCCTTCCTATCATGTGTATTTTTCTGTTTATCCATAATTTTTTATTTACGCTTTACTTTGCTTAAAGACTGTAGAATCTGTTTGCTGTAGCACACAAAAAAGGGGAAGAGAAAGTAACCTTATATCTCTTTTGTGTCCTATTACACTCAGATAAGCAATGATTCACCAAGCAATGTAAGCAAAATCCTTTGCAATACATCCCAGGCAGCTAACATTCTGTCTTCAGTTTCAGTAAGAACAATTACATTGACAGGTTTTAGTTAATTGATGGAAATTAATCATTTCTTCACACTAGCCGTATATAGGCTAAGGTTTTTTATAGAGTCAACATGAAAAATTCAATTCCATGGTTGGGATTTGAACCACGGATCTCCTGGTTTCCATCCAGTTGCTCTAACCCATTGAGCTACCATGGCCAACTTGCCATCACGACATTAAGTTCTCCATATGACTCGTAAATTTGCCCGGTAGAACACTAGGGGCTCTCGTAAGTACTTGATTCCCAGGCTTCATCATTAAACTCTTATTATTTTAGTTAACTGATGGAAATTGATCATTTCTTCACACTAGCCGTATATAGGCTAGTGTTAGAGTCAACATGAAAAATTCAATTCCAGATCGGGATTTGAACCACAGATCTCCTCATTGACAGGTGTCTTTATTAAAGGTGTAGTAATAGCAGTGTATAATAGCATGCATAAAAATTTGAAATACAGCTGGTGTGAATACAACTATACTTCAATTTAAAAAGAAAAAGGAAGTGCACATTAATACTTGTTTGTTGTGTTTGTTGCCAGGAAACTTGGTACACAAATACATATTTTAGCCTGCAACTTGTAGATATATAACTTAGAAATGAGAGTGAAATCAGTATTTTTTTTCTTTTTGCACATTGGCTTCCATTAATATGCTCCGAATATGTGTCAATTGCCCAAATAATTTTTGCTATGTATGTGGTACATTCACACCAAAATTGTAGTGGCATATTACCTCAAGACATGAGAAATTGTACCAGCTATACTTCAAAATTCCACTAGACGATCAGGATAAAAATTGGTCACCACATATTATAGGCAATATTATGTTATAACATATTACATGATTTTCGTTGGCAGAAGAAGCCATTGATGCCTTCAATGGAGGTGTCTCAAGAAGACTGGAATAAATACTCTGACAAATGGTTCGAACAGATGCAAAAGTGTATTGATCATAAAGGAGAATATTTTGAAAAACAATAAGCAGTTTTCAATCAGAAATTACTTACACAAATATAAATATTTGCTACTAAGGCTCCATTTATCTTAAGAAATTGATATTAATACTTCTTTCTTCTTTCTAATGGAAATCAATTTCAAAAGCAAATCGCTTTCATCCTCAGTCCATCAAAAACAAACTCCATTGTTAAGGAAATCTCGGTTACCATGTTTTTTCTTATTTTTTTTTTTCATCATTACCAACATCTGAGGATGAAACAAACCTAAAAACAGAATCAACTGCTGGTATGTCAAAATTCATGTTTATTTTTTAAAATAAATATCTTTTCCCAAACTATTAAATCTATGCGACCATTTAATTGTTTTAATAATTTAACTTCGGGATTTATTTCATGGTTAAATGACCAAAAATGATATGTTACGGCCGATTTATCAATTTGTTTATATTTAATGTTACGAAAATGTTCTTTTTTCTGGTTTACAAACTACGTTTCATCTTTCCAATATAAACCTGATCACAATCTACACCATTAAATTGATAAATACCAGATTTTTTATTATTAGGAATTTTATCTTTTTTTAGAAAATTGTAGTAAATTTTTAATATTATATTTATTTTGAGGAACTCAAGTTATACCAATTTCTTTAAAAAAAATTTGAAAATGTTCACTAACCCAAGGATGGTAAATACATTTTTTAAAATTATAATTGTCTTTTATTTTTTTTAAGAGTAGAAATATCATTAACAGTTTTTTGATATTTAAATTTTTCAATCTTCTTTTGTATAAAATCTTTATTAAAACCATTAATTAAATCAGTATTAATAATATGTTTATATTCTTTATTTAAGTCCTCTTTATTCAGGGGTATATTTATTAATCTATAAATCAAACTATTAAAAACAGCAAATTTATGTGAAAAAGGGTTAAAACTTTTATTTGTTATGTAATTATCAATATGAGTAGATTTTCTGTAAATACCAAAATCTAATTTGTTATTATTTCTTATTATCTTAAAATCTAGAAAAGGAAGAAATCCATTAATTTCAGTTTCTAATGTGAATTTTATAGCTCTATCTTGTAAATTTAGTAATTTTAAAGCATCGTTAATTTGTTTTTCAGGAACAATAGCAAAAATATCAACATATCTATACCATTATACAAATAAAAATATTTAGTAATTATCTTCCACTTATCTTAAGAAGTTGATGATAATACGTCTATCTTCTTTATATGAGATTAATTTCATGAACATTACAAGATTCTTAAGATAAGTAGAAGATAATCACTAAATATTTTTATTTGTATACTATTTATTACTCCACTGTAACTAGCTTCATTTTCTGTGTAATATCTATACCATGTTTTAAAAATCAAAGGAAAAGCTTTAGTGACTTGAATTTCGAAAAAACTCATAAAAAGATCAGCACGAAAACGTGAAAGAGGATTAATTGCTAAGCCAGAAGTTTGTTGAAAAAATTCACCATTAAAAGTGAAAAAATTTTGACCCAAACAAAAATCAGTAAGTTTAACAAAATCAACTATTAAGTCCTCATGTAAATTTATTGAATTCAACCTCTTTTTAAAATAAATTAAGTTTTTTTCTAGGAATACTAGGAAATAAGGCAGTTACATCAAAAGAAATAAGTTTATCAGTTTTAGATAATACAACACAATCAATCTTTTTTATTAATTCAAAAGAATTTTTAATACTTAAACTTTCAAATTTATCAAAATTACTAAATTTATTTTCTGTAACCCTTTAGCTAAATTGTAAGTTGGTGAGTTTATACAATTAACAATAGGTCTCATTTTATTTCCAGGCTTATGAATTTTATGAAGGGCATAAATTCTAGGTAAAACAGAATTACTAACTTTTACAAAATGTTTTTCTTTGTCCAATATAACTTTCACTTCATTAAGTATTTTATTAAAATTTGTAATACAAGATTTTAAAGGGTCTTTATTTTTATAAAATCTTCACCTTGAAGTAAAAGGTTTACTCTATTAATATGATCTAATTTATCTAAAATTTCAATTTTATTACCTTTATCCGCTTTAGTGAAAATTAAATCTTTTTGATTTAATGATTTAATAATATGTTTATTATTATTATTTCCCTTAGGTTGGTATTTATCTACATTTTGTAATATTTTGCTATATTTTAATTTAATCAAAGATTTATTATTTTCACTTAAATCTTGCCTAGCAATTTCTATATCTGCAATATAATCATCTATATTGTTTGAAAAATCCACACACACTTTTAAACCTTGATTTAAAAAATTCTCTTTTTCATTAAGTTTAGAATTTGATAAATTAACATTATCTTTATTATTTTTAATAACTGGGTTTTATTTTGTTTCAAGTGCAAATTATATAATTCCTTTTTTAATTTAGCATTTATTTTTCATATTTATATTAAGAATACAAAATAATTTGAATTCTAAATTAGGCCAAATTGTATAACCTAAAATCTTTGTTAATTTAAGATGTAAATCATATAATTTAAGTTCAATATTACTCAAACTTTTAAAAAGTAAACTTCTTTCAACTTGAATTACTTTTTTCTCTGCTGTTTTTTGATGAATACTATTATTATTAAATTTAATAGCTTTTCTAACAAATATAGGAACTACTTTATGTTTTAAACAAAGGTTTAGAAAACGAATGTCTGCAAGAATAGATCATTTTTTCTTTTGAAGTTTTAAATATAGCTTAATTTCAGATTTAGTATCTATAAAATTTAAATTAAATGCATAAATGTTGTTATAAGCAAAATGGTTAGTGGCTAATGCTCATGGAGTTGGAGAATTTCCATTTTCCTTCTGGCCTCCCAATAACGCATGACTAGTTGTGCTGTCAGTTCTCCATCTGTTTTTGTCAGGGCACTACACTGGAGCAGATGATCTCCGTCCATCAATGAGTTCGGGTCCCTACACACTGTGCAGGTTGGGGATTCAAAAATATTAATCCTGTGTAGATGAGCGGCCAAACAGTCGTGGCCAGTAATCAGTCGGAAGATGGCAACAGTACTGCTTCTTGGGTAGTCTGGGATGGGATTTTTACTCCCTTGTAGAATTTTCCATTGCTTGTTGGTACTTTTTTCTTTGCATTCTTCTTTCCAGAATAATTTGATTCTATTGTCTATATGTAGTTTTGATGTGTGGAATGAGGTTTTTTGTTGGAAGTTTTGTTTTATTTGTGTTCTTCTTTTGCCAAGGAATCTGCTATTTCATTGCCTGTAATTCCACAGTGGGATGGAATCCACTGGAAGTGAATTTCGTTTTTTAGACCTTGTAGTATTCGTAATGAACTGTAAATTTCAAGTATTCTATTGTTAGAGTACAGTGAGAATAGGGCTTGAAGTGCTGATTTAGAATCGCTTAGAATCACTGCTTTAGAGAAAGAGTTCACATGGTTGAAGAGTTATAAGCAAAATTATCCATAGTAACCTAAAGAACGAAAACAACGAAAATGAATACTTCAAAATAAAAACTACTGATTACGTAGAAAATGAAGCTAGCACATTAGAAACTAAAATTAATGGATTTCTTCCTTTTCTAGGTTTGAAGATAATAAGAAATAATAACAAATTAGATTTTGGTATTTATTGGAAATCTACTCATATTGATAATTACATAAAACATAAAAGTTTTAACCTTTTTTCACATAAATTTGCTGTTTGTAATAGACCAGAAGATCCGTGGTTCAAATCCCAGCTGTGGCATTGAATTTTTCAGTCTGACTCTAGCTTTCCAAATGTTTAACAGTTAAGACAGCTTGATATTAATGAAGTAATGAAGCAAATAACAAAGCTAAAAGAAAATGAAGCTAGTGTATTTATGGCATAACAGGGAAATTCTGGAGAGCATGCAGCCTTAAAGAAAGCATGACGATTATGTTGATGTGGGTACTAATATAATATCTAAAGCAAGTATGGTCCCAAAATGATGGAGGACAGCAATTATAGTGTCTATAGTTAAGGAAAAAGGAAATATCAATGAGCCAGAAAATTATAGAGGATTCAGTTTATTATACATAATAGAAAAGATATAGTGAAATATTAGCAAGAAAGGATACACATATAGGCTGAAAAAGAAAAACTATGTAAGTTTCAATCAAAATTTAGGGGGTGGGGAAATGAATGGTGGACAACATTTATACAATGAAAGCTGTGAAATACAAGTTTTTAGACCAAAATAGACGAAAGCTATACATGTAGTTTGTAGATTTTAAACAAACAGGAAAATGGGCCAATCTAAAGAAAAAAAAGGTTAAGTAATAAATTTATAAAGCTATTTACAAATAACTACACTGGTACAAACACAATCCAAGCACAAAAGACCCTAGACAAAAATGTCAATTCTGTTTAATCTGTTTACTTTTCACATCTTTGAATTAGTAAGTGAGACAAACAGACATATGCAACCATTAATATTATTGAGATTCCTGGTTGGCTAAATTGGCTAAATGCCAATGATTTAGTAGTGGCATCAGTATCAAGTGCTCATTTAATGAAATTGATCAGCAGCATGTAAGTTTTGGAAAGAAAGAAGTTTAAGAATTCACACTATCAATAGTTATGGTATTTAAGGAAGGTAGTAAGTTTGAAAGGCATAAACAATGGTGTTGGAAAGGAATAGAAATTAATGTGATTAATACATATTCCTATTTGGATGTCATTTTTCAATAATTTAACCATGAAATAAATCAAGAAATTAAAATTATAAAAGCAATTAAATAGCCCAATGCTTTTAACCCTTTCACCGATATGGACGTCATATGACGTCCAAGTTAAAATGCTCCAAACCGATATGGACGTGTATAGACGACCTGCGCATACATGCATTTAATGCTCATTTAACGCAAATTATTTTAATCTTGCTATTTTAAAATAAATTTAAATTAGTTCTATAAGGAATGTAAACGTACCCTTAAAGTATATCGAGATTCAACTGTATTGGAACACCACAGTTCCCGCTAGAAGATAATCCCACATTTCAGTTCATCACTAAATCAACAGATGGCAGCAACAACCCCAGAATTACCCACACCGCTGGATCTAGCGTCAGTCGCACAAGAGCCGTAGATGCAAACGAAGATTTGCGAAACATGTCCTCAAAATAGGTACGAAAGTGAAGCAGATGTGTAAAAAATGCGACTCATCTAAAATTTAATAGTACCCTTAAAGGTTTCTTTTTGAATTGTACACCTCCAAACCTGGATAAACACCCAAGGGCACATCTGCAGATTCACACCAAATAATATTGGTTTCCTTGCAAACTTCTTTTTCGCAACACACTACACATTTTCGAAATAATTGCGACTTTTTTGGTTGTGGGTGGAATCCTTTTAGGAAAGTGCTTTCTCTCAAGTATGAGGAGTGATGTGGTGAATTTCTCACCCCCTAGTATAAAGAGGCCTCTGAGTATTATAATACTCAATTAGGTTACAAGCTCTTTATACGCGCAAGTACAGGTAGGTGAACATCTTGCATGAATTTCCAGCTCTGCAAATTACTAAACAACTGTGCATAGTTACATCCAGTGGTATAAAAATACTTTCTTTTTACCATTTAACTGTTTTCCGTAAAGAGGGATAGCTAGTAATAGCTGATCCGCATCACCCATATTTGACCCGCCACTTCCCCCAAACAATGGAGTAGCTAACATGCCATCTGTAGACCAGTACACGTGACTGCTATCTGTATCCTAAACATCTCCTTCATAATCGCACAACAAATCTTCCAGATTATCTACAGTAATATCAAAAGCCTGTACACATCATACCCAAGCTAATTTATTTGCTATATTACGGGGATAAGCCATGGTTAACTTTGAAATTTTACAATTTCAAATGTGCCATTCATTTAGCTCTTGATAGCTATAAGAAATCACTCTGAACACAGAGTATAAATAACTAAAATACAGAGCGAAAACTGCTGCATAAGGCTACCAGAAACATTGGTTGAGAAACACTGTAATAACAGATGCTGACAGAGAGGTTTCTTGCCAGTGTGTGAGTGTGTAACACAATATATTCTCGTATGATTATCGCTTGGTATAGCATAAATAAACTAAACTTGAACCAGAGAAGCCACTTGCGTAGCTATACATATATACATTCGTTCGTATACTCACAAAACAAAATGATTCAAATGTTAGGCGTGTTCGGCGCAAAGAATGGTTTTTGCTACAGTGAAACAAAGTAGTGAAATTTCAACGATTTATTAATGTAGTCTCTACTTTATTGTTACTGTAGATTTATACTGCCTTTCATGAGTTTTAAACCAGTTTTTGTTTCGTTTAAATAACTTAATAAATACGGAAGATACGGAATTGTATTTATGATGCATTTTTACAGCATTTAACAATTTAAATGTCCTGTTCTGTTTGTTGGGTATCCGTTTCCGGCCCCTGAAGGGTTTAAATGGCCATCGGCGAAGCGGTTAATGGTTTGGGAGAAAATATTTATCTTGAAAATATTTATCCATATCTTTTACATGGAACACTTTTCAAAAATTGTGATCTTCTCAAAAAATGCTGTTAAAAATTTTGATCAAAATATCATACATTTAAAATGATTTCAATGACAAATGAAATATAATTAAAAAAACTATTTGTAGTCAGTTTTTAATACCATTTGTTTAACAGTGTCTGTAATAACAATGTAACAGTATGTTTTAATAATGCCTGTAAAGACATAAATTTGGATAAAAAAGACAGACTGGTTTCATTTGATGTTATATAATTATTCCCAAGTATACCAACAGAAAAATTACAGACACTATTACAAAATAGCTAACTACAATGGAAACAACAGAAGCAGAAGATATATTTCATTAACAAACTTATCCATTGAACAAAACTTATGCAGCTTTAACCCTGGAGTGGTCACGTGGAATATTGTTTCATTTTGGGTCGCGTGGAGTCTCACAGATGCCAACAGCATTCTTGCATTAACAATGTACATTTTGAAAGTAATGAGTCGGTAATTCAAAAACAAACATCACTTAAATTATCCTTACTTGGACATGTTTTGGAGAATGCTTTGTCCCCATCGTCAGCAGTTATCCGACTGGTTGGATCCGTGGTTTCTTGAAGTGAGCTGGTTGTCTGTGGCGGCATCTGTTGTCTGTGAGATGAACTCCCAAAGAGAGTTTTCAGGCGGCAATTCGAAATTTAAAGTATACTGTTTGTTTTTTATAATTAGCAACTTTTCCCAAACATCGAGTTCGGCTGCATTACTGGCTGATTTTTCTATTTGTTTGTATTTCATGCGTCTCATATGTTCCTGAACGTAAAATGTACACTTCTTTTGGTTTTTCCTGCATAGAATGATTTTGTATATACCTGATTTCTTGTTTTCAGGTACTGGGTCTTTCAGGTTGTTGCATAATAAGTGTTCTAAATTGAATTTATTTATTGGGGCTAGGGTGATGTTCTACTTCTTGAATATCTTGTTGAATTTATGATGCATTCTGGGATGATATGTGAATTTCCTGAACCGTGTCTTGGTTTTTGATTCTGTTAATTTTGTGGTATCCAATATGTGTTTGTTTCTTGAATTTCCAAATTTTCTTTTCTATTAATTGTTTGAAATCAGGAATTTATCAGATAAATTGTGAAACCTGTGAAAAAAGCTACATAGGAAAAACTAACAGAAACTTGTTAACCAGGCAAAAAGAACACCAGAGGAACATTAAGTTTAAACAAACAGAAAAATCTGCAGTTTCACACCATTTTTGGACAGAAAACCACAACATTGGCCACAACATTAAACTGTTAAAATCTTTAAGCACACCCATAGAATTGGATATTTGGGAAAAAATATTCATAACCAAAAACCGTGATAAAGTTATAAATTTTTAAATCCCGGCATTAAATGAAGTATTAAAACTTAGTGCCCCTAACACCAGATGGCAGAGTGATCAGAGCTCCGTAGTAGTGGAAGAAGAGGAATGTTCATTTAGTCACCAAACAGCTGAGGATGAGATCGAATGATCTTGAAAACATTTCAATTATACAAGTATGTGAAGTTTGAGTATAAACATAGTGACTCATAAATCAAACTCAAAAATGAAGAATACTTCACTGTTAATAATGCTCCTGCTTTTAATATTTATAATGTACATTTTGTTAAATTTGTTTAGTTTTATGATTGTAAAAGTACTAATTCGGTAAAATGAAATAGATGTATACATTATGAGCAATGTAATATGTTTTATTTTTCTGTGTTTTAAGTATAAATGTATTCCAGAAAACTGTTGATTGCTACAGTACAAAAGTTATAATCTGGTTCATCAGAAAGGTGAAAAACCGTTAACACCGTTTTTAGATAATAATATTACAGTCCTTATATGGAAGCATTCTTATTTAATGCAACTTCTTCTTCTTTCTCTAACTCCTTTGTGCTGTTAAGCGTGGAGTACAAGCCTCTTCTACCCTTTTTCTCGTCCATTATCATTCTATGCAACTTACAGTTTATAATATAAATATCACATTTACTCAGCACTACAATTAACAGTCAGTGCACACTTGCTGTGCATGTTCTAAACACAGAAATTTCTTGCAGCTGCGGCATCTGTACTTTGTGTATCAATTTTTTGAATGATTACATTCACTGCATCCCTGTCTTTTTACACTTCGGTCCTCTTCTGTGGGTTGCATTGCACCTTCATCTGGAAAAAGGCTCTGAATATCTCGTTTGAGATTTCTTGGCAGTGATGAGCACTCAGAACGTTGGCAGAAGTAATCGTCAGCTAGATTGCGTGCTAGAAGTTTCAGAAATTCACTACGCCTGGTGCTAGCATCAATATTGTTTGCATGGTATGTTATTTGTGGATTTATAGCTGTAATGTTCATCATGCTATAAAAAACAACCATCGGCCATGTTAGTTTTTCTGGACACGTTATATGTACTGCACAGCTGATCGACAGTATTGACTCCTGATTTGGTGGCATTATAAAATGTTATCATTTCTGGCTTTTTCTTATCACCAGATGTGGCATCAATTGCATTATCTTGATACATTGTCGAGAGTATCAGAACCGCCTTGTTTTTCTTGGCAACATATGACATTAGAGTTGAGTTTTTCTGGAACCCAGTGTTGTTCCCACCTCCCAGTTTTTTGTTTGTGTAAACTCTGGAGGAATTCCAGGTTTATTCTTTTTCATAGTTCCAACCAGAGTACGATTCTTCTGAAACAAGTGATCAGCTAATTCTAAGGAAGTGAACCAATTGTCTGTGGTTATATTATGTCCAGTTCCTGAGATCACAGAAGTGAGACGTTTCACAACATCTATTGGTTTGTTACTAATTGCAAACGACCCTGCAGGCTGTTTACCAGCATATATTTCTAGGTTGGCGGTGTAATACATCCTAGCATCCACCAAAGCAAATATTTTTAGACCATACTTACTTGGTTTGCTAGGGATGTACTGCCTGAAGAAACAATTGCCCCTGAAAGCTTCCAGCTTTTCATTAATTGTGCAGTACTCTCCAACTGAATAGGCATTTTTACAATTTTGTAAAAAGGAAGTAAATATCTCATGTAAGGAGCTAAATTATCACATTTCTTTCTTTCCTCTTGGGTATCCCTGTTGTCGAACCTCAAACAGTATAAGATGAACCTAAATCATCTTTCTGTCATTATCAGACGACATAACTCAATTCTCATTTTATTGGAGGCCCATATATCTTGGGTGAGTGTATGGTTGCCTTTTCTTGCTGCACATAAATACAGGATTTCTAACAGAGCTTTAATTTCAGTTACGTCTGTCAGATGAGCATCCCTTTCTCTGGAATAATGTCCCTGTACTTCAGATATCTTCTTATTAGTGTATTCAACAATGCTAGAGAGCAAGTCATTGTCAAAAAAGCATTCCCAACATTCAGCTGGTGTTTTGGCATTCTTTGCGGCACCTTTCACACCTGGTAAATGACTGACAATGTTTTGTCTTCGAGTGCGAACATTTTTTGGTGGACATTACATTTTGTGTAAGGGTTCCTGCCCAGAAAGCATTCATCAACCTGATTATCACTATCACTATCACTGGAGTGAGCTTCTTGCTCAGTGTCCGTATTTTCTTCTCGTATTTCCACACAGTCTTCTTCAACATCACTATAAATGCTGAAGTCATCACCTGATTCATCATCTTCCTCCAACAGCTGGAGTACAATTTTTCTGTCACGTGGATTTTCCAGATTGTAGGTCTTCTGTGAGGTCATAATGAATCTGAGGATAAATAAATACGTATTAGCAAGAGCTATTGCTAATAAATGTTAAACAATACAACATTAAACAAACTAGAATACTTACCTTCAATAACACGGAAGGTCGCATTGCATCTATTAGACTCCAACGATTCAGCTTCGGTAACAACCTCTTCCCTCCAGCACTGTAGCGCAACTACTGTAGTGTTCATGAGGAACATATGTTAGTATTTACATAACTGGAAAGTAGATGGCACCACAAGCCTGCCAGTGCATGTGTTCCGCAATAGTGAGCAAATAAAGTACACCTGGCATCTGTGAGATGCCGCGCAACCACTCCAGGGTTAATGGCAGAAATCAGGGTTATCAATGGGCAACTCACTTTCAATATTTTTGGCACATTCATTTATGAGTGCATTCAAAAAACAAATTAAAATGGCCTTCCCATGAATATTCAAAGTTTGGTATAGATATATTGATGACATCTTTGCAATAGTTCCAAATAAACATTTAGATGATACATGAAAACTACTCAATCTGCAAGAAAAAACTATCAAATTCACAATAGAAAAGGAAGACAATGGACAACTCTCTTTCTTAGACTTAAGTATCATCAGGAATGACACAAAAATAAAATTTGGAATTTACAGGAAGTCAAAACAGTCCGAAAATTACATAAAATAATCATAGCTATAAACCAATTATACATAAACATGCAATAATAAAGTCTTACACACAGACTATAGTCAATATACCCACGGATAAAGCAGAATACTACAAGGAACAAAAAGCAATAGGTACTACCTATACACATAGCAGAAGAAAATGGATAAAACAAAAAGTCTGGTGTTTAAGAACACTAAAAAGGCTAAACTAAAGAAAACCGTTAAGGAAACAACCGCATTTAATAACGAAAAGGAAAGCAATAGCATATTCAGTGCATTTACATACCACCCAAAAACATTTCATAAATTCAAAAAGATCTTTAAGGAACAAAATATCTTGGCATCTAGAGATAGACAATCAGTATTAAAATTGCTAAATTAAAAAAAAAGATGAAATCCCATCAATTAACAGATCCGGAATATACCAAATAAGTTGGAAGGATTGTGAAAAATGCTACATAGGTCAAACTAAAAGAAACCTAAAAACCAGAGTCAAAGAGCACTGTAGAAACATCAAAATGAAACAAGAAAGGTAAGTCAGCAGTAACATTTCATTTTTGGAACAAAAACCATGACATTGACCCAAATCCAAAATTACTAAATGGAGTGATTAACCAAAACAAACTGACATGGGAGAACATATTCATATGGAAAAATAAGGACTGAGTAATGAACTTTGAAGTCCCACCAATAGATAAATTTGACAAAGTAGTTCATAGTTGCACCACCAGAGAGAGGAGAGCAAACAACAGACGATAGTTGGATTGAGGTTGAAAATGCATGTAATGGCTTCCGAAACTAGTCCCTCAATAATATAAAACTGCAAGTGATGAAGTGACGAAAAAATGACTACAATTTTTTCAATTAATTTTCATATCACTGTTACTAAATTCCTCCAATCACACATAAATGAAATATATTTTGAATTTTCTGCAAAAGTCTTCAGAGGTCCTCTTCAATCTGAATGACTTTTGTATAACTAATAAACCATTAAGAATAGACAAAATATAAAATAGACAAAGCATAAGAATTTTTAGTAGTAATCTCATTCAAATACAAAATTTGGACTGCAAATGGTGCTTTAGTGTTCCAAATGTCATCATCATTAGGCAATTACTGTAACAACTACACAGCATTCATGCGCCAATATGATTCTCAACTTCAACTATCAAAGCTACAATAACAACAACTACCTATTTTGCAACACAAATTAAATGTATATTGAAAGCTCACCTTAATTTGTCTCTTCATAGTGATGCAGAAGAGGGTGATGAAATACATGACAAGGATGGGCCAAAATACAGGAATGTTGAAACAATCGAAAAAAGTGCACACTATTGCAATTAGTGTTGATTTTGTCACTGAATACCAAAATTTAAATTCTGGTAATCTTCGAATGAAAGGCCGGAACTCTTCATTGGCTCTTGTTGGTAGTTCTGGTCCCTCATCTATAAAAGAGTAAAAGAAACTTTGCTATAGATATAATGTTCTGATAAGATTAGTTTCACATACTTTCAGATTAAATTTTACCTTCATAATCTAATGCAGGATCTATTTTTGGTGAGAGGAATGCTATAAACAGATTCAAGTGATAAATTCCCAGTGCATATGTTACAATGTACCAACCCTGAAAAAGAGACAAGGAAAAGTACCAATTAGAATAAATAGCCATCAAATTATTCACTAATACTTATTTGTAAACATAATAATTGATATACTCCATATGAGCAAATTTTGAGGTTTTATAGGGAATGAAGGAATTGGCAAAATAATATGAAGATGAAATTGAAACAAATGTGAATGCATCTAGGTATGCTTGATTCATAATATCAAGGGAAGGAAAAAGACAATTAAGAGTGTATTAGGATGGAAAGAATTAGAAGATAATTTGAACACAAAGCGCTTTCTTCCAATAAATAGGCATACAAATACTTCAATTTACTTCAATATGTAAATGTAGAATGTAGTTGGTATTATTTATACCAAAAATGAATGTGAGACATCACATTTTACACAGACCATATTGACATGCTTTTATCTTCCTCATTCTATATCTGATTTATGATATAAGTGATATGTATTTCTGTGCCAAGCCATTATAAATTCGGAGAAGTACAAATATGCTAATAAATCAGTAACTTAACAGTAAAGTTCATTTCAAAAACTTATGAAAACAAATTCTACCACCAATTCTATCATACTAGTGATATATGTAATAAATACAAGAAACATATTCAAATGAATTATAAAAATAATTAAATTGCATATCACATCACAATCATTTTCCCTGACTGAAGTTTAGTTTGCATGAGAAATGTATGACCATAAGATGAAATGTTCAATAGACATGATATTGTGATTATCCAAATAGTGCTCCTAAAAGTCCCATAAGCATAAGATATATTAAGATAGATTTACTTGCATTTTGAAACATAAATTAAACAAATTTGACAATAAGAACTGCATTATACATTCAACTTTGATTTTGAAACTGTCTTATTTGAACTGATTACAAACAGTGCTCAATTTAACCTTTTGTTCTATTACCTCTGCCACTTGTTCAAGGTTTTAGAAAATAGTGCTTTTTGCTGACTTCCAGTACAAATTTTATTTTAATTTTTAAATACAAAGGAGTTGATTTCAACACTTAAAACCTCATTTATGTCAAGTTTTAGTATTTTTTCATATTTATGACAGTTTTATATTATGAAATAAGAATTTTCAATTCAGTAATAATAATCAGGCTAAGGTTCCCAAAATATTATCTGAGTTTACGAAACTGAGGTAGTGTAAATTTAACTGATGTTCAATTAATAAATATGTTACAACTTGGTGTAATCAATGTTTTACGTCTTTACATCCATTTAGTCATATTTTAAAATTAAAATAAAATGAAAATAACTTTACAATTAATATGCAACCATATTTAATTTTAAGCTTGTTTTGATATATGGCGCACATAGCAGTTCAGTTTACCAAGGGCAAGAAAAAATATTAATTCAGTAAAAATGGGGGGGGGGGGGGCACTTCAAATGAGAATACTGTGACTTTGTGGGTTCGTGAAATTAAAAGCACAGGTTACAAACACTAAAAATTGTTCTTTATTTCCGTAGAAACACACTTTGGTCAACCCGACACTCCAAATAATGTCACATACACAATACAACTTGCAATGTCATCGACCACAAACACAGCTCACCCAGCTGTTCATGCACATGAGTCCAATTAACAACTGTCCCCCTTTTCGAGCTGCAGCTTTCTTATCTATAGTTTACTTACTATCTGGAATGTTCTCAAGCAATCAAGACGGCGCTAGAAGAAAGACAAACTCTCCAGAAATCCGTTTCCTTTTCCCAATGTTTCGGCAAACTTTTATCTTCGCGTGGCACTGCCCATCTCTTTGAACGCGTCAGCCGCACCGCCTCGCCTCAACAATTGCTCACGACACTGCTCCCTCCAAAAGGTTGGTCGTCCCGAACAGCACCACCATAGTGGGCCAGACGATCCAGGTGTACCACCAACATTTTTCCTTGGGGCACCTTCTGGATGTGGTAGACCAGGTTGTTAAGCCTCTTTACCACCCGGTACAGTCCTTGCCATGGCTGCTGAAGCTTCGGACAGCATCCCTTGGTCTGGGTAGGGCAGTACAACCAGACCAAGTCACCTTGCTGGAACACTTGGCTGTTGGCTTGCCTGTCGTATCGGGTCTTCATGCAGTCATTCGCCATCTGGATGTTCTGACGAGCCATCACGTGCTGGTTGTAGAGATGGTCCACCAAGTTCTCCACATACTCGGTTGCTGGCTGTTTGGCATCCGGGGGACTCCCAAAAGCCAGGTCACCAGGAAGACGTAACTCTCGGCCGAACATCAAGCTGGCTGGCGTCATTCCAATGGTGTCGTGTGTTGATGAGCGGTAGGCCAGCAGGAACAGTGGCATCTTGATGTCCCAGTCTCGCTGGTGGCTGGCCACGACCTTCCTCAGAAGTTCTTCTAGGGTCTTGATCTACCTCTCGACAATGCCGTCCGACTGCGGATGTAGGGATGTTGTGCGGGTCTTGTTCATCCCAAGTCTTTCCGGTGCCTCCTTCGTCAGGTTAGACTCAAAATTGATGCCATGGTCACTGTGGAGCTCTAACGGCACCCTAAAACGGCAGAACACTTGCTCCACGAGGGAGACTGTAATTGCCTTCGCCTCCTGGTGCGGGATGGCATACACTTCCGGTCACTTGGTGACGTAGTCCACGGCCACCATCAAGTATTTGTTGCCTCGGTCGGACACTGGGAAGGTCCAGCTATGTCGACAGCGATGCGTTCGAATTGCGCTCCGATGCTGTATTGCTGCATGTGACACCGGCTCCTAGTCTGGGGGCCGCGACTCGCCGCACACACGTGACATTGACGGCACCATCTCTCAGTGTCTACTCGGAGCCTCAGTAAGTAGTAGTGCTGTCAGAGTTTGTCGATCGTCCGGTTCGCTCCCAGGTGTCCTCTTGAAGTACCGGCGTGCACTTCCTCCAAGACTTCCGTGACCTTACTTCGAGGAAGTACCAACTGCTCCCTCTGCATCTTCCCATCGGGTGATTCCCAAATCCGGAACAGCACACCCTCTTTGGTCTTCTATGATTCCCATTGGGCCCAGTACAACTTGTACGCAGCACTTGTGTGTGCGTAGTCCGCCCAGGTCGGTCTTGTCCCTGCCTCCGCTTCCCTCAAGAGCGGCCCCAAGTCCGCGTCCGCCAGCTGCTCCCTCCAAAGGCCTGTGCTATCCCAGCCGTCTGCAGGCACTCCTGTGACCCTCTGACAGCTGCAGCACGCTTCTTCTCTTCCGCTCTTGTGCATTGGCCGCATTCCTCCGGGCAGGGTCTTCGGGACATGGCATCTGAGTTACCGTGGCTCTTCCCTCTACGATGTTCAGAGGTGAAGCCGTACTCCTGCAGCCTCTGGACCCAACGGGCTGTCTGGCCTTCCAGGTTTCTAAAGCTAAGTAGCCATGTGAGGGCGGAATGGTCAGTCCTCAGGTGGAATAGCTGACCGTACAAGTACTTGTGGGTGCTCCAAGGTCTTTACAACCACCAGTAGTTCCCAAAGGTAATGCAGTAGTTCTTCTCTGCCTTGGACAGCGACTTACTGTAGTAAGCTATCATTCACTCGTAACCGTCCTGGACTTGGTATAAGATGCCTCCAATGCAATGGTCACTGGCATAGGTGTCCACAATGAAGCCGCTGCCTGGTTGTGGGAATCCCAAAATAGGAGCTCTGCACAGTGTCTTCTTCAGCTGCTGGAAAGCGCCTTCGGCATCCTCCATCCACGCATAAGGCCCATGTTCCTCTGTCAGGCGGGTGAGGGGCTTAGCGATATTGGAGAAGTGGCGGTAATAACTACACAGCCTCAGGAAACTGCGCAATTCTCGCTTATCCTTCGGCCGAGGTCAATTTCTCACAGCCTGTGTCTTCTCCGGGTCTATGGCCACTCCGGTTGGTGAGACTATGTGGCCCAAGTAGTCGACTTGCTTGCGAAAGAGCGGGCACTTCTTCGCGTTCAGCTTCAAGTTGATCGCCTGCAGTCTCTGTAGCACCTTGCTCAGGTTTTCGAGATGGTCTTCGGAGGTCTTGCCAACGATGATGTCCAGGGTATAGCAGGTCGGCATCATGAATCAACCCTCTCATTACTAGGCCGCGCCGTGGCTCAGTGGTTAGACCGCTTGGCTCTCACCAAGGCGGCCCGGGTTCGATCCCAGGCGACCGCAAAGTGAGATTTGTGGTGGACAACACGGCGCTGGGGCGGGTTTTCTCCGGGCTCTCCGGTTTTCCCCGCCATCTCATTCCACCGGTGCTTCATCTTCATCTCATGTATCATCAGTGTCATCGCCTGCGGTGCCGTATGTAGTAAAAGCGGGCGTTAAACACTACACATTTCATTTCCTCTCATTACTGATTAGGCGTCGGAAGGTAGCTGGAGTATTGTAGAGGCCAAAGGGCATAACTGTGAACTGCTAAAGCCCTTGGCCTGTCGAGAATGCGGTCTTCTCCTTGTCTCTCGGATCTAGAGCCACCTGCCAGTAACCCGACTTCAGGTCCAGGGTCGAGAACCACTGTGCACAGGGTGTCCAGGGTGTCGTCAATCCAGGGTAAGGGGAAACAGTCCTTCATGGTGACAGCGTTCAGCTTCATGTAGTCCACGCAGAAGTGTAGCTCGCTATTCTTCTTCGTCACCAACACTACAGGGGAACACCAAGAGCTGTAAGACTCTTCAATCACTCCTCTGGATCTCATGTCCTCCAGCATATCCAGTACCGCTGTTTATTTCGCCAGCGGAACGCGTATGTGGTTGCCGAAAATGCCGGGCGTCTCCGGTGTCGATGTGGTGGAGCATGTGGTGCATGCGGCCATAGTTGATGTCGCCTTGGCTGAAGACGCGCTGGTATTGTCTCAGCAGTAGGCGAACTTTCTCGAGCTGTTCTCCGGTCAGGTGGTCGACCGCCCTCTTCAGTAGGCCTTCCAGCCGGGGCCCCAGCTGTTGCGTCGGCACCCGCTCCTATGTCTTGTCGATTGGTGTTACGCTGACCACGGGCTCGCATGTCCCTAACTCCGTCCCGGCTTGCACGTCATGATCGGTGTCTGTCAGGTTGAGCAGCCTTACTGACACCTCCTCTCGGCACGGCAACAATGTCCTGGATATTCATAGTCCGTGCACAGGCGTCTTCTGGTCCAGCATCAAGTTCTTCGTCCGCTGGCCTTCCAGTCGCTCCGTCATCACCACCTCAGTTCTCGCGTGGACAACCCGTCTTCCCTCAGGACGACCCTGCAGATTCCCAGGCGTTCTTCGGCTTGCCGGAGTATCACCTCTTCTCCAATGAGCCGCATGACCTCCCTGCCGACGTCGACCGTCGCCTCGTTGCTCCTGAGGGCATCCAGTCCCAGTATCACTTCCTCAGCCACCTTCGCGACGAACACCCACTGACGCACGGCACTCCGTCCCAAAGTCAACTTCAGCAAGGCGTCCATCTCCACAGGCAAGGTGTCACCCGATGCCGTCACAAGCTGGTAGTGTCGGCAGCCCCTCTCCAGGTGTCCCAGCTGGCCACACCAACACACGCCACTAGGTCTTCGCCGGCTGGCCTTCGGTCTCCAGTACATTGGATACTCCTTGTTCTCGACGTCGACGTAGCCGTCACCTTGGCCGCCTCCATCCTCAATGCTACCGTTAGCGCCTCGTGGATGGTTTTGTAGTCGCCGAGCTTTAGGCGCTGACGTACCTCGGTGTACCACGTCAACGAAGTTGCAGGCGGTTGCCCGGGACACGAACTCGGGTGGGAGGTCGACCAATGCTTTGCTGGCCAGCTGTTCAGTTGCCAGGGCGAACTCCTGCAGCGTCTCCCCTGGCTGCTGCGTCCTTGACTTCACTTGGCTGCGGAGTCTGCGGTCAAGCGGTGGTTCCCGAAGCGGTTTTCCAAGTCTTCCCAGATGTCCTTGGGCGCCGCCGCTGTCTGGACCGTGTTCAGAACCTCTGTGGTCCGTCCCTGGAGGTTGGCTATTTGCTTTGCGGCCTCCTCTTCTGATGACGACTTGTTGTGCTTGGCCAGCGTATCGAATTGGCGACGGAAGACTTCGAACGTGGACGTGCCGTCGTACTTGGGCGGTTTGACGCGCGCAGGAGATATGTCGCATCCCGACGCGTCGGCCTTTAAATCTTTCATCCCTCTGCCGACGATGTCCCCCACCATGGCGTTCAGGGACTTAGTGTTGGTGTCGGCCTGTCCCTGTGGGTTGTTAACGCGGCTCGCCAGGTCTTCGAGGGATTTGGTGTTATTGTCGGCCTTTCCCTCTAGGTTATTAAAGCGGTTCGCCAGGTCTTCGACGCGCTCGTCCACTTGGCCCATCCGTTTGCCCAGCTCCGTGACGTCATCCCTCACGCCAGCCAACTGTTCTTCAAATTTTTCGGCGCGCAACCTTCATTTCATATAGTTCGGCCTTCATTTCCGTGGTCAGTTTGGCCATCATCGCGGTCAGGTTGTGATTTGTCGTCTGCAACTTTGCGGCCAGGTTGATATTTGCCGCCTCCGTCTTCGCAGCAAGTGTGTCATTGGCTGTTTTTACTTCTTTCAACTCGGCGGTTAGGTTTTTATTTGTAATCCTCAACTTCTCTAAAATCTGTGCCAAGCAGCCTCCGTCGTCGTAATGTTCCACTCCTGACACCAACTGTGACTTTGTGGGTTCGTGAAATTGAAAGTTCAGGTTTCATACACAAGCGAAATGAAATTACAACTCCTTAATTACGTTTCTAATTACATCTACACCACATCTAGAACCTCACAGCAATAATGGATGCTATGGCCACTTCAGCGCTGTGGCTATAATCTATCTCAACCTAGTTTAATCCTGCTGTAAACATCTGGGTGGGAAGAGAGACAGCGATAGAGATATTGGGACAGAAAACGGTTAAGCTGCTGATTGGTTTAGCGAAGTTAATGGGCGTTTTCTTTTATTTGCCTACATACGATAAACCCCTCCTTTAAGTACAGTACTGTAAGTAATTTTCTGCGCGAGCTAATTTTGGGGAGAGAAAAGTATGCAAATGTTTCGATTCTTATAAACAATAATAGCCCCACATTTTATCTTTCTGCTTCATATACCACAAAGATGTGTTCTGTATACTATATACAAATTAGAGAGAAGACAGGTGAAATTATACCTATTAGCTTATGTTTAATTAAGCTGCATTTTATTTAACAATTACTAAAGGACACTGCTATATTACAACATTTTTGCATTCCTATACCAGTTAGCTCTCTCTCGCAACAACGTCTGTATTGAGTTGAATGTTGATTACGATATTATTTATAGTGTGGAGTTGCTTCTGATATTTAACACCATGTACATCTCGCATACCTCACAAGCCCAAGAACACTTATCTATATGCAATTTAAAATCAGTAAGCTTTTCATCATGGAGCATGGAGCAGCCGAAATTAAACACAATTGAGGCAAACCTTTAAAATGTGGCAAGAGGCGAATGATCGCACTTTGTTTAGTGGTGCTTAAAGAAAGAAACCCGGAATCGTCCACAAAAAACACTGAGAAATAAATATTAAAAGCAGAAGCATTATTAACAATGAAGTATTCTTCATATCTGAGTTTGATTTATGAGTCACTATGTTTACACTCAAACTTCACTTACTTTTTGTTGTATAATTGAACTTGTTGTATAATAACCTAAAAAATGAAAACTTAACCAAAGCCAAAATTGAATGTCTGGATATAATAAAGCAGTTATCCCCAATATACAATAAATCTTAAACAAGACAATAAGAAATTTAAATAGGAAGCCTGTGGTATACCTAAAAGCCAACAAAGGTAATTCTCTAGTAATTATGGAGACAGAAGACTATATTCAGAGAGTAAACCTTATGTTAGACAGTCCAGAATATGAAATAATTCCAAAAAATCCACTAACCCCAAGTATCACTTCTGTTAATAAAGCTTTATCAATTACAAAAACATTAAGTACATCTGAAAAATACAACTTAAAATCTTCCAACCCCACACTACCAAGGTTGTACTGTCTGCCAAAAATCCACAAACAAGACAACAGCATGAGACCCATCACCAATGGCATCAATTCACCTATGCACCACATTGCAAAGTGGTTAGTAAGAAAATTAAAATCATATGACAAATTTCAAAGTTTGGGAATAAAAAACTCCTTAGAATTGATAAATCACATACAGAAGTACAACATCCCGGAAAATCACATACTAGTTTCTTTTGACGTTAAGGCACTTTTTACAAGCATTCCAGTAGAAAAAACACCTACATTCCTCAAAAAATGGCTAACCCAGACTAAAACGGACCCAAGAGAAATAGATGACACTATCAATCTTACAGATTTATGCATAAGGAATAATTACTTCATGTTTAACCAAAAATTCTACAGACAATCAAAAGGATTAGCTATGGGGAGCCCACTTTCGCCTATTTCAGCAGACCTATACATGAGCTATTCTGAAACACACATAGTAAAGCCCTTCCCAAAGATTTATAAATTTTGGCGGAGATATGTTGATGATGTTTTTGCTATCATTCCGGAAAAACTTAGAGAAGTTTCTCTAAAATTACTAAACCTGCAAGATAATCACATCCAGTTTACTATGGAGGTAGAAAGAGACAACACCCTACCCTTTTTGGACCTCAAGATAACTAGAAATCGTCATGGTGTAGATTTTGGAATATACAGGAAGCCCACACACATACATAATTACATAAAGAAAAATGAATACAACCCAGTTTCACATCAACTAGCTGCCTTTAGAAGTCTAATTCACCGGCTATACAACATCCCACTGAGTAAGGAGGAATTTTTGAAAGAACAACAACACATAAAAGACATAGCCGTATTAAATGGATTCAACCCAGCCATCATAAGGAACATGATGAAGAGAAAGGAAAAAATGAAGATAATATCAAAAAATACCACTCTCACACCACTTAAAAACCCAAATTGGCAATATAGAAAATTCACCTACCATCCATGGGCTTTTAGAAAATTTGAACGAATCTTCAAAAGACTAAACTTAAAACTAGCACCCCAAAACAAATTCAGTCTGAGGAACCTGCTAAATAAACCACTGAAAAATACAATCCCCAACAATTTGAAATCAGGAATTTATCAGATTAATTGTGAAACCTGTGAAAAAAGCTACATAGGAAAAACTAAGAGAAACTTGTTAACCAGGCAAAAAGAACACCAGAGGAACATTAAGTTTAAACAAACAGAAAAATCTGCAGTTTCACACCATTTTTGGACAGAAAACCACAACATTGGTTAAAATCTTTAAGTACACCCATAGAATTGGATATTTGGGAAAAAATATTCATAAACAAAAACCGTGATAAAGTTATAAATTTTTAAATCCCGGCATTAAATGAAGTATTAAAACTTAGTGCCCCTAACACCAGATGGCAGAGTGATCAGAGCTCCGTAGTAGTGGAAGAAGAGGAAGGTTCATTTAGTCACCAAACACCTGAGGATGAGATCGAGTGAACTTGAAAATGTTTCAATTATACAAGTGAAGTTTGAGTGTAAACATAGTGACTCATAAATCAAACTCAAATATCGAGAAAGAAACTGGTGATCTTCTTAGTGTTTCCGCAAGTAGTGTACATAGTGTTAGAATGGAACAGCAAGCATCTGGAATTTTAAGAACACTGGGAAAATCACGTAAACGCAAAAAGCATGTGGAGAAATGTGAGGATTTTACGAAAAGTGCTACATGAGCAAAGTTCATTATTGTCACCCTGGCGGTAGACTCGCGAGCCGAAGCCGGTGGAGATTCGGAAAACTTCGGAACCAATCGTTACCGGTAGCGACAGACAGTTGAGAGTAGTTGTTGGAAAAATAAACAGTTTGAGGTTCTAGCAATTTTGTAATGTTGAACAGTGTATTTCGAGGAGAATAAAGTGTAGTTTTTGTGTTTTGTAACCTCGTTTTATCATTTCACGAACCCACAAAGTCACAACTGGTGTCAGGAAGCGGGATAACTACATCAACGAACATTATGGCCATGGAATCAGCATTGGAAATGCTTTTGCAGAAGATGAACGAATTAACAGCGAAGTCGGAAGCGGCAAATAACAACTTGGCCGCGAAGATGAACGAGTTAACAACAATAACAGAAGCGGCAAATAACAACCTGGCCGCAGAGCTGAAAGAAATAAAGACCGAATTGACCACAGAAATGAAGGCAGCGAACGACAGTCTGGCCACGGAAATGAAGGAGGCGAACGAGGTCCTCGCCGCCAAATTTGAGGAACAGTTGGCCGGCGTGAGGGATGACGTGACGGAGCTGGGCAAGCGGATGGGCCAAGAGGACGAGCGCGTCGAGGACCTGGCGAACCGCTTCAATGACCCAGAGGAAAAGGCCGACAATAACGCCAAGTCCCTGAACGCCATGGTTGAAGACGTCGAAGACCTCGCGAACCGCGTAAACCTGGAGGGAAAGGCCGACAGCAGCGTCAAGTCCCTGAACGCCATGGTGGAGGACGTCGTCGGTAGGAGCCTGAAGGATTTGAAGGCTGACGCACCGGGACGCGACACAACATCGGCGCGCGTCAAACCTCCGAAATATGACGGCGCGTCAACATTCGAGGTCATCCGCCGCCAGTTCGACACAGTGGCCAAGCACAGCAGATGGTCACCGGAGGAGGAGGCCACACAGTTAATAGCCAGCCTCCAGGGACGGGCCGCGGAAATCCTAAACGCGGTGCAGACGACGGCGGCGCCCAAGGACATCTGGGAGGCCCTGGAGAATCGCTTCGGGAACCACCGCTTAGCCGCAGCATACCGCAGCCAGCTAAAGGCAAGGTCGCAGCAGCCGGGGGAGACGCTGCAGGAGTTCGCCATAGCGATCGAGCAGCTGGCTAGCAAGGCCTTGGTTGACCTGCCACTGGAGTTCGTATCCCGGGAAGCCACCTACAATTTTGTCGACGGGGTACGGGACACGGAGATTCGTCAGCGCCTAATACTGGGCGATTACAAAAACATCCACGAGGCGCTGACAGCGGCATTAAGGATGGAGGCGGCCAAGGTAGCATCTATCCCGACGTCGAGAACGAGGAGTGTCCGCTACGCCGGAAACAGAAGACCAGCTGAGGGACGCCGGCGAACACCTAGTGGCCTGTGTTGGGGGTGTGGACAGCCCGGGCACCTGCAGAGAGACTGCCCACACCAGTAAGGGCAGCGGGAAGAACGAGTAAGGCCCGGCGTGGAGAGGGACACGTCGGCGCCATCGCCACCATCCCCTCGAGTGACGCTGCGCGCCGTCAGCCGGCGTATGGATGACAGCCTCATCGCGGACGGCTGGGTAGGAGGAAAGCCGTGCCGCGTGCTAGTGGACACTGGGGCAGCCGTGACCATCATCAGACCTGACGTGGCGAATGGTTTGCCGACGAGGAAGCCGAGCCGACCATACCAGCTTGTGTTGGCATCGGGTGACACCATGCCTGTGGAGGAGGCCCTACTGGAGCTGAACTTGGGACGGAGTGCCGTGCGTCTGTGGGTGTTCGTCGCGAAGGTGGTTGAGGAGGTGATTCTGGGACTGGATGCCCTCAGGAGCTACGAGGCGACGGTCGACGTTGGCAGGAAGGTACTGAGGCTCAACGGAGAAGAGGTTATACTCCGTCAACCAGAAGAGCGCCTTAGGGTCGTCTTGAGCGAAGACGTGGTTGTCCCCGCGAGGAGCGAAGTGATGGTGACGGCGCGACCGGAAGGCCAGACAGCACGTTGGGTCCATTGGCAGCAGGAGTACGACTTCACCTCGGAACATCGAAGGAAAGAGTCACGGTAACGCGGACGCTATGTCCCGAAGACCCTGTCCAGAAGAGTGCGGCCAATGCACAAGAGTGGAGGGGAAGGAGCGTGCCGCAGCAGTTCGAGTAGTCACGGCAGTGCCTGCGGATGGCTGGGATAGCGCAGGCCTGAGGAGGGAGCAGCTGGCGGACGCAGACTGGGGCCACTCTTGAGGGATGTGGAGAACCTGGTGGACCATCTCCACGACATGCACGAGATGGCTCGCCAGAACATCCAGAAGGCGAGCGACCGCATGAAAACCCGATACGACAGGCAAGCCAACAGCCAAGGGTTCCAGCAAGGTGACCTGGTCTGGTTGTACCGCCCAACCCGGATCAAGGGACGCTGCCCGAAGCTTCAGCAGTCATGGCAAGGCCCATACCGGGTGGTGAAGAGGATTAACGACATGGTTTACCGCATCCAGAAGGTGTCCCGAGGAAAGATGTTGGTGGTACATCTGGACCGCCTGCCCCGCTACGATGGTGCTGTTCGGGGACAGGAAGAATTCAGGCCACGCCCATCCATTTATCTTGTAGAGCTAACGTAGGGGATGGTTAGGAAAGTGTCACTAGGCACTAGCCGTCTCTTTCCCCTCCCCCAGATGTCTGGAACAATCAGGATATTTCATCCAACCCGGAACCTTCTAGATTGGTCAGTTGGTCTTATATAAGCGACATGCTGGGCTGGAGGAGAGTTCAGTTCTTGGCGAGCAGCTGTGAAGAGCGCCGGACTAGCGAATGGACTGGAAGACTGCGTACGTGTATCAGAGGAGTTGTATGTAATTGTGAGTGTGCAGTGGACCTGTGACAGACGAACTGGTGGATTGTAATTGTGTGCGCTACGTAATTCTATGTGATCGGCAAGTGTTCCAACTGTAATTCGGTGGAAATAAAGAACATTTTGAGTTTGTGCAATTGGACTTTTAATTCTACGAACCCAAAAAGTCACAATATACTCAATTACAAATAAAATAATTATAAATGCATCTTAATAAGTGTTATGTTACATAAAAATATGCAAAATTTAACACAACAGTGTCATGATTTTAGGGTGGTTTGCACCAAAAATATACATACTCGTATACTGCCTTAGAACCTTAGTGATACTCATATATTGTTGCTGTTTTCCAACACTAGTTATAACATTATACTGTGAATATAAGAATTCTATGTTTACATATATTAACATAACTTTCTTAAAGGATGAACCAATCTATAGATTATGTATTGATTACTTAACTGTAATTGGCAGGGATATGCATTATAGCTTAACAATTGCTCAATTATGCAAAAAAACTCCAGCTTGTTAACTGGAATTCACATTATGAAATGTGCATCTTTATGTTGCATAGCCACAGAGTATAGGGCAACTGGAAGTGAAAATCTAATAAAACAACTACAGATAGCACAGCATGCTTTATCCCACCGTTTGCCATTAACACGTGTTATAAAAAGGGGAGCTGAATGTTCCTAATCCTTCAAATTCTTCAACTGCATATGTATCTCTGCATTTGTATGTTTATGGTGGTTATGTCACCTGACATTTACTAGACAAGGGTCACTCTATAGCACAAACAATGATGAAAACTCTTAAATGCCCATGCAGCATAATGTTAAAACAGGATTTAAGTGATTTTCTAAGGAGTATTTGAAACAAACATATGCTTCTGCTGCTCAAAGACCTCCATACTTTTATATACAAAAATGTTATTTCAGTTTGCTCACCTGAAGGATAAATACCCTAGCTAAGAAGGCTATTGTTAACACAGCTGCAAAAATCCATCTTGCCACTCCATGTGGAGTAACATCATCAAGCAATTTTTGGTACAGCTGCAAAAATCAGAGAGACCCATTAAAAAGCATAATTAACACAGATGATAAATCCATAATCTTTATTACTACATGCTAGACTTTATTTACCATGAATATTAAATCACATAATTCTTTTTCATGGAAGTGTTGAAAACAGTGTTGTTGTAATAAATTAAAATTAAAGGGAGTCCCTTTAAATTTAATTAAATCACATTCTTTTGTTCACATTACAAATATTCTTATACATGATTCCTCTCATGCAAGGGGGTTCAGATGTTATAGGTACATGCTGACAATTTTCAGTTCCAAACAAATAGGATAGTTATCCATTTCACTATTTTGCTGATGCCACTGCAAACAACAGCAATGACCATGATAATGATACTGATGATGACTACGATGACAACCTAAAGTTCTGCCAAATGTTCGAGCATTTATTTAGATGTTAAATTAAGTTGAGATATTTGACTACCAATTTACATAAAAAACTCTCACGCATTGCTCTTTTTACTTTTTTGTAACCTCTTTAGAAAATTATAAAACTGTACATTGATATTACTTTAACATATATAGTGAATTATTAAATTTTAGATGAGTCGTATTTCTTACACATCTGCTTCACTTTCGTACCTATTTTGAGGACATGTTTCGCAAATCTTCGTTTGCATCTACGGCTCTTGTGCGACTGACGCTAGATCCAGCGGTGTGGGTAATTCTGGGGTTGTTGCTGCCATCTGTTGATTTAGTGATGAACTGAAATGTGGGATTCTCTTCTAGCGGGATTTCAAAGTTCATTAGTTGGTTTTTATGTTTTTCTATGTATATCCTCTCCCATATGACGAGTTCACTATGTTTTTGTACGTATTTTAGTAATTCTGTGCTATCTTCAATTTCATGATTTTCAGACCAGAAATGAGCTGCTATTGCGGACTTATCAATATTTTTGTATCTTAAGTGCCTGAAGTGTTCTTTCTTTCTAGTGCCTATGTTCCTTTTTGTCCTCCCTATGTAAATTTTTTCACAGTCTTTACACTTAATTTTGTAAATGCCTGACTTTTCCTCTGGTTTTATCTTATCAGTATTATTACTGTGAAGTAGGTTTTTAATGTTGTAAAACATTATGTAATGTATGATTTGGAGGGAACCGAAGGATCATTTAAGTGATTGTTATTTCTGTTTGACAAATATACAATATATAATATATTATATTATATATAATTATATATTTATATATATTATATATATATATTATATATATCCCACATTTAAGTTCATCACTAAATCAACAGATGGCAGCAGCAACCCCAGAATTACCCACACCACTGGATCAAGCTTTAGTCGCATAAGAGCCGAAGATGCATTGCGAAACATATCCTCAAAATAGGTACGAAAGTGAAGCAGATGTGTAATAAATACGACTCATCTAAAAATTAATAATTTTTCGCTTCACTGTGGTGTTCCAATACAGTTAAATCTCGATACAGTTAAGTATCCGAATCTGCAATAAGACCTGTCTTACACAATGAACAGTTCCGCCAGCCTCGGTAGCGTGTCTGCCTCACGTTCAAGAAGTCCCGAGTTCAAATCTCGGTCAGGGTGAGTTACTTGGATAAGGTTTTCTCCGGAGGTTTCCCTTATCCTGAAAGACAAATGTCAGGTAACTCTAAGCTCTATGGCCCCTGGGCTTATTTGAGCATCATTTCATCCATTCCACTCATCGTCCAATATGACCTAACATTGGAGGACGTAAATTACAAAAAAAAAAAAAAAAAAGAACAGTTCCCTGTACCAGTATATGCAGATACGACCTTAGGTGATAACCGATTCTGACCTAACTGAAAATGAAAATGCTTTAGATGAAAATAAAAATGATCCTACATATGAAGTTCATACCTGTTCATCAGAACCATACTTTCCCAATCAGAAAGACCTTAATGACCTGTTTCGGGATTTAGCTGAAGGTTTAACTTCCAGACTCAAAGGGTGGAATCTACTCCAAAAAGTAAGAATATGTAGTTATCATGGCCGCCATAGTGATTTCAAGGACTGCGTGTCTGAAGAGAATGGTATAAAGTTATGGGATACAACATGTCTTTAAAAATTCACTTCTTGGATTCTCACTTAGACTTCTTCCCCGAAAATCTTGGAGTTGTCAGCAATGAGCATGGTGAGCGTTTTCATCAGCAAATTTCTACAATGGAAAAGAGGTACCAAGGGAAGTGGAGTTCCAATATGCTGGCTGACTACTGTTGGACCAAGAAGAGAGACCTTCCAGATGCAAAATATACCCAAAAATCATTATCTACCACTTTCTAGGTAAGTCAGAATGAGTAGTTATAATTTTGAGTTAGCTAGTTACAGATTTTTTTAGAATATTATAAAAATTGAAATAAATATCACACAAAACTCCTGCCTGATGGGGAAAAACTAACTTATATTTGAATTCAGAACGAAATATACTTCTAGAAAATGTCATTTTAATTCTTGTGAAAGAAAAAAAGTTCATTTTTGTCAACTAGTGTTATATATATTTCTTTTCTTTTTTTTTAAATTAACATCCGCCACAACGTTAAGTTATATCGGACGGTGAATGAATTGTGTGAAATGATGCTCAAATGAGTCCAGGGTCTATGGAGCTTAGAGTTACCCAACATTCGTCTTGAAGGATAAGGGAAAACCCCGGATAAACCTTATCTAGGTAACTCCCCCTGACCGAGAATCGAACTCGGGACCTCTTGAACGTGAGGCAGACATGCTACCATCTACGCTACCGAGGCGGCAATTGATTATATATGTTCTGTAATTTGTTTTAGGACTTTAAAAACTTCATATAATGTCATGTACATTTTTTCTTGAAGGAAATAAAATGTAAGTAGTTATGAAACTTCTTTACGTTTTGTTATATTAAAGCATGGAGTGAACGAATTATGTGTTCTCTTAACTATGTCTATTTATAAATGTTTTCTGACTAACCAAAGGTTAGGTTAGGTTTAGTCTATTTTTTAACTATCTCTACCAATATAATAAGCAGGGAATAATTGCACTACCCCAAAAATTTTACATTACGATTTTACCAATACACATTTTGGGACACCCTGAGTCTAAAAAGAGGCATTTTTTAGAAAATGGTCTCTGTTTATATGCATATGAACAGCGTAACTCAAAAATAAAAAAGTTGATTAAATAACAAATTTGGTATATAAGTTCCAGATCTTCCAAGGATGCAACATGAAAACTTTCAAGAAAATCCCCTCCCCTGCAGACTACCCATCAAAATATCAAAAAACTGTTAACCGCTTCGCCGATGGCCATTTAAACCCTGCACAGCCGAGAACAGATACCCAATAAACAGAACAAGACATTTAAATTGTTAAATGCTGCAAAAATGCTTCATAAATAAATATTCGTATCTTCCGTATTTATTAAGTTATTTTAGCGAAACAAAAACGGTTTTAAAGCCCATTAAAGGCAGTATACATCTACGGTATCATTACAATAGAAACCATATTAATAAATTGTTGAAATTTCATTAATTTGTATCACTGTAAAGAAAGCCATTCTTTGCGTCGAAAGCGCCTAATTCTGAGTACTTTTGTTTTACAAACTATATGTGTATATCAGCTGAATAAACGAAGTGTTGGGTTCAAGGTTTATAAGTTTCAGTTTATGCTACCACGTAATAATAACTGTATATGTTGCGTTATACATGCTGGAAAGAAAACTCCGTCAGCATCTCGCTAATTGCACAACCAAAGTTTATGTTGGCTGACATAACTTTTTTCTTCGCTCAGTTCATATAGTAATTTTGACTGCGTCAGAGTTCCAAGCAATTTCTTTAGCTAAAACACAGTTGAAATAGTTTCCTCAGTGCTAATCATGGCTTCAACTAGTAATGTCGCAAATAAATTAGCTAGCGTAGGAAGAGTACGGGCTTCTGATATTACATCAGAAAATGTGGAAGACTTTTTGCTGTTAGACAGTGATTTGGACATTGATGGCGAGTTTTCAGATTTTGAGGGGGGGTGTTGAGGATATAGGTAGCAGTGAGGAGGATAATGACTCATTTCCGACAGGTGTTCGTAAAGAATCAACATTATGGAGGTGTCAAAATAACTCTAACACAAATAGACATACGTTCATGAGCACAACCTCTGGTGTACAACCGCATACTCAGCTAACTTCTGACAACCAACCAATTGACATTTTCACAAAATTTTTTACTACTGACTTACTGTCTCTCATTGTTTCGGAAACAAATGTATATGCGAGTAGGGTGAAGGAAGACCTGATTGCTAAAGGCAATTTAGGACCTAAGAGTAGAATTCAGAAGTGGACAGAAGTAACAATGAATGAGATTTACAGACTACTTGGTCTAATTATGCTCATGGATGTTATTCGTAAACCTACGCTAGACATGTACTGGTCTACAGATGACATGCTAGCTACCCCATTTTTTGGGAAATGCATGTCAAATAACAGGTTTACTTCCATTTTGCACTTCCTTCATTTCACCTGCACAGAAAATGTGAATGATAAACTATACAAAATCAGACCAGTTTTTGATTACATTTCAAAATTCAAAGAAAATTATGTGCCTAGTGAAAAGATCACTGTTGATGAAAGCCTGATACTTTGGAAGGGCCGTTTAGGTTGGAAACAATACATCAAAACAAAGAGGGCCAGATTTGGCATAAAGAGTTTTGATGTATGTGAAAGTAAAACAGGATATCCTTACAATAGCTGCATATACACTGGCCAACAGACTGATAACACCGGAGAAAGAGATTTGGGGTTATCTGGTTCCATAGTAATGCACCTGATGGAATCTGTACTTGATCAAGGTAGGACTGTATATTTAGATAATTGGTACAGTTCCCCTAAATTATTCATGGCCTTACACAAATGAAAAACAAATGCAATTGGAACAGTACGCTCAAATCGTATTGGTTTGCCAAAAGATATGAATATGAAGGCTCTAAGAAGAGGAGAAATGCAGGTGCATGAGCTCCCACCCTTGACCTATGTTGCTTGGCAAGACAGGAGGGTTGTTACAGCATTATCCAATTGCAGCTCTAAGATTTTGATGATTGATACTGGAAAAATTGATGCTCGTAACAAAATGTCAATTTTCAAGTCCAATATTATCCAGGAATATAATATGCATATGGGTGGAGTGGATCTAGTAGATCAGGTATTACACGCATATCCCTCTTTGCGAAAAACAATCAAATGGTATAAAAAAGTATTTTTACACCAGCTGGATATAACCATATACAATTGTTTAGTAGTTTGGAGAGCTCTAAACCCACGGAGGACAATGACGTACCTGGACTTTCGCATATCAATAGCTCGCAGCCTAATTGAGCAGTATAAAATTCAGAGACCTCTCCATACTGGGGGTAAAAAATCCACCACCCCAGCACTCCTCAGACTTGAAGGAAAACATTTTCCTAAAAGGGTACCACACACAGCAAAAAAGTCGCGTCCCTTTAGAAAATGGCTGGTGTGCCGCAAGAAAGGTGTCCGAAAGGAAACTAGTATGATTTGCCGTGAATGTGGAGATGTGCCCTTGTGTGTTTATCCCTGTTTTGAGGTGTACCATTCAAGAAAAAACTTTTAAAAGTAACTAAAATTAGGCAAGTGAGTCAACCTTGTATATACTCTTCTCCACTTACAAGTTTTTTATGAAGACTAGTTTCTGGGGACTTCTCTCCTATCGTCAGTTTTGTGTTTGACTGATTATGCATTGGGTGTCTGCATCTGGCTTGGTGTCGTGCAGACACCGAATGCATCATCAGTCAAACACAGAACTGACGATAGGGGAGAAGTCCCCAGAAACTAGTCTTCATAAAAAACTTGTAAGTGGAGAAAAGTATATACAAGGTTGACTCACTTGCCTAATTTTAGTAACAATGGCACTCCACTTTCTGAAATACTTCTTTTTATTCTATATAATTTTAAAAGTAAGCTTTTACTTCTTATAGAATTTATTTAAATTTACTGTAAAACATAAGGTTTAAAAGAATTATCATTAAATACGTATTAAATGCATGTATGCACAGGACATCTATACACGTCCATATCAGTTTGGGGCCTTTTAACTTGGACGTCATATGACGTCCATATCGGTGAAAGGGTTAATGATATTTCTACCCTTAAAAAAATAAAAGGTGATTATAATTTTAAAAAATTTACTTGGTATATATAAATTTAATTGTTTTGTGATAAAGTTTATATTGGAAAGACAAAACATAATTTAGAAATCAGAACAAAAGAACATGTTCATAACATTAAGTATAAACAGACTGATAAATCGGCCATAGATCATTTTTGGTAATTTAACCATGAAAGAAATCCAGAAGTTAAATTATTAAAACAATTAAATGGTCCGAAATGGTTTGGAAAAAAATATTTATTTTAAAAAACAAACATCCCATAATGAATTTTTAAATACCAGCAGTTGATTCTGTTTTTAAATTTGTTTCACTTTCAGACTTTGGTAATACTAACAAGAACATAGTAACATCTAGCATTTGTAACGATGACGACAGTTTTGTTTGTGGTTCCGGCTGACAATGTGAAAGAATTTTCATGAAATCACGATCCCGAATAATTTGTAAGGAAAGTTTCATCATTCTTATAAGTGAAGTTTTAAATTACAAATTATTATATTTGTATATGAAAGTGGCTCTAATATTTACACAACAGAAGATAAAGTCATGTGAAAACAACAAAACAACACACCCACATATGCTTAGTTTCTCTTTCACAGATTATTAGCTTAGTCTCTTTTATTAATATGCTTCCACAGAGAATTCAAATCAATAACCCTCATTCTGGCTTAAATACTGCAGAGAAATGGGATTCACATCATATTGATTTAAATGGACCAAAGATATTATTTTCTACTACACTCATTGCAATATGTTACATGTTGTAATTTTGTTTCTTAGCAGGAATGGTTTAATAAAACACAATACAACCATTCTTATTGCTTTTATAATCTTGCAATATATCTTCTGAAAAGCATTCACTAACCTAAAATATTGCATAAAATATGCAGAACAAATGAATATATTTATCACAATTTCACCAATGTAAACTAAGTTAGCCAACATAAGAATTTGAATTATTTATTTTCAAGGCGCGTGTATTCAAATTGATGATTTCAATACATATTGAATTTACTATGGAAACACAGATATGATTCAGTATGGAGTTGGATAAAAATTGATTTTAATTCCTTATGGAAATACATTGTATATAAACATATATTCCCTAGAGGTTATGTTTAGTTAAGTTTCTCTTTGTTACATTAGCTTAGGTTTCCAATTAATGGAAGGTTAGGTAAGGTTCAGTTCTTTTTTTATATAAGCTTATTTTTCTGATACATGAAAGGTTAGGTTAGATTTAATGCTTTTTTATATTAGCTTACATTAACAACCAAAGGTTACATGAAACATGTGAACAAAGTAGGCATGTGTTTCCTTTACAACAATTATCACTGTTCTACTGTTTGTGTACCTTAGGTTTCTGATTCAGGTCATCATTTTATTTACCACTCATTTCACCAAGTCAGACCTCCTATTTTACATTATGTGGATCTAGGCTGGTAACATTTCTCATTACACATCGAATGGCACAAAGTCTCAATTTAATATAACATCATGACACTATGTCCATCTATCAGACATAAAAATTTTGCCATCTTTCTGCCAAATAAACTTGGCAAACAATAATATTCAAAATTTGTTGATAAAACCACATTTCCTTCATTTTTGAAGCAACTTTAATATGAATGATATGACATATTTATTGAGAAAAATTTAGTTTCAGTGTTTTGTTAGTAAAAATCTTAAATATACAGCCATAAAACTCAGATAAGCAAAATGAATGACCATCACCATGTTCCTTGTTTAACCAAAATTAGACTGCAATTTTCATCCTTTGTAAACCTCCCACAGTATCTGTCAAAATCTAATTGCTCTCTGCTCTTAGCTACTGAGCACTCCAATAATCTGATTGAATTATAAATAGGTGTAAATTTAATTTAAAAAATAAGAAACACTTGTACATCCCCACCCTACTTTGTTTCAGGACCAGCCTATTAACGAAATTCAGTTTGGGAAGAAAAGCATGTGCTAATCTGCTCCATAATCTCTCAAACAATATTTCTGATAACGTCCAATGCATAATCTCTGTTCCGATTCACATTATCTAAAAACTTCAAAGTCATTACATGTGGTCCATTATCATTAAATTTAACCTCTAACCTAACAATCTATCTACCTGCTGTGTCCGTTTCCAAGCTTGTGATATGACATTTCCTCTTGAATTAGTTACTGTGTCATCACCTTGCATCATTCTGAATACTCCAACACATTTAATACTAAACCAATAAAGATGACTCCTCCTGCAGACTGGGAAACTTCAAAGTAGGTTATGTACAGCCCTCACCAGGACATAGCCAACGAAAACTGTAACTAAAAGAGGTCCGCTGTTTAAAACTAGCTCAGTGTGTTATAAAATACTAGCATTTAACTATATGTTTGCAAAATTTTAGCTCACAATTTGGTATTTCTGGTTCTTGGTAAATAACCAGTGAAAGTTTTCTTAATCTGCACAAAAGAGAATAACAATTCCAGCATTTTTTTCGATCAACATAGAGACCAAACACAAAAATGCTCTCTCTCACTGTAACACAGTATCAGTAAAACATATAAACACTTACGTGAACCGTTTCCACGTCGATCAAAATCCAACCATTCGGATATTGTCAGAACTGTACACAGGAAGGAAGTACAGTGTCAACGCAGCATAAGTGCCTCTGAAATATTTGCAATTTTTAAAAATAGAACGTTGATAATTATATTTAACGTATCAAAAGGTTAGAAATCCCTGCTCTTAAAACCACGTAGAAGCATAATGAAGCAGCCAAAATGTTATATAAACAAGATTTTATACACCTAATGTTCCACAGTTGTCTAACTTGGCAGGAGAAAATAAATGAAAAACATGCGGCGCTATTTAATGTATATTTCATATCTAGGAACACAATTTAGGTAATACATTTCATTACTCTTGTTTTTCGTAACATATTACTTTCTATGTACACATAAAATTTTTGTCGTAAATCTTATTGGGATACTCGTAATGAATGAAAGGGAAACCAAATTATGTTGTTCTTAGAGATTTTATAGGTTAAGTCATGCAACCGGTAAAAGTATCTGTAACTCAACAAAGGAGAAGAGCTAAGTATGTATTCAAGATTTAAATTATATAACAGTTATTTGCATAACAGAGCAAATGAGTAAGCAGAACTTAGGAAAAAAAACTTCAGGACATGAGCATGTCATACATTTATAGCAAACATAATAACTAATAAATAATAGTAATGTACCCATCACCACTAGTACACTAGTGCCTTTTTTTCTCTTTTTTTAAATATTACATTATGTCTTGCCATATGAAAATCTGTGAATCACCATCATTTCAAGCGCTAACCTCATAACATGCACTGCAGTAGATCAATAATAATGTAAATCATCAAATCACTGTTACTTACAGTCTGCTGTATGTTGAAAATTCACCAGTTGAATGAGATTTAAAGACTTCCTCCATATTATATAGGAAGTTAGTATTCAAGAATTACTTTAAATGTTTTGGAAAATTTTACGTTGATTCGAATTACCTACCTAATAGTTTCAGATAGCACGAAAGGCTATTATAAATTTTTACTGCAGACTAGTAACATTGTTTTGAAATGGTTTTTCGCAGTATGCTGTTCTATACAGATTGCTTGCTTTTCTTGTAGTGTGGTCATACACAGCAAGGTTTGTTGTGAAGTTATAATTACCCATGAGATAACTTAACAGAGAGTAAATGTATTCACCAGCAAGATTTAGAATCTTTTGGATTTTAAATAATGGTCTACAAGAATTACAGTGCCGAATGCGACAAATAATATGTAGTGATGTTTTTGTAACATAAAAACTTGTTTGCTGTATGTTGAATTACCCCAGAAGATAATTCCATATCAGGTAGTGAAAATTGGCAGAATTTTGGTTAAGTAGATTTTTAAAATGTTTTAATGAAAAGCATGCAGAGCTAAGATTTGGTAACGTTACTTATTTGTTTTCTCCAACTGAGCTGTTCATCCATTAGGAGCCCAAGATATTTTGTACCAATACTTATAGCATAATTGTTATTTCTATTAATTCCATCACCTTATGGTTTGTTTTAAGTTGAATAAAGTTTGTTTTATCATAGTGTTGTGATAACTTATTTGCTTCACACCAGATGTTGAGCTGTTCAAATGCTTTACTGACAAAAGTCTCTTAATTGCTGTTGTGACTTTGCAGATATAAGTACACTTATCATCTGCAAAGAGCACAGCTATTGACCTCTTGCTAAGATTATATTGCAAGCGAGATTTCGCCATCAACGAAACATCAACACCTCAGTTGCACTTGCCACCGGCTGTTGCTCCACATATCTTAATGCCATCTCTAAAGCACATAAACCTTCAGCATGACTTCTCATTTTGTTATTCAGTTTATTGTTCTACTTTATCCTCAGTGTCGTTACGATTCACGAAATCAACAATATCAGAGTCTGTGAGCTCAGCCAGGAATGCAGTTCAGTAAGGGAACAATGTCACCCATGTCTTCTTATACTGTCTTCATTTTCTTCATCACCTAACAGTATGTTCCAAGACTTTGCCAATGTTGCTTCCCAAGCCTGAGCCACCCACTATGCAATGTTTTTCATGTTGACAGATCTTAACTTTTCCATCATGTCCTGTCCATTGTGCATTTCCTCTATAAGGGACAAAAGGAGTTGTTGCCGATATTTTCTTTTCAATGTTTCCAGCATACCTGGATTCATTGGCTGGCACAATGATGTTACCTTAGGTGGGAGAAACAAGACCTTGATATCACCACTTCTAAGTTCTTCTACATTTGAGTGTGATGGGGCATTGTCTAGTAGAAGGAATCATTGGAAGCTAGAAACTTCTCTATAGATGGCACAAACTGTGTAAAGAACCATTCTTCAAAGATGGCAGCAGACATTGAGGCAGAATTCTGGTTAGTGTAATGCACTGATAGAGCATTAACAGAAATGCTTTTAAATATTCTAGGTCTTTTTGATTTACCAATCATTAGCAATTTAGCTTTGAAGTTCCCCTTAACATTACTGCAGGCAAGAATAGTAACACTTTCCTTACTACGCTTGTAGCCAGGGGCGAATGCCTCTCCTTGGGCTGCAAGAGTTTTGAAACATCTTGAAATTTAATCCAGTTTCGATATCATTAAAAATCTGATCACCAGTTAATCAGTCAGCAAGAATTAATTCTATGAATTTCTTTTAAATTTGAAAATGTCGTAGCTTTTTACCACAGGTATTAAGCTGCCTAATACCATACTGTTTATTCCAACGATAAAACCACCCAATGCTAGCAGTAAAATTAGGTTTCCCTTCATTGAATGCTTTCTGGAAATACAGCGCAGCCTTTTATTGATAGACACTTTTCTTGTTTTTGAGTAAACCAAAGAAACAGTGCTTCACTAACTTTTCCTGTTCAGATTGTTTCATTGTTTTCCTGTGTTTTAGTGCATCACTTGTTGCTCTGGTAGCACACCACTTTTCAGTTTCTTCTCTCTTTTTTTTCCAGTCCCCCACTGTAACATGCCCAACACCATAATCTGAAGGCACTTTTTGAAGTTTCTCCCTTGTCCAGTCTCCTTAATGTTGTCAACTTGTCTTCCATGGAAACAACCATGTTCTTCTGTTACTTGCCATATGAAAACAATATTGTTCGCACCCAAGCTATACCTGCACACTCACCTGAAGGTTCGAGGATGCACATCCTGCTGACCAAGCACTGGTGAGAGTTGGATAATACGGAATGTCGGATTACCGAAGTTCGGTTAACCGAGACTCTACTGTAATAAAAATAAGAAAGTAAACTTCTTTTCTTGGCTTGGCTTTAAAATCTTAAAAAAATAAAAATATTTAGTAAATATTCTCCACTTATCTTAAGAAGCCGATGACAATACTTCTATTATGTTTTTGCGAAATTAATTTCATGAGCATTTGCCCACATCTTCAGTCAACACACTTCGTTATCAAGGATACCATGCATTTACGTATTTACGTATTACCAACATCTGAAGATGAAACAAACCTAAAAACAGAATCATTTGCCGCTATGTCAAAATTCATTACGCAATTTGTATTTTTTAAAATAAATATTTTTTACCAAACTATTAAATCTATGGGAATATTTAATTGTTTTAGTAATTTAACTTCGGGATTTATTTCATGGTTAAATGACCAAAAATGATCTGCTACTGCCGATTTATCAATTTGTTTATATCTAATGTTACGAAAATATTCTTTCTTTCTGGTTTCGAAACTACGTTAAGTCTTTCCAATATAAACCTGATCACAATCTAAGCAATTAAATTGATAAATACCAGATTTTTTATTATTATGAATTTTATCTTTTTTAGAAAATTGTAATAAATTTTTAATACTATATCTGTTTTAAGGAACTAAAGTTATACAAAGCTCTTTAAAATTTTTTTGAAAATGTTTATTAACCCAAGGATGGTAAGTAAATTTTTTAAATTTATAATCAACTTTTATTTTTTTAAGAGTAAAAATATCATTAATACTTTTTTGATATTTAAATTTTTCAATTTTCTTTTGTATAAAATCTTTATTAAAACCATTAATTAAAACAGTATTAATAATATGTTTATATTCTTTATTAAATTCTTCTTTATTCAGGGGTATATTTATTAATCTATAAATCAAACTATTAAAAACAGCAAATTTATGTGGAAAAGGATTAAAACTTTTATTTTTTATGTAATTATCAATATGAGTAGATTTCCTATAAATACCAAAATCTAATTTGTTATTATTTCTTATTATTTTCAAATCTAGAAAAGGAAGAAATCCATTAATTTCAGTTTCTAATGTGAATTTTATAGCTTTATCTTGTAAATTTAGTAATTTTAAAGCATCACTAATTTGTTTTTCAGGAACAATAGCAAAAATATCATCAACCTATCTATACCATGTTTTAAAAATTAAAGAAAAAGCTTTAGTGACTTGAATTTCGAAAAAAACTCATAAAAAGATCAGCAAGAAAAGGTCATTGCTAAGCCAGAAGTTTGTTGAAAAAATTCACCATTAAAAGTGGAAAAATTTTGATCCAAACAAAAATCAATAAGTTTAACAAAATAACTATTAAGTCCTCATGTAAATTTATTGAAGTCAACCCCTTTTTTAAATAAATTAAAAGTTTTTCTCTAGGAATAATGGTTTGATGTGAGAATGTTATTTAACTTCATGTATCTTATAACCTGATTGTATACCTGTTTCTCCTTTAATTTAAAAAAGGCTGTCAAGGACAAAATGGGCCTATATATAATTGGAAGTCAGGCTTTTGTGTGCTTTTTGGTGTAGAGGCTTAACAATTAATTATGTTAACTTTAAAGAGAGTCGATTAAAGACACTAGACAACACTTACTTTTAAATTTTTCCGGAACATGTTTCTGAGGCTTTGCCTCTATCATCGGCCGGCTCTCGACTGGTTGTCGTTGGTGTAGCTGACGATATTTTGTCACAGGTCTCCTCTGGTGGCGGTTCAAGGAACTTGCTGAACAAATCTTTCTGGGGGATGTCGAAATTGAATACTTTGTTCCTATTTTTTGAAATGAAGATTTGTTCCCATGTGGATAGTTCTTGTTTTCCTGATGTATGTTTTAGTAGTTTTGGTTCTGGATTTATGTTGTGGTTTTTTTCCCAAAAATGTGTGGCAAGTGCTGATTTTTCTAATTGTTTATATTTTATGTTTCTAAAGTGTTCCTTTGCTCTTGTTTCTAAATTTCTTTTTGCTTTTCCAATATAAATTTGACTACAGTCATTGCATTCAATTTGATATATACCAGATTTTTTGTTAGATGGAATGACATCTTTGATGTTTGAGCAAATTAGGTTTTTTAAGGAGAAATGGTTGACTGGTGCTAGTTGAATATTTTGTTTTTTGAAGACTTTTTTGAATTTATCATAGGCCCATGGATGGTAAGTGAATTTTTTGAAAATCGTATTAGTTTCTGTAGCTGAGAGAGTTGTGGTTTCCTTTAGTAGCTTCTTCTTTTTTGCTAAGCTCACTTTTTTGTCCACTAATGATTTGGGAAAGTTATTTTTTTGTGCTATTTCAATTATTTTGTTGTATTCTGTTTTGTATTCTTCTGCTGTGAGAGGGATGTTTACCAGTCTGTGTGCTAAACTATTGAAGATTGCCTGTTTGTGGGATCTTGGGTTGTAGCCATTAGCTTTTATGTAGTTGTCTGTCTGTGTTGGTTTTCTGTAATTGCCAAAGTTTAGTCTGTTTTTATTCCTCATTATTTTTAGATCCAAAAATGGTAAATGCTCATCTTTTTCTATTTCTACAGTGAATTTGATGCTTTTTTCTTGGATATTTAAAAGTTTTAGTGCATCACTGATGTGTTTTTTTGGTACTATTGCAAAGATGTCATCTACATATCGTTGCCAGAGTTTGAACATCCAAGGGAAACCTTTGTTGATCCTTATTTCTAATGCACTCATGTACAGATCGGCCAGGAAGGGTGATAGGGGGTTGCCCATTGCTAACCCTGAAGTTTGGTGATAATATTTTGTTTGAAACTGGAAGAAATTTTGTTCTATGCATAATTTGGTTAGTTCAATGTAGTCTGAAATTTCAGATGATGCCATTCCAAGTGATTTGAGCCATTTTTCTATCAACGGTGGGAGTTGATTAACTGGTATGCTGGGAAACAGTGATTTAACATCAAATGAGACTAGTGTGTCCTCTTCTTTTAGTTCAGTATCCTTAATGTGTTCTATAAGTTCATAGGTGTTTTTGATGCTTAGGCTGTTGAATTTTGGAAATGAATTGAATTTGTTTGTTAGCCACTTTGCAAGTTTGTATGTTGGTGAATTTATACTGCTAACTATAGGTCTCATTGTTATGGATGGTTTGTGTATTTTGGGTAAGCCATAAAGTCTAGGTAAGGTTGGGTTATCCGGTTTAACTGCATATTTGTTTGGTATTATGCTTGAATTTGCTATTGTTTTTTCTAATGACTGTATGCAAGTTTTTAGAGGATTTTTGTTAATGGTTTCATATTCATTGTCAGTTAGCATTTTTTCCATTTTTTCAATATAATCTGATTTTTCCATTATGACAATCTTGTTGCCTTTGTCTGCATAACGTTTTTCTGTTTCAAAGAATGGATAGTATTATGTTTTCTCTTCTGAAAGGATCTATTCTCTATTTCCTCCAAAATATTTTCACAATGGCTTTTTACTGAATTTTGTATGGATACTGGTAGAATTTGTGTCGAAATGTTGATATCTGCAATGTAGTCTTCAATTTTGTTTGAGAAACTGACGCATGTTTTTAATCCATTATTTAAAAGATCCAATTCTTTTGTGGAGAAATTTTCCTTAGATAGGTTTACTACGTTTTCAAAGATTTGCGTGCTCGATTTTTCGCAGCAATCGTCACACACGCTAAATTCAATAGTGAAATAAGTTGCTGGCTAAGAAGGACCACCTATGCTAATGACCAGTTCCTTTTGTCAATTACCAGGGAATACAATAGTCATTTGCATAGTATTGCTGCCCCAGAAGATTCCTTTTGATTGTGTTCAGAAGTTTCACTTTCGAGAATGATTTGCCTGGGTTCAAGAGCAGAGGGTCTATGGGTCAGTCAGTCAGTTGAGAGCATCAAGAGCGACAGTTGGAAAGCTATGAAGTCTTCAGTGGACAGTGACAGTATATAATGCAGAGTGCAGTGCCATATGAGTTGTGATACTGCATCACAGTTTAGTTGTGACAATTCAATTGATCAGTTGTGTTTGTTCTGAGTGGTTGCAATAGTGATTTTAGTACAATATTAATACTATGCTAATTGCTTAGAAGGGAAATAAAGAGTGGTTATCAGTAATTATCATTCTTATTTGCTACAATATTTTAAGCATTTAAAAAATGGACATTCATGGTTTTGCTATTAATATATACTTCGAAGGTATCCTACAGATTATAAGATTCTTCAGTTCCTTTATTACAATTTTGATCCCATTGAATCCTACCTGTAACAGAAAGCATATTCTTCATTCTGCTACTATTGTTTATTGCAGAGCAACTCAAAAGCAAGCAACACGACTTGAACCAAACAAACCTGACCCTGACTCAGTACAAGGCATTTTGGAAATATGTTCAAAATTACTTAAAACAGTGAATGAACCATATGTGTATGTCTCAAGCAGGTAAGCAATTTAAATGAATGTCTGGCATATTAATTTAATGAATTAATAAATATTTAAATATTCATTTCATGTATTTTTAAAAAGATATTAGCTTGTTTAATTGTTTTGCAGGACAGACCAAGGAGTTCATGCATTGCGTTCCTCAGCACATGTAGATTTGGAGCATCCAAAAGGAAACATTTATGATTCGGAATATCTTCTATATCATTATAATCGTTATTTCAGGAAAACCAAACTTAATCTGAGGTAAGCTATTTGTGTAGGGATTTTCCTAGAAATATATGTTTCGAGGTTCTTAACCAGGCCACAACATTTTTATACATTGATGTGTGTGTGTGTGTGTGTGTGCGTGCGTGTGTGCGTGCGTGCGTGTGAGAGAGAGAGAGAGAGAGAGAGAGAGAGAGAGAGAGAGAGAGAGAGAGAGAGAGAGAGAGAGAGAGAGAGAGAGAGAGAGAGAGAGAGAGGCAGACAGAGACAGAGAAAGAATAGCGCAAAAATAAAATATTGGTTAAATACCAAGTTTTATCCTCCTCATATGAAGCACTTACAAAGTCATTGGTGCCTGTAGTCAGATGTATATTGAGAAAAATTAAGAACTCTGGATCCAAGAGAACATCTAGGATGGAGGATCAATCCAGTTTGAATAGTTATAAATAAAAACGTTGTTAACAGTGAAGCTAATTTCATGTATAAAGACTAAAATTGAGTCATACCTTTTTAAAACTTGTAACTTCACTCATCCTTTTACGTCACTTACGTTCACAAGTTTGGCAGAACTTTGAATTGCACCTTACGAGAGATTAAACAATATAATGAAATCCAAAAATAAAAAATTAAACAGGAAACTCAAACAGCTTCAAAGAAATCAAGAAAAACCATACGTCCCTGTATCAGGAAAATCTAACAACATAATGCAAGAAGTGCTAAACCTGTCTTCAGAAACAATTTCAAAGTCACAAATGAATCTACTACAAAAAGGCCTCAATACGTGCATCAGGTTTTTTTGGTAATTTACGTCCTCCAATGTTAAGTCATATCGGACGATGAATGAAATGGGTGAAATGATGCTCAAATGTGTCCATGGAGCTTAGAGCTACCCGACATTCGTCTTTCAGGATAAGGGAAAAGCGCGGAGAAAACCTTATCCAGGTATCTCAGCCTGACCGAGATTCAAACTCTGGACCTCTTGAACGTGAGGTAGACACGCTACCATCTATACTACCGAGGTGGGCTGCATCAGTTTTTCATCACAGATAGACAAATACATAGTAGATATCGAAATAGCAACAAATCACCTTTCAGAAAGTGACAAAACAATAGTCAGAGAAAAATGCTGCAGAATAATTGTGTCTCCATTATTGAAGAAACCTAAAATTCGAAATTTCAAAAAGAAATTAAAGACCTTAATAAAAAGGCAATAACCATAGTAAAATCAGACAAAGGCAATTCCCTGGTTTTATTAGATACAGACGACTACAGTAAAAAAATGATCCAATTACTTGAAAATTATGATTATGCAGAAATTCCAAAGGACCCTCTAACTAAATGCCAAAACACAATGGAAAAAGTTTTAAAAAACTGTCACTTAGTACTTCAGGATAAATTATATGCAATAAAAACACATATTCCAATTTTACCAAGAATGTATGGTCTACCAAAAATACACAAAAATGACTAGCATGAGACCAATCACTAATCAAATCAGTGCTCCTACATACCATTTAGCTAAACGGATTGTCAAGAAATTAAACTCCTTCAAGAAATTTGACAGCATAAGTGTATCCAATTCTCAAAATTTAATAAATAAAATGAAAAAATTACAATAAAAATGATGATGTTATGGTGTCATTTGATGTTGTCATTATTCACAAGCATTCCGACAGATAAAATTCCAAACTTACTAAAAAAAGTGGCTACAGTCCATCAAGATCAACGATTTTGAGGTAGATCAAATCATACAATTAACACTGTTATGTATTGAACAAAAGTACCTCAAATTCTTCAATAAATATTACAAACCAACAAAAGGCCTAGCAATGGGGAATCTACTTTCACCATTCTTAGCCGATCTGTATATGAGCAATTTGGAGACACACATCACTAAAACCTTCTCATATATGTTTAAATTCTGAGCCAGATATGCTGTTGGTATTTTTGCTATAGTCCCTAAAAAGTTTTTAACTGACTCCTTAAAACTACTGAATATACAAGATCATCATATAAAATTCACAATGGAAGTTAAAGAATTGTCTTTCTTAGATTTGATGATTATAAGACAAAATGACAGTGTAAAATTTGGAATCTATAGAAAACCTACTCACACAGCTAATTACATAAAACGCAACAGTTTCAATACTCTGTCACATAAATTAGCTGCTCTTAGAAGTTTGATCCATAGACTGAACAGCATACCTTTAGATCAAAAACAATATGAGGAATTTACATATATTTTAAATACAGCAAAAAAAAAAAAAAAAAGTGGTTTCAATCCAAACTCAACCAAAAAAAATGATCAATCAGGACTACAAGCAAAAGAAATTAAAACAGATCACTACTCTTCAAAACATTTCCGTAGGGGAGGGGATCCATCCCCTTAAGCTGCCAAGGTGTGGGCACTGCGGACCCTTAGCACTCATGGTACCTCTGACATTACTAGAGGAACCTCGGGCCGAACTGCCGAGCCCCTCCTGTTGGGGAGTTCGGATTGGGTTGGACTTGAGGGGGCAGTGTGTTCCCGACACCCATGGGGAATTGGGTACCTCCGGCGAGGCTACGACCACCCAGAGGGGGTAGAGGGTTGCCTAATACGTCCCGGGTACTAGCCTGCAGACCTAGTAGAAGCTGTGCTAGATCACCAGGCAACCCCACTGAGGTTTTCGGTAGTCTTCCCTGTGGGTTTGACACGCATAAGTGGCGTATCCACTTCCATCCCATCTTGACGTTGTGCTCAGTGGGGGAGGGGGGCTTTTTAGACTCAAGGTATTGCCCTATGGAAAAACCCCTGGAGTATCCATCGCTCCCGGGTAGAAGGAGGTCCGGGTCCGTGGTCCTACGGGTCCAGGACTAATGGGAGTAGAACCTCTGCACTTAACTCTTCAAAACATATATAAAAACTGGAAATACAAAAAATTCACTTACTACCCTTGGGCATTTCCGAAGTTTGAACGAATATTTAAAATTATGGCTTCAAACTAGCACCACAAAACAGATTCTCATTCAAGAAATTGTTAAATAATCCCTTAAAAAACATGATCCCACCAGAACAAAAATCAGGCATATATAGGATAAATTGTGAAGACTGTGACAAATTTTATATTGGTTTGACAAAGAGAAATTTAAAAACTAGATTAACAGAACACCGTAGGGACATAAAATATAAACAAACAGAAACATTTTAAGCTGCTTTTCATTTCTGGAATGATAACCACCACATGGGAGAGGAGATCAAACTACTAAAACCATTCTCAACAAAACTTGAACTTACAACACCAGAAAAAATGTTTATTATTAAAAACATTCCACATATTCTAAATTTTGATGTGCCATCAGTGAGTGGTCTACTGAACTTATGTCAAGAATCTTCCGAGAGAGGGAGCCAATTACAAGAGATCCAGACAACAACCAACTGTGATGAGCCGCTAATCAGCTGAGGATGAAAATGCAGCAGTTTTGAAAACTTTCCTGATTTTGTAAAAGGACGTAAGTGAAGTTACAAGTTTTATAAAGGTGTGACTCTATTTTAGTTTTTATAGATCAATCCAGTATTTGGTATGCGGGTGAAGAAGTGGGTGATATGTAATTTCAGTGCAACGGATGAAAGGAAAGATAATTTATGGAATATTTTGTATAATAAATGGTGAGGAAAACCAGAGAACTCGGAGAAAACATGCCCATTTGCCAATTTTTCCACCTCAAATCCACATAACCCTGGGATTGAACCCTGGTCACTTTGGCAAGAGGTAAATAGTCTAACTACTCGGCCATGGCACGGCTGGTTAAATATCAAGCTTAGCATTTAAGTTCTGCATTTTCCAAAGATCCAATACAAAATTTTAAAGAAAATTTCTTTACCTTAGATTGTTCAATATGACCCATAGGTCTTCTAATATTCAATACATATGCAGAATTGTTTATAGATAGAGTCAACATGAAAAATTCAATGCCATGGCCGGTATTTGAACCACGGATCCTCTGGTTTCCGTCCAGTTGCTCTTAACCTTTGAGCTACCATGGCCAACGTGCCATCCTGATATTAAATTCTCCATTTGACTTGTATATTTCCCCGGTAGACCACTAGGGGCTCTCGCATTCGCGATACACCATTTGTGGCGACTTACTATCTATCGTAAGTACTGAAGTCCCAGGCTTCATCATTTAACTCTTATTATTTTAGTTTATTGATGGAATTTAATTATTTCTCACACTAGCCATATATAGGCTAAGGTTTTTGATGGAGTCAACATGAAAAATTCAATGCCATGGCCGGGATTTGAACCACAGATCTCCTGGTTTCCATCCAGTCACTCTTAACCTTTGAGCTACCATGGCCAACATGCCGTCCTGACATTAAATGATTAAATTCCATCAATTAACTAAAAAAATTTTTTATTTTAATTTTGTCAAAAATGCCTCTTAACAATTGAGCGCTTTTTCAAAACCCGAAAGATGCACAAAATGTGTTTCTGAGAAAAAAAGTGTTTTCTATTTATTGGCAATACTAGTTGGTTAGCACAGCAAATATATTAATCATTCAATTCTTCCTGAAACTGCCTCATTGAACGTGAAAAGAAACAAATAGCATAGTTTAACTAGTGCAAATTTGAAGTTTGAAAATGCAGTTTTTTCAAAAACCGATAGATGCTGATTAAGTTTTCTGCATGAGCGAGAAATTAACACATGAAGTATCTACAAATATAATAACTGTAACTTAAAACTCCACTTACCTTATAAGAAATTATGAAACTTTTCATGAGAAAATCTAATGCAAGTCGCATTAGAGCCAACGATGCGAATGATGGTTCGCAAAACATGTTCTCAATATAGGTACATAAGTGAAGCTGATGTGTAATAAACACGACTCATCTATAATTTAATAAATATTAAGGAATATTTTATTAGGTATAAACTTAGAAACTAAGTACTGCTACATTGACAATAACAATATAATATTTTGTTTTATTTATATAACAAATATATTGGATACACACAAAGAAATTTCAAACAATATAAATATGTCAGCTTTAACCTTGATAAGTATCTTCTAGTAGGTACATCTTTATAAAATTCCTTTGCAGTTTCTGGAATTTCGAACAATTTAGCTATTTTTGAACATCCTTTTTCTTTTCTTTGCTCACTCTATTAATTTTGGGAAAATTTTGTGATTGAAGCAGAAATTTGCTGCAGGACTTGTTGTGGGGTTTCATCACATCCACCTCCACAGGCAAAGCAGAATATGTATTTTGAACTTCTTTTAACTCTTTTTGATTGTGCCGAAAATTCTATCAGGACGCATATAACTGTGCCCACATATTGGGTAGATATGTGAAATGCAGGAAAATGTTTTACTCTTCTCCAGAAAAGCAATAAGCATCACCATCATCACACTATTCTTGTTCTGACTAGGGCAAGAGTCTGAAAATAAACGAATGGACATTCTTTCTTCCAGTTCCAACAAGAAGTGGTGTAAAGCTGAGGCAGCCTGGTTGCAGCCTGTAGTAGATTCATTTTCCAACCATGTATACAAGGAAATGTTTTTGTTCTGGGTTTTAGATGGAATAATTATGCATAGATTATACAGCCACACCTGCCTTGCACAGATTATCTTGCTAATAGAAAGTTTAGGCAGTGGTTGACTCTGCTGCATATCAAAACAAATAGTGATTGCCTTGGCATTTTCCTTTTTCAATAGCTGATAAAACCTTTTTGAATGCAGCCTGTGCAGTCTGTACATGGTTCTTAGTTCGTTTTACTTTTCCACATCTGCCTCTTGTCTTAATCTTCATCAGTCCCATTTTGCAGGTTGAGCATGTGTCAGTGTGTGGTGTACGGAATGAAAGATTGAAGAAATTGTAAAGTATGTATTTATATTTTGGCAATGACCAGATTGGAGATTGTTTAATCTTCTTTCGTTGCAAAAGTTGATCCACATTTTTCTGATATTAAGTTCTGGAGGTAAATATCCTTTCCTTGATTTTGCTCTTCCATAGTGGGTTTCTGTACATCTGTTTTCTTAATGTGTTGCTTTATAGCAGCAGAAATGCCCTTCTGTAATTGTCACCTCCTCTAGTTTCCTTTGGCCCATTCCCAGATAGTGAAATTTTCTAGCCAGGAGAGATAATCTATCTTTTGACACCCCTGTGATTCCTTGGAAGCTTGCAGCACATACTGACAATACTCGGCCATCATTAGGTCTCACACTGTACTTAATACTAACAGTCTGCATTCTATTTGCAGCTTTTCTCTTCACCACTCTGCAATTAGGAAATGTAATAATCATATATTTCCTAAGGAATTTATCTTGATCTATTTTGTAGAGCACGGAAAGATGTTGGTGAAATCCACTTATATGATAAAACGAGGTTACAAAACACAAAAACTACACTTTATTCTCCTCGAAATACACTGTTCACCATTACAAAATTTCTAGAACCTCAAAACTGTTTATTTTCTCTAACTCTACCTTCAACTTTCTGTCGCTACCGGTAACGATTGGTTCCGAAGTTTTCCGAATCTCCATCGGCCATCAATTTTCATCGGCTTCGCGAGTCTACCGCCAGGGCGACACTGCTCCCTCCTCAAGGCTGGTCGTCCCGAACAGCGCCTTCGTAGCGGCCAGGCGATCCAGGTGTACCACCAACATCTTTCCTCGGGGCACCTTCTGGATGCGGTAGACCACGTCGTTAATCCTCTTCACCACACGGTACGGTCCTTGCCATGACTGCTGAAGCTTCGGGCAGCGTCCCTTGGTCCGGGTCGGGCGGTACAACCAGACCAGGTCACCTTGCTGGAACCCTTGGCTGTTGGCTTGCCTGTCGTCTCGGGTTTTCATGCGGTCGCTCGCCTTCTGGATGTTCTGGCGAGCCATCTCGTCCAAGTCGTGGAGGTGGTCCACCGGGTTCTCCACATCCCTCAAGAGTGGCCCCAAGTCTGCGTCCGCCAGCTGCTCCCTCCTCAGGCCTGCGCTATCCCAGCCATCCGCAGGCACTGCCGTGACTACTCGAACTGCTGCGGCACGCTCCTTCCCCTCCACTCTTGTGCATTTGCCGCACTCTTCTGGACAGGGTCTTCGGGATATAGCGTCCGCGTTACCGTGACTCTTCCCTCTGCGATGTTCCGAGGTGAAGCCGTACTCCTGCTGCCTCTGGACCCAAAGTGCTGTCTGGCCTTCCGGTCACGCCGTCACTATCACTTCGCTGCTCGCGGGGACAACCACGTCTTCGCTCAAGACGACCCTGCCAATTCCAAGGCGCTCTTCTGGTTGACGGAGTATAACCTCTTCCCCGTTGAGCCGCAGGACCTTCCTGCTGACGTCGACCGTCGCCTCGTAGCTCCTGAGGGCATCCAGTCCCAGAATCACCTACTCAGCCACCGTCGCGACTAACACCCACAGACGCACGGCACTCCGTCCCAAGTTCAGCTCCAGCAGGGCCTCCTTCTCCACAGGCAAGGGGCCGCCCGATGCCAACACAAGCTGGTATGGTCGGCTTGGCTTCCTCGTCGGCAAACCATTCGCCACGTCAGGTCTGATGATGGTCACGGCTGCCCCAGTGTACACTAGCACGCGGCACGGCTTTCCTCTTACCCAGCCGTCCGAGATGAGGCTGTCATCCATACGCCGGCTGACGGCGCGCAACGTCACTCGAGGGGATGGTGGTAATGGCGCCGACGTGTCCCTCTCCACGCCGCCCTTACTCGTTTTCCGGCCGTTCTTCCTGGTGTGGGCAGTCTCTCCGCAGGTGTCCGGGCTGTCTACACCCCCAACACAGGCCTCTAGGTGTTCGCCGGCGTCCCTCAGCTGGTCTTCTGTCTCCGGCGTAGCGGACACTCCTCGTTCTCGACGTCGGGATAGATGCTACCTTGGCCGCCTCCATCCTTAATGCCGCTGTCAGCGCCTCTTGGATGGTTTTATAATCGCCGAGCATGAGGCGCTGACGAATCTCCGTGTCCCGTACCCCGTCGACAAAATTGTAGGCGGCTTCCCGGGATACGAACTCCAGTGGCAGGTCAACCAAGGCCTTGCTAGCCAGCTGCTCGATCGCTATGGCGAACTCCTGCAGCGTCTCCCCCGGCTGCTGCGACCTTGCCTTTAGCTGGCTGCGGTATGCTGCGGCTAAGCGGTGGTTCCCGAAGCGATTCTCCAGGGCCTCCCAGATGTCCTTGGGCGCCGCCGTCGTCTGCACCGCGTTTAGGATTTCCGCAGCCCGTCCCTGGAGGCTGGCTATTAACTGTGTGGCCTCCTCCTCCGGTGACCATCTGTTGTGCTTGGCCACTGTGTCGAACTGGCGGCGGAAGACCTCGAATGTTGACACTCATTTCGGAGGCTTGACGCGCGCCGATGTTGTGTCGCGTCCCGGTGCGCCGGCCTTCAAATCATTCAGTCTCCTGCTGACGACGTCCTCCACCATGGCGTTCAGGGACTTGACGCTGCTGTCGGCCTTTCCCTCCAGGTTGTTTACGCGGTTCACGAGGTCTTCGACGTCTTCAACCATGGCGTTCAGGGACTTGGTGTTATTGTCGGCCTTTTCCTCTAGGTCATTGAAGTGGTTCGCCAGGTCCTCGACGCGCTCGTCCACTTGGCCCATCCGCTTGCCCAGCTCCGTCACGTCATCCCTCACGCCGGCCAACTTTTCCTCAAATTTGGCGGCGAGGACCTCGTTCGCCTCCTTCATTTCCGTGGCCAGACTGTCGTTCGCTGCCTTCATTTCTGTGGTCAATTCGGTCTTTATTTCTTTCAACTCTGCCGCTTCTGTTTTTGTTGTTAACTCGTTAATCTTCGCGGCCAAGTTGTTATTTGCCGCATCCGACTTCGCTGTTAATTCGTTCATCTTCTGCAAAAGCATTTCCAATGCCGATTCCATGGCCATAATGTTCGGTGATGTAGTTATCCCGCTTCCTGACACCAGTTGTGACTTTGTGGGTTCGTGAAATGATAAAACGAGGTTACAAAACACAAAAACTACACTTTATTCTCCTCAAAATACACTGTTCACCATTACAAAATTTCTAGAACCTCAAAACTGTTTATTTTCTCTAACTCTACCTTCAACTGTCTGTCACTACCGGTAACGATTGGTTCCGAAGTTTTCCGAATCTCCACCGGCCATCATTTTTCATCGGCTTCGCGAGTCTACCGCCAGGGCAACATTATTTATTATAAGTCAAATCAGCTACATCACAGTGCTTATACCCTTTAGTTTTAGGATTTTGTGGAGTGCACTCAAAACCATTAGAACGTGAATTTGCTGGAGTATGAGCTTTCCTTTACTTGCATTTTGATTTCCTTTCCTTGTTTTTGCAATTTCTACCTCCCGTGCATCCTACAACTGGTACAGTTTCACATTCTGAGCTCCTGCAGGAGCATTGTGCACAGTACAGTGCAGTGTCTCAACTAAGGATAAAAATGCCATGTAAGTATAACAAAGCTTTCAGAAATGAATGTGAAATTCAAGCACACAACCTGAGTTATTGCCAATGGTGCAGCAGTTTACAAAGCTTGCAGAAATGATTGAGAATTCCAAGAATTGTGACAGTGAGATGGCAGTCAATGCCCACATGCATTTCATAGAATTGAGGTTGCTACACGCTGGATCATAATATCAATAAATTGCATCTATCAACTTTTGCTTTAACTGAGCAAGTGCATCTAATATACTGCTAACATTCCCTACCTTCTCTTCAGGACATGAATCGAATTTTGCAAAATCTGATTTCACAGAACGATGCAGGAGTAAATTATGCCAACACTATATATAACTCAATTTCGTAAAATGTTACATCTATCGAGTTTTGAAAAAAACACTCCTCAATTGTGATCAGGATGCCATATTTACATGATATTTACATAACAAGATGTTTATCGTGAATTTTTTTAGAAATAACCTCTGAAAACTTATTTATTCTGAATGGCTTTTGTATAATTAGTAAACTGCAAGAGACAAAATTTTAGTATACAATTCAGGTTTCCTTAAGGAGCACAATTAATTTGAAATAAACATTTTTGTGTCATTAACTGTTTCCAAGATATTTTTTGTTGGTTTTAATTTTAAAGTGCTTATATTTTTCTGAAATAGAAAGTCACATTTGTTTCTTTTCTCTTTGTGTTATGAAGATGTATTACTATCAAAACAGTTTTAAAAACCTGACTATATCCTTCTTTCAGCTTTGCTGAAATGAATATATTTGTAATTAAAGTTTATTGTGATCAATGAGAAGTAATCAGAAGAATAACCTTTTGCAAGAATAATTTTTAGAAGAGAGAGTGAAGAAAGTGATATGAATGCAAGAGATCAATTTCTTTTGTAAATTGTTAAAATAATGGGATATACTTTTTAGAGTTCAAAACATGGTATTTTTCATGGTACCTGAAAACAACAGTGGCATGGGAAGTTGAAGATCTGTGGTTGAAATCCTGTCTATGGCAATGAAATTTCCAATCTGATTTTACTTTTCCAATATGTGATATGTAGGCAACGGATCACATACACCTTTAAAGCGATTTGAAGTTTACGAGTATCGCAGTATATAACTGCTGACATCAGTCCCGGGGACAAGCAAGGAAACGTGTAGCTTTACTTTCATCACAACTATCACTCGCCAAGCAGGTAGATCTGCCTTCCAGGGAGTGCAAGGTGTTTGACATATTGTGTTAATAGCATTACTTTCACAACAATTCTTGGATAATTTCCATTTTATAAATCAAAAGCTTTGGGTATTATAAACAGCCATTAAACAGCTTGAAGAATGTAGTTTCGAGCTGTCTAAAAGTAGTTGAGGAGGTGTCAGCAAAAGTTAACAATATACAGAATGCACCACCTACCAAACGAGCAAAAATAAATTGTCCAGTATTATGCACAAAAAGACTGGAATTTCAATACTGCGTAATATAAGAAATAAAGTCTCGGACAAATACATGAAAATGATTTGTATTACTCATATTCACCATTAACGTCATGTGGCGTTGAACGAACTTTCTACCAATATTTTTATAATGTTTGAGCGAGAGGTGCAGAAAATTCACTTTTGACAATTTACAAAGGTACATGGTTGTTCTCTGTAATTCCCACATTGAAAGCAATGAGGAGTAGGTTACATTTTGTATCCATACTAGAGTATACACATACAGCGCTTTGGTATACTTGTTGACACGGATGTTTGTTGATGTCACACTTGGCCTTGTATAGTACCTGTTTGCATACATTGATTGTATGGAGTATGTGATCTGATATCTGGTGATATGCATGATTCCTGCACTAGCTACTGAGTGTGGCAGATGTATGTGGTATTAGCTCTCGTATTTTCTGAGAGGTAAGATGAGTTTATTTATTTGTAAGTCAAAAGTGAGAATATATAAAGAATTACATGTGAGTAAAATTTGTGTGTATTAAAGCTTGGCTTTTTGTTATATATTAAATGTTCAAAGGTTTAAATTGAGTTGTACTGTTTATTGCATACGTAATATTCTTTTTTTGTATTTATTTTTCATCTTTCTTCTACATACAATTTCATTGATACATTGACATTTGTAGCATTTCTTTCACACAATAACAAAATTACTTATTCACATCTAATATACCCTTCCTACCTGCTTGCCTCAAATCTCGGTCTCAATACACATAACCCCTGGTTTTCCTTGTATTGATGACCCTCCTCTCCCCTGTATCCCTCATTCTAGTTTTCCAGCCCTTAATTGTTAGTTATTCTTCATCAATCTTAACCATTTCTCTCTAACTTTTCCCAGATATTCACCTATATTTCTTACATTCTTTTCTCCTTTTACCAATAACATTTTCTTTATTATTAATACCTCCCCCCATCCCTAAAACAGTCCCACTTTTGTTGCCAAATTTGTTCTCTCCATATCTTTGTTTGCAATGAAGTATACTATCCTGTTCTCCACACATTGAGCTTTTCCCTGTATCCTTTTCATATCTAATACCTTTCAAATTTCTAACTCCTGTGCATACATAATATACAGCCACTTTATTAGCTGGTGTTGCATAGTTAGGTATCATGATGTCAGGTTTATATCACCTGCACATGTGATCTTATTACTTTTTAAGATTTAATATACCCAAGGATAATATAATTTTAGTTGAACTAGTACTCAGTGCTCTACTTATTGCTAGTATTTACCTAGAATGTGTTTCATCAGGATCTTCCTAACATCATCAGCTGTTGTCGACTAATGGATGTTGGTTTGGTGAACTTCTTGGAGGTGATAGGGGCATCTCTGTCGGTATCTTGATGTACTTGCAGTTTTCTTCAAAGGTAGCGTCGGAATTTAACAATTTTCTTTCATATTTCTTTATGAAAAATTTGTCCCATGAGGTTAATGCAGCTGGACCTTGGACACTTTTTAATAAGATGCATTAACCACGTGGGAAAAAATTTTCATAAAGAAATATGAAAGAAAATTGTTCAATTTCGACACTACCTTTGAAGTTCAAGATACCAACAGAGACGCTCCTATCACCTTCAAGAAGTTCACCAAACAAACATCCATTAGTCAACAACAGCTGATGATATTAGGAAGATCCTAACAAAATGCATTCTAAGTAAATACAAGCAATAAGTGGAGCATTGAGTACTAGTTACTCAAAATTATATTAAGTTTGTGCTTCATTGTATCATAGTACTTACACATTGGAATATACCTAAGGATGTTAACCACCTGTTTTACTGGAAAATACATATGGTTTATTTAATCCTACATTTTAATTACAAATAAATATAAAGGTATGAATAGTTTCTTTAAGCCAAAGCATAGTTTATTATGATTGCCCACCAGGAGTGAGAAAAATTATGGCAAAAGCATTAAAGATGGAGTTGTAGCCCAAATTAGAAAAGAAGACGAAAGGCAAGATATAATGGATTTAGGTGCAATAAATAAGGAAGAAGATGAACAAGTTACAAGAGAAAAAAATGCCTTTAAATGGAAGACATAATAGGCAAAATTAATGCAATAGTTGGAAATGATAAGAGAATGTTACAAAGTGAAAGGAGAAAACATTCTTGCTGCTTCAAGAAGTGCAAAAACTTAATGATCATGCAATAATTGAAAAAGAAAAAGCCAAAATTGAAACTAGAACTTGACAACATAGAGGCAAAAAGAAATTGGAAATTTGAAAAAAGTTGCACAGGTTTTAGCTGCACCTCTGGTTATGGCAAGAAATATACAGATTCAAAAAGCCATAGAGAATAAAAAAAAACATACTTTATATCATCTGCATCAAGCATAAAATTAAAAAAAAGAAAAAAAATGGTTACAGCAAATTTGAATCCAGTGAAAGCAAAGATTAAAATTAGGAATTAAAGACCAGCTGGTAGGAATATTATTAATGAAACTGAAACTGCTGAATATACGGAAAAAGTAATTAACAACAAAAGTTTACAAAATCAAAATTTGAAAATTGAGACATCAGGAAACATAATTTCTTTGGTTATAATATATGAAGTATTGGTGGAAACCAAAGATGATAATTTAATAAATAACATATTTGAGCAGAATGTTTCAGATGAGATAACTAAACAAGAATTTGTAAGTAATTTTAAACTAAAATTTAAAACCATGAAATAGAGCTACAGTTCATTACTTGGCTGAAGTTACAGGAAACATATGGAGGAATATATTGGATTTCAGGCGGTAACTGTAAAGAATTTTTTTCAGTAGCTATGCTTGAAAATTTTTGACCATGGATACATAGCCAACTTTTGCCACAGAGATGAGATAATATGTGGCATATGCAAAGAAAATCATGAGAAAAAATACTGTCAAAAAAGGGAACAAGTAATATACGTATCTTGTAACAGAAGAAAGAACAATTATGAAGAAAAAGATAAGTGTCCATCATGTATAATGATGCTAGAAAGAGCATTAGAGAGGATTGATTATGGATACTGGGACTTTGTGGGTTCGTAAAATTAAAAGTCCGAGTTGCAGATATTCCAAATGTTCTTTATTTCCTTAGAAATACACTGTTCAATTCTCACGTAACAACATTATGTCACAAACACAACACAATCTACCAAGGTTGATGAGCACACAAACAGCATTCTGATTACATCTGTTTACAACACTCCTGTTATGTCACTCTGTTTACGACTTTTATCGCCTTTTATCTCAGTGACGCACTATCCGACTGTTATCTCTATCTGCAGGGTCTTTGTGTAGACAAGCTGCGCTTATCTCGCTGCACACAACCTTCTGTACTTTTTGTCGCGAAACTGCTCCCTTCTCAAGGCTGGTCATCCCGAACAGCACCATCGTAGCGGGCTAGACGATCCAAGTGTACCACCAACATCTTCTCTCGGGACACCTTCTGGATACGGTATTCCACGTCGTTAATCCTCTTCACCACCCGGTAGGTACTGCCATGGCTGTTGAAATTTCGGGCAGTGTCCCTTGGTCCGGGCAGGGCGGTACAACCAGACCAGGTCACCTTGCTGGAACCCTTGGCTATTGGCTTGCCTGTCGTATCGGGTCCACATGCGGTTGCTCGCCTTCTGAATATTCCGACGAGCCATCTCATGCATGTCGTGGAGATGGTCCACCAGGTTGCTGGCTGTTTTGCATCCAGGAGGCTGCCAAAAGCCAGATCACAGGGGAGGCGTAACTCTCGTCCGAACATTAAGCTTGCTGGCGTCATCCCAGTGGTGTAGTGCGTTGACGAGCGGTAGGCCAGCAAGTACAGTGGCACCTTGACGTCCCGGTCTCGCTGATGGCTGGCCGCGACCTTCCTTAGGTGTTCTTCTAAGGTCTTGATGTACCTTTCGACCATGCCATCCGACTGGGGATGTAGGGGTGTTCTGCGGGTCTTGTTCACCCCAGGTCTTTCCAGTGCCTCCTTCATCAGGTTGGACTCAAAATTGGTGCTCTGGTCACTGTGGAGCTCTAACGGTACCCCAAATCGGCAGAACACTTTCTCCCCGAGGCAGTCTGTGATTGTCTTCGCCTCCTGTATTGGGATGGCATACACCTCCGGCCACTTGAAGTCCACGATCACCATCAGGTACTTGTTGCCTCAATCGGACACTGGGAAACGTCCAGCTATGTCGACGGCAATTCTTTCGAATGGCGCTCCGACGTTGTACTGCTGCATGCGACCCCGTCTCCTAGTCTGGGGGCCGCGACTCGCCGCGCGTACGTGACATTGACGGCACCATCTCTCAGCATCTGCTTGGAGCCTCAGCTAGTAGTAGCGCTGCTGAAGTTTGTGGATCGTCCGGTTTGCTCCCAGGTGTCCTGAAGTACCGGCGTGAACTTCCTCCAAGACATCCGGGACCTTACTTCGGGGAAGTACCAACTGCTCCCTCTGTGTCTTCCTATCAGGTGATTCCCATACCGGGAATAGCATGCCGTCTCTTGTCTTCAGTGAGTCCCATTGGGCCCAGTACGACTTGTAGGTGGCGCTCCTCGGTGCGATGTCCTTCCAGATTGGTCTTATCCCTGCCTCCACTTCCCTCAATAGTGGCCCCAAGTCGGCGTCCGCCAGCTGCTCCCTCCTCAGGCCTGCACTATCCCAGTCATCCGCAGGCACTGCTGTGACCACTCTGACAGCTGCGGCACGCTCCTTCTCTTCCACTCTTGTGCACTGGCCGCACTCCTCTGCGCAGGATCTTCGGGACATGGCGTCTGCGTTATCGTGGTTCTTCCCTCTACGACGTTTAGAGGTGAAGTCGTACTCCTGCAGCCTCTGGACCCAACGTGCTGTCCGGCCTTCCAGGTTCCTAAAGCATAATAGCCAGGTGAGGGCGGAGTGGTCAGTCCTCAGGTGGAATGGCTGACCGTACAGGTACTTGTGGAAGTGTTCCAAGGTCTTTACTATCGCCAGTAACTCTCGCCGGGTGACGCAGTAGTTCTTCTCTGCCTTGGATAGCGTCTTGTTGTAGTAGACTATCACCGGCTCATGGCCGTCCTGGACCTGTGATAGGACGCCTCTAATGCAATGGTCGCTGGCGTCGGTGTCCACGATGAAGGCGTCGCCTGGTTGTGGAAATCCCAGAATAGGAGCACTGCAAAGCGTCTTCGGCGTTCTCCGTCCACACATAAGACCGGTGTTCTTCTGTCAGACGGGTGAGGGGTTTGGCGATGTTGAAGAACCGCTTGATAAAACGGCGGTAATAACTGCACAGCCCCAGGAAGCAGCGCAACTCTCTTATCCTTTGGCCGAGGCCAATCTCTCACGGCCTGTGTCTTCTCCGGGTCTGTTGCCACTCCGGTTGTTGAGACTATGTGACTTCCTTGCGGAAGAGCTGGCATTTCTTTGCATTTAGCTTCAAATTGGTCGCCTGCAGTCTCTGCAGCACCTTACTCAGATTCTCGAGATCGTCTTCGAAAGTCTTGCCGACGCTGATGTCCAGGTATGGCAGGCAGGCGTCATAAGTCAACCCTCTCATCACTGATTTCATTAGGCGTTGGAAGGTAGCTGGTGCATTGCAGAGGTCAAAGGGCATAACTGAACTGCCAGAGCCCTTGGCCTATCGAGAATGCAGTTTTCTCCTTGTCTCTCGGGTCATGAGCTACCTGCCAGTAACCCGACTTCAGGTCCAGGGTCAAGAACCACTGTGCACCAGCTAGCGTGTCCAGGGTGTCGTCAATCCGGGATAAGGGGAAACAGTCTTTCTGGGTGACAGCGTTCAGCTTGCTGTAGTCCACGCAGAAGCGTAGCTCGCCGTTCTTCGTCACCAGAACTACAGGAGAACACCAAGGGCTGTCAGACTTCAGTCACTTTCCTAGATTTCATGTCATCTACCATATCCCGTACCGCCGCTTGTTTTGCCAGCGGAACGCGTCTAAGTGGTTGCCGAATAGGCCGGGCGTCCCCGGTGTCGATTCGGTGAAGCACTTTGTCCGTGCGACCGTAGTACCTGTCACCTTGGCTGAAGACGCATTGGTATCGTCTCAGCAGTTGTCGACATTCTGCAGCTGTTCTGCGGTCAGGTTGTCGGCCGCCCTCTCTAGCAAGTCTTCCAGCCGGGACCCCAGGTGTTGCGTCGGCACCGGCTCCTCGGTCTTGTCGATTGCTGTCACGCTGAGCACGAGCTCGCACGTCCCCAATTCTGTCCCAGCCTGGATGTCGTTATCGGTGTACGTCAGGTTGAGCAGCCTCACTGGCACCTCCTCTCGGTTCGGCAATAATGTTCTGGCTACACATAGTCCGTGTACAGGCGTTTTTTGGTGCAGCATTATGTTCGTGGTTCGCTGGCCCTCTAGTCGCGCCGTCACCATCACCTCGCCTCTCGCGGGAACAACCACATCTTCCTTCAAGATGACCCTGCAGATTCCAAGGCGCTCTTTGGGTTGCCGGAGAATGCCGTTCAGGGACTTGGTGTTGCTGTCGAACTTTCTCTTCAGGTCGTTTACACGGTTTGCCAGGTCTTCGATGCGCTCGTCCACTTGGCCGATCCGCTTGCCGAGCCCCGTTCACGCCGGCCAACAGTTCCTCAAATTTGGCGGCGAGGGCCTCATTCGCAATTTTCATTTCTTCCATCTTCTCGGTGAGGTTATCGTTAGCCGTCTTCATTTCTTCCAGCTTCGCGGCCAGGTTATTTGCTGCTTCTGTCTTCGTTGTTAATTCGGTCATCTTCGCGGCCAAGTTGTTATTTGCCGTCTCCAACTTCTCTAGAATCTGTGCCAATGCAGCCTCCATGTCGTAACGTCCCGCTTCTGACACCAAAGGTGACTTTGTGGGCTCTTAGAATTAAAAGTCCGAGTTGCAGATATTCCAAATGTTCAGTTCTCACATAACATTATGTCACATACACAACACAATCTACCAAGGTCGATGAGCACACAAACATCGTTCTGAATACATCTGTTTACAATACTCCTGTTACGTCTCTCTGTGTACGACTGCCCTTGGCGTGTGGTCGCTTCTTTAAATACCTCCACTGATAATCCCAGACTGTTCCAGAATGTTTTAACTTTATCTGTTTTGGCATGCCTTTTATCTCAGTGATACACTATGCGACTTATCTCTATCTGCAGGCTCTTTGTGTACACAAGCTGTGCTTTTCACCGCGACAATACTATTACAAAAGTGAACAGAAATCAACACAGAAAAAGAAAAGAAATACCCCTAGTATGATAAAAAGAAATCTAGAAAGAGTAATTGAAGATAAATTAAGAAACCAAAGTTTGGGAAATGGATTGGAAAAATGGAAAGCTATTATGTTAGGAAAACCTAAAATAAAATTAAAACAGAAATAATTACTAATAATAATTAGTACTATATATTAATAAGCTATAATTACTAAAGCAAAAATACAGAAATTACCTAATGTTAATACGATTAAGAAAAATGGTGATAAGGATACCCAAAATAGAACTATTAAGAAGAAAACACATAGCCAACATGAAAAATTCAATGCCATGGCCGGGATTTGAACCATGGATCTTCTGGTTTCCGTCCAGTCGCTCTTACCCATTGAGCAACCATGGCCAATGGTCTATCTACCTACTTACCTACCTATCCACCCACCTACCTACCCATCCATCCATCCGTGTGTCCATCCATCCATCCATCCTAAAACATTAGCCTATATACGGCTAGTGTGAAGAAATGATTAATTTCCATCAATAACCTAAATATTAAGAGTTAAATGATGAAGCCTGGGACTCAAGTACTTATGATAGTAAGTCGTCACAAGTGGTGTATCTCGGATGTGAGAGCCCCTAGTGGTTTACCGGGAAAATATATGTGTCAAATGGAGAACTGAATATCAGGACGGCACGTTGGCCATGGTAGCTCAATAGTGTAACTTTATGGGTTCGTGAAATAAAAGGTCCAATTACACCACTCAAAAATGTTCTTTATTTCCACCTTATTACAATGTCACACTTGCCGATTACATAGAATTTCGTAATGTACACAATTATAATTTCACCAGTTCGTCTGTCCACGTACACTGGGCGCTCCTCAAACTGCTCGTCACGACTGACTCAACTCAACTGACGGTCGCCTCTCCTGTATTGATCGGTGGTTAAAAGTTTTTCGAGAATTCTCTTTTCATGCAGGGGGAAAACATTCTCGATGTTTCGCGCTCTTTCAGGCGGCAGGAGGAGGGGAAACGAAGATTCAGCCACCCCTGTGGTTTCCCCTCCCTCCACTCTGTCTCGCCTCTACAAGCGGTCCCGATGCCACACGCCCCCTCCACCGGCCTACCCCTGCATTTATTGATCGGTACCGTAGAGTTTGCCGATTGGATAACACTGCTCCCTCCTCAAGACTGGTCGTCCCGAACAGCACCATCGTAGCGGGCCAGGCGATACAGGTGTACCACCAACATCTTTCCTCTTCGCACCTTCTGGATGCGTTAGACCACGTCGTTAATCCTCTTCACCACACGGTACGGTCCTGGCTGTTGGCTTGCCTGTCGTATCGGGTTTTCATGCGGTCGCTCGCCTTCTGGATGTTCTGGCGAGCAATCTCGTGCATGTGGAGGTGGTCCTCCAGGTTCTCCACATACTCGGTCGCTGGCTGTTTCACCCCCGGAGGGCTTCCAAAAGCCAGGTCACAAGGGAGGCGTAACTCTCGGCCGAACATTAAGCTGGCTGGCGTCATCCCCGTAGTGCCGTGTGTTGACGAGCGGTAGGCCAGCAAGAACAGTGGCACCTTGACGTCCCAGTCTCGCTGATGGCTGGCCACGACCTTCCTCAAGTGTTCCTCTAAGGTCTTGATGTTCCTTTCGACCATGCCATCCGACTGGTGATGTAGAGGTGTTGCGCGGGTCTTGTTAACCCCAAGTCTCTCTAGTGCCTCCTTCATCAGGTTGGACTCAAAATTGGTGCCTTGGTCACTGTGCAGCTCTAACGGTACTCCAAATCGGCAGAACACTTGCTCCACGAAGCATGTCTGTGATTGTCCTTGCCTCTTGGTTAGGGATGGCATACACCTCCGGCCACATAGTGAAGTAGTCCACGACCACCATCAGGTACTTGTTGCCTCGGTCGGATATTGGGAACGGTCCAGCAATGTCAACGGCGATCCGACGTTGTACTGCTGCATGCGACCCCGGCTCCTAGACTGGGGGCCGCGACTCGCCGCGCACACGTGACACTGACGGCACCATCTCTCAGCGTCTGCTCGGAGCCTCAGCCAGTAGTAGCGCTGCCGTAGTTTGTCAATCGTCCGGTTCGCTCCCAGGTGTCCTGAAGTACCGGCGTGCACTTCTCTGCGTCTTCCCATCGGGTGATTCCCATATCCGGAACAGCACGCCCTCTCTGGTCTTTAACGGGTCCCATTGGGCCCAGTAAGACTTGTAAGTGGCGCTCCTCGGTGGGATGTCCGTCCAGGTTGGTCTCGTCCCTGCCTCCACTTCCCTCAAGAGTGGCCCCAAGTCTGCGTCCGCCAGCTGCTCCCTCCTCAGGCCTGCGCTATCCCAGCCATCCGCAGGCACTGCCGTGACTACTCGAACTGCTGCGGCACGCTCCTCCATTCTTGTGCATTGGCCGCACTCTTCTGGACGGGGTCTTCGGGACATAGCGTCTGCGTTACCGTGGCTCTTCTCTTTGCGATGTTCCGAGGTGAAGTCGTACTCCTGCAGCCTCTGAACCCATCGTGCTGTCCGGCCTTCCAGGCTCTTAAAGCTCAATAGCCAGGTTAGGGCGGAATGGTCAGTCCTCAGGTGAAATGGCTGACCGTACAGGTACTTGTGGAAGTGCTCCAAGGTCTTTACTACCGCCAGTAGCTCTCGTCGGGTGACGCAGTTCTTCTCTGCCTTGGATAGCGTCTTTCTGTAGTAGGCTATCACCCGCTCATGGCCGTCCTGGATCTGCGATAGGATGCCTCCAATGCAATGGTCGCTGGCGTCGGTATCCACAATGAAGGCGCCACCTGGTTGTGGAAATCCCAAAATTGGAGCGCTGCACAGAGTCTTCTTCAGGTGCTGGAAAGCGTCTTCGGCGGCCTCCATCCATAAGGCCGGTGTTCCTCCGTCAGGCGGGTGAGGGGTTTGGCGATGTCAGAGAACCCCTTTATGAAGCGTCGGTAATAACTGCACAGCCCCAGGAAACTGCGCAACTCTTTCTTATCCTTTGGGCGAGGCCAACCTTTCACAGCCTGTGTCTTCTCCGGGTCTGTGGCCACTCCGGTTGCTGAGACAATGTGGCCCAAGTAGGTCATTCCCTTGCGGAAGAGCTGGCACTTCGCGTTCAGCTTCAAGTTGGTCGCCTGCAATCTCTGTAGCACCTTACTCAGATTCTCGAGATGGTCTTCAAAAGTTTTACCAACGATGATGTCGTCCAGGTATAGCAGGCAGGCGTCGTAAGTCAGTCCTCTCATCACTGACTCCATGAGACGTTGGAAGGTAGCTGGTGCGTTGCAGAGGCCAAAGGGCATAACTGAACTGCCAGAGTCCTTGGCCTGTCGAGAATGCGGTCTTCTCCTTGTCTCTCCGATCTAGAGCTACCTGCCAGTACCCCGAATTCAGGTCCAGGGTCGAGAACCACCGCGCACCAGCTAGCGTGTCCACGGTGTCGTCAATCCGGGGTAAGGAGAAGCAGTCCTTCCTGGTGACAGCGTCCAGCTTCCTGTAGTCCACGCAGAAGCGTAGCTCGCCGTTCTTCTTCGTCACCAAGACTACAGGGGAACACCAAGGGCTGTCAGACTCTTCAATCACCTCACCAAGGCGGCCCGGATTCGATCCCAGGCGACCGCAAAGTGAGATTTGTGGTGGACAACATGGCGTTTGGGCGGGTTTTCTCCGGGACTTTTGGTTTCCCTCGCCATCTCATTCCACCGGTGCTCCATCTTCATCTCATGTATCATCAGTGTCACCGCCTGCGGTGCCGTTTGTAGTAAAAGCGGGCGTTAAACACTACACATTTCATTTCTCTTCAATCACCCCCCTGAATCTCATGTCCTCCAGCATGTCTCGTACCGCCCCTTGCTTCGCCAGCGGAACGCGTGTTGGTGGTTGCCGAATAGGCCGGGCATCCCCGGTGTCGATGCAGTGAAGCACTTTGTCCGTGCGGCCGTAGTCACTATCGCCTTGGCTGAAGACGATGGTATCGCCTCAGCAGTTGTCGAACTTTCTCCAGTTGTTCTGCGGTCAAGTGGGCGGCCGCCCTCTCCAGTAAGCCTTCTAGCCGGGGCCCCAGGTGTTGCATCGGCACCGGCTCCTGCGTCTTGTCGATTGCTGTTACGCTCACCACGGGCTCGCACGTTCCCAACTCCGTCCCGGCCTGGACGTCGTGATCGGTGTTCGCTGGATTTAACAGTCTCACTGGCAACCTCCTCTCGGCACGGCAGCAATGCCCTGGCTACACACAGTCCGTGTACAGGCGTCTTCTGGTCCAGCATTATGTTCCTGGTTCTCTGGCCTTCCAGTCGCGCCGTCACCACCTCGCTCCTCGCGGGGACAACCACGTCTTCGTTCAAGATGACCCTGCAGATTCCAAAGCGCTCTTCGGATTGACGGAGCATAACCTCTTCTCCGTTGAGCCGCAGGACCTTCCTGCCGACGTCGACCGTCGCCTCGTGGCTCCTGAGGGCATCCAGTCCCAGAATCACCTCCTCAGCCACCTTCGCGACGAACACCCACAGACGCACGGCACTCCGTCCCAAGGTCAGCTCCAGCAGGGCCTCCTTCTCCACAGGCAAGGTGTCGCCCGATGCCGTGACAAGCTGGTATGGTCGGCTCGGCTTCCTTGTCGGCAAACCCTTCGCCACGTCAGGTCTGATGATGGTCACGGCTGCCTCGGTGTCCACCAGCACGCGGCACGGCTTCCTTCTCACCCAACCGTCCGTGATGAGGCTGTCATCCATACGCCGGCTGACGGCGCGCAGTGTCACTCGAGGGGATTGTGGTAATGGCGCCGACGTGCTCCTCTCCACGCCGGGCCTTACTCGTTTTCCGGCTGCCCTTCTTGGTGTGGGCAGTCTCTCTCTAGGTGTCCCGGCTGTCCACAACCCCAGCACAGGCCACTAAGCCTTCGCCGGCGTTCCAAGGTTGGTCTTCTGTCTCCGGCGTAATGGATACTCCTCGTTCTTGACGTCGGGGTAGCCGTCACCTTGGCCGCCTCCATCCTTAGTGCTGCCCTTAGCGCCTCGTGTACAGTTTTGTAATCGCCAAGGATTAGGCGCTGATGAATCTCCGAGTCTCGTACCCCGTCGACAAAGTTGTAGGCGGCTTCCCGGGATACGAACTCCGGTGGCAGGTCAACCATGGCCTTGCTAGCCAGCTGCTCAGTCGCCATGGCGAACTCCTGCAGCGTCTCCCATGGCTGCTGTGACCCTGCCTTTAGCTGGCTGCGGTACGCTGCGGCTAAGCGATGGTTTCCAAAACTATTCTCCAGCGCTTCCCAGATTTCCTTGGGCGCCGCCGTTGTCTGCACCGCGTTCAGGACTTCCGCGGCCCGTCCCTGGAGGCTGGCTATTAACTGCGTGGCCTCCTCTGGTGACCATTTGTTGTGCTTGGCCACTGCGTCGAATTGGCGGCGGAAGACCTCAAACGTTGTCGCGCCGTCGTATTTAGGAGCTTTGACGCGTGCAGATGTTGTGTCGCGTCCCGGTGCGTCGACATTTAAATCCTTTAACCTCCTGCTGACGACGTCCTCCACCATGGCGTTCAGGGTCTTTGCGTTGCTGTCAGCCTTTCCCTTCAGCTCGTCAACGCGGCTTGCCAAATCTTCGACGCGCTCGTCCACTTGACTCATCCGCTTGCCGAGCTCTGTGACGTCATCTCTCACGCCGGTCAGTTGCTCTTCGAACTTCACGGCGAGGGCCTCGTTTGCCGCTTTCATCTCCGTGGTCAATTCGGTCATCTTCGCGGTCAGGCTGTTATTTGCCGCTTCCGTCTTCGCTGTTATTTCCGCGGCCAGGTTGTTATTTGCCGCACCGTCTTCGCTGTTATTTCGGCCTTCATTTCTTCCATTTTGTGTAAAATCTTTTCCAGTGCCGATTCCATGGCCGTTATCCCACTCCTGACGCCAGTTGTGACTTTGTGGGTTCGTGAAATAAAAGGTCCAATTACACCACTTAAAAATGTTCTTTATTTCCACCTTATTACAATGTCACACTTGCCGATGACATAGAGTTTCGTAATGTACACAATTATAATTTCACCAGCTCGTCTGTCCACGTACACTGGGCTCTCCTCACACTGCTCGCCACGACTGACTCAACTCAACTGACGGTCGCGTCTCCTGTATTGATCGGTGGCTAAACGTTTTTCGAGAATTCTGTTTTCATGGAGGGGGAAAACATTCTCGATGTTCCGCGCTCTTTCAGGCGGCAGGAGGAGGGAGAAACGAAGATTCAGCCACCCCTGTGGTTTCCCCTCCCTCCACTCTGTCTCGCCTCTGCAAGCGGTCCCGATGCCACACACCCCCCTCCACCGGCCTTCCCCTGCATAGTTTGCCGATTGGGTAACAATTTTGTAGGGGTGACTGGACGGAAACCAGGAGATCCGTGGTTCAAATCCCAGCCATGGCATTGAATTTTTTATGTTGACTATCTATCTAAAACCTTAGCCTATATACAGCTATGTGAAGAAATGATTAATTTCCATCAATTAACCTAAATATTAAGAGTTAAAAGGTGAAGCCTGGGACTCAAGTACTTACAATAGTAAGTCACCACAAGCAGTGTATCTCAGATGTAAGAGCCCCTAATGGTTGACCGGCAAAATATATGAGTCAATTGGAGAATTTAATGTCAGGACAGCATGTTGGCCATGGTAGCTCAATGGGTAAGAGCGACTGGATAGAAACCAGGAGATCCGTGGTTCAAATCCAAGCCATGGCATTTAATTTTTCATGTTGACTCTATCCAAAACCTTAGCCTATATAGGCTAGTGTGAATAATAATTGATTTCCGTCAATTAACCTAAACAAAATACATGTTGATTATGCTTGTAGACAATAGTTCAGAAGAGGACGAAGATAATAAGTATACAAGAATACAAGAAGAGAGAGAATTATAATAAAAGCACACTAAGGAATATAAGAAAACAGAGAGATGCAATAATATTTTGGCAGATAAATATATCAACATGGTTGAAAATGTTATGACATTACAGAGGAAATGTTACAGTCAACAGAAATTATACACATGCAAGATTCAAGTCAGTGGGATTCAAACACACACTCCATAGGAAGGTGATGACTATGTATAATGTTTTGAACTGACCTTAAAACTCAGTCTTTTGGAGGTAGGTATAACCTTGCTTGCTGCTTTGTGATATATAACAAGGAAATGAAATGACAATGGTGATAACATTTTGATTCCATTGCAAAATACTGTTATTAGAATTGAACTAAAATAAACAAATTTGCCTACTGATCCCACCAAACTTATTTACTTATAAAAGTCTATGAAAACAGAGGTGTTTATTTTGGCTTAGAAAAAATGTATAAAGCTTTTGTAATATGTTATGATCGAGTGCTATTTGACGCTACTCAAAATTAATCTCACTGCTATGTGCACATTAGGTAGGATGATGTCTTAAATTGTGGTTGGGAGAGTTTATATATATATATATATATATATATATATATATATATCAATTCCTCTCCTTTTAAGCCAAAAGCTATGGTATATGAAACAAATACAAATAAACGTGAATCCTGTACATTAAATAATGTATTAGGTAGTGTAGTTAGGCAGTTAAATTCCACAAGAAATGGATCTGGCAAGGAACAAAGCAAAATACATTATAAATGTGAAAATATACTCAGACCTAGGACTTTTGATAGAAACATGAACTCTGAGATTTATGGTAATGGAGGAAAATTATCCAGGTTGAGGAGCAGTGCTTCTACATCAAGTTTTATAAAAAGATAATAAATGGCAGAATGCATTAAAATTGCTCAAATAAATAGAAAAAGAAGCAAGCTCATTATGAGCAAGCTGTAGAAATTGATATCATCGGGATACTGGAACCTATACAATAGATGGTTACATCTGCACATGGCTTTTATTGCTAGATAAATTTTTGTAAATAATAATCCAGTGACTGCCATAGTAGTTATTAATCTAATTTACAAGCTGTGAATATATCACAATTTTTGGACATACACATAAATTGTTCAGAAATTACACACAAGCATGGAAAATTTATTTTGGCAAATTACTACTTTCAATATAGTTTAACCATAAAATCATTTGTACTAAAATTAAAATAAATCTATACGAAATACAAAGATAAATACATTTGGCTGACTACATCACAAAGTCTAAATTTTGGTTCAGTAAGCATATGGATGGTAAAATGTTGATGGAGAAATGTTGGAACTGAGCTAGAACTTGTTCTGGTTAACCAAAACGATAACCCTCCTGAATTCAAGTAGAAGTAATTTATGTTAATGTTGATAAATTACTTTTGTAATTGGTAATGGAGGTCTTCTTCATGCCAGTAAATCTAATGACATGCGGCTGTTTTAAGCACACTTAAAAACCATTAATCTGAATTGAGTTTGATCCTGTGATCTTGGGATCAGTAGGCAAGTATCTAACAGATTTTGTGATATGTTTGCATATATGTATATCTACTTATGCATTTGCTGTTTATAAAATCTTAACTGCCTAATATTTCTTTTCAGGCTACAGAGTATACAGCTTGTGCCAGATGAATTTCATAGCCGACATAATGCCAGGTCTCGCACATATTTATATCGTTTGGCAGTAAGGAAAGCAAATGCACCAGCTCTAAATAAGTATAATGATTACCATGCTGAAATTCCAATAATTGAACATGATCGATGTCTCTTTATCCAGTAAGTCATATTTATATTGACATAGACTAATAATTCAAGTACACTGTAAGCATATCAGCGCCTAGGGAAGTAGCTTTAGTAGAATTAGGAAAGACAGGAAGAAATGAAATAATAATGAAAAGAATAATAAAATTTTGGTATAGGTGTTTGGCCAAAGAAGAAGGGGAAATTATGAAATTATTCATGAGACAGCAAAAAAGATTATTGAACTCAAATGATGAGATAGGAGGAATTATGGAAAAAATAGGAATGGGAGATATATGAAGATTAGAGGAAAGGAATACAAGTGATGTGGGTAAATTGGTAAAATGCAGAAAGACAGGAAATATGGGGAAATCTAGAAAATACGAAATCATTACAATTTTACAAGGAAAAAAAAAGAAATTGGGGACGAGAAGCATATGTAGATTACTGCAATAGGCAAGGGAGAGAAGGGTTAGAGAACAGGAAGAGGGATAAGAGGGATATCTAAGAGGGATAAGAGGTAGGAAAAAGGGAATTTGTGAATTTTGTGGGGGAAAAGAAAGCATACAACACTATGTAACAGAATGTGAGGAGGTTGCAATTGGAGAAAACAGGTTTAGGTGGAAAAATGGGAGAGAGTAGGGAAGAGGATAGTAGCTATAAAAATGTTAATGTTAGCTATAAAAATGTTACGAAGTATTGGCAAGTTCTTGCAAAAAGTAAAAGAAAAATGGGCCAGAAATATAAAGAATATAAGAAAGGAAGATGAGGGGGAAGGTTGGGACTAATTAATTAACAATGAGGCATGGATGTTAAGAGCTACCTGGCAGAGCAGAAGACCAGGGTGTCATGTAAGCCAGGTAGCAACAAGCCAAAAGTTGTAAATTGTAAAATTTTGGAATATGCACAATAAAAATCTAATATAATTAATAATATGCATAAATAAGTGGTAGTGCTCAGTATTGAGTGGCCTAAACTCAAAATGATTTTATTTCATGCCTTTAGGCATTCTAACAAGGGACACATCTGTATCAATAGGAATAGCATATGATACTTTAAATTTACTTTATATTCAAGCAATAAACTTATAAAATGTGAAAATGGTTAATAAATATCCATGTTTCAAAATAGATGTTGCTAAGACAAATTGTTACCATCATGTACTGTCATTTGTAAAAACAAATTGCTAAACAAATTTGGTACTCAATAAATAGGTTAGCTTGAATTTGGCAGACACTTTAATTAGTCAATCAATGTGTTTTCACTAAACTGGAAAAGTGCATTATTATTCAGTGTTTACATGTTACATTTGTATGGAAAATTTTGCAAGGAGATAAAAATGAAATCAGATGCTCTTTACGGGGATATTTTGCCATCTATGACAACAGTTAGATATTGGTTTGAGGACTTTGAAGGTGATTAAACATCCATTTTAATGAGCACCTAGAATGCCCAGCAGATGTGGCTACCAGGAAAGTAATTGAAAAAGTCATGATATGTTTATGCAAATGTAACAATTTGTAGCTTCGCTTCTGGCTGATGATGTGGAAGAATTTCCATGAAATCGCGATCCTGAACAATTTATAAGAAAAGTGTCATCATTTCTTATAAGATAAGTGAAGTTTTAAGTTACAAATTGTTATATTTGTATATATTTGTTTGCTTCACTGTTAATAACTTCGTATTTTACGTATTCATGATATGTTTCTTACTGATTGTCAAATTAAAGTTTAAGTGGCAGAGCCAATAGATGTGTCAATGCAAATGGCAATTTCTTATTTTGTATTGTAAGATAGAGATTAAAAAGTTGTCGGTTTGATGGGTACTGCATTTGCTTACATTGGACAGCAGGAGGTAGCTTTCAACTTTGAAGCTGTTTTACCTATTTAAGCTAAATCAAAGGATTTTTTGTGTCAAGTTGTTACCATTGATGTGACTTGGATTCATCATCATACTCTAGAAATGAAGCAGCAATCAAAACAATGGATTGTTTCCACTGAATCTCCTCCAAAGAAGCAGAAATGGTCCCAACAGCTGGAAAAAGTGATTGCCATTATTTTTTGGAATTTGAAGAAAGTCATGTTCATTGATTTTATGGCAAAAAGAAAAATAATTGCTGGACAATACTACAGTGAGTTATTGCTCCAATTCAACAAGAATTTGAAGGAGACAGGGCCTCATTTGGCAAAGAAGAACATGTTTTACAACATTGTGCAGCAACATATTCGTCTGGCGTTGTCGCTGCCAACTGCCATGAATTGCATTGTGAATTCTTTTGCACCCTGACTTTTTGCCTGACTTGGTTCCTACAATTTCTTCTTGATTCCAGACATGAAGAAATGGGTTACAGAAATAAAATATACAGTTTATCTGGTTTATCTTAAAAATGGGAATAAGAAAGAGAGAGAGACTATTATTGCCCTCACTGTTACAGGTAACCCATGACTGTCTAATCCCACATCCTATACTTCCATTCAATGTTCTGATCAATTTTGCATGATTATATTGTAGCTATCCTTTTAATACATTACACTCTCGCTAATTCGACCATTCCTTGCAGATATAGGTGCCAGATTATTTATTTGGTAATGTTTGGCTATACATTGTACTTTATCAATCCAAAGATACATTAATTTTTATACAAAACATACATTTGATGTGCTCATACAACATCACTCACTGTGAAATATGTCCCGAATGTTAAGTTGCCACAATGATGATACGCGACAGCACCATACTGAATCACGCAGCCACTTTACAGCTTATCCAACATTTCGAGTTTGTGTTTGACATCTAGCCTAACATGTTTCCTTTAGAAGCCATTGTATGTACTTAACTCTAAGCCAAAAATTCAATAACACAAGCAACAATAATATACAATAACAATAAAATTGTTGAAACATTGTTACATGTCATTTGCATTTTTAACATTACACAAGCTACAAGAGGCTGGATGTAGGCTGAACTGAGGGCTGGATTAGCGAAAGTTTAGTGTACTCTCAAGCGCACTGCTGATAGCATAGTATAGATCCACCATCCATTAGGGGTTACTTGGAGGGTCCTGGCAGGGTCCAGGAGAGTCCTCAGTCCCATTGTCATTGGATACTGGATTACACCCACTGCAATCTTCAAAGTCATCAACCAATTCATAGTTCTAAATCTATTATGAAATTGTCCAACATATGTACAGTTCCCCACAGGAGAGAAAGTCTCTGCAGGATGAGACGCATTGGGTTTGGAAATGGTTCCTAACCCCACCCCCCAACAGGTTTATGACACCACATGCCAGTTCAGTCACAGACTATTCGAAAACATTCTGAAGACTTCTACTTTTGTGAATGAATCTTCCCAGTTTTAGTTTACAGAGTGAATAGGACGCATGTTTTTTTTAACGGTTCTGCTCCTTGTGTAGCATGCGTTCTCCGTCACATACATTCGCTGCCCTTGTCCCACTGAGTAAGGGTGGCACATTCTGTTCAGGGAGCTTCTTTGCGTTGCTGGACAGTATATCAATGAATCCATTTTTTTTCAGTACATTTCTTCTACCCCATTCACATGATCGCAGGCAGCCTTTCAATTTTCTGGAGTAACTTTAAGTTCTGCACTACAGAAGATCTTACTTACACCTTGTTCTTTGAATGTCACATTATATTTCATCACATCTGCTTTGATTGTTGCCAATATTAGTTTGACTCGATGCATTAATATCACGATACAGAGGCAAGCGAATTATGGTATGTTTATTTAACTCAGCTGTGGAGTCTGTTGAATACTGTTTGAACTTCTTTGTTTCTCTTATATTGTACCACACCGGTTTTAAACCCATTTTCATTATTACCATATTTCACTGTCGTTATAAAGCACTATGTAAATAAGTAACCTTTGCCATGGTAACTCAATGGGTAAGAGTGACTGGACGGCAACCAGGAGATTCGTGGTTCAAATCCCGGCCATGGCATTGAATTTTTCAGGTCGACTCTATCTATTCAAAACCTTAGCCTATATACGGCTGGTGTGAAGAATTTATTCATTTCCACTAATTAACTTAACTAATAAGAGTTTAATGGGAAGCCTGGGATTTATGTGCTTACAACAGTAAGTCGCCACAAATGGTGTATCTCGAATACGTGAGCCCCTAGTGGTTTACCCGGAAAATATATGAGTCCGTTAGAGCATTTAATGTCAGGACAGCACGTTGGCCATGGTAGCTCAATGGGTAAGAGCGACTGGATGGAAACCAGGAGATCCGTGGTTCAAATCCCAGCCATGGCATTGAATTTTTCAGGTTGACTCTATTTATTCAAAACCTTAGCCTATATACGGCTAGTGTCAAGAAATGATTAATTTCCACCAATTAATTTAAACCTTTGCATTGTTTGTATCACCTGTCACTGATTGGCAGGAACGTTAGGAGCAGTGCATATGCTTAAAATGAGACTTATGTTGAGAAATATTTGGCTTCTTCATTTATGACATGGGTAATTATTGATTCGCCATTGTATATATATGAACTACAAAAACAAATACAGCTGGGTGAAATTAAATAATTCCTCCTCCTACCTAAAAAATTCTAAAATAACCTCTAATATTCCTTTTGTATTCACATTACTTCTCTCACTGCATTATTTCTTTTGTTTATATGTTAGATACTTTATTTCATTTTACTACTTTTATTTACTATGTTCCACTCAAAGCAATCTATTGATCTTCTCCTTAGATTGTGGTAGTAGCATGTCTCTCACATTCAAGTTTGAATCTCGCTCAGGTCAAGTTATCTAGGTAAGATTTTCTCTATGTTTTTCTTATCCTGAAAGATGAATGTTGGGTAACTCCATGCACTGTAGAACCTGGTCTGATTTGAGCATTATTACACCTATTTCATTCGTTGCCCGATATGACTTACGGTGGAGGATGTTAATTTAAGAAAATCATCCTTAATTATTTTTCTAGAGATAAACAGACTCAGAGGGGTAGAAAAGGAATGCTAGTTGACAGCAATAGTTGATCTGTACTACACAAAATATCCTCACAGTTTCTCAAATTATTACAGCTAATAAATTAAGGAACTTCTATAATTAATTAGTTGATGTAAAAACTTTGGGATATCATTGAATCTTTGTGTAAATGTATTCCTTCATACACAGGTATGTATTTTTCCTTCTGCAGTAAAACTGAAATGCAGAGAGAGAAAGGAATATCACGCTCACACAATTTTTTAAATAGCTAATCGATTTTGAATGGAAGTCTAGACTTTTTCATCAAAACTCTGCTACTGTGAATACCATTAATGAGTCAGATTTAATTAAAAAAAAAACATGAATATTAGTAATTAGTAAATGATTATGGCTCTTTTAATCCCCTAATTTAACTGTATACAATTTTTCATCTATCAACAAACTTGAAAAATATATTTATATATGGAAGAAGCTATAAACAGATGTGTTAAAATGGAATTTACTTAAAATGAGTCAGCATTAGCAACACTAAATGATTTACTTTACTCATTTTAACATGTTAACATGGGAAAAAAACCACAACATAAATCCAGAACCAAAACTACTGAAACATACATCAGGAAAACAAGAACTATCCACATGGGAACAAATCTTCATTTCAAAAAATAGGAACAAAGTATTCAATTTCGACATCCCCCAGAAGGATTTATTCAGCAAGTTCCTTGAGCCGCCACCAGAGGAGACCTGTGACAAGGTATCGTCAGCTACACCAACGAGAATCAGTCGAGAGCCGGCCGATGATAGAGGCAAAGCCTCTGAAACTAGTTCCGGAAAAATTTAAAAGTAAGTGTTGTTTAGTGTCTTTAACGACTCTCTTTAAAGTTAATTTATCATAACAACACTGTTTTCAACACTTCCAAGAAAGTAAATGTTAACATGAGTTAATAATATTAGTGTTAGTAGTGCCCTCAAGTAAATTTCATTCTAAAAAAAATAGTTTATGCAATAAATTTCCATACTTCATTTAAAACCAGTCTCGGGCCCAAATGACCTTGTTGTCGACGGGCCCTAAAACACCACACACTCACTCACTTCATTTAAAAGAACTAAAGGAAGACATTAGGCAAGAAATTCACTCAATTTTTGAATATTGAATTCTTGAGTGTGAATGCAGATTTCCTGAGAAGAAACCAGAAATGCACGGTTGGAGGACATTTTCACCATCTCTTAAGTTATGTGTTTACTATCATGGTATTGTAACTATATCTACGAGAGTGAAAAGCAATTACAGGAATATTATACATCTTTTGGCTGTAGAATGAGCTGAGGCATTTGGCGCGTATGTTGCTGACTGGTAGTCATAGTGTGTTGTATAAGAACTAGAGGTTTTAGAGACACTTTGAAAAAAAAAAAAAAAAAAAAAAAACTACAATGTATTGATGGTTCCAGCAATAAACCATAAAGAAACATATTTTAAAAACTTGGAGTATTAAGTATTCACAGTTATTTACGATCATCTCACTTTTAAATGTTATAATGCAGCTGAAACACCCCTTCCATTCCCCTCCAACTAAAGAAAGCACTGCCTGTAATTTAACTAAACTAATTAGCTTCTAACACTGTGTGAGGCAGTTACTGTCTCAAATTTTTGCCGTATGACTCACATTAGGACTTTAAGAGAACTAAGTTGCTAATAGGATGCACAGATTCAATCAGAGTACAAGCCAAACATTGTTTAAAAACTGAAATTTGGATGTGAATCTGTTACAGCAATGTTAAATGTTTTTACAAATGTTTTATTCAAAATGTAATTTTTATATACATTTCAGGAATCCTGAATTTGATGTGATAAAAATAGAGAATACAATAAAGCTCTTTCATGGAAAACATGACTTCCGTTCATTTATGAACCATCGCAAGGACTTTGAAGGCAGGGATACTGTGCGGCACCTGTTTAAATTAGAAATAAGTCCAGGAATGCCCCTCTTGTCATACTGTAGTGAAAATTCTCATTATGTGTATTGGAATGTTACATGCCAAGCCAAGTCATTCTTATACAGACAGGTAAATAGCATAGAATGTTCTAATATTTTTCCAAAATAAAATTATAATTGTAGTACAGTCCTGGTAATCTTAATCTTAGTCATGGAAAAAAAAAGTATGAAGGCAATCCTCGAAAGTATTTTAGACAGTAATATTAAACTAAAGAATAGAGAAAATACATTTTTGCAGAATACATGTAATATTTTTCCACTAGAATTTGATGACTTACAATTTTTATAGTAAAAGTGAATAAAACCAAAATGTAAATAAGAGAAGTGAAAAGTAATACACCAAGCAGAGGTACAATCAATGAATAATAAGCTTCATCAGTACCCAAGGAAATTGTAATACATGGAAAATCATGATATTAAGATTATGTGGAATTAAGTCTATACTCCAAGGGACAATGAGAAATTGTGATAATAATGTGATATGATTCTGACTTGAGAGTGCAGTCTTTGTCTGGTGACTGTGATAAGGTATATATTGTTTCTTTTTAGTTATCGACACTCATAAATGTCTTTGGGTGTAATTATAACTATAAGGAATTAGTATATTTGTGTACAAATTATTAATTCAGTCCAAGAAAAAATCTGTCTCATTCTGAATTTTTGAAATTGATGAAAATTTTGCATGATCCCTTATATATTATAGCGTTCATATAAAAAGTGATTTTTCTATCCATGTTAGATTTCTCACAATAAATCTTTTATTGAAATCTCAACTTAACCAATACTGAGTTAGTGCATGTACTGTACATATCTCTGTTTTTGTTACTTTCTAACCCATATGCAAGAAAAGAATTCACAGGATGCTTTATAGATGTTGCACGAGTTATAAAACACTTGTGTTATCTTATTACTTTTGTAGTCAAGATAAACATTTGTAGTAACATATTATTTTCACATTTCTTGATAGGTTCAAAGAGGTACCAGAAACCAAAGCGATAGTCAAATTTTCCATTTTTAAAGGCAATCAGCAATAGTTGATTTTTCTAACATACACAAATCATATGTGAACTTTTGAAGGTGAGAATCAGAATTGAAAATCTTAATGCCATAGCATAATATCATATTGGCATATTCCCATGGTAGCTCAGTGGTAGAGTAAACATGTGTAGAGAGGAAAATCCATGGTTCAAAATCCTGCTATGGCATTGAATTTTTCAGTTCTGATTCTAATCTTCAACAGTGATATCCAAATGTTTAAAAAACATTCATGTCATTTTCTCTATTCTTTGCAAAATGTGCTTACAAATTTAAGTTAATTGGTGGAAATTAATCATTTCTTCACACTATCCATAAATAGGCTAAGATAGATACAGTCAACCTGAAAAATTCAATGCCATGGCCAGTATTTGAACCATGGATCTCCTGGTTTCCGTCCAGTCACTCTTACCCATTGAGCTGCCATGGCCAACGTGCTGTCATGACATTAAATTCTCCAATTGACTCATATACTTTCCCGGTAAACCACTAGAGGCTCTCGTATCCGAGATACACTGTTTGTGGCGATTTATTGTCATAAGTAGTTAAATCCTAGGATTCACCATTAAACTCTTATTATTTAAGTTAATTGGTGGAAATTAATCATTTCTTCACATTAGCCATATATAGGCTATGGTTTTGGATAGATAGTCAACCTGTAAAATTCAATGGCCGGGATTTGAACCACGGATCTCCTGGTTTCCATCCAGTCGCTCTTACCCATTGAGCTACCATGGTGTATCTCAGATACGAGAACCCCTAGTGGTTTACCGGGAAAATATGTGAGTCAATTGGAGAATTTAACGTCAGGACAGCATGTTGGCCATGGTAGCTCAATGGGTAAGAGCGACTGGACGGAAACCATGATATCCGTGGTTCTAATCCTGGCCATGGCATTGAATTTTTCAGGTTGACTATCTATCTGTTCTTACAAATGCCTATTGTTCTGCTTCATGTTAATTGAGATATAATATACCACATCAAAGAAAGTCTCCAGGGAATGAGATGCAGGGGGGTTGAAGAAGGTTCCTACACCCTCCATCGACAGGTTTATGACACTCCATGTCAGTTCAGTTACAGACCATTCAAAAACATTCTGATGGCTTCTACTTTTGTGAATAAATTTTCTCGGTTTTAGTGTACAGAGTGAATAGGGTGCATGTTTTTTTTAACTATTCTGCTCCTTGTGTAGCATGCATTTGCTGTCCTTGCCCCACTGTGTAAGGGTGGCACATTCCTGTCATGGACTTACTTTGTTTTGGTGGACAGTAAACATTTTGCTAGGTGTAAGGGGAATATGGAAATATAATAGGCTTTAAGCAATAGTCAAATATTTTTAGAGTACAACTGGTTGATTTTTGATGGCTCTGGATTTCCATTCCTTTTGCATGGCCTAAAGATGAAAAGCTGAACAACTTCCAGTTTGTGAAAAATATAAGAAGTGGAAAATTCAAACAAATAACAAGGAATTTCTCACACCTCGGGCCGAACAGCCGAGCCCCTCCTTCGGGAGTTGTTCGGAATGGGTTGGTCTTGAGGGGGCAGTGTGTTCCCGATACCCGTGGGAGATTGGGTACGTCTTCGGACGGGGTTGAGGGAAGCCATTAAGTTTCCGGGTACTAGCCTGCTCAGCTAGTAGAAGGTGTGCTAGATCACCAGGTGGTCCCACCGAGGTCATATCGGTAGTCTTCACCTTGAGTGTTGATGCGCGTAAGTGGCGTATCCACTTCCGTCCCGTCTTGTGTCCTTGGACCAGATGGGGGGGCTTGTTAGGAAACTAGGTCTTGCCCTAAACGAAAGCCCCACGGAGGACGCCGAGCGCCCTTTGGGACAGCTCGGATACTCCCTGGTTTAAAGAGGCCCGGGTCTTGTTCCTACGGGGACAGGGCTAATGGGAGTAGACCCTCTGCACTCAGATATTGGTCACTCCACAAAAATATTGTGTGTGTTTTAAGAAGCTTTACGTTTTTTGTGTACCAAGGGTTTGTCTATCTCTTATTCATATAGTTTACCAGTTATGCAAAAGGATAATTATGAGGATATTTGCAGAAAATGCTAGACATACATTTCATGTGAGATAAAAATATCTTAAGCATAAGGTATCTTAATCAGAATCATTATGATTTATGAGAAAATCAAGATTTTCACAAAATTGTTCCATGTAATGGGAATTTGAGGTGGAGGAATTTTCTGGAAAATCTTTGTGCCACCACCTTGGAAGATGAACTATTGAAAGATATTGAAATATCAAGAGTTTGATATTTGTCTTTTCATTTTTAGTTATGCTCTTCACACATACGCAATCCTTTTTCTGGATTTTTTTTTTCTTTTTGGCAATTTCCACCAAAATTTGTGTCAAATTTTTGGTTGGAATGCATTCCCTTCTGTAACTAAGTACTGAACTAGACTTGATCAAAAAGGAGTCACATTAAAATGCCTTTAATATTGAAAACCTAGACTTAACTTTTTATTTTTCAGTTAAACAAATTTATCTCCTTTACAAGGAACAATAGATTATTACCAAATTTATTTTTAGATCTGAAACTGCATTAGTTATGCCAGGAAATTCATCTCTCTTCCTATGTAATGCTTCACATTAAAAAACTGTATGAGAAGCAGTTTCATTCTCTTCATTACAGAACCTGCATTTTGCATCTTCTTTCTGACTGCCATGATATTCTTAGTCCACAATGCCCCCTCAAAAGCTATTTATCAGGTTTATTTGGGTTCAGTGAGTTTAACTATACACTATAAGAGTGGAGATACTCTAGGATATTCTTACTAATTATTTGCTTACTGTGCTTGCATCCTACTGTTTGCTCCCATTGTAATTGGTTTAGCAGTGGTTTTGCAAACAGAATTTACAGGAATGTCAAAAATTGGTTTTGGACCAATAAAATCCTGAGCAGATCCTTTTCTTCCTCGGATATCTCTTTTTTAGTTGCCTACAATCCCCTTATGTCCTGACACCCACCCAAGAGTAGAATAGAATCTTTATTGTCACATAATGTTTACATTGTGAGCCTAAGCTGGTAAATGGTGACTTGTCAAGTTACATATAAGACTAGAATTAAAAAAAAAAAAAAAAAAAAAAAAAAAAAAAACTAATTCTAATGTGTAGATAGTGTACAAAGTATTATTTGTACAATAGAAATTGTCAATTACAAGTAATGCAAGCTTTAGTAGTACTTATAATATTGTGTCATCCATGAATTCTTGTGTGGAGTAATTTGGCTTATCTAACAACTCTTTTACACTTTTATTAAAGAATTTTGAAGTCTTTAGCTCTTTGAATCTTTGAGGCAATTTATTATATATTTTATACCCATATAACTGGGTATTTTTTTCGTATAGTGTTAGTTTATGCATAGGGTATTTTATGCTGGACTATTTTCGAGTTCAGTAGTGATGACGATTTTGTAATTTCTTGTGTTTTACAAGTAATAAAAGGTTATTCAGACAATTCCAGACTAACTCTGATATCTAAAAATTTGCAATATCTTTCAAAATTTCCTGACTGTCAGAACCCAAATGTGGTTTCCCTTGTATCTGTATTGTCCCTGACGGGCCTTTTTTACATATATGTACTTATGCTTGGAATACTATGGTATTGCATCCCGGGCTACCAAAATGTGGCTTTGAAACTACTGACCATTTTCGAACCATCTGTATACCAGATTAGACTTCCTTCTGAACAATTTATAGTTTTTGATTCCCTTATAATCTTATATTAAGAGCTTTGTGAAAACTTAATTGAGGCACCATATAATCCCAGCCTGTGCCAAACTTAGGGTTTTGGATTCTATTTGTGATTCAGGTATGTCCCAATAGGTTGGGGTTATACCAGTTAAAATTTGGGTTCAACTGATAGGCCCCCAGCTGTGCATTTCTTTTGATATAGATTAAGTAGGGGATAAATTGAGGACTACTTACACTATGGCTGAAGGGTTGCTTTTCATTGCCAGTATTCTACATGGTAAGCCAACCTTTAAACACTACTAATTTTATATTTGCCTCTTTTATATTTACCTTAGCCCACCATACCATTGACTCACTTTTGACACTTTTGTATATGCAAAGCATCATCTTTGGTTTCAGCCCCCATGATTTACTAAAGGTTTGTCTGGCTACAATCAGAGGCTTTTCCCTTTGTTTATTATTTTTTTGCAAATGCAGATTCCAAGTAAGTTTACTTGTAGTACTAAGTCTAGATACTTAATATTGGAGCCTCTTTGCAATTGTTCATTAAAGAGGATTGAAGCTTTAAAATCCTCCAGTTTGCATTTATTAGGTATAAACAGAATTTTTTAGAGGGATTTACCTAGAGTTTGGCACAGGGTCAATGTACTTAAGAATGCTAAAAGACAGTGTAAAAGTAATATGTAATCTCTGTGGCAGAATGGAAAGCATATAAGCACTATACAACAGAATATAAAATATTAATGCTATTGAGGGATAAAATATGGGGGATAAATGGACATAGAAATAGCAGCTATAAAAGTGGACAGGAAAAAAAAAAAAGGGGGGGGGGGAAGAAGAGGACTATAGTCATGGCAGAGAGTTTAAGGAAAGTAAAATAAAACCAAGAAATGCAAGGGTCCAAAGTTGGGTTGTTGGTTGTTGACCAAAGTTGAAGGCTGTAAGACTAGGGAACTAAGTGCACCAAGTATCTGAGAAATATGCTTAGACAACCAGACAATTTGTACATAGGTTTAGTTTTAGTGGAAATATTGTAATAAATCTTTCATTTATTCATTCACAATTCAACTACTGCCAGTAGCATTTTCTCAAATGTTTAATATATTCATCTCTGCATTCTTTACCAATATCTGTATGCGTAATGCAACTGCATTTTATATAGAGGTACTAAAATCAATATAATGGTAAAACTGAAATTGGGACATTATTTAACAAATATAATGGTTCAGACTTAAAAAGTAATTGCAGTTGTTAAATTTTATGTTATGCAGGTGAGGAGAATTGTTGGAGCATTAATTGCAGTAGCACAGGGAAAAGTTGCAACAGAAGAAATCAGACATATGTTGGAAGTACCTTCAAAAGAGAGCTGGAATAATCGTATAGTTGTGGTACCAGCACATGGTTTATATCTGTTAGATGTGGAGTATGATCAGAATGACTTGCTTTTAACATCTATGAAAGAAGAAATGTTTACAAATATTGGTAAGGAATGTTGTTGAATAGCTTTATACAGAAATTATGATTTTTAGATTAAGGTACAAAATTTACTAAAATTTTGCTTCAGCCAGCTGTAAATGTAGAATGTTAAAGTATTTCAACTTTCTTAATGTGTATAAAAAGTGCAATGTTTTGCAGATCTAGCTGATTGTGTATTTGTTGATTTAGTTACAGTAATTCTTGTAATGAATTTACCTTAAAATGGAAAGCTGAGTTTCATTAAAGCTTAGGATCTTAAAATGGAGGTCTACAGTTCAAATCCTGCCAGTGCTATATTCCCTGATTGATGTGTTTTTTTCCAGTTTTCCCTCAGTCTTTATTAGTGGCAAATGCTTGGAAGGTACTCTTAAAATTAGGGCTGGAATGGTTCCTTCACAATTTATCATTTTATGTGCCATAAATAGAACGTCATCGAAATACTACCAAATAATTGAGGAACATAGTACCAATAACCACATGTAAATCTTGCAATTCTCCGGTTACAAAAAAAAAGATAATCCAAAACTGAATAGCAGAGGTACATCATAATATTCATATATATTTGAAGGATTGTAAACTAAAGATCTTTAAGAACTGTTTGTAATTTCAAGTTCAGTTTAGTGTTGAATATGTTGAATATTTTTCATTACTCATGAACATATTTTTGTCCCAGATTAAACTTCTGTTCCGAGCAACCAGGACATATATATCTTCAGAATTTTGTTAAACGAACAAGGGAATGGCAACAAATCAGGGAAATGCAATGAGCTTTCTAGAACAATTACAGTACAGCAAAAAAGCACTTCAACCATGTGAAATAACTGTTACTATGCCATCTGGAAGATGTTTCAAGGAGAAACTCAATGCTAGTGGAAGTACAACTATTACACCATTGGATGCTTCTCCATTAAAAACTGGTTTTATTGTGGATACTAAACCTGACCTTCAAATGGTGCAAGTATTACCTGGACTTTTTATGAGCTCTCAGGATGTAGCTGCAGATACAGAGCTGCTGAAATGCCACCACATTACTCATGTGCTCAGTCTTGGAGTACATGCTCCAAAATTGCATGATAGTGTAACATATCACTATATTGAACTGTTGGACACTCCTGAAACAAATATACTATACCATATGCAACACTGCTTCCGCATCATTGACTGTGCAAGGGAAGCAGGTGGAAACATTCTTGTTCATTGTAATGCAGGTGTTTCAAGATCAGCCACAGTTATAATAGCATACCTAATGAATACTGAAAGAATGAAATACAATGAAGCTTATATGTTCTTGAAAGATAAAAGAAACTGCATTAAACCTAATACAGGATTTGTGAATCAGCTCTTAGAATATGAAAAAATTCTTGAGGCTAGTGCTAAGTAAGATTGCTTAAATGTATTCATAGAAAACTAACATGTATGCCTTGTAATATGTCAATTCAGGTAATCAATGGCAGTAATAGAAACGAAATTTTTTCACATCTTCATTATTAATAGAACTTGGCTTTTGATGACCTTAAAATGTTTAAAAAAAATGACCTAATTCAAATTATAAATTTCATAATAATTAATAATTAGAAATGGTCTGAGACAAATAATGGTTATTGATTGGTTCAACTATTCTAAAGCATTTCATTTTCTTAGTAGTAATATAATATAATTAATAATTATCACTAGGTCAATGTCATTTCTACTAGAGTAATATGAAAAGTTATTAACTAAACATACCTTAGTTGGCATTCCAATACACCACCAAGCCATCCTTAAGTTATTAAAAGTGAAGGATCACTGGTTGTCTGGTAACAGTGTTTTATACTTGAAAAAACTTCTCTCTTCTTTCACAAATGTAATGGGTGCATTATTTGAAAAGCACTATGTCACTGTCTTCATAAAAAATATCAATTCTGAATTTTTTACCTGACAAAATACAGGCTATTTGATGCACTGTCTGGAACCCTTTATTTTTATCTAACACAAATTTCAATTTCTGCCTATTACAATAAAATATAATAATTAGCCACAAACTTCACTAATCTTTTTAAGAAATTTGTAAATTCTTCATAGAACTCAAAAGACTAGTTTTGTAAATATTCTTTGCATTGTCAGTCAATCTGTTTATTCCTGCTGTTATTGCTACAGTTGCCAGGTGACAAATTATTTTTGTATTTATTAAAAATTCTGAAAGTAAATTATTATACAAAACTTCACTTACCTTAAGAAAATGATGTTAATTGTTCTTTCAATTAGAAAGAATTAACATAATTTTCTTAAGATAAGTGAAGTTTTTGTTACAAATTGTTATATTTGTATAGTATTCATTGCTTCACTGTAGCTAGCTTCATTTTCTAAATAATCTGAAAGTAAAACTTTTAGACAGAATTGATTCACATTATTTCAAAATACATTATGCAATTTCTGTTTAAGATAAATATTTGCTACCAAACCATTAAATCTATCGGACTGTTTCATTGCATTAATAGTTTAACTTCTGAATTTATTTCATGACCAAAAATGATCTATCACGGTTGTTTTATCAAGCTGTTTATACCTAATATTTCTAAAATGTTCCTTCATTCTGCATTCTAAATTATATTTGGTCCTTCCAATGTAAACCTGGTCGCAATCTAAACAGTTAAATTGATAAATGCCAGATATTTTAGTATTGGAAATTTAATCTTTCCTAGAAAAATTTAGTGAATTTGTTTTATATTATATTTATTTTGAGAAACCAATATTATATCAAATTCCTTAAAAGAATTTTGAATCCTTCTATTAGCCTAAGGATGGCAACTATATTTTTTAAAATTATAATCATCTTTTATTTAGGGTACATTAATGAACCTGTAAATTAAACTATTAAAACAACAAATTTATTCATTGCTTTTCTGTTATTAGCTTTTGTTTTTATGTGTTCTGTCCAATTGCTTCGGCAAACTTCCCATTTACATTGTTTATAGCATTTCAGCATTACTAACTCTATGGACTTTTCCAGTGGCATACAACTTTTTTTCTAAATGGGATATGGTCTCTGGCAAAAATGCAAAATTTGATTTAATGCAAGCCAATTTACCTTCAATTTCAGGATCAGAAAACAGATCCTGTGCATTCCCAATTGCCTTAGCATCTGCCCTATTATGCTATTTACTACCTCTCTATATGAAAATTGTCACAATGGTATATGCAAGCTGTCAACCATGTGCCCCAACACATCAAAATTGGTTGTGGGGGTAAAGCTACACCAGGGACCTTGTCGTTAGAACATTTAGTTTAGGATGGAGCTTTAACAAAGGCTTTCTTCACAGTGGAAATTAGTCTACTACCTTTGGAAATGTTGATCTGATCTCCTATGCAACTCTATGAAAGTCTTGAACCAGATAGGTAACATGCACTAGCTTAGTGTAAAATGATTTGCTTGAGTTCGCTGCTTTCACCATATAAGGTGCTACTGTTAGGAAGAGGAGCACACTCTTATGTTGTATTCCATTAGGCCACAGTAGTTTGATACCGTTCCGTTAGGCATAACATTGTAATAATAACCGCGAAAGTCTTATTAAATGCATAATTAAGGGCAGATAGATACCACAATATGAATTAAACAAAGTTATAACAAATTTAGAGGATAATGATTAAATATACAAGTGCAGAAACTAAACAGGCAATCCCGATAAATATATACTATTGAAAGCAGGAGACCCCAATGTGTCATGAGAACGAGGAACATGAACACTTTCCCTCACAGGTATTTCCTTTGTGTTTCTTGCCGACAAACGTGGCATTGTCCAAGGATAGACCCTCGTCGCTAGCCCATGCCTTGGTCCGCACATGATACGTAACGAGAGAATAGACACTGGGATTTAAGATACACATTTTCAAACATGCTTATGCATTAATTAGCTGGACTGTGGGAAGGTAAAAATCGCATGGAATACATGCCTCATACACTAGAAATTGCTATTAAATTTAAGAGTAGGGATGAAACACAACCTATAAGGAACAAGCAACAGGTCACATGACCCCTAAAGTGTCCAAAATTCGGCGAAAGGGGAAATTTGTGCAATGGCGACGTTCGATGTTTGCTAGGAAAAACACTCTGTTTCGGCGAGTGACGGGGGCAACAAGTACTAAAAAGTTCATCAGAGTCCGCGTTCGTGGATGGACGGAGTAACTCACATTAGGTGGTTATCGAACACCCTGTGTTAGCGAATGAGAGAAACTGCATACATTACATCATTAAGATTTCACCAAACTCCGTTTTTGTTTAATAATCCTCCGGAAATACTATGTTGTGCGAAGTAATTCACTACCGACGTGCAGGAACAACGCGTACACAGATACATATAAGTCGTGTCATGCGCACAGCAACGGGCAAATCTCAGATCTCGCGCCTAATGTGCGAATAACATCAAGTCAACAGAGGCGAGTGGAGAGGACTAATTGTAACAATAAACTTGACATTCAAAGGTTGTGGTGTCTTCTATGTGATAATATCCACACACTGTCAGGACGCACCCACTCCCTGGAACTCAAAAGCGAGTATTCATGCAGATCTACCCTGAGAAAAACCCCAACCTGTTGGAAACCTCCCATCCGTAGTCCTCACCTATCACATATCCTATCATATGAGGTGTTGAGTGCCGGGAGGGCTCAACGAGGTACTTAACGGGCAAGGACCGCCTCAAGTTACATGGATTTATCAAACACTTCACATATCTTGAGTGTTTTTAAGTGCCTGTTAAACTTCTGAGGTCAGAAGAAAATCTGTCCAGGGCTGTTTATTTCTAGGTTCCCTGTTACTATACTAGCTACAAAATGTCCCTCTGAATCAGTAATCTCTTCAGTTGATACATAAATTTTCTTTCCATTCACTTATTCACGTATATGGGTTAATGTGTCTTCATAACATTTTATTAAATAGTTTTTATGCACTGTGGATTTGCCTGGAACATATGACCTGTAATGCATTCAAGGAAATCACATAGTTTAGAATTGTTTAGTTTTCATAGTGGAATATTTGCACTGACAAACACTTCATATAACTCTTTAACACTACCATTAACTTCGATAGCAGTCATTTTTTACCATTTGCTTTTTATTTGCCTTTTCCATGTACATTTTACAACTTATTTTTTTACCAGTTTGATGTGATTATTAGGCAGCTAGGCCCAATATATTATCACTTTGTATGTGTAAATTAATCAAAAATTGCCTTTCTAAGGCATATTTTCGAATTTTCTATGCTAAATGTTTTGTCTAACAATCTTGTGGTAATGGAGAGTTAGGAGAATGAATATTTAATTTAGTAGTATATAAAAAATGCATGTACTTGGAACATGTATTCTTTATTTATCTGTATTTTTCAACGGTATGTTTATCCAAATAAAAAAAGCAGCTCAAATTCTCAGACAGGCAGCATATGGTGTAATAGTAATCTAAGCATATTTGGGATTATGAACATGAGAATTCAGCTTTATGTATAATAGAACAAGTAATATTCCATTACACATCTTTATAGTAGTAAACCCATTACAGTATGACAACAATGGTAGTACTTACACAGAAATTTCCTTTCATTGTTATGAACATTTATTCATGCTTTGCATTTTAGTCATGTAAGAACTTTTCTAACTTCTGCTGTGCATTTTCCACATACTGGTTTCTTGAACATATGAAAAGAATTGCTTGCTTTGTTCTTTCTGCAGTTATGACCTACTTAACACTGTCTTCAGCGATTAGAGGTTGGATAATCTTTGGTTGTAGTAGTCTGTATACAACTTCGTGTAGTTCCCAAGTAGGCTTCTCTTAGCTCATCAGCGAGCTGAAGGATGAATATGTGGCGTGAAAGTTTCTTGCCAGTTATTTCTCGAAACACTGTCCAAGCGTTGATGGCAGCTAGGTCCAATATGTCGTAAAAAAAATATGCATTGGCCATCTGCGGGTACCAGCACGAACGGAATACAATCGCACCATCTGATCAATCACATTCACTCCATATTTAGTCTTGTAAAACTCAACTGTTTAAGAAAGTTTCTTGGAGCCTGCAGATATTGTACATGAGTTGTGAAGTGTACTAATAATTATATTCTTCTGTGGCTTTCCTTGGTAGCTGGTTAACAAAATACCATCATTTGTTTTCATGAGAATGGTACATAAAGTGCAGCGCTAGAATTTCTTAGATGATTGGGAACTTCTTGTCTCGATCTGTTCACAATTCCTACTATGTTAGTGCCTGACTCCTGTAATCTTTTAGCTAGTGATAGTGAAGTAAAGTAATTGTTGGTAGTGACATTTTGTCCTCTTTTTAGAAAAGGATTTGTTCTGGAACAGATTTGTTCTGAGGCCTCTGATTATCTGCCTTTAGCCTTTCAGAACAGGATGACCTGACATCAAATCGTAAAAATCTCATCTTATTACTGGTTGTATTGAAGTGGTTGCATAACCTGAAGCTGTAGTATTACTAGTATGCATACTATTTTCATTTGCCACTTTTGACGCAGTCAAATTGGATGGAGCTAAACAGTATTGCAAGTCATGTTCAAATGATTGTATTGAGCTATGCCCATGCCTTCTTACCTTACTCGCAACATGAGAGTTACAGGAAATGTTATCCTGAATTTGATTTTCTGAAAATAAATAAACAGATAAATAAATAAGCAAAGAAAATATGTGTTTGTGTTGTGTACAAAAAAAAAAGAAATGAATAACTACATAAATCCACCTATTAGGAATACAGTTTCATGTTATGTAGTAGGTATATAAAGCAAGCAGAATAGAACTTACCATTCAAATCTTCACTGAACGACTCATTTTCCGATTGTGCTGAATCAGCTGATATTGATAATCACCTTCACCACTATCGTGCTCTTCAAAAAGATCATCTTCTGATACATTGTCTGGTATACCATGAAATATAGCTAAGATTTCATCTGGTTTCAAACCATGGGACGTCTTGTAGGCATATACTCACAATGTACACCAACCACAATAATGAATAGCTGGCGTGAAAACCAACAGTGGTTGAAAAGCAGATTCGTGACAATGAGAAATCCAACGACAATGTGAGTGAAAGCCTAAAAAAATTGTAACAGTCATAAATGACCATCTCTGGGGTTCATGGTCAAACATGAAAAAACATCCACGTAAATGATGACTAGGGAGCGGATTTATAGGCAGGCAAAACGGCACCAAAAAGGGGCAAAATAGGCACTTAAAATAGGCACTAAAAACAGTTGAATCTCGAGGCACTAAAAAGTTGCTAAGTAAACACTTGGAAATACACAATTTTAGTAAAATGGCTCTTAAAATGCACTATAACAAAATCACAATAATTGCAACGTATGTTGCAACAAATTCACTAAACATATACTATTTTGCGGTTCCCTAGGCGAAATATACTATTTTGCGGTTCCCTAGGCGAAATAGTTCTACATTTATTCCTAATTTCATAAATGGCTCCACAGCAAGTTAAAGTAACTGACATTGTCGTATAATTAAAATACATATAAATCCACTTCACTAAGTAAGAACCATAATGTGCAGAAAGGTGTGAAGAAATTCAATCAATCAAATTTCCCATCTTTCCTATGTGGAACATAGGGCTCTCAGGAAACTTCTCCATCTGACTCTATTCCTGGCTAGCTCCCCGATCTCATTCCAGGTCTTCCCCATCTTCTTGGCTTCTGCAAGAACGGTTCGTTTCCAAGTTATCTTGGGTCTGCCAATTCCTCTGCTGCCCTGAGGGTGTGAAGTAATTAACTATGTCAAAAAACTAAAACATGGGTTTGGTGGGGGCCTAAGGGTGAAAATTGAAATATCTAAGCTTTTGTTAGATTTGTTTCAAATTTACACCATTTATTTTTCTGATCAATCAAGAATAGAGTAATACCAAGTTTCAGCTTTCTAGTTACATTAGTTTCTGAGGCATTAGCAGTTTATGTCTAAATTACAGGCAATTTTTGAAATGTCCCACATATTGCAATTTTAAAAATTAATGCTTGGGGTAATATTTTCTGCACCTATTTTAACCTATTAATGACCTGTACCTATTTAACAATTTTTAATTTCCTAAGTGTTTTCAGTAAAACGTAAACATTTATAAAGACTAAAATTGAGTCATACCTTTTAAAACTTGTAATTCACTTATGTCCTTTTACAAAATCAGGAACGTTTTCTAAACTGTTGCAGTCTCATCATCAGCTGATTAGCAACTCATCACAGTTGGTTGTTGTCTGGATCTCATGTAATTGGCTCCCTCGTGATCTACTGAACTTATGTAAAGAATCTTCCGAGAGAGGGAGCCAATTACAAGAGATCCAGACAACCAACTGTGATGAGTCACTAATCAGCTGATGAGACTGCAACAGTTTTGAAAAAGTTCCTGATTTTGTAAAAGGACGTGAGTGAAGTTACAAGTTTTAAAAGGTATCACTCAATTTTAGTCTTTATACATGAAGTTAGCTTCACTGTTAACAATGCTGTTAACTATTCAAAAGTAAGCATTTTTTTATTTCATTTATTTAAGGTTGCCTTACAACAACTAAGGTTATGCGACCACAATAGAATTAATACATTATTGAGATAACAATGAAATAAAGTAAGCATTATAATCCTTTTAAATAAAAATAACAAAAACACAACAAATGTAAATGGGTACACTTAATATACAGTTGCCCTTACAGGCATTTTTAGAATTTCATACATATTAATAGCAAACTGCATCCTGTGGAACATTTTGAAGTTAGGAAAATGCAGAAAATATGGAATCTTCGAAATATGAGGTTAAAATTACGTAATAGCAACTACGATACAGGTGTAGGGTTATTTAGATAGTCATGTGATGTTCTCTGTAGTGCCGCTATAAAGAAAAATAAACTTTATATATTGAAGTATGTCTATATTAATTTTAAGACAAAAAACTAAATTTAGGATTGTTGTAAGTTTTGGGCCACTTTGCACTCATGTGTCTCCTTAATAGGAACGATAGTTGGAAAGATAAGAAATTCAAAGGTTCATCGCAGCAATCTTATCACTTAAAATGATGTCACGATGTGTCAGAAAGATACAAAGCAAAGAACAAAAATTAATTAAAAGCTAAAGCTGCAGAATCCTAGTTTTTGTAATAAAAACCCGTAAATGTCCCATTGTTGACTAAACACAAATAATAAAGCACAGCTTTTTAGTAAGCATTTCCTGTTCATTCAAACAGAATTACAACAATTACGGCATCGTGAAGTGTTTTTTTGTTTTTGTTTGTTTTTGTTTTTTTTTAAACGTGGAAGGAAAAAATGGAAGAGTCCCCGCCTTGGTGAAGTGCACCGATGCAGAATACCTACTAAAAATCTTCCACTACCTAGGGCAGCAGCCCTGGCGATGTTTTGCTGATCCCGCATAAAGCGCCCAGATTCAAGTGGTTAGTTAATTCTATGCAGCGAACCGCTATGGTGTATTGGGGAGGGAGGCGTCATGATCACAGGACCATGGTGTGAAAAGAATTCTCATACCTACTTTTATAAAGGCATTTCTGTAAAATTTTACACAAACCATTAAGATTTATTGGTCTGCAATTTCATTTCCATTGTTGGAAACAACACCGGAAGTCTCCAAGCAATCGATTTCATGATTCCTTGAGATACATGTAGAAAAACGTAAATGACAAAATCACAATTTTTACATATATATAATCTTATTCTGTATAGACTAGCTAATTAAGCGCTGGCCTTACAAGTTTAAATTGTTACCTGAACAGAGTCCCAGAGTGGTGATTTTAAGATTGGGTAAAACAACAGCTTCGTGTCAGTAGATTTACACACATGTAAAAGAAATCTTACGGGAATAAATTCCTGCTTAGCAGCGGTACTGATTGTGATCTGATATGATTGTTAACAATTGAAACCATCAATAATTTAATTAGTAATCCCTCCCCCAAGATTACTATTAGCTCAAAAAATAAGCCTTTACACCAGCACAAAAATATCATGCTTCTGCATTGAAACTGCCAAAAGATAATACTCGTAACAAAATTGTGAAACCCAGTACACTGAGTTTGCAAAGCTATACCTACAACAAACAGTATACTTTAAATTTCGAATTGCTGCCTGAAAACACTCTTTGGGAGTTCATCTCACAGACAACAGATGCCACCACAGACAACCAGCTCACTTCAGGAAACCACGGATCCAACCAGTCGGATAACTGCTGACGATGGGGACAAACCGTTCTCCGAAACATGTCCAAGTAAGGATAATTTAAGTGATGTTTGTGTTTGAATTACCGACTCATTACTTTCAAATGTTAAATACATCACTGTTTCTAACCTTTTGCTTCAAATAGCATATTTGAATGTTTTACTTAACAGTATTTGTTGATTTCATTTTTGTTACAGTTCAAATACATGCTAGTACCTTTTGTGATCTTTCTGTAAACAAAGGAAAAATAAATCTCAGAAACTATTTGTAGTTGGTTTATTAACACTCGTCACTTACTTGTTTATATTAATGAGAGACTAGTTTCAAAGGCATTCGCCTCCATTTTCAATCTCTTTCCAACTGGCATCTGTTGTCTGCTCTCTCTCTGGTGGTGGAACAAGAGCAGACGACATGTGCCAGTTGGAAAGAGATTGAAATTGGAGGTGAGTGCCTTTGAAACTAGTCTCTCATTAATATAAACAAGTGACGAGTGTTAATAAACCAACTACAAATAATTTCTGAGATTAATTTTGATGTCACTGTTACTAAATTCCTCCAAACACATATAACATATAAAGGAAAAATATGTTCTTAATTGTATATGTATAACATTGGTTAAAGTGGAAGAACATCAACAATATATGGGGCAGTTTGAGACCTTATAAGGGAACTATCACTATGCTCATACCTGTATTTGCTTGAGAGTTTGATGGCATCATATCTGCTCTATGTGGGGCTTGTGTGGCAAAAATCAGGTTCACAGTATAGCTGGAAGTACCCAAAAGTGAGTCCAGAATACATAGGAACATACAGGCATAATAACACAGCATTGTATGGGAGGAATTTTTTACCCCTACCGGCAGCAGTTTACCTACGGGACATTTGTAAGGACTCCTGGCACAGAGCTCATGAGTCTGCCTCGGTAGCGTAGATGGTAGCGAGTCTGCCTCACCTTCAAGAGGTCCCGAGTTTGAATCTGTCAGGGTGAGTTATCTGGACAAGGTTTTTTACCAGGGTTATCCCTTATCCTGAAAGACGAATGTCGGGTAACTTTAAGCTCTATGGACCCTGGGCTCATTTGAGCATCATTTCACTCATTCCATTCATCGTCCGATATGACTTAATGTTGGACATAAATTAAAAAGAAAAGAAAAAACAGCTCATGAGGCATGTCCAGCAGCTACTTGCAAGTGGTCGCATGCAGCACTTTTCTGGCTTCAGTTTTGGGTGTTGTGTTTCTATTCTGCTGCAGATTTTTCCCCACATAGAGCAGAGAGGATGCCATCAAACTCTCAAGGAATACAGATATGAGCATATTGATACTTTCCCTGTTAAATTTTTTCAAAGATAACTAACACCTAAAATATTAGCACTGCTTTTACTAACAGTTTTATATGTTCATTCATTGCTAAAGTCAGTGGTGATACTCATCCTCTGTTAGCTACAGCTTGTGTAAAACACTGACACTTCTGAAGCAAAATGAATAGCACTGACCAGCTCACTTGCATGGAAAAGTGGGGAAAAGTGTTCCACCTGCTGTGAACATGCTAAGTACAAGGTGCTGTGTATGTGACTGTCTTAAGTTCTAACACTTCTAGTCCTTTGCTTTCCCACCACTCTCTCCACTTCTTATTGTCCTCTCTTGTATAAATGAAGTGTCATGTCATTTTAAAAGCTGTATTTTTAAATTTGTTTCAAATTAGAATGGAAGTTCTCATAAAAAGCCCATCACTGGTTAAAGAAAAAGGTTTTTCCAAGCTGATACACAGATAACAGTTTCACCTGCAATATGATTAAAACAATACAACTAAATAAGTTATATTTGAAGATTTTCATCTCTTTTGGTCAGGTATCCTTTGTGACACAAGGAACAAGCAAAAAGCTTTATCATTTGTACGAGCTAATTAGAAGTTGGTCAAAGACTGCTGTAGTCCTAATTTAAAAATACCAACAAATATTTTGTTCATTACTATGAGGGCTGTTCAATAAAGAATGATCACAATTTCTTTTTGACAATGTGCCTTTACTCATCCTCATAATTTTGATGGTCCTTCTCAAAATAGTCTCCCCTGAATGTGATACACTTGTCCCAGCATTTCTGCCAGTCTTCAAAGACATACTGGAAACCATTTTCTGAGAGATCCTTCAAAATCACCTCTGCAGCCTTCACCACTGCTTCTGATGATGGATAATGCCTCCCATGAAGGCGTTCAAGTTAGGGAATAGAAAAAAGTCACATGGGGCTAAATCCGGACTAGGGAGGGTGAGGGATGCACTTCACATTGATTTTTGCAAGATATTCAACAACAGCATTGGCAATATGAGGCTGCACATTATTGTGGTGCAGCATCCAGCCTGCTTCACGGAAATGTGGTCTTTTGTGCCTGATATGGACTTGCAATGTTTTCAAAACATCTCAGTAGTATTGTTCAGTTACTGATGTGTGTGCAGGTACAACATGCTGATAAACCATTCCATGAATATCAAAGAATGAGATGACCTTAACTTTCCCAGCAGAACCAACCACTTTTGTTTTTTTGAGGGTTGTGATGAAGGAGATTTCCACACTGAGCTTTGCTGTTTGCTCTCAGGATCAAAATGATGTAGCCAAGTTTCATCAGCAGTGATTACATTTGAAAGAAACTCTGGATCTTCCTCTAACATCAACTTTAACTGCATGTTATCTCCATTGCAGCAGTAGGCGATAGTGAACATGTCTGAACTTGCCTGGTTCTCACAGGCGGGAACCAGGAGTACCAACAATGAAACTACTTCATGTTTGTTTCACATTAAGCTAACAGAATATAATAAGATTGAATTTTAGTGCAAAAAATTATGACCGTAAAAAAATTATGATCATTCTTTTTTGAACAGCCATCATATTAAATATTTTACACTTGTGAAAAAGGAAACCTTATTTTAGTTACCAGCTGTGTTGTGTTAAAAATAATAAAAAGATCTGTTGTTTTTAGATTAAGTTGGAATATAAATATATTTCAAAATTATATCCATTCAAAATAAATGCACTTTAAAATAATTCATTGCTGTTCATAAGAGTTTTTCCTAAAGAGCTCAAATGTTTTAAATTCTGAAATTTTCAACTTAAAAGACACAAAACAAATAACTTTAAATACAAAAACAGGTAACTTACAATGTTTTGGTATCTTTAGCAAATCAGTATTCACTAACAAGAATTGTCTTGGAAATCAATGGTAATAAAGGAATAAGAATACAATCATAAATATTAGGTATATATTCAGGTCCCCCAACATTCAGCCACCTAGAAAAAACTACATTCTTAATAAAAATATTTCCCTCTTCTTACAATATTTTACATAAAAATCCAAACATATTTTAATTACCATATCCATACATAATAGAATTTAATATATTATAAAATAAATAGGATTATCTACATTAAAAATACATTACTTACATTTGCAAATAACTACATCGGAGTAAAAAAAAAATTATGAAAATATTTGTAATAGTGAATTTCAGTACACATAAAATAGGTATTTAACTTATTTTGCTTTTATCTATGGAAACAAGCATATTCTTTTTTTGTACCAGGTCCATTAATAACTAAACTATTTCTTTGTTCTTATGTACAAAATAATCTACCATTAGCTACTTCCCGTTAACACAAAGGTAAGATCCTGCTTTATTCTTGTAAAAAGTTATTTCAAAAGTATGCTTCACAAAATATTTACTAGCAATACAAATCTAATTTCATGATCTTGGAATAAAACCTTTGAAACTATTAAGTTCTTGTCTCTTTCTCTCTCTTTACTAAAAATTTATATAAATATACTTTTATCCAAAAAACACACTTTATAAATGTTTTATTATGAAAGCAAATAAAAATATTTCAAAGCCAAATTTCAACCATTTTATGAAATAGTCAAACATTTTTGACAGGTGTATGAGTATTTACACAATTTATTTCAGCCATAGGTTGCTTTTCTTTGTCAAATTATAAGTTACTGAGGTTATTAGATTGTATTAAAAAGTTGTAATGTTTCACAGGAAATATATAAACTTAAGCTTTCATGGCTCACATCAAGATAAATAAATGTGTTTTTATTTAAAAGTACATTTATTCATCTTTTTACACGAAATTATAATGCTACAAGTAACATTTGCCAGTATAAATACAAAGTACATATTTTTTTTATTTGCCCATTTCTTACAAACGCTTAGTCATGACTGGACAAAATAATTAGGACCAAATAATTAAAGGAATTCTCAAAATTTCTGACACAGTAAATAAAAATATATGTATTTACATCTGAATTGATATGCTTAAAGGTCTTATATATACATTACACAAATTATGGCAGAAAACTGAGCACATTCTTCTGAATTTATCACGAAAGAGAGATCTCTAAGCATATAAAGCTGGAAGCTTATTTGAATCCAGAAATTTATGGCAGTTATCTTAAGTACTATCAAATACTAATATCAATTGTCCATTACATGTTCCAATCCATTTTATTACCCTTAAAAAAGAGTTAAATACTATTATTTCTAGACATTAAAAATACAGAACAAAATATGGAAAAAAGAAAGTCTTTGTGTTTTGAAGTTAGAATACTAACTGAGCTTTGTATTAATCTATCATCTTAGGTTAACTGTAGCTAACAATAAGTGCTACACTGCATCTAAAGTTTATTGTTTCCTTTAAGCCCACATCTATGCATATATCACTGTAATTGCTGTCAATTTAAAATCTGACAGCATGTATTTGCTGGACTAATACACATTTTTGTCAGCATTATTGGTCAGAGGCAGTGTGTTCCAATACTGGCTCATTGTTATTCAAGTACTCCTAGTTGGTGATTGACATTTCAAGTGTAAGACAACTTAATCACTTTCAGCAGCAACATACTTTGGCATACCAAAGAGAATAACTGCAATTACAACTTGTACTCACTTGTCAATGAATATATAATTATTTGGATATGACAAACAGTAACAAAGTGTACTGAAAGTACTTTAAGATAAATATTATCTAACTAGAAAGCTTGTTTGCATAACAAAAACATAAAAAGTGTGATCTCATAATGCTTTTAACTTTAATTGCCTGTTCTGATATTCAATGATTCTTATTATTTCACGAGTATAGCTCCCTCTAATTTCTATGGTCATATTAAGTACTTTGACTTCAGAAACAAACAATTATAATAACTCCTTGACTGTAGATTGTGCTTTAATCAAAACGTTTATTTCGCTATAAAATGCACATTTATTTTAAAACAGTTCTAGACTCTGCAAAGAGTAGGAGAAGCATTCTTTTTTTTAAGAAAAAAAAGAGGGGGGAACTCCCTTACATCAGCTTGGAATTGAACCTGAGACTCTTGAGTTGAAAGTTGTAACGGTAACCACTCAACCACAGAGTGTTTACAAAGGTTGTTATTCACTACCTCAGAACACTTTATTTTCACTTTTTATGTAGGTATAGCATTTTCAGCACCCCCACTCCAAAACATATTAATTATGAACTAGTTTAACTGTTAAGATTCCAAAATTTATAACAGTAACCCAACACAACTGAAGCTACACCAATGTGGTATACAGTGTCTTGGCTTAGATTGTTTTAATTGAAAAGTTGCCAATTTATATAAAGTATATACACTCTGAAACTTTGGGAATTAAACAATTTTTCTTAGTTCCCTTAATTTTGTATTAAAGCAATATAAATAAAATCTGACATAATTATAACAGATTTCATCGATTTTGTTCAGAAATTACAAGCTGAAAATTAGTTTACATTTGAATGTTTGAGATGTTAATCTTTGTTTTCTATAAAAGATGCCTCAATCATAGTACACTCAAGGACTAATAACTATTCCTCCTATGACCAGTATAAAGATTCCTCCCTACTCCTGAACATGACTTTAGAGTATGGACCAGGGCATATTTCTATTATTAATTATGACTTCCACCCTTTTCTTTCTATTTGCTCAATTTTTGTCTTTCCCTGTATATTAATTTATCTCTTATTTGAACTTTTTATTATCTTCACCTCACCCATCCGGGTTCTTCTTAATCTCACTTTTATGAAATTTCTCTTGTTTACTTCTTTCCTTGTCCTATTAGTTATTAAATTTCCCTTGCCGCTTTTGTGAATCCTCCTATTACCTTTTATTTCATCTCACTTGCTTGTGTCCTCTCCTATACGTCTCACAACACATCTCTATTCTGCTCCATGTGTATTATTACAGTATTATTGCTCTCCTTGCCGTTTATTGCCCTTAACATTTTGTTTTCTGCTAAAATTTGCATTCCTGTTCCATGCCTCATATCATTCAGTAGTTCATTATCTTACTGTTGCTAAGGTCACCGTTTTCTTCCATTAAGTCAATGAAGTTTCTTATAAATGCACTGTGTCCCTATTTCCTCACCTTACTTCTTTCTTCAAACAGTCTCTTTCCTTATTCTCTTTTCCACAGGACAGGTGCTTTATATAATAAATAGATATACCTCTCAACTTTTATGCTTGTTTTAATATTTCTATTGTCAGTATTCTAATAATGAATTTTACCAAGATCTTTCTTTTGCCATTCAATTTCCTAATTCTAAATGCATCAGATAGTTTGAAGTCTCTCATATTATTTCTCATAACTTCTGAAATGCTCTGGTCCCTCTTGGATCTTTCACCCAATTATTAGATTGTATCTTATGTTGCCTTCTTGTTATTCTATTTCCCTTCTTCCCATTTTATCTTCAGTTTTATTTACCCCACCTCTTTGGTTTTAACTTATAGCTCTATGCTCTCCCACTTCTTCTTGTTTAAATCTCATTGCCAAGCCACTGTCTCTTGTTATAAATTCTTCTGTCTTATGGTTGCCATGTCACTTAATTCCTTTTTCACTTCTATAGGAACAGTACTGCCTCAGTCTATACTCCTTCATTGCCAGATTACTACCAAATTAAAGATCATCTTCTTCTTCTTCAACTTCCCAAGCCATTGTCTCTTAATATAACTTCTCCTGTCTGTCTTATGGTTGCCATGTCACTTAGCTCCTTTTCCTCAATTCTATAGGATGTAATACTGCTTCAGTCCATACTCCTTCTTTGCCAGATGACAACCAAATTAAAGATCTTCTTTAACTTCCCTAACTGTACCACTATCGTGATGTTTAGGGGATTCTTGTTCCTCTAACCCTTAAGGTCGGTCCTGAGGAACCGAAGCTTTGGATCCAATAGAGAACCAGGATAGGTGATCAGCCTGATGTGAAGGTGAAGGAAGTGGATGATATATATGAGGGCGAGATGAATGATAGGAAAGATGATGATGGAGCATGTTGCACATTTTGCAAGTATCAGTGGGAATTCTTAATTTTCCCAACATTTAAAAAAGATCAGTTCATATCAATAAGAGATTTTTTAACAAAATTAATAGTTTCAAATGCACTCTTCTGACCTAGTGCTCATAACATTGCTTATTATATTTCAAAGATTAGGCATAAATATCATTTAATAAGTAATAAATGAAATATTTTTTCAAATTATTTAAAAAGTAAAAAATCTAACCAACCTGACTCAAAGAAAATAATCCCAAAACTTGACACAGGATTCAATTTTAAAAATTGTCAAGATGTTAGTTTTTGAAATTTGGGTTCAATTTCAGTGTGAATGGAAGTAAGGTTTCACAACTGTGACAATTTTCAAATGCTTGCCCTTGTGGATACCACAAAATTTGAAAACTATGCTAAAGATTTTTCTTCTTCAGCTCTTGAAAATTTATAATAATGTTATTCAAAGATATTTCAAAGAATGACCTGCATCCTTTATAAGCTGATGAGGTGTATAGGTCTGTAATTACAGTGGACTAGTTTAAATAGTGTCATCAGAATAAGAATGTATTCAAGTTATTTCCTTTAGTTTTAAAAATTCCATCCACAAGTGTGTCACCAGAAAGAAAACTAGAAACACTGTATGACAAGACAGAGTCACATCATTAGCGAACATCTCTATCCATGAACAACTTTTGTGTAAACTTATGTGAAATAGATCATGCTGCTGTATTATGTGTCTATGTGTTACATTGGATGATAACATGAATGAAAACGTAGCAGTAAATGGGAAATTTCAGACCATGGACAATAAAGGCTGCAATTCTTCTGGTGGAGAGGAGATGCCAATTCCCTATCATTGGAGGTGCTCCATCATCTTTGTGAAATTTATGAGTATGATGATGGACAAGCAATTTAATAATTAAAAATTATACAATACACTGACTGAGATGCACTATATTTCATATACCTCAATTGCCTTTCAACATGTTTCACCTCCATTTAAAGGCATTATCAAGAATTTGTCAACTGCTAGAACTTTTGGAGTTCCAGCTGATGATTCTCCAGAGATGAGACTCTGGCGACAATTCAATGAGGCTGAGTAAAATATTTTGTTTTGATTCTAGTTCTATTTTTTTATTTAACATTTCACTAATCATGCTAGAATGTGTTACAAAACTTGATAGACTAAATTCTCTAAAACAGCAAGATATTTCAAGCTTGTTTAATACTCAAAATCATGTACTGTACATATAGGGCATAATGCATTTGAGAATGTGTGGTTTTAATAGGTACACTACATGCATTCTGCCCAGTATTATTCTTAATGTAAAAGTAAACACTGTATTATATATAAAATATAGTTTAAATGTGCAGATTTTCAAATTATAGGCTTAATTATCTGACTAAATATTGATTCTTGATTAACCTTTCTAATTCAAGTTTTTCCTTGTTACTTCCAGCTTCAAATTATCCAAGTTTGACTATGTAGAAATATATGTAAGTAGCAGCGAGATGTTACTGCAGTAGAATTACTGCAAGAGCTTGCATTCCTAATTGCAGAAGAAACTGCTTCTTTCAATTAGTTCTTTCGCTGGTAGCTTGAAGACACATTTATGTCTGTATTCTTTATTTGCAGAGCTTATCACATGATCATCAAATGTCAATCATCAACTAATGCCCAGTCACAATTTATGCAGATCTTAGTCTACAATATGTCTTTAAAATTCCTTCAAATGATCACTTCTAAATCACATGAAAAATAGCACAAACTGTGACATTACCAATATAAAACTTCAGAACTTTATTAATGCCAGTAATATATTTAAGTAACTGCCTCAATCAAAGTACTCTAAAAATTGATATGTATGTATTTAAACAGTAAGTCTATCATAAGTAACAAGCTGCACATTAGGGTCCCAAAATGTTGGACAACTTAAAATATATGTTTTCTACAGTTAAGGATCAAATAAGGTACTATCACTCATCACAATGCATTTGTGCCATAGAAAATCAACCTTGAAATTTGTTATAATTATCAAGAGCAAATAAAAGATTCAGCTTACAAACTTTCATAATTCAATATCATTTACACTGTTGTTTACATACTTATACTATTTATACTAAAATAAGATTAATTCCTTAAGTTTTCAAAATCCACTGCTTTCATTCACCACCTTATCAGAAATATACTATTTGTAGGCACTCCACTTAATTTGCAATTATTCCAGAACACCTCTTACTAAACATACATGCCATGCAAGTTACATATTGTTTCTTAAGTTGACTTTTACGACATTCAAACAACCTCAGCAATGAGGATGAGAAGCAAGGGAGAACGTAGGCATTTCTTTAAATGAACCTAAAAACTGCAAACTTTCAGATACTAGATATTTAATGAAAATATCTAATATCCTGAGACAGTAGGAAGAATACACATTTTCTTTTGAAAATGTAAATGATGTTTCTACCCTTAAAAAATAAAATTTGACTATCATTTTAAAAAATTTACTTACCATCCTTGGGCTAATAAAGAGTTTCAGAATTTTTTTTTAAAGAATTTGGTATAATTTTGGTTCCTCAAAATAAATATAGATAAAAAGATTTGATACATTTTTCTAAAAAAAGATAAAATTTCCAATAATAAAAAAAATCTGGCATTTATCAATTTAACTGTTTAGATTGCGACCAGATTTACATTGGAAGTACCAAAAATAATTTAGAAACTGGAATGAAAGAACATTTTCAAAATATTAGGTATAAACAGATGATAAATCAGCCGTAGCAGATCATTTTTGGTCATTTAACCATGAAATAAATCCAGAAGTTAAATTATTAAAGCAATAAATGGTCCGATAGATTTAATGGTTTGGGAGAAAATATTTATTTTAAAAAACATTTATTGCGTAATGAATTTTGAAATATAATCAATTGATTCTGTCTTTAAGTTTGCTCCATTTTCAGAGTTTGGTAATAAATACTAAAACAATACAGCACCTGTAACGATGACAATGGGAAATAACAGTGACTGAAGATGCAAAAGATTTATATGCAAAACCAGTCTCTTGAATTCTGTGGAAATTTCAACAATTTTCTTAAAAGATAAGTTAAGTTTGTGTTTATTATATCTTATGTAGTATATGTAGGTACTTCATTAGGGCATCTTGGATCCAATCGAAAGAACAAGCTCCAACAGAAGTACTACTGGTTCAGGCTAGGAACAGACACTGAGAGACTGTGCTGCCAATGTCATAAGCCAGCAACCTAGGACCCAATGCCACGTGCAGCAGTGTAATGTGGGAGCACCTTTCGAGCACATTCCCATCAACAATGCTGGAGCGTTCCCTTTGTCTGACAGGGGCAGCAAATATCTGCTAGCGTAAGTGCATTACTTCACCAAGTGGCTAGAGGTGTATGCCATACCTAATCAAGAGGCCAAGATGACCGCAGACTGCCTCAAGGAACAGCTGTTAAGCTGCTTTGGAGTGCAGTTGGAACTACACAGTGATTAGGTACAAACTTTGAATCAAACTTGATGAGAGAAGTGCTGGAATGACTGAGTGTGCAGAATGCACATGACATCTCTTCACCCATAGTCAGACAGAATGATTGAGTGGAACATTAAAACCCTTGAAACCCCTTGTTTTGCCTTTGGCCAGCTTCAAGAACATTCCACTCAGGAAAAATATGAGTCCAGATGCTCCTAGAACCATTCTACCTTGATCTAGGAACTATATAAATAACAATTCTAAGTTGGAGCAGTTAGTGGTCAGTCAGCCAATCAAACAAGCGAGTTATTTTGTGAGAATCAAGAAGTTATATAGACAAGTTGAAACATGCAGTGGCATAAGTGAACATTAGTGTTCAAGAATTCTCTACGTACCAGTCCTGTTAGTTCTGAGCATTAACAGAAGTGAAATTAAATGTAAATTATTGCTATGCTAACAGTTTAAGTGAGAAAGTCCGCTTAGGCAACTTAATCTTATAATTTTGTTTATGATGTTAAATATAAACAGATAAGTTAGTTGTGGCAAAATATTTATGGCCATTTAACCGTGAAATAAATCCAAGATCATAGATAATAGGTAAGATATATTCTGAAGAACAACAATTGCAAAGTGAATTTTTAATTACTGCCAATTGAGTCTGTCAACAAATTTGTTTTATTTTCAGTAGATAGAAATATGATAGCAAACAATTCAGTGTTCAACAGGGCAGATAGAATTGCATTTGTTTATTTATGGTCATTGGAGGAACTAAGCGTGCTCTGCGTAACCAGTGTACAGGATACATGTAAATCCATAAAAGTGCCACTAAAGCATTGCTAAATATGCAAGTAACAGCAGTAACCATTAACTTAAATAGAGTCAATAATGTTGGAATGCATATTTAAAAATGAGTTGCATTATAAAATATTTATTATATTGTAATATTTGTATTACTTCACTGTACTGCTTCAAATAATCTTTTTTTCTTTTCTTTCTGACAAAAGAACTCTGAGACGACAGAGGAGTGTCATCAAGCATAGCCAAGTAATATGAAGCTGTATTAATTAGTTCTCATGATTAATTAAATATCCAACAATTTATTTCCACACCAATTTGAAAGACATCATAGTAACTTGTACTTACAATAATGTTAAAAAGAAACCCACACTTCTATGTCTTCCCTCTTCTTTCTTTTCAAATTCTGGAAAATACAATGCTCAACAAAGAGAAGTAACTGCTTTTCTCTATCAACCATAAAATTGCAGGAGTTGCATCTATAATCTTCTGCCAAATAGATTATAGACAACTTGTTTGTAACACAACCCAACTGATCACTCATACATCTATGTCCTCAAAGCTCTAGCATCATCCAAGGAAGGATGCTGCATCCACTGCAGGTTTGCCATTGTGTATAATGACAGAATTTTTGTTATTTGGAATATTTTGTACCATGGCTACTTCTGAAAAATTAACAATCTTGTTAATTCAAACATGTATTTTGAAGCGGAAGACATTTACAGTGATGTTATTTAATACACATTTTTTGTAATAAGTTGCTTAGTAAGTAGTGTTTAAGTGTGTTATTAGTGATATATATAAGCTGTTAATGCTTGCTTTTAATAGGAAAATGGATATGTAAAACTCTAATTTTTTTTGTCAATCACTATGCCACACTATAGATATTTAACTGGGAAAAAACCAAAACATACAAGGCTATAAAGAAAATTACTGTTACAAACTTTGTAGTTTAATGTGTTTGTTACATTCACTTATGCACCATACCTAACAATAACATATTTGCAAAGTTAGTTGGATTTTGCAACACAAGTGGCTAACCAAATCAACAAATGCATTCTCATACCCTAACCCTATGGCTTACACCATGAGACATTAATTCCATGCAAAATTTTCTGATAGGAGAAAATTTAATTTTGTCTGATGGAGCTTTCTGAAATACAATAAGATTGTAAATGCTGTACATACATAGTGGTTATGAATGTGTATTCAATTGGTACATAACAATGATCTGCTTTTTCATTGTAAGGACCATAGTTGTAGAGTAGTCACTTTCAGATGAAAATGTGTACCTCTAAGTTAATACCAAACAACAAATTGCTACAATTCCTTTCTTGGAAGTGTTGAAAACAGTGTTGTTATAATAAATTAAATTTAAAGGGAGTCGATTAATGACACTAAACAACACTTACTTTTAAATTTTTCCGGAACATGTTTCAGAGAAAACACGATGGAGACAAAGTCTCAGAAACATTTTCCGGAAAAATTTAAAAGTAAGTGTTGTTTAGTGTCATTAATTGACTCCCTTTAAATTTAACAAATTGCTATTTCATATGATGGTAGATTCTTAAGACTGGTGCAACAAAAGCTTCCAATGTACCTGATACACAGGACTCTTTTCGTACTGTACCATGACACCTGTTGCAGGACAATATTAACCATTTTATGGGATTGCATAGCTAACCTTGTCTTCCTTAAAATCAAAATTGGGGCATATTAAATCATGTGACCTTCAATAGAGAGCAAAGCAACCCGACTATCCAAATAGTACCCAAGTCATGCGGAGCTCCCACTGGCCAGCTTTCGTTGCATTATCTCTACTTATTGTTAAAACTGATAATGAATGAATTCCTGAAATCATTGGTTAACAATTCAGAATTACTTGCTTTCATCCCTCATACAAATGAGATACAAATTAATCTTTAAGTAGAACATTTTCTATATGAAATCACAGTTAGCAAGAAAGTTAAAACTATTATACAATAGTTGTAAAACCTTTGTCATACAGCAGTTCTGAGGCTGGCTCCTCTAGCAGGCAGTGAATTGCTTTTTGCTGGTATCTCGCGAGAATGGGAGTGTGCTACAACTATTGAAAGGCACTGAACCCATTCCTCTGCATTCTTCCCATCCTTTGGCTTCAGTATAAGAGACTGATCACCAGTAAAAATCTCAAAAGCCTTGGGTATATTTCTTGCTCCTCTGCTTACCTTCACACTGCGTATCTGATTTACTTCTATTGGAGTGACATCCTTATCATCCTTCTGTAATAATAAAACATATGAGTTTTGAACCAAATGTATCAACAAATGCTCAACTATCTATTTTCATACCATTCATGGCAAATATAGTCAAACTCCAATCTATGAATCTATCATTACCAGAAATACAGTATATCCATATTCATTAATCTTTGAAGTATCACTTTCCTAAATTATTCATTCAAAAATTTAGTCCTAAACAAATTCTATTCTCAAACAATTGTTATTAATCTGGAATAATTGCAACAAATTGAAATTTGCAAATATTTTCCAATTCCAATGCAAAACTAGCCTCAGCAGCTGGATTCCTGGAACAACACAATAAGATGGGTTGCTTTGTATTACAGCTATATTTCTCATAAGTCTTCGTTAATGTTACAATTAGGGCCCGGATCTATATGCACTAAAAACAAATATATGCATGCAAATGTGCATTAAAATGTAAAAAATATGCACCAAAAATATAACAATATGCACTTTCAAAGTAAATATTTTAATGTATGTGTTTGGAGGAATTTAGTAACAGTGACGTCAAAATTAATATAAAAATTATTTGTGGATGGTTTATTGACACTCGTCACTTACTTTTTCATATATTTATGAGAGACTAGTTTCAAAGGCCCTGGCCTCCATTCTCATAAGGATCGCGTAATGAACTTTGAAATCCCGCCAGTAGATAATTTGACAAAAAAGTTCATAGTTCCACCACCAGAGAGAGCAGACAACAACAGATGCCAGTTGGAAAGAGATTGAAAATGGAGGCCAGGGCCTTTGAAACTAGTCTCTCATAAATATATGAAAAAGTAAGTGACGAGTGTCAATAAACCATCCACAAATAATTTTTATATTAAATATTTTAATTCACCAATACAGGTGTCACTCCTTGCCAAATGACAAATCACAGTATGTTACCAAAAGTCTCTTGAGGTTTTCAGGAGTTAAAGATTTTCTATTGTCAAGACAGAATAAGTTTATATGCTAAAAATGATCATACCATGTCAACAGATATGACTGGGCAATACTTACACTCTGGTAGTGATTACTTGGAGCATTCATCTGACAAAGACTTCCTGATTCCACTTAAATACTTGTTGATATCTTGAATATTCTTTAGTCCTGGGTTTGATTCCAACACTGCACTGAGTTTTTTTAATTTTTTCCCCAGTTTCACCAGGGATGGTATTTAAAGAAGAAATTGTTTTGTCAATTGAAGAGACTCGTGCATGGGTGCATGAGTTTCTAGATCCTTAAAGGGCTTTGAAAGAGAAGACTAATGTGCATGGATAAAACTTGATATGCAGTTTCACATTCAAATGCACTCTTTGCTTCACGAATAGATGCAGTATGAGTATCATCAATACTTGTGATTACAGTTTTCACTTGATTGAAGTTCTCCTTGTAGAATGACACTGCAGATAACCAAGTTCCCCCATCTTGAAAGAACTGGTTCTGGCAGAAGACTATGTCTTCCAACATAGAAATCTTGCTTCAAGACACACCTCAGACAGACATTCTTTGTATAACTATACATGAGCAGGCACATTTAAAAACACCTTTTACCTGCTTGATATTACTTTCTTAACTGATTAAAAGAGTGCTTATCTCTTCTGCAATACAGTGTAGCCTGTGGCCAAAACATGTGAGATGTATAAGATTGGGAAAAAATATTCAAATAGACTGGCCTACTTTTAATATATATGACGCTGCATTTGTGACTAAGACACGTAAACCTGTAATAATTGCTCTCAGATTCAGTAGGCCACATAAGATGCAAAGAATCATTAACAAATCTTGCAATCATGCTGTGGTTGGTTTTTTCTAATACTTTGCATGCAAGTGAGGTCTGTCAGGTTCTTCTGGACACAATTTTCCCACTATGAAGTTTGCCATTAGCCTGACGAATCGGTTGTTTCATCTACCAACATCCAAACATTGTTCCCTCCTATGTCAGACCATATTAAATCCAGGACAGAAGTGTGTAGTCAAGCTAAGTAGTTTTTTCTAAGGGTCAATTCATCCGGCATTTTTTGTCCAGCACAATATTACTGTAGAAATAATCGTAGATGAGGATTATTTCATTTATGCAACAGAATGTTGCTGGATGCAAAGGCTTTACAGAAGTCAGTGTAAAATGCATTACCTTCTGACTGTGGTTTCATTTGAGTCAAAAGTAGCTGTTGGAAATTCTTGCCCGTTTCTTTAGACTTGAGATGTGCCGCTGTTTTTGAATGCTACTCAAGTTGGAATTTTTATCACATTTATATCCTTCTCACACACTTGCCAAAACACCACATCGCCATCACTTGATCAGTCACTATGGCCTGAAGTCCACTGTTTAATTAAGAAGGATTTGCTGCTCTTATCTTTAGGCATTTTTACAAAATACCATACTATTAGTAGATGAATAAATTAACAAGCTAGCACACGTGTCTTATCGGCACAAAATTTAAGAGGCTACTGCACTGAAAGGAATGTAAGAAATTCTTTTCATGGTGAAGGTCTTCAGCACCTAACCACCTGCATGTATTGTCAGAGGACACATTACCACTTGGCTTAAAAACAGCAATGCTATTGTGGTGCCAAGAGATGTCCAACATATAGATTCATTAAATTGTTCAATTTATTCAGAAATATCAGGTAATCTATTTTGAAGTATAACAAGAACACAAAATGTTTATCGTAAATTGTCATTTTACACTAGCCTACAGATGGAGTAAATTTGTATGAAATTCCATGTTTATAGTAAATTGTCATTTTACACTAGCCTACGGATGGAGTTAAATTTGTATGAAATTCCATAAACCATAGAAATGCAGTATACTCTTCTACAAAATTAATTTATAAATAAATATATAGTATGTAATAATTACTTTATATTCTTTGAAGATGTTACAGTAGCCAAATGAATTCTTTTAAGGATATCAATGCACTAAAAAGGTGTCAAGTGTATAACCTAGCACACAATAATAGTTCAGGGCTGCTTTAGGAAACATAGTAGAGCAGCAGCTTACCGATCCTTTATATGATAAATGAGCTCCAGACAGAGTAAAGTATCTTGTTCTCCATCGTTTAAAAATTTTCCATCGACCCTTCTTCTCTTTTAATTGTCCCTCAATAACAGGCTGACTATCCTGAAGAAATCCCACTGCCCTCTCTGGATGATTGCATAGAAAACAGCCCCACTGTGCACCGCCTCCAGGTCCTGGAGTTCCCGTTGATTCAAATACATCAAAGAACCCACTATGCCGCAATTCATTCAGTAGGGCATCCTGGTCCTGAAAGTGGAAAAAAGAATTAAATAATTAAATACTCCCAAAAATCATTTATATTGGACACATGGTGCATAATTCATATATCTGTTCTACTATAGTACTGTTCTCTCCAGGCTTAGAATGGGTTCTTACATAAATATTGTTGGTTGGATCACTCGCCAACAAACAGGTGTTACCAATCTCTGCACTGATTTATGTCTCACTAATGGTTGTCATACCATGACATAGTTCACTATAGTATGTATGTAAATTAAATCACACTTGGTTCATACTACATAAACTGAACTGACTAATTAAAGAAATAGATGAAAAAACTTATGAAATATAATTTTTTGAAAAAATTTACATTAATCTGATAGAAGTGCAGCATGCAGTTCAGAATTAAAATTAGTCATATCACTTGAAGAGTCCAAGTTTATAACCAATCTGGAAGATACAGGTCATTCTTCACTACAAGGCATTTGGTATTAGAAGGCATATGAGGCGGAGCTAGGGAGAGCTCACCTTGAGCAACTGTCCTATCATATGAGTGTAGCATTACCTAGTTCGGACATGCACCGCCCAAGTGTGAGCAACAGAGATTACTCTTTTTCATGCACCAAAAATCACTATTGGAAATTCAACATTGTATATTGGTATATGTGGCGTGAATTTTAGAGACAGCCTGTACAAAGGCCATTTTTCTATGACATATAGTTCTCAAGTACTTAAGTACCTACGATAGTAAGTCGCCACAAACGGTGTATCTCAGATGTGAGAGCCCCTAGTGGTGTACCGGGGAAATATACGAGTCAACTGGAGAATTTGGTGTCAGGACGACACGTTGGCCATGGTAGCTCAAAGGTTAAGAGCGACTGGACGGAAACCAGGAGATCCGTGGTTCAAATCCCGGCCATGGCATTGAATTTTTCATGTTGACTCTATTACCAATGTCACTTTCACTGGTACCAGTGGCACAGGTACTAAGGGTAAGGTACTCCACTCTCAGGCCAGGAATATTGTTTTTAAAGTGTACAGTTACTTTAAGAAATTTCATCTGAGAAAGTGAGTGACTGGATCAATTTTTCACAAAGCCCAGAACTCAGGACCAAAGCATGCAGTGTGAGTGTGCATACTGTCATGTATTGTGAAACATGGCAAAACTTCTAGCACAGAAATTGGTACACCGTTATTTATTTTATCTAAGCTAACAACTCCTCTACAGTAAGTCATTTTCAGGAATCCAGGTACATTATTTTCAATAAATAAGCATGTTAATATTGAATGCTACAGTTTATAATGTTATCATTATTATCCTTTGCTGCATAAGTTTACATTCTGACAATCTGTCAGATGATTTCCTCATTCCCTCTCCCCATCTTCTCCTTTCTGGCGCATCAGATGGCAACAGGAGCCACCGTGTGCACACATTAGTTCAGCTCTTATGCCTTCTAAAATCATATCCTGTATAAAGAAAGGTCCATATATATAATAGGAAGTTGTTGTTTAAAAAGAAACTATGCACTTTAAAATGAATGCCACTTTTAACAAAATCTTTCATTTGCTCTAAAAATTTTTTCTTTTTCAAGTGTTTTACAGTTCTTGTTTATTTCACTTCCAGTCTCATTTTGGAAGCGAGTTCATAGATATACCATTTGCTTCTGACATTGATTTGATTACACCTTTTACAGCCAGGATGTCAAAACATTAAAAGAAAGGGTTATATTTAACTCAAATATCTTTTCTCCAGTTTTTAGATGCTTGCTGCTTTTTTCTGTATATTATTCAGATGATCTGAATACTGTACCATAACTGCACATATGCACAAACATTGTGTGTCATAACATCGCTTCACTGCAGTATACAATGCAATTGAGAAATAATTAGAACCACATAACATTAAATGAAGTAATACATTTAAGCTAAATCTAAATGCTTTAAAAGTACTTATTCATCCCATTTATTATTTGAATGTCGATATTTGAATAATCGATAATAAAGCACGCCTTGGTAGTGTGGTGGTAGCATGTCTGCCTCACGTTCAAGAGGTCCCGAGTTTGAATCTCGGTTAGGGTGAGTTACATGGATAAGGTTTTTTCTGGGGTTTTCCCTCATAAAAATGAATGTCGGGTAACTATGCTCTACGGACCCCCGGGCTCATCATCATTTCACCCATTCCATTCATCGTCCGATATAACTTAACGTTGGAAGACGTAAATTACATAAAGAAAAAGAAAAAAAAATTGATAATATGTGCAAGGTAATGAGCTGACTTCACTCACTCCAAGAATTGTGCTACAGTGTGATATTAAAAGCCAGACTCAATCTAATTCAGGATCAGGTTTAATTTACTTCCCTAAGCACATGATTTACTTGTAAATATTTTGGAATTTTTTTTTTAACACTTGTGTTTTCTATATGGAATGCAGGAGTGCTTAACCAGTTGCCAAATGTCAGAAACTAGCAGAAAAAAACATTCTTCTATAGGGAAAGTTTTCCTTTGATTAAAGAGAAACACTCCCTAGTGATAAAATTAACTTAAATATTACTCTCTTCAGTCCTGAACATTGAAATGTGACCTTCTTGAAGCTGGAGGTTTTTTCAATCTGATTCCCAAAGAACTTATTTCACTATCAATTTTGCTGTGGCTGTTATTCTCAGGCCCATTTTACCACATGTACTCTTAACATTGCCAAATTTAACGATTGAGCATTACAGACAACTGATAAATTTGACTGATACATTGAACTTTTTATCTACAATGTTTTTCAAACAGTACTTAAATACAGTATTTAAATATATTTCACAATGACACTTTAAATTTAATGTTAGTTTATTACTATCAGCATATTACAGTCAATAATGCTCTATTCAATATGCAAACTTTTGTTTATAAGGTACACATACTATAAAACAGAAAGAAAAACAGGGCACAAATTATTAATCGTATTTCAATAGGGATCATATTGTCCTGCACTGAAAAAAGGGATGCAGCACTAGCAGAATATTGCTGACCAAAATTGTTATAAATGAATTTATGCTTCAGGAATTAACAATTACTCCTGTAATTACCCAGATATCTCCAGAGAACATTACTTGTACTTTCAAATTACAATGAGAAAATTAGTGCTGCTTCTAAGATAGAAAAAGGTGCTATCAAATAAGAACATTTTTGGAATCCTGGATAAGATTTGAGTCATGGATCTTCACCTTTCCATGCTTAAGTTCCAACAATTGATCACTGTTATGCATTCCAATTAACATAACCACAAACCTCCCTTATATGATTTTACCTAACTTGAGAGGACCTATATTCCAGGGTCATGGGTTCAAATACAGCCCAGACCGATGGTTTTTAAGAGTGTTTAAATGTGACAGCCCCATGCCAGTAAATTTACTAGCATTAAAAGAACTCTTGTGGATGAAACTATGGCACACCAGCAGTGCTGATATTCTGGTAATTGAGAGCATCATTATAAATAAAATATTTATTTATTCTAAAATACCTGTGGTTATGCCAACTATGAAATTTGACATGGTAGCAACTCAAAATATAAGTATGTTTTTCAACCCAGAGTTCTAATTAGACTAACATTAATAATAATCCCTTGGCTATATATTGATACTAAACAGTTTTTGTACTAATCATGAAAACAGTTGCTGGCTTGTCATACAGTCCTACACATAAGTATGTGTAAGTTATTTGATATTACCTAAACAAAATTATTCTTATGCTATCATGCCAGGAACTTAAATGTTTATTTTCTTAGCACCAGCATGTGAAAAATATCATAGAGCATAGTATTTCACACAAAGCCCAGTGATTTGGTATGTGACTGAAGCTGAACTAGCAAGATATTATGGATGCCAATGAGGAGTGTCTTAATAGTGTCTTCTTGAAACTAACATACAACAGCCCTTTTATTTTAATACATACCTTGGTGCAAGGGAATGCTGATGTAACGAGGGTAAGAAAAGTCTTGTTCTCGCATTTAAGTATATCCCAGCAATTCTTAAGACTGCTAACAGAGGAGTCTCTAGAACTAAGTGCAGATTCTGATCGTGCTTGCAGTGCAAGAAACATAAGATGGATCCAAATTCGAGGATTTCTAGTCTTCATTGTGAAGAATGTGCGGTTGTATAAGCAATGCTCTCCTCGACCCTGGCATGCAAAATGTAACTTTGCCAGTTTTTTTGCTCTTCGTTCTGAAAAGAAACACATGATATACATTGCAAAACTACTTAGCTTACTTATTCAGGCAAGCAATGGCAACTTTCTTTGCATGTAATATACAACAAATATATGCAATTTTTGGTTTCTATGACTCAGATAGTAAAGTTTGTATATGATTGATAACTTCTTCTGATACAGTATAACCTTGTTAATCCTGACCAACTGGGGCTTAATGTTGTCTGGATTATCAAAAGTCTGGATTAAGTGAAATAAATACCACAGACAAAAACTGTGGATGAAATTACAATATGTGCTACATAATTTTATTAGAAGATAAGATGCGGCAGGCCCATCAGATTTTAATGACACGTTAGTTGTCAATGAGAAGCGAAAGGTGACGGACATGTGTAAAGCACGCTCGTGGAGGTCAAGAATGGGAGTACAGCTTGAAGTGCATAGAGTCAGGATAGGCTATATGGGAGGATGTAATTTGGGAAGAAAGAGTACATGAGAGCAGAATTCAACAATGGTGTGGTCACGTTTGTGTTAATGGTGTTGTTAGTAATTGGAGATAAAATGATGAAGAGCATCGTGGAAGAAATGTCAAATTTTAAAGGAATGGAGAACATAATTGAAAATAAAACATTTGTTCCTACACATATGTGTTACATCTGCTAGCTTTTGTACAACTGACTATCAGATTCGTTTGACCTGACAGTTTTCCTCATTTGCATCACATTTAATAAAAAATGATAAGAGTTCACCCTTTTCTTTTTTATGTCAAAACTGTTTGTTTTGCAATTCTATATGGTGCACATACACATGCAACAGTGGCACCATTTTCAAGTCTTTCGATTATTTTCAGTTTCTTGTGTATTCTAAGTGATTTATGCCTACATTTCCCAAATTATAGTGGGTTTACTAAACATTAGGCACTCAATTTGTTTCTTTAGCTTAATGACTGAGAAAGGCAAGTATTAAACTAGCTCTTCTGAAAAGAGTTGCAAGCCCTATCGCGGGTACAGCAAGGGTGTGGGAAGGATGCAACCTAATGTAACATGTCACTAATTTATTCCAGGTATTCCTAAGAAATTCATATTGTACAGTATGTGCAAAAATAAAAAGGACATTTCCTTAAGTTTGCCTTAGTGCAGTACTGTAATTTAGCAATACGCATTGAAAAAAAATAATAAAAAAAAACGCTTATCCGGATTAAACGGAATCTGATTTAAAGGAGTCCGGATTAACAAGATTTTAAAATGTAAATATGAAAAATAATTATTAAATTTTAGATGAGTCGTATTTCTTACACATCTGCTTCACTTTCGTATGTGTAAGAAATACGACTCATCTAAAATTTAATAATTTTTCGCTTCACTGTGGTGTTCCAATACAGTTAAATCTCGATATGAAAAATGTTGATAAGAGAATTTGCATGAAAGGGCTCTTAGAGGATTAAATACCAAGACTATGTAACTCTAAGTTCAGGTTTTGAGTTGCCTAAATTCTGTACGTTACTCAATTAGTAAGCTTTCAAATGCTACACTTGGGTAACAAAAGTGATGCACCTTGAATTATCCACCATTTTCGGTAGACAAGTAGGAAATGATGCCATTGTGTGGGCTGTACAGCTCACTTTAAAAGTGTATTTTTGTGTCATACATATTGATCAAAATGTTAGAGGAAGACACATGGCTGAAATGGCTTTACCAGTGGTGGCACAATCCAAATAAGTAACTATGAACTTCCCATCAGGAGATAATTTGACAAAGAAGTTCACAGTCCCATCGCCAGAGAGAACAGAGCAGACAATGTCAGTTACAGAGAGGTTGAGCAATGGCTTCTGAAACTAGTCCATAATATAAAAATGTAAGTAATGAAAACCAACTATAAATAGTTTTTCATATAACATATACATACCTTTTAATGTGGAAAGATAGAAAGCTAATATCTTAAAGTTATGTCAATGTCATAGCATTTAACTTAGAATTATTTTAGTAAGATAATCCAAACTATTACTGTTTTGAACATTCATCCAATTGTTTACAAACCTATGGCATAATGGATTTATATATAAACAAATTCAGTACAGTGAACATGGTAACAAGTGACTTAATACTGGGCTGCTTCTCTGAAGAACAGGACACAATAGAATATTCTAAAGTTACAGAAATAAGGATGTCAGGAACATCCATGCTTTAAAGGCATGTCATAAACAAGCAGTACGATATCTGTTGAACTTAAAAAGACTGCGTTCTTGTAGGGAAGCTCTCAGGGACATTTCCAAGCTTTTATATTTATAAAAACATTTGATATATACTAAAATACAAATTCCCAATGCAAACAAATTCAGACATCCACCATCACAACACAAGTAATAAAAGTAACTCACTATGCACAGACTTAGCCCATTTGAAAAGCTGGTGCAAAACTGTACAACAGACTGCCCGCTAAAGTTAAAATATGTGAAAGTTATAAGTTCATAACTACTTTCAAAATTTATTTAACTAAAAATGTTTCATACATTAGAGGAATTTTAAATGAATGAGATATTAATGTCAAAGTATAAAAACTGAAAGAACCGTAGATATTGATGGATTCAAATTTACTAGTTTTAATGCTATGCCTGTATATTTGTATTATATATTGTAAATATTATCATGACCGAAGGTGATTGACGTGCAAATGTACAGAATTAGGATCGGCACTTTCAACGTGCTAAGAACTAAGAGCCAGAAGAATGAGCAGGGATCTTCTGGAATATGTTTAATAAGTGTATGGTATATCTTGGTGATATGGACTTTGTTAGTCATTGGGGGAGTGGAACTAAAACCCGGACCTACAATGGAGCAACTAGCCATGATGCTACAAAATATTGCAAAAGAAATAAAAGAAGTGAAGGAGATGGAAAACAGAATTGACAAGAAGATTGGCGAACAGTTTAACGGGATGATAACAGCATTAGAGAAATTTGAAGACGAAGTAAAGGAAGAAATAAAATAATGTAAAAGCAGATTAACCCAAACGGAAAATTTTGAGAAGGGGGATCGGAAACTAAACCTGATAATATTTGGATTAGAAGAGAGAAGAGACCGAAGAGTATGACAGGATGTAGAAGATCTATTTCAACAGAAACAAACTAAATATGGCAGGATGGAAGATAGTTGATTGTTTTAGAATATGTAGATCTGGACCGAAACCAAGACCAATAATGGTGAAAACAGCATCATTGAGATTCAAATGGGAAGTGCTGAGGAACAGTAAACAGTTAAAGGGCACTAAAATATTTATTGAGCAATATATAGGCAAGAAACCGTGTGAATTGAAATTTTTAGCTTTATTAGAAACAAAGAAAGCAAGAGCGGCAGGAAAACGAGCTTATTTTAAAAGGTGTTGATTTGTGGATTGATGGTGTGATTGACAGGAGCTACATCAGCATTACGTTGCATGGGAGGGCATTTATATTTTGAGGGCAAAAGGCGACAGGAATGTCCAACTGGCACGTGGTTGAACCACAGAAATGACGCATATGTCACCTGTGAGAAAGCTAGAGTCACTGGTGCTGACAAGGGAAAGAGAAGATATGTCACCAGTGACGTCACATGTACGGACCGAGCAAGCCGAAGTACAACAGCTGAAATATGCCACGCAAGGAGAACAGCTGACGGGGGAAGCTCAGACCGTGTCAAGTGGTTTGAGAACAGCAGAGGTTGAGCAGAATTTAGGCAACTTACAAGTGTTGTCAATGCCATCAGGAAGCATTCTGGAAGTGAAAGGCTGTGTGCGCACCAGGAATCAGATGAACTTAGAAAAGTGGAGATTTAAAAGGAAAGATATTGTATAGGGATTCACATCCATTGAGGGGTGGAATGTGGAGGGGCTTTGGGAGAAAGTGTGCAGTGCGGAGATTTATAATGTACTAAAAGCTTGATATGTTAATGGTTGTGGAACCTGGGTAGAGAATAAAACTAGTGTAATAATTCCAGGATTTTACTTTTATAGCATAAGTGTGTAGCTGATATTTTATGTTGTTCTTGTGGCATCTGCTTTGGCGTGATGGTTTAAATGCAACATTCAAGACATCCATAGAGTAAATAGTTCACCTGACAGGCTACATAAGGAGCTCTTACTTATAAAATACTACTGCTTGCATTAACTTTCTTTTAAACAAACGACTAACAGAGACTACATTCTTGCTATGTTAAACAACTGAGCAGCAGTGTAATATTAAATTCTTCTGCAAGGAACATTCATAAAGGATAGACATACATCAGTTTTACTCTGCAAGTGTGCAGAAAAAGAATTGCAAATGAAATGCCTCTGTGTGATGCATAATCAACACATCAATAGCTACTGTGTTATTATATTTATAATTAATATTTTGCATCATTAGTAGCAGGAGAAAAGGCAATTATCAATAATCTTCAAGATTTTGTAAGATCAAGCATCAAATTGTACATGTAGAGTAAAGTATTCTTCTTTGGGAAAGTATAATTGAAAAGTTAATCAATCACTAGCAGAATCGAATATATCTCTGTTCCGATACCTCGACCCTGGTTGCAGAGATAATCGCTCGAGAGCAGCCGTGGTGAACTTCAAGAATTCTGCGAGAACTTCACCAAAAGTGAGAAATCCATCATCACCACCTTCATACACAATTAATCGCTACAAGTGGGATGAGGAACCAAAGCAAAGGCAGAGCTTCAGGGAGTTTAGGCTGTTTTATAAAGAGAGATAAATGTCTTAAGGTGAAAGAAGAAAAAGAACCATCGAGCAGATCAGTGTTATGGATCTCCATAGAGGGCATGTATCAAAATGAGGAAACTGTTTGTATTGCTACCTACGGTATCAGAGTTCTATGATCCAATTGTGTTTAGGAAACTAAGTTGGGGTATAGAAGTGTTGGAAAATAAGTATGGGAAAGTTGAAATAATAATTGCAGGCGATTTAAATGCAAGAATAGGAGAACACCAAGTTAAGTGGATTAATCCAAATGATGAAGACAAAGAAGAACCTGAAATATGAATAGGCATAGTAAAGAAAAGGTTAGCAATAATGAAGGGAGGAAATTTTTAAACTTCTGTGAGGAAAATAAACTAATGATCTATAATGGCCCGAAAGCAGGTGACAAAGAAGGGGAATTCACATTTGCTAGTAAAACTGGCCAAAGTATGGTAAATATTTTAATCTATTCTGTAGGAATTGATGAATGGATCCTAGATTTTGAAGTTATGAACGTTTTAACATCAAGCTGTCACTTTCCGCTACTGCAGCAATGTTCCTGGGCATTTATCTGTTCCCTTGCTTAGTGTTACATTTTTGGCCATATCTGCATTATAATTATTAAAAATATTTGAAGAGAATGCAGACTTCCAGTGTATATTATATTGTAGACAAACAAAGATATGAAGAGAGCAGGCCTGGTTACGTAAATGGGACAGTATGGGGGGGGGGGGGGGGGGCGAAGTAGTAATCAGAAAAATTTTGTCATTAAAAGGGGGAAAAGAACAGGAGAAATAAAGGGAATTATTTAGGGAAAGTTAAAGAGAAATGGCTAAAAACAATTAAATTGAAAAATGTAGATTAAGATAGGTGAAATGGAAAAATGTGTAAAAAGGATTAGAGTGCCTCCAATACACAAAAACCTAGGGTTAGGTGTATGGAGACCAAATTATTATTATTATTCAATGGCAAGCAAACATGGTAGGATTTTCAGGATTTAGGAATACATGGCATTTTCTAGTACGGATTTTATAATTGTAATCTTTATTTTGTATTTCCATTTGATGATGTAAAAGGAAAGATGAGAAATAAATTACAAATTACTACTATTTGAATGATGCTTGATGATTAGGGGACATCTTATAAATTTGGGTGCCACTGGGCATGGGTATAACTCAAATCGAAAAGACTTATCAACAGTAGATGTTAGAAAACTATGCTGTTAATGGGTTCCATATAAATTGACTGCTCATCAAAAACAAAAATATATTGACGTTGCAGAAAAAAATTTGGAAAAATTCCAGAAATACTTCAAACATGCTTTGGAATATTGTTACTTGTAATGAATCTCTGCTTTAATGTTGTGATTCTGAACAAAGTCAATCAGCTTAACAGGTCTTTCAAACAGAATCTAAACCTACAAAAGTCCTATGAATTAGCAGTGCTTGTAATATAGTCACTAGGCAATATTGCTACTATTGCATCAGAAGATAAACATTAGTCTACTGACACAAAATCATCATTTACTGAAAATTGTTTAAAGACTTTGTGAAAAATGCCCAAAAGGTAAGCAAAAGAATTGTTCATCTTTATACAGAATGTCACAGCAAGGTTAACATTTGAGTATCTAGATTCTATTAAAGATAGGATGTATGGAATCACGTTTTAGTCATAAGGCATTGGAATATTATGAAAACCTGGTGTCCGGAGTGCCTCTAAAAGAATGGCACTGCTCTAAATATTAGATTCTTCAATTACAAAAGTGCATGGTTATTAAAGGGGAATATTTTGAAAAACAATAACATTTTTACATACTTTAAAACTAAACGTTGACTGATTTTCCAAAACTGTTTAAATTTAATTCAAAGCATTTATGTTTTTATATATATATCTTTATAAGGGTACTACGTGGCAAAGCGTGGAAGTGTATCGGAATAAATGTGTAACAATTATTTATGCAATTCTATCCTACATATATGGCAAGACAGTGTATGTATGTGTAACAACTGTTTTGGTTTAGGCCCCAAGAGTTGAAAATATTTAAATATGTTTAATGGTGGTTTAACGAATGATATGGAAAAGTTAATATGCATAAGAAATAAAAGTGTGAAATTCAGTAGGTCATGATATGATACAATGTGTTAGTATTGGTGGTTACAAAAATGATATGACATAATATGTTGACGTGGATCAGTGAAAAAGTATTTTGGTGGTTATAGCAACGAAAGGATAAAAATCAATAATCTTGGACAAGCGGCTAGCAAAATATTGTGTTTTTGATCGTGTAATGTTGAAGGGAACAGACATCTTTTGACTGTGCAACATCGAAGGAAACAGACATATAATTCTGTGTCGGAACAGCATGTAAAAAAATCTATAGAGATTATAAACTATTAATATTATTTTGAGTCAAACTAATACTCAATGCTCTACTTATTGCTAGTATTTACCTAGAATGCATTTTGTTAGGATCTTCCTAACATCATCAGCTGTTGTCGACTAATGCTGATGATGTTAGGAAGATCCTAACAAAACGCGTTTTAGGTAAATACTAGCAATAAGTGGAGCATTGAGTATTAGTTCGACTCAAAATTATATTAATTCTGTGCTTCATTGTATCGTAGTTCTTACACATTGGATTATAAACTATATTCACAATTTCTGTGGAAATGTAATTAAATTACATTGAACAAGTTTATTGTCTATCGTATTTTGTAAATTTGTTACTCAAAATTAAAAGATTTAAATTATATTAATTTAAAATAAAAAATGGAATTATTTCCCCAAAAGATGAAAGTTAATTCCTTTGCTCGAGACCACGCCTGAATTCAAAGAATTTTTCTTATGCCATGACTGGAGAAGCAGCCGTGGATAACATCTAAAGGAATTTCTCATCCTGAGATGCCGGATCTGAGCAAAAGCTCAGATTAAAATGACTGCAAGACTTGGAACATCAACACCATCCCCAAGGACAGGACGCAGCAACAGCATCTTTTGTTGCAGAATTGCAGCATCCCCACCTCTACTACACGTAACATTTCCGTTATGTATGTATGTATGTATGTATGTACACTCTGTTTAGATCCAATTGCAGCAACAAGTCATACATCGACAAGTGCAAGAAATTATGTATATGTGATTGAATATTATGAGCAGAGAGAAGAGAGAATCAAAACTCCTTTGTGTCAAACAAATGGGTGGCTACAATAGTAATTTACATTAGTGTATCATAATTGGCCAACATTTCATATCATACAGCTCCCAAGTGCTGTATTTGCATTTTGTCACTTACTCTATGCAAAGTTTCTAATAGTTCTCTCTTCTAGTAAACAAGATAACAAGATAATGCAGCACTGTGTCACTGAATGTCAATATGCTTCAATGCTCTGGCACGAAGAAGACAAGTTTTAAGTGTATAAATATAAATCCTTTGTTATCTTAAAAGAGCAGATTTGACTACCTACTTTCGGTATTGAATTAAAAGTGGTTTCAGTAGGGATAAAAAAGAAAATTGAATTTTAAAATAGAATCCAGGGTTATTTTAACTGTTACATCTTTATGTTCATAAGTATTTACCTTCAATAGTACATTTGGCAGGTGGTGGAATGCGAGCCGACACTTTCTCCATATATGCCTTTATCTTATCAAGATGCTTCTCACAAAAATGCTGCACAGTGTCTCTCATAGGGTACGGCTCAAATACACTAATTCTCTGAAAGAAAAATGTTTACTGAAAGTTAAATTTTCAACGAGTTCATAAACTGAAATTAATAGAACCTTTGATTTATTCTTTCAAGCCTATTCTAATGAGTATATCAAGAACTTGTCATGAGTGTTAATCACAGGGAATACGGATAAATGAGAAACAAAATGCCTAAAACAGACTTACAAAACAATTACAAAAACAGACTTTTAAGCATCCTTACAACGTTTATTTAAATATATTGAAATTTTACTGTATTGGAACACCACAGTGAAGCGAAGCATATTAATTTATGGAAAAATGTCCACATAATAGGCATGTAAGTGAAGATGTATAAAAAATACGACTCATCTAATTTAATATTTATTTAAATTACGTAGAAAATGAAGCAAGCTACAGTGAAACAATAAATATTACACAAATAAAAATATTTGCTACTAAAGCTTCACTTATCTTAAGAAATTGGTGTTAATACTTCTTTTGAAATGGAAATCAATTTCGCAAACAAATCGCTTGCATCTTCAGTCCACAGTTAAACTCCGTTGTCAAGGATACCGGTTACAATTAAATTGATAAATATCAGATTTGTTATTATTAATTGTATTTATTATTAATTATTTTTATTATTAATACCAGATTTTTAATTGTTTAGATTGTGATCAGGTTTATATCGGAAAGACAAAATGTAATTTGGAAACCAGAACGAAAGAACATTTCGTAACATTAAGTATAAACAAACTGATAAATCAACCGTCGCAGATCATTTTTGGTCATTTAAACATGAAATAAAACCCGAAGTGAAATTATTAAAACAACTAAATGGTCCAATAGATTTAATAGTGTTTAAAAAATAAATAGTATTTAAAAAATAAACATTGCATAATGAATTTTGAAATACCAGCAGTCAATTCTATTTTTAGGTTTTCTTCGTTTTCATATGTTGGTAATAGTAAAAAAGAAAACATAAGAAAGGCATGGTAACAGGTATCCTTGACAACGGAGTTTATCTGTGGACTGAGGAAGCAAGCGATTTGTTTGTGAAATCTATTTCCATTTATAAATACGACTCATCTAAAAATTAATAATTATTTCGCTTCACTGTGGTGTTCCAATACAGTTAAATCTCGATTTATTTAAATGTTTGGATGCGGCAGCAGGAAGGAATCTTTTTGAAGTCTTCTACTAACAGAGTTCCCTACGTACTTTTTATGGAGTAAAGATGACTTAATGAATACTGATCTCCTAACTGTATGTGAAATTCTCAAAAATCAAGTAAATCTAGACTCTAAATAATGAGAAGCAAGAAAAAGAATTATTTTATTATCAAATTCTGAGTATGCATGTGCGCATACCTGCAGAACATTATACCCAAACCCTTAAACGTGAATTATTAATTGCATATGCATTGACTTATGGAATAAATACATAAAAATCTGATGTATTACTATTACAACTGTAACAGAAGTTATTTTACAGTAAGCAAACTGTCATGGAATGAGCATGCTAAGATGTAATTAAGTATCAGTAAATTAATAGTGGAAAAATAGTTTACTAACCATTAATCTAATAATTACATATGGTATAGAATTATGAGGTTCTAAATTAATTTAAAAGAACTTAATTACAAGAATGAGTTATCCAATCACATTAATATTATTATTAATATTATAATATTACAGTACACTCATTCCAACGTCAAACACAAGCCCCATGATGTACATGCCACTAGACCTGCCACCCAGTGACGTCAACTGTCTGCAGAACACAATGTACCACTAATGCGTAAATTGCCAGGTTATATCAGCGCTGTCAATGTGCCGGAATTTCACCCTGCAGAGTTCTTTTACATGTCAGTAAATCTATTGACATTGTGACACTGCATGTTGCTTTTAAGCACACTTTAAATACCATTGGTCTGGGCAGGTTTAAAATGACAACCTTAAGGTGTGATTCCCTAGCAGCATGTCATTCAAGCATCTGAGGGCTGTGATAGCCATGGATGCCACGCCTGACAACATGATTTCCTAGGAAGTGTGGCTATAAAACCTTGGCATGGCAGTACTTCTGTACAAATTGAAGAAAAGTTGTGGTTCTCACAAAATGTCACCAATGGTTATATAAGTATGAAAATGTTGAAATGAGAAAAGATAATAATTCACTATTTACAAACAGGGTTCTTAAAGCTTCAACACCATATTGATACATATTCATATCTGAGCAATAGTTCAGTGCTCAAGATGAACAAACATTTGGTCTACAGGAGGTTAGAAAAAATGTATTTATACAAAACCAGCAATTCCTTGGAATTAATTATGACCTAATGATTGCTTTTATTTACACTAGCTATTTGGTGGTTTAATTGCTGTCTTAAAATAAGTTGCTATTTGAAAGGGTTGAAATATTCTCTTTGTATAACAGTGAGGAAAAGGACAAATAAAAAAAAAGTGCTGATGCTGATTCACAACTTTCTCTATTTATTTCTCTACAAGCAATTCTTACAGAAGGTTTACCATCTACTTCTTAATGCAGAAAAATGCTCAAATTAAACTCATATTTACACATTTCCTTGTAAGAATAACAGGTAAAGAATATCATATTTTTAAAACACAGGATGGTTTGAAACTCCATGCTCTTTGTATGGCTGCAATATGACTTTCCATTTCAGAAAAGTATTTTGAAAAGTCAAAGCCATTACAAGGAAAATCTTGAATATTCGCTTCATACACATATGCATGCACATAATGAAATTTTGTGCTTTAAAACAAGATCTAGATTTTGTGCAGTACAATTTTGTCGATCTCTTAGGGTTTATCAAACGTGCAAAAGTAATTCATGATGAAGAGCACTCCAAAGACTATTCTGAATATATTCAAGACTGGCTAACTCCGTGAACTTCACACCATCAATAAAAGTTGTCTGAATTTATCTATATAAATAAAACAAATTCAGATTAATTGAAGCATTTACTCATTACTTTCAAAATTCAGATTAGTTATTTATTCTGAAATTGGGAGTGAAGTTTAAATACAACACAGTTACAATTAAGTTAATCAATTTAAAGTTTTCTAATAAACAATATTTTTTGTCTTTTTAGTGGTGCGTAAATATATAAAGATGATGGTTTTTCGACACACGAACATGCAAAGTATAACTGCCCATGAGAGAAACAGGGAAACTCCAAGTTGATTCCACAAATTTCCAACAACTGCCCTAGCAATTTATTTATGGTTATCGCAAAACCAAATGCACAGGAAATTGTAGACGCTTAAAATCAAAAGGTAATTCTGTTGGAATCATCAGAATATGCTGAATTAAAGATATCCTCTCCTTTGTACTTTCCCTTGATTGTTGTCTCGGCATTATTCATTAGCATTTTACAGTTAAGTCTCATTCCATTGCACAGTCATGGTTGGTTAATGTTACACAGCATGATCATAACTGATCCTACTTTTAATTTTATATTGTACGATGGGAGTCCAGGCAATTTTAATGAATTTAAAAACTCTGTGGGATAGTTGACTCCTGCATTATAACTGTGTCAACTGATTTGTTTGTACGAAAACAACTCCCCCAGAAGAAAACAGACACTCTAGAATACAATTTTGACATATCAACACAGCTATTAGCATTATCTGTGTCTCGCTACTCATCAGTGTGGTCAGCATGTGACGTAGCTTGTCACACATTTGACCAACTTCTACAATGTAAGTCAGGTCATCTTCTCCTTGGAATAGTAAAAAAAAAAAAGCTTTCGCAAACTTCACAAAATCACAAAGGAATTCAATTAATTCTGTGTCAATTCAAATCACATTCACGAATTCACAAACACAAATTATAAAGAAGGTATCCAAGGATTCACCATGTGGTAAAATATTTATAGTGTTATAGTGCATTCAGAGATAAATTTTGTTACTAATCTTTCAAAGATACATCATGTTAAATAAAACAATTTAGTCTTGATAACAAATGATAAACGTTATTTAATAAAATATGGTAAGTGAAACAACTTTGAGGATTTTGGCAAGGAGTGGAATATCTTTCTAGTTTGTAGAAAATAAAAAAAGGTATATATGTTCCATAAAAGTTTGCGTGTGTACCTTTATATTTAGTTAATAATCCGGTCCATTATCACTTCAGATTTTTTTTCTCACCTTTCAAACCTTCCTTTGACTTCTACAAATATTTCAAAACCAAAATTAGGCAAATCGGTTCAGCCATTCGAGTTTTTGTAAGACTAACCAAAATCAATTCATTTTTATATACCAGGTGAGTCAGCTGACCCTATTTATTCTTATTTATGCAACCCACAGTTTACAGTCTAATGTGAAAACATTGCCTCTTTTAGCACAGAAGTCGTTATTGCAGCTTCTGTAATCTTTCTGTAATATATGCAACCAGCATTAATACTTACAGCCCGAATGAGGACCAAGAAGCTGTGAAAAGCTTAAATGAATGATGATTTTTCATGCATATAATACTAGCAAGGTCATACATGAATGCTTTCCCAATAAGCAGCATAGAAAACATGGCAGCTAGTCGAGTTGTTTAACTGTGGTGATGCAAGGGCTAGGATCGAAACCACATCATATTGTTTTGGTCCCCTCCCCCTTTCTCCTAGTCTTTGTATTTTAGTTATTTATTGTTGCTGCTGGTTCTCTTGTGAGCCAAAGAAACAAGAATCACAATCCGATAATTAGGGATGCTTAGCTTTGTGACCATTTATAATCTGTACTGTAACTGGCATTGTAAACCATGTTACATTGTTAGCTTTTATTTTTTAGGAACATGTCAACATTAATTTTAGTAGTTTTGTTTCATGCTTAAATCTTAGGTTTCACTTCTACTGACAAAGGAATTGTGAATGAGTTAAATTCTTGGTAAACAGAAAAATAGTCAAAGAGTGTGGATTTCATCAATGCACTATATGTTCAAAATGACAACCCCCAAATACCTAGATAATGAAGTGTTCATTTACACCAAATATTAAAGCAGGTGCAAACAGTTAAAGCCTCTTTGCATTAGTGAAGTGTTTGAAACTTGGTTGAATGGATCAAGCACAATACCGACCATAACAACATATCTAGCACGAACTATAAATTTATATCTATCTGCCAGGGGAAAACATGGTGATTATTATATTTTATAAACACATATAATGTTATAAAAATATTTTGTATCATAATATCAAATTATAGGCAACAAGAGGTAAAACAAAGGATAATAAAATTTCTATACTGAACAAATATTTGAGACCAACTTGTACTGGCAGAGGGGTGAGGAAACCTAGATAATACCACTTTGCCAACAAACCTTGTGATATTTGAGTGTGAGTGTGAGCCTTGTGAGCTGAGGTTTCTATGCGAATATGTAACTGCAGACCTGAGACTCCCACCTCTGTTCTTTATATGCTTTTTACAGTTTCATACAATGTTTTGGGCTCGTTTTGGCAGTTTTAACGCAAATGAAAAAACCTGCATATGCCATTACAATTACTGAATGAGATAAAACCTGGCGTAATTTGTGAGAAGCGAAAACAATCTATCTAACTCTTAGCACTTTTTGACATGACTATACAACAAAAACATATGTTGGCTGAAGATTAAAATCGAATTGGTCCCACTGCATAGATCTGCCATTTTGTGCTCCAAAGTTAATGTCAACTGATGCATGCATATTATAGTTTGTTTGTTCCTTCAGGAGCATGTTTAAAAAAATGCATGCACGCACACACACACACACCAGGTTTATAAGAGTTTTTTCTACTATATACTGTGGTATTCAAAATTTTATGTTGAAACACATATGTTTGCTAAGGGAAGTTGTCCATTTTACATTTGGTTATCGCATATAGGATTAATTTTTAGGCTTAAAATGTTCATCTTACCATGTAATACTTCAGACCAAAGTAAAATTATATACTGGTAAACTGTATAAATAATATTAAATAAACTGGTATGCATTCAAATTTGTTTACCATTTTAAAAGGGGCAAATAAAACTGCACCCATCAAAATGACAGGTTGGTCCCTCTCGGTAGACCATACTTGCCGGTCCTTCTAGTGTTAAGAGTGTTAGATTAGCTTGTTCAGCACCGTGGCATAGTGAACTAATGCGTCATGCTTAGGTTTCCTGCCATGGAACGTACCCAAGTTTGATCCCATCCCTAGGGGGAGTAGATTTTAAGTCCTGAGTATAGGACTGTGCCCACTCAGCATAGTGAGGAAAGTGAAGAGCTATGCTAGGTAGTGGTCCTGGTTGCATAAGCCAACTTTCCGATTAGGGGTGCAGAGATGCTGACCGATGCTGACCAAATCTCCACCCTGTATTGGTTGGATGATCGCCCACCTCTACCTTACATATGTAGGCGCAAGGCTGGCAGTCAGGTTGGCAGGTTTTGGCCTACTAGGGCTGTTACGACACAGGTTGATTGTAAACTAGCTTGCACAACATTTTCTTCCAGAGGCAAATGAAACAATGCTGTAAAGATTCTGAAGTGTTCTCATATTGCCTGGTACTTGAGGGCATTTCAGTAAGTTCCCATGTTAGGAATAAAAATGTCAGGTTTTTCAAACACAAATTATTTAAAATGGAGGTGAATCGAGAAGATATTGACACACTGCTTCACTCACACTGTTTTTCACAGGACATGTTTCAAGTGCTGTTGCTCCCATCACCAGCTGAGTCTTAATTGGTGAAAGCTGATGATGGGAGCAACAGCTCTTGAAACATGTCCTGTGAAAAAAAACAGTGTTAGTGCAGCAATGTGTATCTTCTCAATTCACTTTTATTTTAACTTGTGCTTTGCTGTCTCTATGCTTCTTTCAATTTTTATACTTTACAAATTATTTGTTTCTCAATATGAGAAAATAGGGATATACACTTCTCCCAACACTCCTGTAACTGATTACGTAGAAAATGAAGCTAGCTACAGTGAAGAAATAAACATTACACAAATATAAATATTTGTAACAAAGGCTTCACTTATCTTAATAAATTGGTGTTAATTCTTCTTTCTAATGGAGATCGATTTCACAAACAGATTGTTTGTATCTTCAGTCCATAAATTTAAGAACTTGGTGTTAATTCTTCTTTCTAATGGAGATCAATTTCACAAACAGATTGTTTGTAGTTTATTCATGGACTGAAGGTACAAACAATCTGCTTGTGAAATCGATCTCCATTAGAAAGAAGAATTAACACCAATTTCTTAAGATAAGTGAAGCCTATGTTACAAATATTTATATTTGTGTAACTCCTGTAACCTTTTTAATCCCTCCAAAAAATAATTACCTATCAAACTCTGCAAAATATGCCTCTGTCTCCATATGAACTCATTTGATCTAAATTTTGTTCCTGCAAGCCATTTGTTCATATTTTGGAACATATATCTGGTCAAGGAAGATTTGTTCGGAAGAAGTTGTGGAAAGTTGAATTTTTTAAATTTAAATTATTTATGTTTGCGAAGTTGAATAATAAACTTTATTAAAAATCCAAGTGTTATCATTTCACTAATTTGAGGAAAAAAAAATCATCAATCTGAGACCATGCCCAGGAGATTAATATTTCATGTTTGCAGACCACAGTGAAACTAAGGAAAAGAAGTTAGACGTTAATTATCAAACTGTTGCATATTTCAAAGTGGTCTAAACATAACATGATGCAGAGCAAACTATTAAAACTAAATTAAAATATTTCAAACTGGTATCCCCCCCCCCAAAAAAAAAAAACAAATTGTAAAACACAAATTAAATATTATTACATAACTCACTGTAGTATGCTGCAGTAATCATTTTTCCTTTTTCCAAGAAGTCAGTGAGTATGACACCCTTCACGTCCCAAAAAATCATCAATTGTAAAAACTATTTGTAGTCAAGATTTAACTGTATTGGAATACCACAGTGAAGCGAAATAATCATTTATTTTTAGATGAGTCGTATTATTACACATCTGCTTCACTTTCGTACCTATTTTGAGGACAAAATAGGTACGAAAGTGAAGCAGATGTGTAATAAATACGACTCATCTAAAAATAAATGATATTTGTAGTCAGTTTATTGACATTTGTCACTTACTTTTTTATATTATGGAGGAACTAGTTTCAGAAGCCTTTTGCCTCCACTTTCAACCTCTCTCCAACTAGCATGTGTTGTCATCTGCTCTCCTCTCTCTGGTGGGGGAACTACGAACTTCTTTGTCAAATTGTCTACTGGTGGGATTCCGAAGTTCATCACACGGTCTGTATTTTTCCATATGAATATGTTCTCCCATGTCGTCAGTATTTTTTGGTTTATCACTCCTTTTAATAATTTGGGATTTGGATCAATGTCATGATTTTCGTTCCAAACTGAAATGCTACCACTCATCGCCATCAATTTTCTGACCGATGGGACCATCTTTGCTTTCTTTGGAGCAGATTCTCCAGAAGCAACACATTGTTTTGATTGTTGTTTGGTTTCCGGAGTATAATATGAATCCAGGTCTTATGGACGGTGACAACACAAAAAGTCCTTTAGATTTTGCTTGAACAGCTCAAGCACAGCTTCGAAGTTAAAAGCTGCACTCCTTGTTGTCCACTGTGAGGAAATGCGGCACCCATCGGGCCGACAAGTTTCTCATCTCCAACTTATTGTGCAAAATATGAACTGCTGTTCCCATCGGTACACCTAAGGCCTCTACTACTTCGGGAACTTTTGTTCAATGGTCAGATCATGGACTTTTTCAATGACTTCCTCGGTAATGAGCGAATCACTGAAAGATACTGCACTTTTTCCATTTTAGCAAAAACATGTTGAACAACTTATTGAAAAGTCTGCAATATCCAAACTAACCTATCAATTAGCACCAAATTTGTTTTGCCAACGTGCAACAAATGACAGTAAATGATCATAATTTCCCTTAGCAACACCATATATTTTGAAACACGGTATTTAATGAACCGCCCTCGTATAACCTAAACAGAATATGAGAGATCATGACCCGCTCTTATTACAGGAACACTGATAATGCAAGCAAAGCTAAGTGCAAATGTGCACACATGTGAGTTAGACTGCTTGTATAGATCAAAGCGAGAAAGAATTTGCTGTTAAAAGACCCTAAATTTAACTTTTAATGAAATACAACTCCTTGGCCCAGCTTTAGTTCATTACGACACCTTGAAAAATCTTAAAAACTATCCGTGATATAATTTTTATTCCTAGATTAGGAGAATATGAATTTAATGATGTAAAACCATATATAATAATTTGTTTTCAATATATCAACTGATAAGTGACAGGCTTTTAATACTATCAAATTAAGGAAATCATGGACTGTATTTAGAAAGAGTATGGACATTATTTGTTGAAAATTGACAGCATCAATCTCTATTTCACTTGTCAAATCTTTAATAACATTTCTGTTATCTAAATTCCATACCTCTATTGTTTCTTAAAATGATAGTATACTTAGGAATAAGTGAATATATAAATCATCTCTTGAGAAAAAAACAGTGTGTTACAGTCAGCTGATATGACTTGGTGAAGGGCACCAGAAAAAATCTTAGTACTAATAGCAATAGCTCACAGAAGAGGGAAATATTTTAACTGTACCGAACCACGACCTGGCACATTTAATGAAACCAAGTAAGATGAACTTACATTTAGTGCAAAAGTAACAAGAGAGCATTTGCATTTGCAATGTGTACTCTAAGGCTATTAGTATATACTTAGGCAATGCAATTATGTCAAGTCATGTTCACAAGCCAAACCTGTTTTCTATTAGCACAAATAACATGCAGTATGAGCAATTTTCTTAACAGAAGACAATCATTAAATAAGCTCAATTTTTTATATATTTTTACCATTAGTTCCAATATTTCGACCTTAACTTACTCTTTGCTGTGAGTTTTGTAATTTTCCCATTTTAAACCATGAAGACAAGTGCAGTGCCCCACTAGCTCAATTAGGAGACTGACTTCTGCAGTAATAAATGACATGTTGTCTCACACACTTGCCAGTGCTTGGCATCTATAATGGTATCCAGGCCAGTTAGTTCAAAATATCATGCCAGGTAGCAGTGCAAGTATGAAAAGTTTACTGCGCACAATTCAGCATCTCAATGCCATGCCAACGCCATGCTGCTAGGGAATCCTACCTTTAACTATATGATTTGATATGATATGATTTATTGAGTACTAAATAAATACATCTTGCACTAACCCTGAGCTGGGCCCTGGCCCCTTTGGTAACAGGGCAGCCCTTCAATACAATTGCATCACTTATATGTGCTTGTCCCTTTTAATAATCATTGCTTTCCATCTACTTTTCTATCCTGCAATGGTTTTCCCTAGCTGTTAAACTTTTATCTATCCCTATAAATATTATGACTTGTTTCAACTTCATATAAGAATTGTTTCACAGGGGCTGTAATCTCTTAACCTCATTTTTCAATATTCCTCATTCGCACATTTTTTTGGCATCCCTTTTTCCCCATTACGAATTATTTAACTTCACTAGTCACCTTTTCCAATCCTTTTACCTTACCTATCACTTTGTCACTTTCTCAAATCCTGTTCTTAGCTTCTCACATTCCATTCTAATCTCTCTTCCCTTTCTGCAATTGGTACAGCCATATCACATTTGCTCACATCTTTTCCTCTACCTCAAACTGTCCCATTCCATTCTTTCCTTCCTATAATTTACCCATAATAGCCATATTTTTGCCTTGCTAATATGACCCTACATCTCAATACTCCCTGCTTTTCTCACCTGTTTTCTAACCTCTTGTATTCCTACACTTGTTTCACTCTGCTTTCCCCTTACCGCTTGTATCCCAACATTTTTTTTTATCGCCTTGTTTCCCCCATTTGTTTCACCCTGTACTTGCCATAATGCAATTTCATTTTTTATTTTCTTATTCGCTCCACTGACTGCCATTTCTGAGATTTCCATCTCTTCTCTTACACTTACACTGTTCACTTCGTCTTCGTCAATGCACACTGCATTTACTCCATGTGTTTTCTGGATTTTCACACCAGAAAATTTTATAGGAAAATTCACAATGTTGATGATATGATAAAGTTAGAAGATTTGGATAATGTTTATAAATGGAGCTTGGAAAATAAACTTAATTTCAATGTTAAGAAATGTTCCTTTATTATATTTACTAGAAGGATGCGCTACTTAAATTCTAATTATCATTTAGACAATATTCCGCTAGTTAGAGTGAATTCCATCAAAGATTTAGGTGTTACCATGACCCAAAATTTATCTTTTAGTCAACACATTGCAAATATAACCAATAACTTTCTTAAAAAAATTGGGTTTTGTATACAGATCTCCCGGGACTTAAAGATACTGAAATTATGTTAATTTTATACAAAAGCCTGGTTCGAAATAACTTGGAATATGCCTCAGTTGTTTAGTCACCTATGTTTAAATGTTATGATGGTCACCTGGAGAAAATTCAGAAAAGATTTCTGAGATATATATACTACAAAACCAATGGCATATTCACTTATAATCAGTGCTTTCCATATATGCAACTGCTGAAGGAATTCAAAATAATGTCACTCTGATCGTAGACTGCTATACTGGTCGCCAATCTAGAAAGTGATTGACATTTCGTATGGAGAGAGAGGCAACGTTGCTGCTTATTACTGCCACGTGGAGAGCGCGATAGGATTACGCGTGCGAAGGTCATTCAGTTGCAACTGCAATGGGTATTTCTTATTATTATTATTATTATTATTATTATTATTATTATTATTATTATTATTATTATTATTATTATTATTATTATTATTATTATTATTATTATTATTATTATTATTATTATTATTATTATTATTATTATTATTATTATTATTATTATTATTATTATTATTATTATTATTATTATTATTATTATTATTATTATTATTATTATTATTATTATTATTATTATTATTATTATTATTATTATTATTATTATTATTATTATTATTATTATTATTATTATTATTATTATTATTATTATTATTATTATTATTATTATTATTATTATTATTATTATTATTATTATTATTATTATTATTATTATTATTATTATTATTATTATTATTATTATTATTATTATTATTATTATTATTATTATTATTATTATTATTATTATTATTATTATTATTATTATTATTATTATTATTATTATTATTATTATTATTATTATTATTATTATTATTATTATTATTATTATTATTATTATTATTATTATTATTATTATTATTATTATTATTATTATTATTATTATTATTATTATTATTATTATTATTATTATTATTATTATTATTATTATTATTATTATTATTATTATTATTATTATTATTATTATTATTATTATTATTATTATTATTATTATTATTATTATTATTATTATTATTATTATTATTATTATTATTATTATTATTATTATTATTATTATTATTATTATTATTATTATTATTATTATTATTATTATTATTATTATTATTATTATTATTATTATTATTATTATTATTATTATTATTATTATTATTATTATTATTATTATTATTATTATTATTATTATTATTATTATTATTATTATTATTATTATTATTATTATTATTATTATTATTATTATTATTATTATTATTATTATTATTATTATTATTATTATTATTATTATTATTATTATTATTATTATTATTATTATTATTATTATTATTATTATTATTATTATTATTATTATTATTATTATTATTATTATTATTATTATTATTATTATTATTATTATTATTATTATTATTATTATTATTATTATTATTATTATTATTATTATTATTATTATTATTATTATTATTATTATTATTATTATTATTATTATTATTATTATTATTATTATTATTATTATTATTATTATTATTATTATTATTATTATTATTATTATTATTATTATTATTATTATTATTATTATTATTATTATTATTATTATTATTATTATTATTATTATTATTATTATTATTATTATTATTATTATTATTATTATTATTATTATTATTATTATTATTATTATTATTATTATTATTATTATTATTATTATTATTATTATTATTATTATTATTATTATTATTATTATTATTATTATTATTATTATTATTATTATTATTATTATTATTATTATTATTATTATTATTATTATTATTATTATTATTATTATTATTATTATTATTATTATTATTATTATTATTATTATTATTATTATTATTATTATTATTATTATTATTAATTATTATTACTATTATTATTTGTAATACAGTACACAAAGACAATAGAAAAGTCGTGGATCTATATGCAAACGCTAGAACATTCAAGATCACATCAAAGTAAAGATCATTGTAACAGAAGAAGTATATCTGTGACATTTTGATGCTTATTGAAGTGGGAAAATGCCGCTTACATACTTTTTTCCGGGAATTTCTAATTTAGACCCCAATGCCTGACTTTCTTCTTTAAAATACTTTTCTTTTCCAATCTTAACCACAGTGTTCTTACTGATACCTGCAGAATGTGAAGTCCTATCAAGCACCTTAGAGAATGGAATAATAGGATCCCCTTTCAATTTCTCCTCTTCAAAGTATTCTCTCATGCAGCATATCACTCGTATTTCCCGTGCCTATCCTTTAATTGGAATACCTTTATCAAATATAGTTTTATTTACTACACAAATAAAAATATTTAGTAAATATTCTCCTCTTAACTTAAGAAGCCGATGACAATACTTTTATTATGTTTTTGTGAAATTAATTTCATGGACATTTGCCCACATCTTCAGTCAACACATGTAAAATGTATGTAAAATGTGTGTTGACTAAAGATGTGGGCAAATGTCCATGAAATTAATTTCGCAAAATCATAATAGAAGTATTGTCATCGGCATTTTAAGTTAAGAGGAGAATATATCGAGATTTAACTGTGTAAAAAATACGACTCATCTAAAATTTAATAATTAAGAGGAGAATATTTACTAAATATTTATATTTGTGTAGTGTTTGTTACTCCACTGTAAATAGCTTCATTTTCTGTGTAATCAATAGTTTTATTTGTTTCCCGAGTACATTCAGGTTTTTGCTTGTCACTATTTTTAGACATAATTAAACATTCATTAAAACACAATTGCAAATGATCACAACACACGCACAGATACACGAACTCACACACATGTAAACCAAGGAAAATTGTCACAAAATGCAAAGGAACTTGCCAGTACAGAATTTCTAACTGTTGTAACCTTATATAAAATAGCAACAACCTATACATGAAGGAATTCTGTTTACACAGCATTATCAGAAGAGAAACAAAATCCAAGGTATTGTGTTTACTGCAGCGTTTGCGTAACTCGCTCGCCCGCAGGTCATGCTAAGCACGTGTTAGAATATTGGCAACAAAGGATTAGCGTCTAACATTGTCATAGAAACGTCTCGACTCTAATTGGTCCTTCTAATGGTTATTATGACAACCGTTATGACGTACTCATCCCCTCCCGTTTATTTACAGCATTTTTCCATGTGCTTATTAACTGTCAATCACATTCTAGTTTGGCGACCAGTATAGTTCATCAATTATTTCTGTATAAACTTGTGAATGGCCTAGTATGTAGTGAAGAATTACTTTGTCAAATAAATTTTAATGCCAGCATTGCAAATTTCAGAAACCGTCAACTGCTTCAGTTTAGAACACCAAAAACGTGATCCCATAAAAATTCCTCTATTTTAAGGTTATGTGCCAAATACAATACACTCTCTTCTAAAATAGAACTGGATCATAGTTTCCCCTACAAGCAATTTAAGGAACAATTATATACATGTATTAATGACATGTGATTTTCAATTGTGTTGTTGATGTTGCATGTTTACTGATAACACAGTTACCAATGTCTTGTCTTCAATTATATATATATTGTTTTAGTCTTAGTTTTTTGTATTCTTGTTTATGTTACTCTTTGTATTGCACTTAAATAGTATGTGTTCAGTCTTAGCTTTTGTATTACTTTTTCCATTGTCTTTTTGTTACTTTAACATTTATATTTAAGCCATGTTTGTAAATTATTATGTATGTAACTACTGTAACTGGAGCATTGCTCTGTTGTAGCAAAAATAAATAAATATAGAAGTCAGCTTGTTTGAGTCTACTGCATTTACTCTTGTATGTTCCATATCTTGGATGCTGCTTATGCCGCTTCTCTGCTCAGCCACTTGCCCATGAATCCACAGTTTGCGGTTTTGTATAAATGCATTAAGTCCTTGTTTCTTTGCCTTACTCCTTTCTTTGATTAGCCTGCTCCTTTGTTCTCTTTGCTCATTCGCTAAATTCTTACTGATATAGATGTTCCACTTAGCTTTTTTGGTTGTTTTAATAATTCTATGTATTAACAATTCCGTATTGCTAAATTTCACCAATATATTTATTTTGCCTTCCAATTTCCTAATACTAAATGCATCATGTAATTCGAAGCCTCTCATATTCATCCCTTATTTCTTCATTAAGAATTTCTTTATCTCCTGAAATGCTCAGATTCCTTTTCGCTCTTCTATACCAGAAATTATTAGGTTGTATCTTCTCAAAAAGTCTTCCATACTTTCCATTCTTCTTTCCATCTTTATATCTTTATTTTTACCTTCTCCAGCTCTTTAGTTTTAATTTCTAACTATGTTTAATCTCACTTTCCTCCATTCTTGTTTAAATCTCACTGACAAACCAATATTTTTTGAAACTTTTGCAGTCACCATGTCACTTAGATCCTTTTTCGTCACTTCCGCAGGAGCAACTCTACCACACCTTTGTTCTCCTCCATTGCCAGTTTAATACTCCTATAATAAGCCCTTTCTACTATACATTAGAACATTAATCATAGATAAAATACAGAAAACAAAAGTTGTTGCTCTTATCACAAAGTTGATACCTGTGAAGCAGCATTGATTGCAGCATTCTGCTGAGAGTTAATGATGGTTACACTTGTATTGGCACGTCTTGAAGTCACCACAGGTACAGACTGTCCATTGCTATGTGAAATGGCAACCGAATGACCTGGAGTAATTGGAGCTGTACTGATACGGCCAACATGGGGCTGCGAAGATGTAAGACTATGTAATCTGCTACCCGAGTGGCTCCCTGTGAATATGAAAGTAAACAAAACAGACTTATATAATAATTAATATTCACATTCCCTCATTTAAAGTACCATTTTTCAATTCAACAATATAATAATGCAGATGCTTTTTCCAAAATTTATTCAGCTACAGGACAAGTTTCAGACCTTTTTATTATTTTAACACTTAACACTGCATATAATTTAATGCACATTTCAATTTAGATAGTTTTCACCCTCCGCCTGCCCAAGCACACACACGAGCACACATGCACGCACGCATACACACATTTATATATACTCTATGAATTTTATTTGTACACAATTTACCTTACATAACCTTTTTAACAATTTTCCATTTACATATTTAAGCAGCAAATATGTACTTGAGTTAGCTTTAATATACAGTTAAGTCTTTATCACAGTCTGATAAGTGAAATAGCAGCTTGTAGTGTCACATAGATGTTGCCAGAAATCCCACCCAGAACATACATTTGGAGCACTGCATGTGCTCATTACTTTGAAATGCGCATGCTAAAGGATACTAAGAAGCTCAAACATTCAATGCGAACAACATACTTATTCTAGACCACTGTGTTGCATACTAAATAACTGCAAAACTAACGTATATTTAGAACAACATTTAATATATTATATCCTCTCACTGCATATAAAGTCCTTTCCATAATATTTATGGATCATTTTGTATCTTATTTGAGCTCAATGGACAGTAAGAATAAAGCACAATTGGCTAAGAACATTCTAGTTGAGACAAAACCTCAAACCTGGAAATGATTATTTAAGCTTTAATGAAAACAAAGCAAACATAAAGCTGTAAAAAACAGAATCTTACAATCCTTATTAGAATCTTGTGAATCATATTATGTACATGGGTTTTATGGCATAGGATAAGCTAAATTATTAATTTACACTTATTATTTACAACAGTTTACAAGCTAAAAACATTAAATAAAGACAAGTATTATACAGTTATTGATAATATTTATTATTAACTTATTGTTATATTGAGATTATAAAATCCTTAAAAACTGTCCATGAATTCCTTGACAGAGTAAAAGCAATGGTGAAGCAACTTTAAATATTTTAAAACTACTAGTAGTTTGCCATAGTTAATTTTATTAAAACAAAATATTCCTAAATGTTTCACACCATTGTGAGAGTGCTTGTTTTGCTTCTCTGCACATGAATATCTATCCTCTAACTTTTACTCCACATTTACTCCACATGCATTCTGGACATTCACACCAGATGTTGAAGTCAGCTTGATTAAGTCTACTGCATCAACATTTGTATGCTCTGTGTTTGGATGTTCCTTATGCCGCTTTTCTGCTCAGCCTCTTGTCCATCAATCGACAGTTTGCCATTTCATATAAATGCACTGAAACCTTGTTTTCTTGCTGTCCTCCTTTCTTCAGTCAGCTTCCTCCTTTGTTCTCTTTATTAATAAGAAAGATCCTTATTAATATAGATAGATATTCCCCTTAGCTTTTTTGCTTTCATACTTCTGTTACAAATTCTGTATTGCTGAATTTCACCAATATATTTCTTTTGCCATCCAATTTCCCAATTCTAAATGCATCCTGCAGTTTGACACCTCTTATTCTCATTCCTAGCCTCTTCATTAACAATTCTCATATCTTGAAATGCTCAAATTCCTTTTCGTTCTTCTATCCTGCAAATTATTAAGTTGTATCTTCTCATGAAGTCTTCCATACTTTCCATTCTTCTTTCCATTTTTTCCATCTTGGTTTTTACTTTCTCCAACTCTATATTATCCCACTTCCCCCATTCTTGCTTAAATCTCATTGCCAAACCATTACTTCTTATAGTTTCTCCCATTTGCTTTGCAGCTGCCATGTCACTTAGTTCCTTTTTCCTCATTTACACAAGAACAACTATACCATACATCTGTTCTGCTCCATTGCTAGTTTAGTACTCCCTATATTATTATAGTAATTAAATGGACCACTAGATTTAATAGTTTGGAAGGAAATATTTATCTTGAAAAATAAAAATCTCATAATGAACTTTGAAATATTGCCAACTGATTCTATACATAAATTTGTTTGCTTCCAGTGGATGGCTGTAAGGTAGCAAACAATCCATCACCTAGGAGCAGTAACCATCAGAAAATAAATAAACAAAGCTGAGGATTTCTTTAGAAGAATTAATAGTTTTTAAACAGATAACTGAAATTTGTCACAAATATTAATTTTTATAATATTTGTAATGCTTCATGGACAATAGCTTCTATTTTTATGTATTATTGTGAATATTGATTTCAAACAGATTCCAACCATATTATTCAACCTATTTATTAACTTATTACTTTTACTTCTTACCTGCTTCTCTTGCTCCAGCTTGCAATCCCAGTGGCCCTGCATGATGAGGAAATGATGTCGAAATGGAAACAATTGAATCTCCTGCATCTCTAAGACCTGTTGCACTACCACTGTAATGATAAACATTTATAAATATTTTGTATATGACTTGAAAACAAAATTATCTCCAAAAACTCTTTATTTTCAATTGGAACTTTAAAATAATATAGACTAAATAATCTTAAATTAATACAGAAGTAAAATAACAATTTTAGGCTTATGATAGACAAAGGATTTGGTTTGCAATAAGCAAATCTTAATTCTTCCAAAAACTTTAATCTTAGTATATTTCAATTTATTCTCAATAAAAACTCCAATTTCATTCAAGATCTTAAAACCAGTAATTTTGCATATTTTCACTCACTGATATGGAGAGTACCAAAAAGAGGTTATATTTATACTGTATGTTCTTTTTAAAATGTTGCAGCTCATTATCTTAAAAGCAATATGCATTATCAAAACAATTTAAGTTTAATGCTTCTTAATTTTAAGAGGAAAGCAAGGATATTCTATTTAGTGCTTATTTTCAAAATCATTTCATTATTAAGTGTCTTTTATGGGAACTCCAATTTGTTAGCAGATTTTGGTTTTGCACATAAAAGCAAACAACTGTTTAAAACTGTTTAAAAAACTGTTTATAAATTTAAGAAGTTCGAAAAGGAACCTGTAAAAAACTGTATTTGTATTTTGTAAGTTCAAATCACTGAAATCTAAATTTACATGAAATTTGAATAAGCTGATATGACTTTAAATTTATGAGAAACACTTATATTTTAATTGCCTTGAATGATTTTCAGGCTTATTTGCTGTCATCATTACAAATAGCCAACAACTCATGAAGGTGTTGTACAATGTATAGTTCATGATTACATCTAGAGGGGAGTAATGTTTTTCCACAGTGACTTTGGTCGCATATACCCAAAATTTATTGAATAGTGCATTTTATAATGAAAATCTTTTTCCAAATTTCCAATTATGTTGTGATTTGTCAGGCTTTAGGGGTGTTATGTTTGATTATATAGTTTTCTTGGAATAATAGAAAAACAGGTGTATTCTGGGCTAATCATGTAATCATATTTTAATACCAGCAGTAAATCCATATGCTTAGATATTCTCACCAATTGCATTGTTGGTTGGAGCCGCAGCAAAGCCAGTGCCAGGCATGCGTGGGCAGGAAAGAAAGAGATAGTGGCACGCGAGCTGGATGCTTGCCGAGATAGAGAAAGAAAGAGACAGAAATAAGTCTGGAATTTCCCACTGCCAACGTGATTGTTATCAAATGGTCTACTGCATTCTAGAGCAATGGCTGGAGTATAAAAAAGCCCCACAAAGTGTGAGTTGAGAGAGTTGCCATTCAGTTGTTAATTGTGTTGCAGCTGTGCAGTGTGAGAGTTGTGTGAGGGTTACTGAACTGTACCGCTGTGAATTCTTTTGTTTGTTGACGTGCAGTGGAGCAAATAAGACAACATTAAAGACTGTGTATGTTATGTCATTTTGCTGCTATAAGGGATGTACAAAGTTATTGTTTATTGCAATAAAGAGCATTTTAAATTTCTGCAAACAAGACTTTTAATTCTACAAACCCGCAAAGTCATAACATTTTCAAAGTTACAAGACACTAGGCTTCTGAGGATGATCTCTTTTGGATGTATATATCCAGACTTTAATTATGGGATTAAATATGCTGTGTTGCATGGATAATTTGCTAATTCTACAGATCAGATTACTCAAAAACCTAAAATTAGTGAATAATGCAGGGATATATTAAAAAATTAAAACATGTTCACAATCTATCTTTATGTGTACAGAACTATATTTTATTTGTAACTGAAAAGTTTGTATTGATACAAAATGATCAAATTGACAACTATAGTACAAGAAACAATGCTGATTATCACATATATAATATTAGTAAATGTATTAGTGCAGTGCATAGGATATTAGTGTCAATGGGGTCAAATTCTATAATGAACTACCTAGGAGATAATGAAGTACCTACTTGACTGATTTCTCAAAATCCAAATTTCAATGCAAATTAAGGTGATGCATCTGTGAAATTTGAAAATTCTACACCATGCATGCTATCTGACTGAAATTTACATCAGTTATTACACATAATAAGGGTAATCATTCTGCAAAGTTTCAAACTTCTAGCTTTTATGGTTACAGAAATATTAATTTTATATTGTGTAAATTCACTGCGCTGAACAAAATGAGGCACACAATGCACTTTTAATTTTTTCCCCTAAATTTTCCACTGTTTATAGTTAACTTACAAAGAGATTTGTCATATTAGATTTTTTATTAACCTTCATCTGTCTAAGAAAAAAATTTTTCCTTATGTATAATTCATAAATTTGTAAAATTTTCAGTTTCTCCCATTTTACACAAATATAAATATTTGCTACTAAGGCTCCACTTATCTTAAGAAATTGATGTTAATACTTCTTTCTTCTTTCTAATAGAAATCGATTTCAAAAGCAAATCGCTTTCGTCCTCAGTCCATCAAAAAACAAACTCCATTGTCAAGGAAATCTCGGTTACCATGTTACATAAGAAAAAACACCCCAACATGCAAATTTTTCTTTGAAATAAATATATCCTTTGGACATTTGAACCATATTATTTTGTTAAAAGCCTCATTGGCATTTCAAGTTTTCCCTGCAGCACATCTCTTCAGCAGTTCCTCATTTGCTAGTCTCTAATATATAGGAATAAGGTTTTGAATTACTTGGGTTGTCAATGGAGTTTTCATTGTTGAGTTATTATGTGGGGGAATCATCTGACCATTTACAATGGCTCTGTAGTAGAAACACAATGAATTTGAACTTCTAGGGCATTTATGGTGCTGTGGAGTACTGTCTGTTGAGCTACAGTGATATATATATATTGCTGTTTTCTTATGCCCTACATTAGAACAATTTTCTTTGATAGCTTTCCTATCATAATTAGTTAATTTTACTATTGTATCTTCTTTCAAGCTTGCAAACTTCTGCCTACCCAAAGTGATTCCTTTTGTCTTCCATTCTTTTACCAAATTTCTTATTCCTGTTCCCAACCCCTTGAAACAGTAGTTCTTCGTTGTATCCACAATTCTTTCCCATCTCGTGTCAGTTTGTGCGGCTATCAGTTTCTTCAGGTCACCAATTGTATCGTCTTGATTTCAAAGCAGGGTTTCTTTCCTCATCACATATGTGCAATGTATATAAAGAGTTAATAATAATTACCCAGAAATATCAGATAAGTTAATGCAATTGCGATAAATATATAATTTGAATGTGTATAATCTTGGTTGAATTTAGCTTGAACATCTGCTCTCGTCAATCATTGCAGGTTACCTCCAGCATATCGATAAATCCTTACTTCCTTAATAGTTTTCGTTAATTACATAAAATTCCTCACTCCTGCATGTCCACTCATCACTATCAAGATTACAGAATATCTCTTTTTGAAGATTCTCATTTTCCCTTACAAAACTTTTACATTCATCGCGACATTTTTTTATCCTCATGAAACAAGATTACAGAACATATATCTCTATAAAAGATTATTGATTTTCTTACCCTAGAAACCGTTCATCATTTTTTTATATTGTCATTACATGGCCCACTAATAGTCAGATCAGAAAACAAAACTCATTTAAAACAAAAACTACCGTTACACCTTAGCTACATGCTTCAAGCATTTTCCTTTTTATCTCAGTGTCACTATATACTGCCAACACGTGAAGTATCCCCTATGCCCAACGTGGTTCGGAGTCCACGGTAAAAACTGTAGGTCCTCTCACCTCACCGCCATCTTCACTATCACCCTATCATCGGAGGTAATGGACACCGCCCTCTGGGTGCCTCCACCTGAGAAATGGGTCCAGTCATCGCTTGGTGGGGTGAGGTTACCCCGAAGGCCAAGGTTGCCATGTGGGGAGCGTTAGTAACTAACTAACTAACTATATACTGCCAAATCCTGTAAGTGCTTATGTCTTGGAGTCTCCATCTGACAAAACTGTTGTGTATCACATTCTGCTTGAGATCTCTTCCACACTAGAGCTGCAGCTGTCATTTTCCATAGCACTTGAACCATTATAGTTAGCTTTACATCTTCCAAAATGTTTATACTCTTTGACCCATTTCTGATAATCATCACTTTTGAAGCCTAATGATTTTTGTTTCTGTGCACAAAAACTTTAGTATTTGGACATAACCTAAATGTCAATAACAAGACCTGTAAGTACATCTATAATAACTTCTATAATATATAAAGAAAATCCTCGTTTTTTCTTTCCAGTGGTTCTCTTGTTTGCCAGTCCATTTATTGCTAAGAAGCCCAGTTATATAGGCTAAGGCTAAAAAGTCTATATTTCAATGCTATTTTCTAGAGTCACAATGCACAACACTGTAAGGTTCTGATTTTAGTACTAAAAAAACTTAAAAGCTCTTATTTGTAATGTACCACATTAGTTGTAGATTCCTATAACACTAAAAGAAGCACAAACAACTAACAAAGCTCTGTAACAGCAAAAGAAAACTATATTTCACAGCATCAACAGAACCAGGTGTATGCACTTTCTTAGCAGAAAACACAATTAGGAGTAAACTGTATTAATTTGTACTACACAATCCTTATTGACCAGTCTAGCCAACACAGGATATGCAAAACAAAACTTTCCTGTCACAGAAGGGCCCTAAATTCAAATTTGGCAAAGTATATAAGTATAGCAACTTCGAAAGCACATGTTTCTGTGGGCATGGCAGGTGTGAACCATGTGCACTGACATTAAAAAGGTCACATATTTCAGGGTTTAAATGCCTCAAACACAAAGTGTGATGACTTTTCACAACTTTTCAAGTTTTTTGGTCAAATTTCACAGATGCATCACCTTAAGAGAATATCAGTTGAGTAAGTATATACAGATTAGAGGCACTGTATCTCTTAACAAATGTGTTCATTTGCTTCAAACTTGGACACAAGGAAAAAGGTAATTTTGAAACACAAATGACAGTTAATGAATTTTTATTTACTGCCAACAAGTACCCTCTGAAAGTACATTTCACCGCCACATGATGCTGCCATTATGCACAACCACCGAAACAATACGGATCAGTAGGACACGTTCTGAAAATGGGAACACATGTTCCAAAACATGTTAACTGAGATTTTAAGAAAACTGCTACTAGTACCGGCTCATCTTAAGTAAATACATCTTAACACTTTCTAGCTTCCTCCATACATAAATAAATTATTTTATTGGAACATTTATTTTCATCGCCTTTCAAAAACATATAAACAGATATATACAACTATAATAATTTGTAACTTCACTTATAAGAAATGATGAAAATTTTTCTAATTTGGAAACCAGAACGAAAGAACATTTTCGTAACATTAAGTACAAACGGACTGATAAATCGGCCGTAGCTGATCATTTTTGGCCATTTAACCATGAAATAAATCCAGAACTTAAATTATTAAAACAATTAAATGGTCCAATAGATTTAATGGTTTGGGAAAAGATATTTATTTAAAAAAAAAAATTGCATAATAAATTTTGTAATACTGGCAGTCGATTCTGTTTTTTAAATTTTCAAGAAATTGCGATCCTGTTCAATTTATAAGAAAAATTTTCATCATTTCTTATAAGATAAGTGAACTTTTATGTTACAAATTATTATATTTGTATATATTTGTTTGCTTCACTGTTAACAGCTTCATATTTTATGTATATAAACAGATATTTCACAAATTTTTTCCTTTCAATTTTAGTAGCATTTATCATATCCTTTGATATTTACAGCTAATATCTACTAATGTATTTTCCTCAGCTAATTTCAACATTAGCTGAGAAAGTTAGGAAGGTCCTAACAAAATGTGTTCTAGGTAAATACTAGCAATAAATGGAGCATTGAGTATTAGTTCGACTCAAAATTATATTAATTAAAATAATGTTGTGCTGCTGTTCTAGACTTACGTGATATTCTTATTGGGGCTTGCTGTTGTGACTGTTACTCCTCCACTTGACACCTTATGAGCAGCAGTGACATTATATTGACGTCCTCCATTAATTGTAGTTATGCTACGATTGTTTGTGACTGGTCCACTTACAGTTGTTGTCATGGTAGTAGTTGTGGCTGAAGTGCTTGTTACTGTGGTTGTGCTAGTAGGCACCAATACCTGGTTTATTTGTTGACTGGAGCTCAAGCGTGTCATGCTCTTGTGTAGCCCTCCAACAGAACCTATACGGCTACCAACTAAATATTACAGTTAGTCAATAACTTAGCTCCTTATTGGAAACAATTATGTTGAACTTTATCTTAAAATTACCAGCTATGAGATAATTGACATATTAACATCACTGAAAATCATTTTATAGGTAAACAAAATGCACTCTATCTATTTAATAAGCAATTTTTTTATTCACTAGATATGCATTTTTAAGTGTTAAAACAATCTACATTGTCTCTTTGATTCAACTAGCACCCCTTTGTAGCTTAAAATAGTTAAGTCCACCAAGAAAAATTAAATAAATCACACTGTTAACATAGAACCTTTCATATGAAGCTTTATACATCTATCCTGATAGCTGTGTTTGTATCTGAGAAACTCTCAACATGCAGTTGATGGTAATGAAGAATATCAGATATCTTACTACATAAAATATAATTATTTGTAAGAAAACTTCACTTATCTTTTAATGAAATGGATGCAAACTTCAAAGCATCAATTGGAGACTAGTTTCACGAACTTTGTTTACATCTTCAGTCACTTCCTTCATTATCAATATTACAATGCTTTCAGTTGCAATATTTTTTTTATGTATTATCAAACTCTGAAAATGAAACAAACTAAAAAGACAGAATCAATTGAGGTATTTCAAAATTCATTAAACAATTTCTACTTTTTAAAATAAATATTTTCTCTCAAACCATAAAACCTATCCGACCATATTGCTTTAATAATTTAACTTCTGGATTTATTTCATGGTTAAAGTACCAAAAATGATCTGCCATGGCCAATTTATGTCTTTATACTTAATATTTTGAAAATGTTCTTTCATTCTGGTTTCTAAATTATGTTTGGTCCTTCCAATCTAAACCTGGTCTCAATCTAAAGAATTAAATTGATAAATTCCAGACTTTTTATTATCAGGAATTTTATAATTTTTCAGAGAAATGTAACAAATTTTTAATATTATATCTATTTTGAGGAACTAAAGTTAAACTAAATTATTTAAAAAATTCTGAAATGTTTATTAATCTAAGGATGGTACGTAAAATTTTTAAAATTATAATCATAGTTTATTTTTCTTAAGGGTAGAAATATCCTTTTTTTTTTTTGTATTTAAATCTCCCAAACTTTCATGTATAAAGTCTTTATTAAAACCATTAATTAAAGAAGTATTAATGATATGTTTATATTCTCTATTAATTTCCTCTTTATTTAGGGGATATTTATTAACCTATAAATTAAACTATTAAAAGTAGTAAATTTACAAGAAAAAGGGTTAAAATTATTTTTATGTAATTATCAATATAATTAGATTTCCTATAAATAACAAAGTTTAGTTTAATGTTATTTCATATTATTTTTAGATCTAGAAAAGGAAGACATCCATTAATTTCAGTTTCTAAATTGAATTTTACATCTTTATCTTGTAAATTTAAAAATTCTGGAGAAACTTTCTTTTGGGCGATGTGAGAAATGTGTAGTGTTTAACGCCCGCTTTTACTACATACGGCACTGCAGGCGGTGACACTGATGATACATGAGATGAAGATGGAGCACCGGTGGAATGAGATGGCGGGGGAAACCGGAGGTCCCGGAGAAAACCCACCCCAGCGCCATGTTGTCCACCACAAATCTCACTTTGCGGTCGCCTGGGATCGAACCCGGACCGCCTTGGTGAGAGCCAAGCGGTCTAATCACTGAGCCACGGCGCGGCCTACGATGCGAGAATATTTTCTAAGTCCAAAGGTGCATGTATATGCATGCGTAAGCAGATGACCAGCCGGTTATCGTGTTGCAACCTACATGAGAAACATATGTAAAACTTATAGCCAACCTCTGCAAAAATGCCCCATGTGCAATCCATGTGCAAAGGAACATGGTTTTAGCAGGCTAAGTTATTGCCCTGTCAAATTTTGTTACTCATGTACTGCTTTGCACATAAACAATCCTATGACATTACGATAATGGAGTGCTTCATAGGAAATTCATGTATGAGCTTACGGACTGTATCACACTGGTTCGGCTACTGCCACGAAGTGTGCATAATGTCAAATGACACCAAGTATACTGCAAGGGGTAAAATTGGCGGTCCCGGCCACGTCATTCAAATTGGCGAATGCAAAATAGGATGATGCAAGTTTCATCGTGGGCGCGTCGTAGAGGGCAACTGGATCTTGGGAATGATCGACGTGGAAAAGAATGAGGTGCGGCTGATGATATGCCCCAAAAACAGGAGGGATGCAAATACACTCTACAGTTTAATTGCAGCGCCCACAATGAAACTTGTGTCGTCCTATTTTGCATTCATCAATTTGAACTTTGTGATCGGGACCGCCAATTTTCCCCCTTGCAGCATACTTGGTGTCATTTGACATCATGCACACTTCGCAGCAGTAGCCGAACCTGTCCGATACAGTCCGCGAACTCATACATGTATTTCCTACGGAGCACACCATTATCGTGTCGTAGGATTGTTTATGTGCAAAGCAGTGCATGAGAAACAAAATTTGACCGCGCAATAACTTAGCCTGCTCAAATCATGTTAGTGTTTAGTTAGCTATGTGGTGCAATTTAGGTAGGTGCTACATTTGTGTTAATCTCTGTTTCATATAACCTTGCCCCGCTGACATGTATCACTCCGTGAGCAACAACCTTCCCCCTCACCCTAATTGGCTAATACTTTCACGCCACAGGCCATAGGCGGTGCCATCCCGTCGCATTTATTACCTGCAGCAAACGTCATAATAACTGCCAGGAAGATAGGTAAAATCATTAAATAAGAATATAAAGTCATGCAAAATTACAGGTTTATACTGAAACTGAGCCAGTTGGAACTGAATGAATGTGCAATGATACTGAAACAAGTTTACGATGAAAGGCCTTCGGCCTTTTCCACTGGGATGTTTTTAAACCAGCACACATACCTTGCAAAACTGCTTGTCTTTCAGTCTTAAAAGTTGTGTCACACCATACTGTACTATTCGTGTGTCCTTCTTTCACCCAAGTCTCGTCAAGGTAGTATATTGTCACCCAATTAGCAGAAAGCACAACCAACGACAGCTGAGAAGGGACCAGAGGCAGCCGAGCCACACCCTCCCATTAATCTCAGTCACTAACTGAGGGGTGATTAGGGAAATGTCACTTGTCGCTGGCCGCCTCTTTCTCCTTCCCCTGTCCTCTGGAATTTTCGTGGTGATTCACTGAAACCAGAGACTTCTAGAAAACAGTGATATTCCTATAAAAAGGGCTGCGGTGAATGAAAACAGTCAGTTCTTGGCGAGCAGCGTAAGAGTGCAATGCTAGTGTACGACGAGAAGACTGTGTACGTGCATCAGAGGATTTTACGTAATTGCGAGAGCAAAGTGGAATTGTAACGGACGAACTGGTGAATTGTAATTGTGTGCATTATGTAATTCTGTGTAATTGGCAAGTGTTTAACTGTAAGTCGGTGGAAATAAAGAACATTTTTGAGTGGTGCAATTGGACTTTTCATTTCACGAACCCACAAAGTCACACTGGTGTCAGGAACCGGGACGACAACATCACCGAACATTACAGCCATGGACGCGGCATTGGAAAAGATTTTGGAGCTGACAGAAATGAAGACAGCAAATGAAAACCTCGCTGCAAAAACAGAAGCGGCAAATAACAACCTGGCCGCGGAACTGAAATAAATGAAGATGGCCAACGACATCACCGAGAAGATGGAAGAAATGAAGGCCGAATTAACAGCGAAGACGGAAACGGCAAACAACTTGGCCACGACAATGGCCGCAAAGATGGCCGAACTGACCACGGAAATGAAGGTGACGAACGAGGCTCTCGTCGCGAAATTTGAAGAACAGTTGGCCGGCGTGAGGGATGACGTGACGGAGCTGGGCAAGCGGATGGGCGAAGTGGACGAGCGCGTCGAGGACCTGGCGAGCCGCGTTAACGACCTGGAAGGGAAGGCCGACAGCAGCGTCAAGTCCCTGAACGCCATGGTGGAGGACGTCGTCGGCAGGAGGTTGAAGGATTTGAAGGCCGACGCACCGGGACGCGACACAACATCGGCGCGCGTCAAACCTCCGAAATATGACGGCGCGTCAACATTTCAGGTCTTCCGCCGCCAGTTCGACAGAGTGGACAGATGGTCACCGGAGGAGGAGGCCACACAGTTAATAGCCAGCCTCCAGGGACGGGCCGCGGAAGTCCTAAACGCGGTGCAGACAACGGCGGCGCCCAAGGACATCTGGCAGGTCCTAGAGAATCGTTTCGGGAACCACCGCTTAGACGCAGCGTACCGCAGCCAGCTAAAGGCAAGGTCACAGCAGCCGGGGGAAACGCTGCAGGAGTTCGCCCTGGCGAGTAAGGCCCTAGTCGACCTCCCACCAGAGTTCGTGTCCCGGGAAGCTGCCTACACCTTCGTCGACGGGGTACGGGACACGAAGATTCGTCAGCACCTAATGCTCGGCGATTATAAAATAATCCACGAGGCGCTAACGGCAGCATTAAGGATGGAGGCGGCCAAGGTAACAGCTATCCCGACGTCGAGAACGAGGAGTGTCCGCTACACCGGAGACAGAAGACCAGCAGAGGGACGCCGGCGAACACCTAGTGGCCTGTGTTGGGGGTGTGTTCAGCCCGGACACCTGCAAAGAGACTGCCCACACCATGAAGAGCAGCCGGAAAACGAGTAAGGGCCGTCGTGGAGAGGGGCACGTCGGCGCCATCACCACCATCCCTTCGAGTGACACTGCGCGCCGTCAGCCGGCGTATGGATGACAGCCTCATCATTGCGGACGGCTGGGTAAGAGAAAAGCCGTGCCGCGTGCTGGTGGAACCGGGGCGGCCGTGACCATCATCAGACCCGACGTGGCGAAGGGTTTGCCGACAAGGAAGCCGAGCCGACCATACCAGCTTGTCACGGCATCGGGCGACACCTTGCCTGTGGAGAAGGAGGCCCTGCTGGAGCTGACCTTGGGACGGAGTGGCGTACGTCTTTGGATGTTCGTCGCGAAGGTGGCTGAGGAGGTGATTCTGGGACTGGCTGCCCTCAGGAGCCACGAGGCGACGGTCGACGTCGGCAGGAAGGTCCTGCGGCTCAACGGGGAAGAGGTTATACTCCGTCAACCAGAAGAGCGCCTTGGAATTTGCAGGGTCATCTTGAGCGAAGACGTGGTTGTCCCCGCGAGGACCGAGGTGGTGGTGACGGCGCGACTGGAAGGCCAGAGAACCAAGTACATGATGCTGGACCAGAAGACGCCTGTACACGGACTGTGTGTAGCCAGGGCATTGCTGCCATGCCGAGAGGAGGTGCCAGTGAGACTGCTAAATCCAACGGACACCGATCACAACGTCCAGGCCGGGACGGAGTTGGGAACGTGCGAGCCCGTGGTGAGCGTAACAGCAATCGACAGGATACAGGAGCCGGTGCCGACGCAACACCTGGGGCCCCGGCTAGAAGGTTTACTGGAGAGGGCGGCCGACCACCTGACCTCAGAACAGCTGGAGAATGTTCGACAACTGCTGAGGCGATACCAGAGCGTCTTCAGCCAAGGCGACAGTGACTACGGCCGCACGGAAAAAGTGCTTCACCGCATCGACACCGGGGACGTCCGGCCTATTCAGCAACCACATAGACGCGTTCCGCTGGCGAAGCAAGGGGCGGTACGAGACATGCTGGAGGACATGAGATCCAGGGGAGTGATTGAAGAGTCTGACAGCCCTTGGTGTTCCCCTGTAGTCTTGGTGACAAAGAAGAACGGCAAGCTGCGCTTCTGCGTAGACTACAGAAAGTTGAACGCTGTCACCCGGAAGGACTATTTCCCCTTACCCCAGATTGACGACACCCTGGACACGCTAGCTGGTGCACAGTGGTTCTCGAACCTGGACCTGAAGTCGGGCTACTGGCAGGTAGCTCTAGACCCAAGAGACAAGGAGAAGACGGCATTCTCGACGGGCCAAGGGCTCTGGCAGTTCACGGTTATGCCCTTTGGCCTCTGCAACGCACCAGCTACCTTCCAACGCCTCATGGAGTCAGTGATGAGAGGGCTGACTTACGATGCCTGCCTGCTATACCTGGACGACATCATCATCGTCGGGATTACTTTTGAAGATCACCTCGAGAATCTGAGTAAGGTGCTACAGAGACTGCAGGCGACCAACTTGAAGCTGAACGCGAAGAAGTGCCAGCTCTTCCGCAAGGAAGTGAACTACTTAGGCCACATAGTCTCAGCAACCGGAGTGGCCACAGACCCGCAGAAGACACAGGCTGTGAGAGATTGGCCTCACCCAAAGGATAAGAAAGAGTTGCGCAGTTTCCTGGGGCTGTGCAGTTATTATCGCCGCTTTATAAAGGGGTTCTCCAACATAGCCAAACCCCTTACCCGCCTGACGGAGGAACACCGGCCTTATGTGTGGACGGAGGACGCCGAAGACGCTTTCCAGCACCTGAAGGAGACCCTGTGCAGTGCTCCAATTTTGGGTTTCCCACAACCGGGTGGCGCCTTCATTGTGGACACCGACGCCAGCGACCATTGCATTGGAGGTGTCCTATCGCAGATCCAGGACGGCTTTGAGCGGGTGATAGCCTACTAAAGCAAGACGCTATCCAAGGCAGAAAAGAACTACTGCGGCACGCGACGAGAGTTACTGGCGGTAGTAAAGACATTGGAGCACTTCCACAAGTACCTGTACGGTCAGCCATTCCACCTGAGGACTGACCATTCCGCCCCAATCTGGCTATTGAGCTTTAAGAACCTGGAAGGCCAGACAGCACGTTGGTCCAGAGGCTGCAGGAGTACGACTTCGCTTCGGAACATCGTAGAGGGAAGAGCCACGGTAACGCAGACGCCATGTCCCGAAGACCCTGTCCAGAAGAGTGCGGCCAGTGCACAAGACTGGAAGAGAAGGAGCGTGCCGCAGCAGTCCGAGTAGTTGTGGCAGTGTCTACGGACGGCTGGGATAGCGCAGGCCTGAGGAGGGAGCAGCTGGCGGACGCAGAATTGGGGCTACTTTTGAGGGATGTGGAGGCAGGGACGAGACCAACCTGGGAGGACATCGCACCGAGGAGCGCCACCTACATGTCGTACTGGGCCCAATGGGACTCGTTGAAGACCAGAGAGGGCGTGCTGTTCCGGGTTTAGTTTAGCCCAGAGGCTCTACTCCCATTAGTCCTGAACCCGTAGGAACTGGACCCGGGCCTCCTTCAACCAGGGAGTATCAGAGCTGTCCCAAAGGGGCGCTCGGCGTCCTCCGTGGGGCTTTCCATATGGCAAGACCTAGAGACTAACAAGCCCCCCATCTGGTCCTATGGACTCAAGACGGGATGGATACGCCACTTACGCGCGTCAACACTCAAGGTGAAGATACCGAACAACCTCGGTGGGGCCGCCTGGTGATCTAGCACACCTTCTACTAGCTTTGCAGGCTAGCACCCAGGAGAATTAATGGCTTACCTCAACCCCGTCCGAAGACGTACCCGATTCCCACGGGTTTCGGGAACACACTGCCCCTTCGAATCCATCCCAATCCGAACAACTCCCGAAGGAGGGGCTCGGCTGTTCGGCCCGAGGTTCCTCTAGTAACGTCAGAGGTACCACGAGTGCTAAGGGTCCGCAGCGCCCGCTGTTCCGGGTATGGGAATCACCCGATGAGAAGACGCAGAGAGAACAGTTGGTACTTCCCCGGAGTAAGGTCCCGAAAGTCTTGGAGGAAGTGCACGCCGGTACTTCAGGAGGACACCTGGGAACGAACCGAACGATTAACAAACTACGGCAGCGCTACTACTGGCTGAGACTCCGAGCAGATGCTGAGAGATGGTGCCGTCAGTGTCACGTGTGCGCGGCGAGTCGCGGCCCCCAGACTAGGAGCCGGGTTCGCAAGCAGCAGTACAACGTCGGAGCGCCATTCGAGCGGATCGACGTTGACATTGCTGGACCGTTCCAAGTTTCCGACCGAGGCAACAAGTACCTAATGGTGGTCGTGGACTACTTCACCAAGTGGCCGGAGGTGTATGCCATCCCAAACCAAGAGGCAAAGACAATCACAGACTGCCTCGTGGAGCAAGTGTTCTGTCGATTTGGGGTGCCGTTAGAGCTACACAGTGACCAGGGTACCAACTTTGAGTCCAACCTAATGAAGGAGACACTACAAAGGCTTGGGGTGAACAAGACCTGCACGACGCCTCTACATCCCCAATCGGATGGCATGGTCGAAAGATGCATCAAGACCTTAGAGGAACACCTGAGGAAGGTCGTGGCACCCATCAGCGAGACTGGGACGTCAAGGTGCCACTGTTCTTGCTGGCCTACCGCTCGTCTACACACGACACAACTGGGATGACGCCAGCCAGCTTAATGTTCGGCCGAGAGTTACGCCTCCCTTGTGATCTGGCTTTTGGAAGCCCTCCGGAAGCGAAACAGCCAGCGACCGAGTATGTGGAGAACTTGGTGGACCATCTCCACAACATGCACGAGATGGCTCTCCAGAACATCCAGAAGGCGAGCGACCACATGAAGACCAGATATGACAGGCAAGCCAACAGCCAAGGGTTCCATCAAGGTGACCTGGTCTGGTTGTACTATCCTACCCGGACCAAGGGTCGCTGCCCGAAGCTCCAGCAGCCATGGCAAGGACCGTACCGTGTGGTGAAGAGGATTAACGACGTGGTCTACCGCATCCAGAAGGTTCCCCGAGGGAAAATGTTGGTGGTACACCTGGATCGTCTAGCCCGCTACGATGGTGCTGTTCGGGACGACCAGCTTTGAGGAGGGAGCAGTGTCACCCAATTAGCGGAAAGCACAACCAACGACAGCTGAGAAGGGACTAGAGCCGAGCCACACCCTCCCATTAATCTTAGTCACTAACTGAGGGGTGATTAGGGAAATGTCACTTGTCGCTGGCCACCTCTTTCCCCTTCCCCTGTCCTCTGGAATTTTCGCGGTGATTCACTGAAACCAGAGACTTCTAGAAAACAGTGATATTCCTATAAAAAGGGCTGCGATGAATGAAAACAGTCAGTTCTTGGTGAGCAGCGTAAGAGTGCAGTGCTAGTGTACGACAAGAAGACTGTGTACGTGCATCGGAGGATTGTACGTAATTGCGAGAGCAAAGTGGAATTGTAATGGACGAACTGGTGAATCGTAATTGTGTGCATTACGTAATTTTGTGTAATTGGCAAGTGTTTAACTGTAAGTCGGTGGAAATAAAGAACATTTTTGAGTGGTGCAATTGGACTTTTCATTTCACGAACCCACAAAGTCACAATATTTTGCGACTTGTATCTCGGTACAGTTTAATTGTCCTTAAATAACGTCTTCGCCACACAGCAAATATCGCCTCTGGAGTGGTAAGTTTTCCTGTTAAATTCATGTCACGCTGTCCCTACGGATCTAATACTCACACCTGTAACTTCAGAGCACAGCTGTTCGATTTCTCTCACTGACAAAGACGGATTCTTCTCTGTGAGTGCATTAAACACATGCATCACAATTCTTTTCTCGCCGCTTTGTAAAGGTTTTCCCTTGCGATGCTTCAGCGAAAAACTGGCGGTAGACATTGCCATTATACATATAATAGGTACACCTGCAATAAACGATCAATAAAATAATTTAGCTCTCGTACTCGGCACAGCACAGCTTCGAATGGCGATATATGACTAATCCAGTTCAAAACAAGGTCAGTGATAAGTAATATAAACAAATATGTCATCACTACCGCTGAAGCACGTGCTATCGTGCCATGTGAAAGGCGGGCTTAGAGCAAAGGAACCTCCTCTTTAATTCGTTTAAGAATTAACATGCATTTCAGATATGTCAACTCTGTTGCGTAATATATTTAATTCAAACAGTTACGAAAATATAAGTTTGACAATTCTCTTCCAACATACAAAGATATATCACCATGTTAAATAACGAACTAATTTTTACCACACAACAGTCTGTACCACAACAGCAGCCAATGAGAGGTGATAAGGTCACGTGACCGTTAAGAGATACGGGGCAAGCTTATGTGAAACAAGGATTAGTCTGCTACATAGTGTGATTTCTGGACAAATAAAACTGCTGGCAGCATTGCGTTCAGTGGAGAAACAAGCATAGTTTGGCTGCACTGAATTCTTCAATTTGGCTACATTACATAGTAAGTAACTAAACAATTAATAACGTTAAAAAAATGCACTCCAACACGAAATTGCACTAAAAAGTAAAGACATTATATTAAAAATCATGGTTGTATATAAAAACATCAAAAAGTGTGAAGGAATTAGAACAAAATTGCTGTGTCGCATATTAGAAAGAAGGGCCAAAATTCTAAACCATCATTTATGTTCCAGTTAACACATATAAACTCGAGTGTATCTACCAGGGCAATCCACACAGAATGAAGACTGACACCCCCTCTAACGACCAGGGAGTTACCAAGCTGTTCCAAAAGGGCGCCCGGCACCTCCGTGGGGCTTTCCATAGGGCAAGACCTAGAGACTATGTTAGATAGTCAACATGAAAAATTCAATGCCATGGCCGGGATTTGAACCACGGATCTCCTGGTTTCCGTCCAGTCGCTCTAGCCCATTGACCTACCATGGCCAACTAAAACTATCAAAAACCTTAGCCTATATATGACTAGTGTGAAGAAATGATTAATTTCCATCAATCTATCAAAAACCTTAGTCTTTATATTGCTAGTGTGAAGAAATGATTAATTATCATTAATCAACTAACATCATTTATGTGTTTATTAGGAATAGCAAAAATGTCATCTACATATCTGTACCAAGTTTTAAAAACTAAAGGGAATGCTTCAGTGAGTTGTATTTCAAAAAAGCTCATAAAAAGATCAGCAAGAAAAGGTAAACGTGGATTAACCATTGCTAACCCAGAAGTTTGTTCAACAAATTGACCATTAAAAGTGAAAAAAATTAGTAAGATAAAATTAACTATTAAGTCTTCATGTAAATATATGAAATTCAACCATTAAAAAAAAAGTGTAAAAATGTTTTTCTCTAGGAATACTAGGAAATAAAGCACTTAATAACGACTCTTTCAAATCTTGTATTTCAAATTTTAATAAAATGCTTAATGAAGTAAAAATTATATTGAATAGAGGGAAACATATTGTAAAAGTCAGCAATCCTGTTTTATCTAGAACTCATGCTCTTCCAAAAATTCACAAACCTGGAAATAAAATGAGACCATTGTAAACTGTATAAATTCACTAACTTGTAATTTAGCAAAATGCTTATATAAAAAGTTTAGTAATTTTTATAAATTTGAGAGTTAAGTATTAAAAATTCTTTTGAACTCATAAAAAAGATTGACAATACAGTATTATCTAAGACTGATAAACTTGTTTCCTTCTATGTATTTCATAAAAAGATTGAAAAATTTAAATATAAAAAAAAACGTATATGATATTTCTACCCTTAAAAAAATAAAAGAAGACTACAATTTTAAAATACTTACCATCCTTGGGTTAATAAACATTTTAAAAAAAAAAAAATTAAATAATTTGGTATAACTCCTCAAAATAAATATAATATTAAAAATATGTTACATTTCTCTAAAAAAGATAAAACTCCTGGTAGTAAAAATAAATCTGGCAGTTACCAATTTAATTCTTTAGATTGAGACCGGGTTTACACTGGAAGTATCAAACGTAATTTAGAAACCAGAATGAAAGAACATTTTCAAAATATTAGGTTTAAACAGACTGATAAATCGGCCATGGCAGATCATTTTTGGTCATTAACCATGACATAAATCCAGAAGTTAAATCATTAAAGTAATTAAGTGGTCCGATGGATTTTATGGTTTGGGAAAAAATATTTATTTTAAAAAGTAGAAATGGCTTAATGAATTTTGAAATGCTGTCAATTGATTCTGTCTTTAAGTTTATTTCATTTTCAGTTTGGTAATACATACAAAATATTGCGACATCTAGCATTGTAACATTGACAATGAAGGAAGATATAAACAAAGTTTGTGAAACTATTCTCCAATCAATGCTTTGAAATTTTCATCAATTTCCTTAAAAGATAAGTGAAGTTTTCTTACACATATTTTGTGTAGTATTTGTTGCTTCACTGTTGCTAACTTCTATTTTTTAACAAATCAGATCTAATGTTCCCCGAACAGACTGGCAATATTGTCATACTGAATGAATGACTGAAAACAGTGAATGTATTCAGAAATTTGAAACAGATGTGCCACATATATATGAGTAATCATTCAAAAAATAAATATCTATTGCAGACAGCAAAGGTATATATCATACATATATTGTATAAATTTATTTACCACTTTAATCTTAAACAAGATATTAGCTTTGACAATATGAAAATTACAAATAAATATTTCAAAGTATAAAATATTTGAAAATCAGACAGTAGGATTAAAATTAAAATAAAATAAAAAACTACATAAATATATACATGGTAAATTCTTCTTCTGAATAATAAATCTTTCATTAAAAGTGCTTTTAGACCTAATTTATACATATTTTTAGACTTAATGCTTTTTTATAACATTTGCATATATAATCAAACTTGCAGGAAAGCTACAAGTTTGGAAGGATGCTGGAAAACTGTTGTCAACATGATGATGGAATCAATAAACAAATTTCAATTATTCCTTCAAGCATTTATACGATTGCTCCTTTAATTGATTGGTCATTGTATGTGAGTTTGCTACCTGTATGTCCAGATGACATTCACCTAGGAAAAGAAATCTTTTTTCATTAAGAAGTTATTCCCTATCCTTCACATAGTCTGAAAGTGTTAACATATGTTTCACATTATTTAAATAGTGCAAATGTGTTAAAAATAGAAAAGAAAGAAAGGGAAGAAGTAAAGGAGGAAGTAGACCCTGAAATAGGTATCCAGTATGAGGTTAAGTTAGAAATCTTAGTCTTCTTATCTCAAAGCAAGGTTAGTGATATTTAGTTGAGGAATATTGACAGCATACTGTAGAAAAGGTTCAAGAGATTGAGGTGCAGCTTTATATAAAACTTATTGGATGCTTACTGAAGTGAAAAGGAAAAATGAAAAAAAACTACTAAAGTGGAAAAGAAAGCAATGAAGATTGCTGTTAGGAAGAAATGAGCATTATTTAATTAATCTACAGTGAAACTCTCTATTAGATGCTCTACTATATTTTCACTACTCTTTTAATGACACTATGTGCATAAGATTATGGGCTGATTCTTATCTGGGAAGAATGAAATTGTGAAATTACCAGATTTGAAAAATTCAATACTTTTGCTTTCAATTAAATGTTTGAAGTCCCATTCAACTTTATACTATAGCCTACAAATGGCTAACATGAAAGAACAATCATCAAATACAAACATGTAATTGTTTTGGATAGTCAATGTCATGGCCAGAATTTGAACCACAGATCTCTCGGTTTCCGCTCTTAACAACTGGTCGCTCTTAACCATTGTGTCACCATGGCCAATGTACCATCATGGCATTAAATTATTCAACTAACCCGTATGTTTCCCTGTAAACCACTAGGGGTTCTCAAATTTGAGATAAACACCATTTGTGGCGACTTACTATTGTAAGTACCTGAGTCCCAAGCTTCATTGTTAAATCATTATTTAACATATTAATTAACATTTAATAAGGATTTAAGGATGAAGCTTGGGGCTCAAGTATTTACAATAGTGTGACTTTGTGGGTTCGTGAAATTAGAAGTCCAGGTTACAAACACCAAAAAATTGCTCTTTATTTCCATACAAACACACTTTGTCAACCTTTACAGCAGCAGAATAACGTCACATACACAATACAACTTGCAAGGTCAACGACCACAACACAGCTCACACAGCTGTTCATGCACGCGCGTTCAATTAACAATTGTCCCCCAGTGGCGGGCTGCAGCTCCTTTTATAGTTTACTCATTATTGTGGAATGTTCTCAATCAAGATTGCGCCAGAGGAAAGACAAACTCTACAGAAATCCTTCTCCTTCCCTCCACCATTTCGGCAAGCTTTTATATCTGCACTGCACTGCCCGGCCCTTTGAACTAGTTCATGGTTGACGCCAGTAGTTCTTGCCAGGTAATGCAGTAGTTCTTCTCTGCCTTGGACAGCATCTTGCTGTAGTAAGCTACCACCCGCTCGTGGCCGTCCTGGACTTGAGATAAGATGCCTCCAATGCAATGGTCGCTGGCATCGGTGTCCACAATGAAGGTGCCACCTGGTTGTGGGAATCCCAAAATAGGAGTACTACTGGGACTCAAGTACTTACGATAGTAAGTCGCCACAAATGGTGTATCTTGGATGCAAAAGCCCCTAGTGGTTTACTGGGGAAATATACGAGTCAAACGGAGAATTTAATGTCAGGATGGCACATTGGCCATGGTAGCTCAATGGGTTAAAGCAACTGGATGGAAACCAGGAGGTCCATGGTTCAAATGCCGGCCATGGCATTGAATTTTTCATATTGACTTTATCCATCAAAAACCTTAGCCTATAAACGGCTAGTGTGGAGAAATGATTAATTTCCATCAATTAACTAAAGTACTACATAGTGTCTTCTTCAGCTGCTGGAAAGCTACTTTGGCATCCTCCGTACACGCATAAGGCCGGTGTCCTTCTATCAGGAAGGTGAGGGGCTTGCAATGTTGGAGAACCCCTTTATGAAATGGCGGTAGTAACTGCACAGCCCCAGGAAACTATGCAATTCTCTCTTATCCTTTGGCCGAGGCCAATCTCTCATGGCCTGTGTCTTCTCCGGGTCTGTGGCCTATCCAGTTGGTGAGACTATGTGGCCCAAGTAGTTGACTTCCTTGCGAAAGAGCTAGCACTCCTTCGTGTTCAGCTTCAGGTTGGTCGCTTGCAGTCTCTGTAGCACCTTGCTCAGATTTTCCAGATGGTCTTCGAACGTCTTGCCGACACTGATGATGTCATCTAGGTATAGCAGGCAGGCGTCATAAGTCAATCCTCTCATCACTGACTCCATAAGGCGTTGGAAGGTAGCTGGTGCGTTGCAAAGACCAAAGGGCATAACTTTGAACTGCCAAAGCCCTTGGCCTGTCGAAAATGCAGTCATCTCCTTGTCTCATGGGTCTAGAGCTACCTGCCAGTTCCAGACTTCAGATCCAGGGTCGAGAACCACTGCGCACCAGCAAGCGCGTCCAGGGTGTCGTCAATCCGGGGTAAGAGGAAGCAGTCCTTCCTGGCGACAGCGTTCAGCTTATCGTAGTCCACACAAAAGCGTAGCTAGCCGTACTTTGTTGCCAAGACTACAGAGGAACACCAAGGGCTGTCAGACTCTTCAATCACTCCCCTGGATCTCATGTCATCCAGCATGTCCCGTAATGCCATTTGTTTCGCTAGCGGAACGCGTCAATGTGGTTGCTGAATAGGCCGAGCGCCTCCGTTGTCGATGCGGTGGAGCACTCGGTCCGTGTGGCCGTAGTCGCTGTCCCCTTGGTTGAAGACGCGCTGGTGTCTCAAGCTGTTCTGCGGTCAGGTGGTCGGCCGCCCTCTCCAGTAAGCCTTCCAGCCGGGGCCCCAGGTGTTGCGTCGGCACCGGCTCCTAGGTCTTATCGATTGGTGTTACGCTGACCACGGGCTTGCACGTCCCCAACTCCGTCCCTGCCTGGACGTCGTGAACGGTGTGTGTTGGGTTGAGTAGCCTCACAGGAACCTTCACTCGGCACGGCAACAATATTCTGGCTGCACAGAGTCTGTGCACAGGCGTCTTCTGGTCCAGCATCATGTTCTTCGTCCGCTGGCCTTCCAGTCTCACCGTCACCACCATGCTTCTCACGGGGACAAGCGCGTCTTCCCTCAGGACGACCCTGCAAATTCCGTTTTTCGGGTTGCTGGAGTATCACCTCTTCTCCACTCAGCCACAGGACTTTCCTGCCGACGTTGACCGTCGCCTCGTGGCTCCTGAGGGCATCCAGTCCCAGTATCACCTCGTCATCCACCTTCGCGACGAACACCCATTGACGCATGGCACTCAGTCCCAAGGTCAACTTCAGTAGAGCCTCCTTCTCCAAAGGCAAGGTGTCGTCCGATGCCGTCACAAGCTGGTATGGTCGGCTCGGTTTTCTCGACAGCAAAACCCTGGCTACGTCGGGTCTGATGACGGTCACGGCTGCCCCGGTATCTACGAGCACGCGGCACGGCTTCCCTCTCACCCAACCATGCGCGATGAGGCAGTCATCCATCCGTCGGCTGATGGCGCGCAGTGTCACTCCAGGGGATGATGTTGACGGCACCGACGTGCTCCTCGCCACGCCGGTCCTTTCTCGTTTCTCCGGCTGCTGTACCTGGTGCGCGCAGTCTCTCTCCAGTTGTCCTGGCTGGCTGCACCCCCAACACTCGCCACTAGGTCTTCGCCGGCGTCCCTCGGTTGGCCTTCGGTTTCCCGTGTAGCGAATGCTCCTCGATCTCGAAGTCGGGGTAGCCGTCTTGGCCGCTTCCATCCTCAATGCTGCCGCTAACGCCTCGTAGATGGTTTTGTAGTCGCCGAGCATTAGGCGCTGACGTATCTCAACGTCTTGTACCCCGTCAACGATGGTGTAGGCGGCTTCCCGGGATACGAACTCGTGTGGAAGGTCGACTAAGGCTTTGTTGGCCAGCTGTTCAATTGCCAGGGCGAACTCCTGCAGCGTCTCCCCTGGCTGCTGCGTCCTTGACTTCAGTTGGCTGCGGCAGGCTGCAGCTAAGCGGTGGTTTCCAAAGCGATTTTCCAGGGCTTCCCAGATGTCCTTGGGCGCCGCCGCTCTCTGGACACGTTCAGAACCTCTGCGGCCCGTACCTGGAGGCTGGATATTAGTTGTGCGGCCTCTTCCTCTGGTGACCACTTGTACTTGTCCACTGTGTCGAAATGGCGGCGGAAGACTTCGAACGTGGACGTGCCGTCGTACTCTGGCGGTTTGACGCACACAGATGTGTCGCGTCCCGACGCGTCAGCTTTTAAATCTTTCATCCTTCTGCCGATGATGTCCTCCATCGTGGCGTTCAGGGACTTGGTGTTGCTGTCGGCCTTTCCCTCTAGGTTGTTAACGCGGTTCGCCAGGTCTTCGACGTCTTCCGCCATTGCGTTCGGGGACTTTGTGTTACTGTCGGCCTTTCCTTCTAGGTCATTAATGCGGTTCGCCAGGTCTTCGACGCGCTCGTCCACTTGGCCCATTCGCTTGCCCATTCGCTTGACGTCATCCCTCAAGCCGGTCAACTGTTCCTCAAATTTGGCGGCGAGGGCCTCGTTCGCCACCATTTCCGTGGCCAGACTGTCGTTCGCTGCTCTCATTTCCATGGTTAACTCGCAGCGAGGGTGTCGTCAGCCGTCTTCATTTCTTTCATCTCGGCGTTGAGGTTGTCGTTAGCCGTCTTCATTTCTTTAACTCCGCGGCCAGGTTGTGATTTGTCGTCTCCAACTTCGCAGCCAGGTTGCCATTTGCCGCCTCCGCCTTCGTTGTTAATTCGGTCATCTTCGCGGTCATCGTCGCGGCCAAGTTGTTATTTGAAATTAAAATTTGAAATTAAAAGTCCACGTTACAAACACTAAAAATTGCTCTTTATTTCTGTAGAAATACACTTTGGTTAACCATTACAGTAGCAGAATTACTCCACATACACAACTTGCAAAGTCATCGACCACAAACAAAGTTCACACAGCTGTTCACGCACATGAGTCCAATTCCCTGGTGGCGGGTGGCAGTTTCCTTTTATAGCTTACTCACTATTCCAGAAATTTGTGGAATGTTCTCAAACAATCAGGACGGCATTAGAAGAAAGACGAACTCTCCAGAAATCCGTCTCCTTCCCCCCACCGTTTCGGCAAGCTTTTATCTCCACACAGCACTGTCCGTCTCTTTGAATGCCTCGGCCGCACCGTCTCACCGCAACAATGCATTCGCGACAGTACTTATTGTGTTTATTCTGGATGAGCACATGACTTATCTTGTTTATGTCTTTCTTTTCCTGCACTAACCTCCTGACAATCTTGCGCAATAACTGCTGTATCTAGAAAAGCTCTGCAATCTGCAGAAAGGCAATAAAGATGAACTACCAACTGTTTTTCTTACAGTTGACACTGAATGCATGGTAGGGGACCAGGATCTATTGCACACATACAGCACTGCCAATACCATCAATAGAATTGGCAGTGTAGCTTCTTTTTCTTCTTATTCACATTCAGATGCCTTCTGATTGTAGTGGCATTGCTGCCCTGAGGATTTTCTCTATGTTCTCAGAAGCACCAGTCTCAATATTTTGTCTTCAAACTCCCACACTTTCATTTTTTACCACCAGTGAATATAATAGTTCTTACAGGTGTGGGCTCAGGAGTAACATCTGTCCACATAGGTGCTACATCAGATTCTGTATTCCTTCTTCAAATTCTAGTTGTACCACTGCCGCAGTGTTAGGGGATTCTTGTTCCTCTATCCCTTATGTCTTTAGGTGTCGGGTTAAGGAACAGAACTCTGGATCAGTTACAGAACCCAGGATGGGTGTTAAGCCCTATACCTGGTATGTGTGTGAGAGGAGATGACTGAATGAGGGCAAAGTAAATGAAAGGAAACGTGATAATGGAGCAATTGTAATGATGGCAGAGAAAACCTGCCCCAGCGCCATTTCTCCAACACAAATCTCACAGCAGTCGCCTGGGATTGAACCTGGGCTGCCTTGATGAGAGTCAATCGCTTGGCCACGGCACACACATTCTGTATCCCTCGACTCTGTATCTTGATCCACTAGCTGATCCTTTCTCAAGCCCTTCTCGTTCCAACCAACTGCAGGATCATTTATGACTGGTCATACCTGCAACACTTTGCATCATCTGCTGGTCTGGACACTTGCCATTGCATCCTTTATCATTCCAACGTTGTCTTCCAACTTATCATCTCTGCCCTTTTTGCTGATCTGGGAGTGCTCTATGACCACATTATTTTTATCTCTTTTGAAACTTTCTTTTGAATCTTTTGCAAAGTCATTTTTCAGGGCTTTAATGATACAGCTCTCACGTTTTATAGAGTTGATGTCAAAACCTGGTTGGAATTTCATTTTCTGCACTTAAGTCTTCACTCTCTTCTTTAACACTCACTTTGTTTTCTTCACTCCATTTTGTTTTTATCTCTCACATTATGGTTAACAATTTTCTAAGCTTTTCTTCCATCTTGGCTTTCTATGCCACTTCTGACACCAGTAAGAGCATTCCAATTTCCAATCTGTCATTTTACTCAGTTTTCACTTTCACCTGAAATCTAGTTCAACTTTTGACTATATCTCACTTAGCCCACTTTGGCATTTGACTTAAGTAAACTAATTCCACTATACTGTATTTGGCCTTAAAGTTTGATTAGACATCAAAATTATGCCACAGTACAACTTTTAGACCGAGCAGAACAGTGAAGCAAGAGTGGAAATAGTTTGTTACTACATTGCACATATTATCACTTATTTTAAACATTCAAGTACAGAGCAGGGCAAATAAATACTGTAATTCAATTTCTAGAACATTTAAGTATGAGCTTAAACATTTTACTTCCATTTATTGCATGTGATACTCGGTCTTCCCTTTTTGCATTGTTTACTGCAGTGAAGGGATGCTCTTCCAGTCATCCAATTAGTACTGCATGTTCGTGTGTGAAGTCGGTATGGCAGAGTGCTCAGTTCCTCTGAGTAGTGTCCCACCAGGGGCCTACTGCGGTAGATACAGGAACTGGCGATCCCGGGGTCCCGAGCCAAATCTCTGAGTGGTGAGAGAGCTAATGCCAAGTGCCCAAACAAGGTCCACATCTGTGTTTGACCCTAAGCTCCCTGAACACATGTCTGATGGATAACCTAGCACAGGTTGGCTGAGTGGCAAGCACAGGGGTGACTGGGTAACGCATAACTCCCCCAGCTCCTGGTTATGTAGGCCTGTGTTTGTATCCGCTGATAAGGGTCAGTCCCGGGGAGGAGCTATTACATGAGCTGTTACACTCCTGAAGGCGAATGGGTCCCTCTGTTTAAAAAATTGGGAAGTGAGACCCTGAAGTGAACAATGTCCAGGCCAGAACTCTCACCTAAGCCGGGGTTGTGCCCAGGACGTGAGCACGCCATTGGAGATGTTTGTAATGGTGGAGGATATTGTCGCTATAGAAACTGATAAATTCAACAAAAATGTTAAGAAAAGTGGAAAGGAAATAGCTGAGTCTCGTGGTCCTCGCTATTTAGTTATTTTTAGAACTGATGAAGGTTGAAAACTTACTACCATGAATCCATTCATTATTCATAAGGGTCTAGATAATATTGCTGGACTCATAAAGTCATGTACTCGATCTTGCAACGACACGCTCCTGGTCGAAGCAGTTTCTCCGATGCAGGCTGCAAAAATGTTGAAAGCCAATATGCTTGTGAGCTATCCGATGCGCGTTGAATTGCATAGGATTCTGAACTCCTCGCATGGTGTTGTAAACACTAGCGCATTGGATGGTATGTCCAATGAGGAGATTCAGGAAAACTTGGCGGAACAAGGTGTGACAAATGTATATCGAGTTCACCGCAAAGAACGAGGTGAACTATTGCGCACTTGTACCCTGTTTCTTACCTTTGATCGGGTAGATCTCCCGCAAAGGATTAAGGCAGGGTATTAAGCTATTGAAGTGAGGCAGTATATACCCAATCCCTTGAGGTGTTATAAATGCCAGCGCTTTGGCCACACGAGTGATTCCTGTATTGGAGTTGCTACTTGCGTAGACTGCGGGGAAGTCAAACATGATTATGCATGTACTTCATCTGCAAAATGTGTTAACTGCAGTGGCAATCATTCATCAAACTCCAGAGAATATTCCCGTTTTAGGAAGGAAAAGGTGATCCAAGAGATCCGGGTAAGAGAGAAGGTGTCGTTCTTGGAAACCCGGAAACTGTTGCATATTTGTCAGCCTTCTGTCCCTAGGACCATTAGCTACAGTGCAGTTGCAGCTAAGCCGGTACCTAGAATTGAAATCGGAACACAAATTAGTGGCATAAATGGGGCAGTAATATCCGAAAGAACAATTACACCCAGTTGACAGCCAAAACAACAGACACCAGCACAAACAACAGTGACCACACCTACTAAGTCCAGTCCTATGAAGAACGTTGCAGCCAAGTCACCGCAGAAGAATGTCAAGAATATGTGTACCAGTAATATATAATGCATCGCCCAGAAAGTTCAAGACCTCATATGAAAGAACTGACTTCCTCAGGGAAAATTAGAAGGCTAGTTCCAAGCAAAAGGAGCGCAAAAGTCCACGACCACCTCCTCCGAGAACATCTTAGGAATCATCTGGAGAGGACTCAGATCGGTGGCTCTCATCTTCGCCGATTGCTGTTTCCAATCGTTTCAAGTGACTTGAAACTATTGCCATGATTTAGTTTTTGTAAGGGCGCTGATGACCAAGCAGTTGAGCGCCATTATATACAAATCATCATCTGAGTAGTACTTTTTCTTTCAATGTTATGACACCCTGGCTGTCAAAGATGTAGCTAAACTGATGTCTGAAGCAACTGGTATATCTGTGGACATAGTTTCAACTGTGAGAACTGAGATGAAATAAACAGGAACTGTAAAATCCCATAAGAAAAGGAAGAAGTAATTTAATATTTTAGGTCAATGTTTATGTGCATCCCCACTTTAAGCCAGAGGGACCATAGTGAATGTCACTTGACTTTCTTCTGTGATAAAGCAGCATAATGAAATGCTCCAGATGCAGCATCTTCTTCTGGACGTTTCACCTACAGGAGAGTTGAACATAAAACATGTTCCCAATCCTGTGCAGTAATAGCACTCACTGCACTTCACAACGGTCTCACAAACTGGCTTCAAGAATAGTGCCTTTCGCTGCAGCTTACTCGCTAGCTTACTCGCTGACTCACTCAGCTACACATTGACTTGTTTCACATGACCACTTCCTTATAGAGCTGTACAAACTTTCCAGAATATTCAAATGTCCAAACATCCAGAAAGTTCTGATCTTCTGGTGATAGGCTTATTGTGTTTATGCTGGGAGAGCCCTCCCTTATCTTGATGAGTTTCCTTGGCTTCTGGTGAATTCCGCAACATCTTGGTCAAACTTGCCAACTTCGATTGATGGACAAGCAGCCAACCAGGAACACAGAGGTGGAACCACCAGGGAACTGCAGATATATAAGAACACGCAAGCATCAGACAAGAGCCCAGAAGAAGCTCACAACATGAGCAGAATGTGGCAAGTCTATGTTGACGCGGACTTCACCTGAAGCTAGGGATACTCATCAAAACACAGGCAGTGGAAGCCTATGCATCCATTCCTTTTTCTTGTTTACAGTTCAAATTGCCCCGAATCAACCTTCCAATACCCGCTGAATCACTTCCTTCCTGCTGAAATTCAAATTACATAATTTACTAAAATGAGTTAGTTTAGCTTGAGTACAAGTATAAACTTGGAAGAAGCGTAGGGACAGTGAAGCACAAATTAGTACATGTGTCAATATCTTCTCGATTCACTTTTGTACTTAGCTTGAGTACCTCACCCTCATGTCCAGCCCAGCAGGTAGCAAATTCTTAAGTGCAGTGATTTCTTTAGATTGTAATAATAATATGCAACTTTACAACAGAACAGTATTAAGTAGAGCTTTATGCTGTTTACTAATACTAAATATTTGGTAATGCAGTCATTAGCTCTCTAGTTCTTCAGTATGTTTCAATTATTGAGTGTGGATAAAAGAGCTGGACATTTTTTAATCCATCTCTTCTTGAAAAGGATGCAAGGAGGAAAGTAGGAAAGGAATAATTTTAATTTTTTTAGGTACAATACGTATGTTGAGTAATATAATCATCATTGTCATTGCCATCTTGTTGTTGCTGTGTTGAAGCACCAATATCTAAGCATTTTGCCTATTTATGTTAGTTCTGAAAGGTCCAAACTGATCACAAATGTAGCTTTTAATTCAATAAGAATCTTTATACTTATCAAAAAAATAATTCCAGAAAGTTGGGTGTTCCTAGCTATATAGAACTTATGAGAGTGGATGTATATGAATATAACTTTTTCTGAATGAGCATTTAAACTGGATCAGCAACTCCTGAAAATGCATTCAAAATTATACAAATCAATTACTTGCAAACTATAAAAATGTGATTAACATTACATTCAAACAACCCCTCTCCCTTAATAGCTCGCTGTCCAATTTCTAGTTATGGCATTGGCATACATGTTGCACATTTGATAATTTAGCAAATGTAAACATTTCTCCCTTCTTCCAAGAAATTGGTGATACTGGGAAACATTAACCCAACGGGATAGCTCAGGTGGTTTCATCTGTGGCCTGCATTCAGGAGGACCAGGTTCAATTCCCGTGACTAACCTATCTGACCCATGGACATTTTTGGGGGTTTTCCTGGGTCACTAAGTGAATGCTGGGTAGGTTAATTACATCCCCCAAATTTCCTGTCCCTCCATTTCATCTCCATTATCATTTCTCATTTGGTAGTCTCTTTCAGGGTAGAAGTGTCGGCCACTTTATCTCCTCTCACCTTACCCTTCCTCCCAGGGATGCCCCACTTCGGGTTTAGGTACAATAAACCACAGGTTTTGGTGCCAAATCCCTTCTGTAGTAATCGTAATCCTAGGGAAACATTTATCAATGATAAAAATTTAAGAACGACAAAATATTTAGTGTTCTTGTTAATAAAAGCCCCAATCAATGAGCTCAGTTTATTTTTGTTTACTTATACTATCCTATATAAAAACTGAGGCTAATAACAGTGAAGCAATACAAATACTACAGTAATATATGACAATTTATAATTTCTTGATAAGATAAATGAACTCTGTTACAATTATTGTATATTATTGTGGTATTGATACCATGATCTTTAGAGTGTTTATATGTCCTACAGCTAAATCAAAACTATTTTAGACCATATGAAATAAAAAATCAATTATGCAACTATTTTGATAGGTTACTTGTTATTATCATAATGATTATACTTTATAATTAACAAATTTGTTTGTGCTACATACTTCACAATTTAATTTACTAATCAGATTAATTTCTTCTTAATTCTAAGAACTACTTCTTTATACACACATTTTAGTACATTTCTTACATTCCTCCACTGTAACATGTATATGTCCTAATTCCAGTTTAAATCACGCAATATCTTCTCTCTATGAGCTATTACATCTCTCAATGCACATTTGTTTTACTCATTACTTCAAAAATACTTTTCTTTTTAACCTTGAATATAAAAACCATCTTCTAACTGGCATTTAATGATTTCCAGAATTCTAAAGAGTACAGTTAAAAATGAGCATTAATTATATGTACATATTATGACATCAAGAAACTCACCTATGTTAAGTCGTGTCATGCTTCTGTGCGCAGCAGAAGTATGCAGTCTGCCTGTACTTCTGCTAGGTCGACTTATCACTAACCTATTCACTTCCTGACGATTTAACCAGCCAGTATCTGGTTGACGAGGTGTTGCTGATTGCTGCTGCAGATCAGGACGACTACCACCTACTTTCACTATTGTCACACCACCTGATGTCTGGTTCACCTGAGTGCTATAAATAAAATGCAAGTAAACCTGTTTAGATCTCTTTATATCTAATTATTTCTAATAACAGTTCAAAGTACTTGTACTTAGGTACCTATTTCCAAAATATTGGAGAAGAGTAAACCTATTTTTACTTTCTCTACAACCTTAAAGAAAAAATTTTATCTTTCCAAAAATTTGTTGGCAAGATTACATCAAAAATACATATTTTGAGTTTTTTTTAAGGTGTGTTTCATTTACAACAACGAAAGTTTAAGTTCAGCACCTTCCATAAATGAGACATTATGATTTTAAAGTAAATCCCCCATCCTCAGACTATCCTTTACATAGAAAACATTTTTTGAAATATTTGATTTCCTTAAAAAGTTAAGGATTTCGATTAAAATACCATATGTTTAAGTTATAACAAACAAGATGTACATCTTGAAATTTCTGGAAATTTCTTCAGAAGTCCCCTTTAATCTGGATGATTTTTGCAAACTGATAAACCCTTAATAGATGCAAAATCATACTCAAACTTATATAATCTTCAAATACACAATTTATGCTAAGTACAGCTTTTTTGTGAAGTGAACCATTCCATTCCAACTTCAAAAGGGAAATGATTACTCATACTTTTTATGATCCAGGCATGCAAATAGAATGGAATATCAAAGCAAATGACTAGTCACCAACTCTTAAAAGATTTGACTATCATTTAAAACTTACAGTGTCCTTATATTCCCCTTGTACCTACAAGAAAATTAGCAGTAATCAATTTCTGCAAATGCTTATCTCAATTAACACAAAATAGATGAATAGGCATATGTAAAAATAGTTTGTACAAGAGTAGAGAAAGTCATACAAGACCAGATTTTTTTACTTTCTATATTATCTACAGTAAGGAAGGGTAATACTGTATTTTACCAATAAAATCAATAATGAGATTTCTTTGAAATACATACAAGGTGACACAAAAATCAGAATTATTGGAAATCAATGTACTTTGTACTCCATATCATATACTCAAATACCATACTCTACTGAGCATTCATCAACAAGCTTACTTCTTACATTATGATACACCTGCACACTTCAGTCATACTGCTAATTCGTACTCCAATTGAAGGTTCTCTGATCGATGAACAGGTAGACGTGGCCCAATTGCTTTGCCATTACACCTGATTTGAACCCGGTTGATTTCTATTTGTAGACCATTTAAAAATATTGGTGTATTCATCTCCGCTGCCTTATAGAAAATCCCTTTAGAATCAAAATGCACCAGTTTGTGAGGAAATACCCAATACATCTGGAATTTGGAACATGTTTGCAGGGCCACAAGACATCAATGTGAGGCCTAATGTTCTAGTGAATATCACTTTTTTAAACGGTGTAACTCAGTAATCAAGCATTTCCAGACACTTGTTTGTGTCTACATATGCAGAATACACAGCTGAAATTATGCTCTCTATATTTGAAACATCCTGAAGGACTAAGATAAGGAATAACTTTCTGCCTGAAAATCATCTTATTTTTGACCACAAGTTTCCTGGCAATATATTAACCCTTTCACCCCAAACCGATATAGACGTGTATAGACGTCCTGCGCATACATGCATACAATTATCTGAAGCAAATACCTGCACTGCATCGATTTAGAATTTGTCTCAAAAAACTTCTTTCACTCCATTGTTTTTATAGCATAAAAGAATATTATGATTACTTTGACAATTGATTTTGTTAATGTTAATGATGTTAATGTTTTATAGTATAGGTGAATTGTTTGAATATGTTAACTACAAGTGAACTATTATTACTATTATTATTATTACTACTATTATTATTACTATTATTATTATTACTATTACTATTATTACTATTATTACTATTATTATTATTATTATTATTATTATTATTATTACTATCATCATTATCATCATCATTATCATTATACTGTACATACAGTTGAATTTTCATTCCAAACTTGTGTTGTATATATGTATATTGTATAATTTTTAGTTATAAGTACTTGACGTGTCCTATATCATGTAATATGATCAAAAGGATGAATAAAAACTAACTAACAATGCTCATTTAATGCCAATTATTTTAATCTTCCTATTTTACAATAAATTTAAATTAGTTCTATAAGGGATGTAAACGTACCCTTAAAGGTTTCTTTTTGAATTGTACACCTCAAACCTGGATAAACACCCAAGGGCACATCTGCAGATTCACACCAAATAATATTGGTTTCCTTGCGAACTTCTTTTTCGCAACGCACTAGACATTTTCAAAATGGTTGCAACTTTTTTTATTGTGAGTGGTATCCTTTAAGGAAAGTGTTTTCTCGCAAGTATGAGGGGTGATGTCGTGGTGAATTTCTTACCCCCAGTATAAAGAGGCTTCTGAGTATTATAATACTCAATTAGGTTACGAGCTATTTATACGCGCAAGTACAGGTAGGTGAATGTCTTGCATGAATTTACAGCTCTGAAAATTACTAAACAATTGTGCATGGTTACATCCAGTGGTATAAAAATACTTTTTTTTACAATTTAACTGTTTTTCGTAAAGAGGGATAGCTAGTAATAGCTGATCCACATCACCCATATTTGACCTGCCACTTCCCCCAAACAATGGAGTAGCTAACATGCCATCTGTAGACCAGTACATATCACTGCTAGCTATATCCTAAACATCTCCTTCATAATCGCACAACAAATATTCCAGATTTTCTACAGTAATATTAGAAGCCTGTACACATCATACGCAAGGTAATTTATTTGCTATATTACCGGGATAAGCCATGGTTAACATTGAAATTTGACAATTTCAAATGTGCTGTACATTTAGCTCTTGATAGCTATAAGAAATCACTCTGAACACAGAGAGAGTATAAATAACTGAAATACTGAGTGAAAACAGCTGCATAAGGCTACCAGAAACTTTGTAATAACAGATCTGTAATAACAGATGTTGACAGGGAGTTTTCTTTCCAGTGTAACGCAACATATACTCGTATGGTTATCGCTTGGTATAGCATAAGTAAACAAAATTTGAACCGGAGAAGTCGCTTGTGTAGCTATACATACATACATTGGCTCGTATACACACAAAACAAAATGATTCAAATATTAGATGCGTTCGGCACAAAGAGTGACTTTTGCTACAGTGAAACAAAGAAGTGAAATTTGAACGATTTATTACTGCAGTCTCCACTTTTTTGTTACTGTATATGTATACTACCTTTAATGGGTTTTAAACTAGTTTTTGTTTCGTTTAAATAACTTAATAAATACAGAAGATATGGAATTGTATTTATGATGCATTTTTACTGCATTTAACAATTTAAATGTCTTATTCTGTTTATTGGGTATCCGTTTCCGGCCCCTGAAGGGTTTAAATGGCCATCAGTGAAGCGGTTAACAAGCATTCTTATTATGATTATTCACAAAAGCTACAAATTTTCTTTATTAACAGTTTCTATTAAAATTTACTATGTAAATTTTGAATTAGTTACTTTGATACATTAACTCATTATTCCAACAGATGCAAATTAAAATGCAAAAAACACATTTATTAACACAAGGAAATATGATAATCACAACTATACAATAAATATAAGCAACAAATATTGCAATTCACAATTGAAACAAAATTGTTTCATCTGTAAGAATGGGATGATCGTAATGATGTGATGCAATGATGCACCACATTGATTATCTCGAAGTTGGACCCAATGTTCCCAGTTCCAATAGATTCTGGAACATACCACAGCTGTTCTCGTGTTAGCATGATCTATTTTTCAGGTGGTCATGGATGAGAAGCAATGATGGATTTGTAGGAAGATTAACTAATTTTTATAACTTTCTTTTTCAAAATTATATTTTAACTTAAGTACACCGTTTTAAAACAACTCTTTGAAACACTGAACAAATAATCACTTTTGTGAATGTCAATATTACGTAATTTTAAAACAATTGTTTTAATTATACAATGTTTTTTCCACCGCATTCTTTCTGCAGACTTACAGACTGACTAACACACACATCCGATCTCCAAGTGGTTAAATGCAGAAGAAGCCTGCTAGCTTCAGCCAATTTCAAGTTATTGGTCCTGCCGATTAGGTAGAAAATAGAAGCTAGCTGCAGTGAAGCAATAAATATTACACAATATTTATAAATATTTATATTTATAAATATTTGCCACTAAGGCTCCACTTATCTCAAGAAATTGGTGTTAATACTTCTTTCTAATGCAGATCGATTTCACATACAAATCGCTTGCATCCTTAGTCCAACTCAGAAAACGGAGTTTGTTTTCTTTGGACTGAGGACGCAAGCGATTTGTTTGTGAAATCAATCTCCATTAGAAAGAACTATTAACACCAATTTCTTAAGATAAGTGGAGCCTTAGTGGCAAATATTTATATTTGTGTAATATTGGTCCTGCTGTTGCTATTGCAACTCAACATCTTTCTATTGGTCCACATCGCCTCCAATTATAACAATGTTCATTGTTGTTTTCTAATGCCTTGCATCTGGCAATGAAGCCATTAGCATACAATGTTCATTGTAATATTTAATAATATTTTCATAAATTTTCTTTTAAATCAATTTTTCACACTATTTAACACAAATAATATTTCTTTAAAATTTACATTAATATCGTTATTAAAATCATGATTAATATTCAGTTCTCTTTTCTCCTATCTGATCACTTTCACACTTTCAATTGTTATCTTTAACCTCATTCCCTATCCACTACAATCACAAATAATTTTAAATAAAATTAAATCTAAAATAACAGATGTGTGTTTGGAGGAATTTAGTAACAGTGACGTCAAAATTAATATAAAAATTATTTGTGGTTGGTTTATTGACACTCGTCACTTACTTTTTCATATATTTATGAGAGACTAGTTTCAAAGGCCCTGGCCTCCATTTTCAATCTCTTTCCAACTGGTATCTGCTGTTGTCTGCTCTCTCTGGTGGTGGAACTATGAACTTTTTTGTCAAATTATCTACTGGCGGGATTTCAAAGTTCATTACGCGATCCTTATTTTTCCAGATGAATATGTTCTCCCATGTTGTCAATCTATTTTGGTTTATCACTCCTTTTAATAATTTTGGATTTGGATCAATGTCATGGTTTTCATTCCAAAAATGAAATGCTACTGCTGACTTGTCTTCTTGTTTCAATCTGATGTTTCTAAAGTGTTCTTTGACTCTGGTTTTTAAATTTCTTTTTGTTTGACCTATGTAGCATTTTTCACAATTCTTACAATTTATTTGGTATGTTCCAGATTTGTTACCTGAAGGAATTTCATCTTTTGTTTTTGAATTTAGTAATTTTAAAATTGAGTATCTATTAGTAGGTGCCAAGATGATATTTTGTTCCTTGAATATCTTTTTAAATTTATTAAATGTTTTTGGATGATATGTGAATAAACTGAATATGCTGTTGCTTTCTTTTTCTTTAATAAATGTGGTTTCTTCCTTAATGGTTTTCTTTAGTTTAGATTTTCTAATTTTCTTCAACACCAAACTTTTGTTGTATCCGTTTTCTTCTGCTATGTGTATTATTGCTTTTTGTTCCTTGAAATATTCTTCTTTTTCCATGGGTATGTTGACTAGTCTGTGTGTAAGGCTGTTTATTACTGCATGTTTATGTGTAATTGGGTTGTGGCTATTATTTTTTATATAATTTTCTGAATGTGTTGGCTTCCTGTAAATTCCAAATTTTATTTTTGTATCATTCCTGATGATATTTAGATCCAAGAAAGGTAGTTGTCCATTGATTTCCTTTTCTATTGTGAATTTGATAGTCCTTTCTTGCAGATTGAGTAATTTTAATGCATCATCTAAATGTTTACTTGGTACAATTGCAAAGATGTCGTCAACATATCTATACCATACCTTGGATCGCGTAATGAACTTTGAAATCCCGCCAGTAGATAATTTGACAAAAAAGTTCATAGTTCCACCACCAGAGAGAGCAGACAACAGCAGATGCCAGTTGGAAAGAGATTGAAAATGGAGGCCAGGGCCTTTGAAACTAGTCTCTCATAAATATATGAAAAAGTAAGGGACGAGTGTCAATAAACCAACCACAAATAATTTTTATACTAAAATAACAGTTTTACAATGTATCACCTAAGTCCTCATTATGGTATATTCAGTGGTGTTATTTTATTAATGAACACTGATGTGTAACCCAACGAATATTGTAAATGAAGTGAACACAGCTTTACTTTCTCAGTTTGTATGGGCTGTGTATTTTCTAGGAAACAGGTAATTGCTCTTCTTATTCACATTGAGAATGAAAAATCCTCAAACAGTAACTCTATTTATGAAGATGAATTGGATTACAAACTCATCTTTATAAATTATCAATACATCAGTGTTTCGATACTTCTACTCAACTGTAATGAAAAAACCCTATTGTTCTTCACTTCATTGTTACACTGTTCAACTAAACTCATTTTATTCTTGGAGTTTTTCTCAACTTTTTTTTTTTTATTTTGATAAAGGAAGACATATCAACAAAACCGTTTTAAGTTTCACAACTGCACAGCCAGGATTCATTCTCATAAACTTTGATAAAGAAATGCTTATACATTTTTTTTTTTTTTTTTAATGTTAGCTGTAACACTGAGTGCAGGCTTTGAAGGACTTGTTTTAATTACATCAGTTCGAAGATTATATATACAAGCTTATCTTACGTTTGCAGATCACATAAGTTTATTTCAGTTTTCATTGCAATAATGACAATGTTTTGTTTGCTACTGTAACTGTTATTCACTTCATAACCTCTTGGATGTACTTAATTGAATAAAAACCTTCCTCTCTGAATTCATGTACATCTTAACCTACATTTGCTCTACTACTGAGTAACCTAATGTTCAAATGTCCATAAATGTATATACGAGCACCAAAACAAATCATGAATTATTACCTATTTATGCTAATAAATGCAATAGTATAAGAGTGATTCTTAGCACACGATGTGCTTAGGTTGAGTGCATACATGGGTCACACATACAATATCAGTTTCTCAATCCGCTTGGCGCCTCATGTATGCCAGTTCCTCCCTCTCTCCCTCCCAACCAGCCGTATGCGCCAACCTGTATGCGCAAAGGTCAGTGTGTTTCCTCATCTAGACGAGTGAACATGGTTATCATGTGCTTTGTTGGGAACACTAAATCTATGAAACTTATCAGTTACTTTTGTCTGTGAGTTTTGCAGTGCATAAAAGGGGAGTATTCTGGCAGCCAATCGCTCTAAAGTTTATCGCAGAACTGTAAAAGGGCAAGCTAGAGAAATAATAGCCAAATGTTTTAAATTTTATGCGACGGGAAGCCGACGGAGCTAATTTTGTAATCCCTGTGAATAAGGTTAATGAGCGTGTTGCAGCCGCAACGGGCGTTTCGCTATCCATGGTTAAGAAAATAAAGAAGGAGATGATTGATATACAGAGCGGTTCAGTTTCTTCATTCGGTACACCAAAGCGAAACAAAAACAGGTCCAAACCATTCACTGATCTCGATGATTTTGATATGTGTGTAGTTCGCAGGACTATATATGAATTTTACATCCATGAAAAGCGAGTTCCTACAGTTAAAGCTGTGTTACATAAATTAAGAGAAACAATTAATTACAAACGTAAAGAGTCAAGTTTGCTCAAAGTGTTCAAGCGTCTGGGATTTCGATGGCGAAACACGCGTCAGAACAGATGCATTCTAATTGAAAAGCATACCATAAGAAGTGCTCGTGTTTCATTTTTACGTGCTATAACAAAATACCAACAGGAAGGTCATCCTATTGTCTACAGCGACGAGACATATATACACAGTTCGCACACAAAGAAGAAAGCTTGGTCTGACGATAGTACACAGGGTTATATGGCACCTACCTCCAAAGGACAAAGATTAATTATTGTAAATGCAGGAACAGAAAAGGGTTTCATTCCCAATGCGCAATTGATCTTTAAATCAAACACAAAAAGTGGAGACTATCATAGGGAAATGAACAGCGAAAATTATTTGAAATGGGTTAAAGAAAAACTAAAGCCCTATCTTCCAGAAAAGTCTGTTCTTGTGATAGACAACGCTTCATATCACAATGTGACCAGAGAAAAATGCCCCACAGCGAACACAAAAAAGCAGGATATGCAAGACTGGTTGGTTAAGCATAGGATTCCGTTCGGAAGCCATATGCTGAAAGCGGAACTATATGATCTTATAAAGTTGCATAAAACAAAACATAAGAAATATATTGTGGATGCAATTTTAGAAGAAGATGGGCACGTAGTTCTTTCTCCGCTTACCACCATACCATCCCGACCTGAATGCCATTGAAAAAATTTGGGCAAATGTAAAAGAATGGGTTGCGCTTTGCAATGTTAGCTTCAACATGGGAGACGTGTGGCGTTTGTGCGAACAGCGATTTGGTGAAATAGGAGAAGCAGAATGGGGACCAGTTTGCCGGCATGTTCACCAAGTGGAACAGAAATATATAAAAACTGAGGGTCTCCTAGAAACAGAGTGGAAAAGCTAACGATCACTGTTAATGACGACAGTAGCAGCAGTGATTCGGAAAGTGATTACTCAGCCACGTCTGAATATGAGTGCAGCAGCAGAGCCGAGAGGTACGTTTTCCAGGGATGTGCAGACGACATGCTGGACGGCATCGAGGAACTTCCCTGATCACCTCACGCCTAAGCCACGCCCATCGGTGGTGAGAGTCTCAACATACTAAAAGGCAACTCAATATACCAGTTCAACTATGGATAGCACTAGTATTAGCAGTCTTGCTAATAATAGGCGGAGTGGAACCGAACCCAGGACCAACAGACTTGAACCAAATCGCAGATATGTTAAAAAAGATGACGAAAAACTTAGCAGATGTAAAGAAGATGGGGACAGAAATGGGAGCTAAATTGGACACAAATACTGAACAACTCAGGAAAAATAATTAAAGAATTAAAAGACACCAAACAAAAATTTGCCGAATTCACAAGAACGATAGAAAAGGTAAAGAAGAACTGTGAAAATGGACAGCACAAACTGAACCTCATTATATTTGGAGTAAAAGAAGACCTAAATAGGAGGTTGTATGAGATCGTGGCAGAAATTTTAGAAAGAAGGCCAGAAATACCATTGCAAGGATGGGAGATTGTGGAGACATACAGGTTAGGAAAAAAAAGGAAGACAACTGACCAATACTTTTAAAAGTAGCTACACAGGAGATGAAATGGAGGATAATAAGCAGTACAAAGAAGCTAAAAAGAGCAGGAATTTACATAGAAAGGGATTAAAACGAGGAAGAACAGAGATATAAGAAATCCTTATTAATAAATATGAAGGAAGACAAGGACGAAGGGAAAAAGGCTTACTTGAGGGGGCTTAATCTTATTGTAAACAACGAACGTTGGAGTATCCATGTTAGGAGAGATGAACAGAGTGAGTGAGTGAGTGAGTGAGTGAGTGAGTGAGTGGTGTTCTAGGGCCCGTTGACAACGAGGTCATTTGGGCCCAAAGTTAACACTAAGAGCTAAAAGCCACACAAACTAAGATAAAAGGTAAAATAAAATAAAAACACCCAACAATTAAAAATACATCCAAAGGTTTATAAATAAATAAATAAATAAATAAATAAATAAAAGGCACGAAGCAGAGAGTAAAAAGCTAAATAACCAACCAATCACCGGACTAATAATTTAAAATCTCTAAAATTAACAAAGATAAAATCCAAGTCAGACTTGTTTATTAAAACCGATTTCAGCAACAAACCGCAGTGCCTTAACCACGGCTACTGGGTTGTCCCCTAAAACACCGAGCAAGTGAGTCCCCAAGCCCAAAGACTGGCGAACAAGAGCGTACTGCGGGCGGCAATCGAGCAATACATGCCGCACAGTGAGTCGTACTGCACACGGAGCACACACAGGGGCCGGTTCCCCTCTTAACAGATGACCATGAGTCGCTCGTGTGTGCCCAATTCTCAGCAGGGTGAGTATCACCTCGGCCCACCGGTTATCCCTGCAGGAAGTTGGCCAGGGTTGTACGCTCTTCTTTATCGCCCGGAGTTATGTGCCTTCCAAAGCTGTCCAGGAGTGCTGCCAAGCAGATAGGAGTTGGCGACGGAAAAAACGTTGCACATCCTGGTATGGCACCATAGTTGTTAAACTCTGGGGCAAATGGCAAACGGACTTAGCAGCCGCATCCACCTCCTCGTTCCCGGAAATCCCCACATGGCCTGGGGTGAGATGAACAGAGAAAAACTGATTCGCAAAGGATGAGGTCCAGACAGCAGACAGATCGAAGGTTGGAATCCAAGGAATGCAGAGTCAAATATCAGACGATGTGAGGAAAGAGGATACTACACCTGATATTACATGCGGCGATGACGTATCCACACTAGCAAGTGACAACATCCGGGGAAGTGACATAGTGATATACGGTGACGTAAGAGGTGCTGAAATAACAGGTGACATGTGTCAAGGTTCCAGTGAGAGACATCAAAGCGCGCATACAAGTGAAGTGTTATATTTCAAAGACATTGCTGAGATGCAAAGGGTTATAAAAGAAAGAAAGATACAAATTATAGCAACGGGTGAAGGCAAATTCTGCAAATTGGTGGAAACACAGAACAGTCAACAAGTGATGGTGGGGATGGGAGGTTAACAAGGGGAAGAAAGGTAGACATGTTGAAGAAGAAAGACAATGAAAACTTATGATAGGGAAAGGGGATACCTATGATGTTTTGGAATGTGGTAGGTCTAAAAGCAAAGTTAATAAGTGGCGAGTTATATAATGTGGCAAAAGGGATGGATGTTATTGGTTTAGTGGAAACATGGGTAGAGGACAGAGAGTTAATGGAATTAAATGATTTTTTTGTGTGTTACTAAAGGTGCAAGTTAAGTATCTGTTAAGGGTAGGGCATCAGGAGGTATAATGTTTGCTATTAGAAATCACAAAGGTTTGGAAGTGGAAATAGAGAAAATTGAGAGTAAAAGTAAACAAGTGGTGTGGATACAAATAAATAAAAAAAGAAATGGGGTTAAAGCAAGTTATGTCTTAGAATTAGCTTATAATCCTCCAGAGTGTTCACTTTTTTGATGAAAAAATTTATAACAACTTAGAAGATATCGAGAAAGTTAGGGAGTGCTATCCAGAATCAGAAATAATAATTTAGGGGGATTGGAATGCGAGAGTAGGAGAGGAAAAAATAAGAATTTGTAAGGAAACAGAAAGTGAAAGAGATATAGATGAAATGTGGACGAGGAGAAGTAGTGATAAGATATATAAGGAGGGAGCAAAACTTCTAGAGTTCTGTGAAAATAATAAATTACTTATATGTAATGGCACTTTAGGAATAGATGAAGAAGTTTACTATATGTTTGCGAATGCAAATGGCTAGAGTGTTATAGATCTAATCATTTGTAGTAATGAACTAGAGGGAAAGATTAAAAATGTACTATATGTTTGCGAATGCAAATGGCCAGAATGTTATAGATCTAATAATTTGTAGTAATGAACTAGAGGGAAAGATTAAAAATTTACTATATGTCTGCGAATGCAAATGGCCAGAGTGTTATAGATCTAATAATTTGTAGTAATGAACTAGAGGGAAAGATTAAAAATTTTAGAGTAGGAAATGAACCTGTAAGTGGCTGCCATTTTGCAATTTATGTAGATTTAATGGAAGAAACATCAGAAATCTTAAGTCAGTCAAGGGAAGAAGTAGTAAATTGATTCATGATATATAAATAGAAAGAGTCAGAGGCTGTAGAGTTTCGAAGAGAAATAAACTCAAAAACATGCAAAATAATAGAATCTGGGATAGAGTTATCATTAAAAGAAGGGAGAATAGAGAATGCCTCGGAACTGTTAGAGATGATCGTAAAAAGAGCGGAGCTAAAATGGGGATTAAAGACTAACCTAAATATTAATAGCTGGTACGACGACGAATGTAGGAATGCAAAAAGTAGGGAAATTAATCGAAAAATGGTAAATTACAGAAAAATATTAAGATAAACAACATTTTATATTATGTAGGTGGAGGTATAAAAAACTAATACAGAGGAAAAGAAAAGAGTGGTTAGAAGCTAAGAGTAACAAAGTGAAAGAGGCAGTGTTAGAAAAAGATTCAAAGAGAGTATGGGAAACAATTAAGGAGATCAATAGGAAAAGAAATATTGATGGAAAGATGGCAACTGCAGAGTGGGTTGAATACTTTACAAAGTTGATTGGAGGAACTTAAAGTTAGCTTTAAAAAATGGATTTGGGATGGGGAGGTGGCACAAGATAATATATTAGATGGGGAAATCACAGTAGACAAAGTGAATTTACAAGTAAAAAGGTTAATAAAGAACAAGGCTGGGGGCTTTGATGGACTACCAGGAGAGTTCTGGAAGGAATATGGTAAAACAAATGAAGGTGTAAGAGTCATGACAACATTTTTAGAAAAAAATAAGGCAAGTGAATAGATTTCCAGAAAATTGGAAAGTGAGTATTATTGCACCAATTTACAAAGGCAAAGCAGAAGTTGGTAAACCGCAAAATTATACGGGGATCAGTTTACTAGTAATATTAGGGAAAATTTACACAGTAATAATGTCTGAAAGGTGGCAAAGATGGGTTGAGGCAGAAAAGCTATCGGAATTTCTATCAGGATTCAGGAAAGGAAGGACAATAGATAATGTACTAAGTATTAGAACAATAGTAGATAAGTACACAAGTAGGAAAAGAGGGAGAGTGTATGTTTTTGGTAGATTTTGAAAAAGCTTTTCATACAATAGTGAGAGAGGCACTGTGGTGGAAATTACAAAAGAAAGGAGTCAGCAAGAAATTTATTATAGGACTAGAATAAATTTATGAGGGAATACAGTTTGGAACAAAAGTAGATAAGAATGGAATAACAGGATTAGTGGAGCATAAAATGGGATTAAGACATGGCTGTAAACTTGGCCCTATATTGTTCAACTTGTTCATTGATGTTATAATTGAAAGGGTTGAAAAAAATAACAACCATTGCCCAATTATTAGGAATAAGGTAATACCAGGGTTACCTTTTTTTGAGTTTGATTTATGAGTCACTACGTTTATACTCAAACTTCACTTACTTGTTGTTGTATAATTGAAACGTTTTCAAGATCATTCGATCTCATCCTCAGCTGTTTGGTGACTAACTGAACATTCCTCTTCTTCCACTGCTATGGAGCTCCGATCACTCTGCCATCTGGTGTTAGGGACACTAAGTGAAAAAAGCTACATAGGAAAAACTAAGAGAAACTTGTTAACCAGGCAAAAAGAACACCAGAGGAACATTAAGTTGAAACAAACAGAAAAATCTGCAGTTTCACACCATTTTTGGACAGAAAACCACAACATTGGCCACAACATTAAACTGTTAAAATCTTTAAGTACACCCATAGAATTGGATATTTGGGAAAAAATATTCATAACCAAAAACCGTGATAAAGTTATAAATTTTGAAATCCCAGCATTAAATGAAGTATTTAAACTTCGTGCCCCTAACACCAGATGGCAGAGTGATCGGAGCTCCATAGTAGTGGAAGAAGAGGAATGTTCTGTTAGTCACCAAACAGGTGAGGATGAGATCGAATGATCTTGAAAACGTTTCAATTATACAAGTGAAGTTTGAGTGTAAACATAGTGACTCATAAATCAAACTCAAAAATGAAGAATACTTCACTGTTAATAATGCTTCTGCTTTTAATATTTACCAGGGTTACTATTTGCAGATGATTTGGTAATAGTATCTATAACAGTGATAGGATTACAGAGAGCAATAAATGAAATAGCAGCTATTGTAAAGAATGGGGGATAAGAATCAATATAAGCAAGTCAAAAATAGTACCTAGTGTTTAAGAAGGGTGATAAGTTAAGAAAAGATGAAAAGTGGTATCTAATGACCAAAAAGTGGGGGTGGTAAAGGAGTTTGACTATTTAGGGATGAGACTGTTCTACAATGGAGGCTGGGGAGCACATGGGAGAAAGATAAGAGTGAAAGGGAAGATAACAATGTCTGGGGTAAGGAGCTGTAAATATAAATTACCAGATATGTCAGTAAGGTGGCATGAAAGAATCTATGAAACAATAGAGAATAAAAAATGACATATGGTGTGGAGTTGTGGGGGCCAATGAGATAAATCATGTTGAACACATATGAACAGTTCTGTAAAGAGATACTGGGTTTGAATAATTCAATGCCAAATGAAGTAGCTAGAGTGGAACTTGGAAGACCTTGCAGGAGTGGGGTGATTATAGAAAGATGTTTAAAATATTGGTATAGCTGTATAAAAAAGGATGATAATACATTAAAGATCTGTCTAGAACATCAGAAGAATTCAACATGTAAGGACAGCTGGTGGGCAGAGCTACAGAGAACACTGGTTAAAATAGGGATGGGGGATATCTGGCATGAGAGTGAAAGAAATGTAAAAGATTTATGGGCAATTGTTAAGAATAGGATGGAGGACATTGACAGACAAGTGACGTGGGGAAATCTGATAAGTAAGAAATCACTAAATGTATACCTGAAAATAAAGACAGAATGGGGAAGGGAAACATATATAGACATATGTGATAGATATGAGAGGTAGGATTTAGCTTGGTTAGTTAAGGACAGGAGCCATATTGAGAGGAGGTTCACCAAAGCAGTGCATTCTATATGGAAAGAAAATAAGTTTAGAACATTATGCAGTGGAGTGTAAAGAAATTGAAAACTGGAGGAAATTAATATGGATAAGAAATGGGATAATAAAGGGGCTTACATAGTAAAATAAAAATGCTTACATTGAAAAGAGAGAAAAGATTAAGGGAGGTGGGAAAATTTGCTGACAAAGTCAAAGAGAAATGGTTGAGAAGGGCAAGGAAATAAGAGGTAGAGAAATGTAAGACACAATCAGAACATTCGGTCAAGGTCACATAAGGGCTAGGATAGAGGTTAACGGCCCGGGAGCCAACACCACTATTAGCCCATAACATAAGCAGCTGACAAATTTGTACCTAGATTAGAATTGTAAAACTTGTAATTGAGATTGTAAGATATGGAAGTACAAATAAATATTATTATATATTATATTATAGTTAATGGACACTAATTTTGCAATCAGTGAGGAAAGTTGTAGGGTATGTAATATATCTCTCACATTCATTGATGATATCCCCTTATTCAATTATAACGGTTTTATATAAAACGAAGTAATTTACACACTTTTCCTTCTGGTCATAGCAGACTGAATATACTTCCCTCTTCTATATTACAGTCTTGACAAAATTAAAATAGTACAATTATGCCTGCATTGCTCTAATATTAAGTTTTGAGGGGCAAGCATACATGATCATAACCTTAACATGGGATATTTGTAAGACCTCATTAAAGCTGTACAAATATGACCTAAGTGATGTACCCAGTCTGCTAAGTCTATGTGTGGTTGAGTTTCTATATTTCAGTAACAACAACTGCTTGCACTCAAAACCTTGCACTTCTGGCATCTGCACAGTTCATCATGCCTCACTACGATCCTGCTTTTATACCTACCAAAATTTAAATACCTATGTGGCTAAAAACTGAGTATGACTTCAAAACTGAGGTACAGAGGAATGCTGCAGATATAGTACAGAACACACTAAAATACTTGGGATATTACTAATTTTCTTTTTAAACCATTAGTTCTTTTCATTGTGTGATAAACTATTTCTGCACAATTATGAGACATGCAAAATAAGTAATAATGCTTAAAGAAAAAAAACCTGGTTCTAAATCCAAATAATAAAAATACCTGTTGTTCTTGTGACCACACTGGCGAACTTCAGCTAGCATCTTTTCAGTGAACAACACAGGGTACGAACTGCATAACAGCGTTGCTTCACGAAGTAGTGTACTTTGACTACCACGATCTGCTTTTGGCAGGTGTTCTAATACAAAATTCAATGCCTCCTGAGCACGATCTTGACTAAGTTTTCCCACAGATGAAATCACTTGTGCTGCCAGACACAATGTATTGGGATGGCTTTCTGCTGCTTTTTTTACCTGAGCCACATGATCCACTAGCAACTGTGGTCTCTTTCCTGCCATGTTCAGGAATACCTGCATGGTAGCTGATGCAGTAGATGCTGTACTCAAATATTCACATAACTGTGGCAAACTTGGTTCCAACAGCTGAAACAAGACATCAACCAGCACATGATATGATAAAACATATTCCTAGGAAATAGTTTAATTTGCAATTTTGCATTAATATGCAATGATCACTATTTATCATGTTCCATGAACTCAATTGTTTCTTAATTTGGGAAGTGTTTGAGCTGACTAGTGACCATTATACACCACTCACTCCAATAATTATCTGATTATAATCAGAATTATGTTTTGGAGATCAATCATCTTTTATGTCAACTTATGCATGACTTAATCATCTGCTGGGGCTGCTGCTGTTTGATGTTGATTTAGGCCTATTCTAGCCAGGAAGTGGCTGAAAAAACTCTTTTGGTAGAATTTCAAAATTGAAAATTGCTTTGTTGTTTTCCCAAATATAGATCTGCTCCAAGTGGACGCTCCTACTGGTTTGTCAATTGTTTCAACGGCATAGAGGTGGTATTTATAAATGCACAATTAAAACAAAAAAGCAATAGGAATTGACCACTTGGAAACAAATTCACATATGGAAAAATTTTGAAATTCCATAAAAAACATTCTTTTAAACAAGTTCCTGGAATCAATAAGAGGGTGACTACCTACCTACATCAACAAATTAACAATCAAATATTAAGTGGAGAACAGAGATTACTGATCTTTATAACTTATTTCTAGTTATTAATGTTAAAATAATGATCATTAATGGATTCAAATGCTTTCCAAATTATTACATTATCCCACTGTCTTTAATTTTCTAAAAATAAAGTACATTAATTTATGTTTAAAGAGAAATTAAAATTAACAATGTACTATTTTGGAGATTATTAGCGCTCACTTTCAACTCCCATTTTTTTCTTATGCATTAGGGTACTACAAACCTGCAGTTTTAATTTTCTGAGCTGTTTAAATTCAGCTTGTCATGTATGAATGCATCCCTCTAAAAATAAAATTCTTTGCCAATATGATACTCACTAAACCTTAGTTAGGCAGATTATTATGCCAAACTAATAGGATTGTGAGGTTATTAAATTATTCCCTACTTCTTACAAGAATTCTTCACTTAACAAGTCTCTGTAAACTTTATCTTTCACATAAACATTTTCTTACAGTTTAGAAGGTTAGAAACAGAACTGAAAAATTCAATGACATATCTGGGATTTTAACCATGGATCTTTCGCTCTATCTGCATTTGGTCTACCATTGAGCCTCCATGGTAATATGCTGACATAACATCAAATTCTCCAGCTGATTCACTTTTTCCTGACAGACCAAGAAGAAATGTCAATTCAAGATTGTTTACCCCAATGGCAGCTTACGAGGTGCGTTCAAGTTATAACACCTACTTTTTTTCAGGACTGGGACCAAATGGGAACTTCTGTTTTTTTTAAATACATGTGGACTCTCTGTGAATGCATGACACAGATGGCAGCACTGCACAGTGCATAGAACTTTAATGGCAGTGATGAGAGTTAGGACTGTTCGTTTTCTTGGTAATCATTAGTTTTCTCCATTTTCATGGTGTGACACCTATTGAAATTCATCGCCAGTGAGTGAGGCATGTGGTGATGGCACCATGGATGTGTCTAATGTGCGTTCCTGGGTGTGACAGTTCAATGAAGGCAGAACATCATGTGACAACAAATCAAGACAGTCACAGCCTTGCACCAACTAGTCTGACATGATCCAGCGAGAGGAGAACTCTTTTTGGAGGATTGGCGATTAACCCTTTCACCGATATGGACGTCATATGACGTCCAAGTTAAAATGCCCCAAACCGATATGGACGTGTATAGACGTCCTGCGCATACATGCATTTAAAGCTCATTTCATGCCAATTATTTTAATCTTGCTATTTTACAATAAATTTAAATTAGTTCTATAAGGAATGTAAACGTACCCTTAAAGGTTTCTTTTTGAATTGTACACCTCCAAAACTAGATAAACACCCAAGGGCACATCTGCAGATTCACACCAAATAATATTGGTTTCCTTGCGAACTTCTTTTTCGCAACACACTACACATGTTCGAAATGGTTGCGACTTTTTTGGTTGTGGGTGGTATCTTTTAGGAAAGTGTTTTCTCTCAAGTATGAGGGTTGATGTCGTGGTGAATTTCCAGCCCTAGTATAAAGAGGCCTCTTGAGTATTTTAATACTCAATTAGGTTACGAGCTCTTTATACGCACAAGTACAGGTAGATGAATGTCTTGCATGAATATACAGTTCTGAAAATTACTAAACAACTGTGCATAGTTACATCCAGTGGTATAAAAATACTTTTTTTTTTTTTGGACCATTTAACTGTTTTCCGTAAAGAGGGATAGCTAGTAATAGCTGATCCGCATCACCCATATTTGACCTACCATTTCCCCAAACAATGGAGTAGTTAGCATGCCATCTGTAGACCAGCACACGTCACTGCTAGCTATATCCTAAACATCTCCTTCATAATCGTACAACAAATTTTCCAGATTTTCTACAGTAATATCAGAAGCCTGTACACATCATGCCCAAGCTAATTTATTTGCTACATTACGGGGATAAGTCATGGTTAACATTGAAATTTAACAATTTCAAATGTGTCATTCATTTAGCTCTTGGTAGCTATAAGAAATCACTCTGAACACAAAGAGATTATAAATAACTAAAATACAGAGCGAAAACAGCTGCATAAGGCTACTAGAAACCTTGGTTGAGAAACACTGTAATAACAGATGCTGACAGAGTTTTCTTTCCAGTGTGTGAGTGTGTAACGCAATATTTTCATGTATGATTATCGCTTGGTATAGCATAAATAAACTAAACTTGAACCGGAGAAGTCGTTTGCGTAGCTATACATACATTGGCTCGTATACACACAAAACAAAATGATTCAAATATTAGGCGCGTTCGGCACAAAGAATGGCTTTTGCTACAGTGAAACAAAGTGGTGAAATTTCAACAATTTATTAATGTAGTCTCTACTTTTTTTGTTACTGTAGATTTATACTGCCTTTAATGAGTTTTAAACCAGTTTTTGTTTCGTTTAAATAACGTAATAAATACGGAAGATACGGAATTGTATTTATGATGCATTTTTACAGCATTTAACAATTTAAATGTCCTGTTCTGTTTATTGGGTATCCGTTTCCGGCCCCTGAAGGGTTTAAATGGCCATCGGCGAAGCGGTTAAGCATTGCAGACATCACCTCCAAAATTGGCATTTCTGTGGGATCTGTGAACACAATCCTGCATGAAGATCTGAAAATGCAAAACGTGTCTTCCAGGTGGGTGTCACGAATGCTGACGGATGATCACAAGGCTGCACCCATGGCAAACTGTCAGCTGACGTTGACGCGTGATGACGGCATGAATGGAACTTTCTTTCAATTGATTGTGACAATGGATGAGACGTGAATACCCTTTTTCAACCCTGAAACGAAGCACCAGTCAGCTCAATGGAAGCACACAGTGCTTGGGTGAGCGTCAGTGTTGACAAAATGATGGTGGGCATCTTCTGGGACAGCAGTGGTGTAATCCTTACTCATTGCATTCCAAAGGGCACTAAGGTGAAAGCTGCATCCTACCAAAATGTTTTTAAGGATAAACTCCTCCCAATATGGCATGAAAAACGGCCGGAAGAGGTTGGATGGACCACGATAATGCATCGGGCAAACACTATGCAGGAGTTTCTTCATGACAACAACGTTGAAGTTATTGCTCATGCTCCCTACTCACCTGACCTGACTCCTAGCGACTTTCGTCTGTTTCCCACAGTGAAAGACACTCTCCATGGTTGCAGATTCACTAGTCATGTCGTTATTGCCTCAGTGATTTTCCAATGGTCAAAACACACTCCTAAAGAAGCATTTGCAGCGGTCATGGAATCATGGCGTTGATGTTATGAAAAATGTGTATAGCTAGAGGAAGATTACGTTGAGAACAGACTAGTTTCACATTTTTCTTGGGATTACTTTGTGAGGAAAAAAAAATAGAAAAATGGCCAAACAAATCACTGAATGGAAAGAGAGAATAGGTTGGGATAGTGAGAGGTAGACGAAAACATGTGAGCAAGTAAGATGAAGTTTTAGTACTTGGAAGAAAGTTTAATTATAACAAGAAAAGGGGAGATAAAACAGAACATGTATATGGGAGACATATTGAAAAAGTGAGGTTAACAAATACCAGTTGAATGAAGTGATAGTAATAAAAAATGGAAACAAGTAGTAAATAGTAGGCAGGGAAGGATACAAATTTGGCAAATAGTAACAACCAACTTAGACAAGTAAAAGAAGAAAAAACCTGTTAGTGGGGGGAACAATAACATAAAAGAGAGGGGAAGAAGCTAGATAGAAACCAATAGATAGATATTGTAGATAGAAACCAACACATGTAAAGCATGTAAATATACTGATGGGTTGCTCTAAGTGCAAAAGGGCCAAAACCCAGCTCAGCAGTAGCCCAAAATGTATTCTCTTTAATACTCAATAAATCACATATCATACATACCTAAATTTATTGTTCACATAAGGTATACTGTTTGGTATTTTAAACTGCAGATAGGGAAAACAGTCAATGGAGGAACTTTTTTTTCTCCCTGTTGATTTCAAATTATTAAAATTCTACTTAATGTCAGCAGCATCAAATGCTGCAAAAGTTTAGGAGGTTAAATTTCTATAGAAAGCATGACTACACAAGCAGGTAGATTTTTCCAACTGATGGAAAGATTACATACATATACCAGAAGATTATGCTTACTTTTTTTACTTAAGGCAGGTATGAAATTTGGCAAAAATGTATGAACATTTATATTTTTACTTTCTTTAATTTTATTATGCTTATACCTTGCACTTTATTTTCTCAAAATTGGCTATTTATAAACCTCCAGGAGGGCATTCAAATATCCCCATGTAGGTAGGTAATGCCTTTTTCAACATTTTCAGCATGGCTTTACAGTGCATAAGCTCTTTTTAACCAATTTTGAATATTGCTCAACCTTCTTTGCACAGAATTTTGATTTAGTGAAGCTGTGTGTTGGTTAAACCGAATGTATTCAATGTATCAAACGGAAATGATGCCATGAACTGTAAACAAAGAAGAAGTGCAGTGGTACATATTTTTATAATTTTTAACAGAAAATGATAATGGTCCAGTTATTTATTAAGCATTATTTAAAAATGTAATACCTTTTAAGTTATCCATTAGTGTGTAGCTTAGCAGAAGCAACAATTAGTTCAATTAGTCGATGTCCGGCTGATGATAGAGGGAAGGCCTCTGAAACTAGTTCCGGAAAAATTTAAAAGTAAGTGTTGTTTAGTGTCATTAATCGACTCCCAATAAATTTAATTAGTTCAGTGCTTAGATATAGGAATCAGTAAAGTGTATAGTGTATAGGTTAGCTGAGAATATCATAATTCTGTAAACAATAGGAAGGTTATATGAAAGTTAAGAAAGAAATAATCATGTAATCTTACAAATAAAATTCACAATATAACACTATATTAAATACAAAATCTAAAGGTAGTGAATTGGGACAAGTTTACTCTGTGCCTGAAGCAAACATTTTGCATTAAGAAATAAATGATCACTGTTCAATGATCTATTTAAAGACCAAATTAAAAAATATTAATGTAATTCATGTATGTTAATATATGTTACTATATGGAAAGAAATCTTTGAGGGCTATGCATATGTAGAATGTGGTGTAAATACAATGTGTACTAACATAAAAGTAAATGGCCTTCCCACACAGGCTTGTGAGTATATATAGTATGAGAATGATTTAAATATAAACAGTAATTATTGTTGTTGTTTTCAAATGCTAGGCTTTGACAATGAAGCCATTAGCTCTCTTGCTCTCCAATATTTCTGTGTAGTGGGTCCGGCCGGTAGGACTTCACAGGTTAAAATATGTTCTTCAGTCATTTCCTCTTCTTTGTTGCACAGAGGACAATTTGGACTTGTATAAATTCCTATTCTGTGTAAGTGTTTGGCCAAATAATCATGTTCCGTAAGTAATCTAAAATTTGCTACTGCAGCTTTAAGTGGGATTTCTGGAATAATTTCTGGATTTTTAATTAAAATGTTCCAGTTTTTATCTTTGGCTTTGTTAGATATTGATTGGTTTTGTTTGTTTTTATATTTGCTTTTGATTAATCTTTTTATGGACGTAAAGGGTAAGTTTTTACTTTTGTTCTGAATTAAATTTGCACCTATTTTTGGCAAGAAAATCAGCTGATTCATTTCCAGCAATTCCACAATGTGCAGGTATCCATTGTAATTAATTCTTTTCTGTAGTTTTTGAAGTTGTTGGATCATTTTGTGACATTCTTTAATTTGGATTGACCTCATTTTATATGAACTTATTGCAGATAATGCTGCTTTAGAATCAGAAAGTATGACAGCATTTTTGAATTTATCTATTCTGTATAGAAGGTGTTGGAGTGAAATATGAATAGCCGTTACTTCTGCATCAAAATTTGTTGTGTGGTATCCTGCTGGTTGATAGAATGAGAACAGTGCACACTTAATTCCTGCTCCTGAACTGTCCAAGTTAGATCCATCTGTGTAGATATGTAACCATTCTTCAGGTGGGTATCTATTGTTCACAGTTTCTAATGCTAATTCTTTTAGTACAGGTTTGGAAGTTTCAGATTTTGTAACCATTTGTTCTAAATCTAATTGAATATTAATTGGTTCAAAAGTCAGTGGGTTTTCTTTGATTAAAATGTTTTCTTTAGAATTATGAAGATTCAGATCTGTTTTTAATTCCATAATTTTGTGTAGGAAACTTGTTTGTGTTTTCATCTTGATTGGTTGTAGTAATCTTTTCTCACATTTTGTTGTTTTTAACCGCAACATTTTTTCATGTTGTATCTCAGTGCCTGCTCCTCTAAAGTTAGATGTATTGGATAGTTCCGAGTTAAGGCTTGCATTGCCATGATTGGAGTTGATTTTGCTGCACCAGTTATTAGTCGCAGGGCCTGATTTTGGCATACTTCTAGGTGATTTATGTTAGAACTGTTTGCTGTAATTATTACCTCTGCATTATAAAGAAGTATTGGCTTGATGAATGTTTTGTATGTGGTCTTCAGTATTTCCCGATTACTGCCCCACTTGACTCCAGCTAATCTTTTCAAAATTGAACATTTTTTTGTTGATTTATTTTCCACTGCTTCAATATGATGTCTCCAAGATAATTTTGAATCAAAAATTGTTCCTAAATATTTTGTTTCATTGTTTGTTTCAAGTTTGTTTTCTTGAACTGCAGATTTAGTTTAGGGATTTTCTTTTTTAAGCTAAATATTTGGAATATTGTTTTATCAGTATTTATTTTCATCAAATTATTGCCAGTCCACTTTTCCAATAGTATCAGAGCCTTTTCCATTGATGTTTTGGATTTCTCTATTTGTGGGGAAGATGTCCACATGATCATGTCATCTGCAAAAAGTGCTGTCTTTATTTCTGTGTTTGATACAGCCGCAGGAAGGTCATTGATGTAGATGTTGAACAAGGTTGTACTCAGTACTGCACCTTGCGGTAGGCCCATTTTTATTTGTCGGAATTTGGATGTACTGTCATTGTATTTTGTAGCACAGAAACTTTGAGAGAGAAACTGAGTGATCCAATTTAACATGTTATCTTGAATGCCTAGTTTTGAAAGTTTCTCAAGAAGTTTATGCCTCCATACTGAATCGTATGCTTTTTCAAAATCAATGAAAAGTGACAGCGTATCTTGATTTTTGTTGAAAGATTCTTTGACATCTTGGGATAGTTGAATTGTATTTTCTTTAGTAGATAAGTGTTGTCTGAATCCTGTTTGAGCAGTTGATAATATGTTATTACTTTCTAAGAACCAATTTAGCCTTGCTGAAATCATACGTTCTGCCAAGTTTTGCAATGACACTTGTTAAGGAAATTGGTTTGTAATTATTTATTTTGTCGGATATATTAAATAATTTCAGTAGTACCATTTATGCTACTTAAACAGTAATTGTTTCATATCACAGATTAAGCAGTTCTGAGTGTGACAGTGGAGTGGTGGGTGGAAGGTCAGTGTGTTAGGAAGCGGATTAGATTTTTTAGCTGCTCTGCTAGGTTCTGGCATCAGTACAGTCATGAGTAAGCAGGAGGTTTCTTCATCAGCCGTGCAACACATTATTATTAAGCTTTTAACCAATGAAGGGGTTAAACATTGAGAAATTTCAGTTCATTTAAGGGCACAATTTGAAGACACTAATAATCCCAGACTCAAGTGTTTCCTTGGGCCAGAAATTTAAGGGAATCCAAGGATTTGTGAAAAATGAAAGTTATGCTTGACAGCCAAAGTCAAGCTTTCATGGCATTTTACAGTTTACTGAAGGCAATCGCTGCTCTACTGTTCAACAAATTACATCACAAGTAGGTGTCAGCACTGGGAGTGTTCACACCTAATAGGAAGCATCTTGGCTTTAGAAGAATTAATGTCCCATGGGTTCCAAAGATGTTAACTGAGCATCAAAAACAGGTGAAGTTGGAAATCTATGAGAGACTTCTAAATTGATTGCAGCAAAGGATTTTTCAAAGTGCCTCATTGCATATGATGGGACATGTGTTTATCATTATACTCTGGAATCGAAAATGATGCGTAAGAAGTGGCGATGAATGGATTATGTGAAGGCCAAATAATGCCCCTCAGCTAGAAAAGTCTTTGCACCAACATTTTCTGACTAAAGAGGAGTTTTACTGGTTGATTTTTTTTCACAATACTGTATATGTGGCTTACTATTGCAAATTGTTAAGGTTTGTAAATGCTGCCTAGCAATACAAAAGACATCATCTGCCTATCAGAGATATCATCTCCAGATCAACGCTACACTCGCACCGCAAATTTGACAATGAAAACAATGACAAACATGCATGGGAAGCTCTTGAACACCCTCCCTATAGTCCAGACTTATACTGCAAAACTATTTTTTGTTTGTCTCCATGAAAAAATGGGTATTTATGTAAGTGAATGTTGTGGTAAGGGGCATTATCCACTACTAGTACAGAATTTGGAGGTAGGTCAGGTATTGGTCACTCCTTCAGGCATTTCTTGTAGTTTGCATAGTTCATGTCACTGTGATAGTCACCAGTCTTTTTGAGATTTTAACTGAACATGCATTGGGGATAAACAGATGTTCCCCTCCAGTGTGAATAATTACAAGGCATTGGCCTTTGGATACTGTCATTACTCCAACCATATGTTGAGATATGGGAATTGTGAATCTAAGTTTCATCCTTGTATACAAGTTCGGTCTTCATTCCAGTACTGCTGTGTCATCCTCATATAAATGGAGTTGCTTTACTCTGATCTCATGGCACTCCATTAAAAGCCTGCTGATGCTTTTTGTCTTCCTCCACTTGAAACCTAACCTCAGAAGTATTCTTCTTAGAGTATACACAGTTCCTTCAAAATTTATGGAATCTTTTAACTTGGCATGCACCTTCCTTAATGTAAGTCTTTGTTTCTCAGTAATGTAGAATTAATTGACTGTTCCACAAAATTATGCATGCTCCTTATCACTTCACAAGTGTGTGAAGTAGCACTTTAGCTTTCAGTTAACTCATCATTTTGACATTGTGAAATACTCATGAACCAAGTATGAAAATAAATGAATTAAATCTACAAATGCACACCCACACCCACACGTACACGTACACGCACATGCACACCCACACCCACACTTGTATATATTTTAATCTTAATTCTCTGTGGTTTCAAACTGAATATTGTCATTCAGAACATTTTAATTTAATGCCCACTGATAGACTGAATAAAAACATTCGTGCTCTATCATATCTACAAGAGAATTAGTATGCTGCTTTGACATCAGATGAGAATATATACACGTTGATGCATTTGTAGGATTAAAATAACAGAGAACTGAAAATAGTTTGGGTAGAGAAAATTAAGCGGGCATATGTGACAGAACAGCAAAGGAAGACTTTGCATAAGTTGGAACAAGGGTGTTAAAATTAAAAGGATTAATAGCAAGGGATGATTTATGAAAAGGCCTATTGTGTAAACAATATGATAACCAGCATATAATTTTAGACTGTGAAGAAACTAGGATTTTTAAAACAAATTGGGAAAGAAGTGGTGAGATCAACCGAAAGAAATTATTGGTAAAAAGGTGATAAGTGTAAAAGCGAGAGAAAACATTTAAATTATGATTACACACATTATTAAAAATGAAGCTAATTTCATATTAAATGACTAATTGAGTCATATTTTATTAGAACTTAAAACTTCACTCATGTCAACTACCAAAAACAGGAATTTTTCCAGGACCATCCCAGTCCCATCCTCCAGGGACAACAGCCCCAAAAACATTCCTGTTCTTAATAGTTGATGTGAGAAAAGTTCTAAGTTTTAGTAAAATATGATTCAATTAGTTGTTTAATATGAGACAAGACATATTGGAAATAGGAAGATATTTACGTTTAATGAGGAATACATGGCTGTGACAATTCAATGAGAGAAAGGAAGAAAGATATTAATAGGTGATAGAAATAGGTTCCAATAGCTTGGCAACACAGGGCAAGAGCACATGGGCCCTAGAGAACCCAGCAACTTAGCAGTGTTTTATACATTAGGTTAATAGAAGTACTCCTGTAAATCTTCAAATGTAAGCAATCCAATTTACAGTATTATAATTATTGACCTAATATACATTCTTATTGAAGTGAAAATAACTATGCTATTCTACTGTGAATAAACAGACTAAACAGGCTATTCATTTAAAATTCAAGGTATAGAGGTTCAGCTTGTGACTGTCTTGAACATTATATTTTAATTTGTAAATTAGTTTTGAAAGAATAAAAAAGAATAATCATTATTATAATTATTTTATTTAATGCTTTAATTCCTGTTAGAAAATCTTAATGAATATTTTCATCTTGAATCCGTCAAAGGAATCTGACTTGGTATTTATCCAACTTTTTGCTTGGAGTATGTGCTGATGTACATACACAGACTTTTCCTAAAAGTGTTTACTTATTCTCAGGATACTTCAAACTCAAACATGTTGTGACTTTGTGGGTTCGCGAAATTAAAAGTCCAATTGCATAAACTCAAAATGTTCTTTATTTCCACCGACTTATAGTTGAACACTTGCCAATTACACAGAATTACGTAATGCACACAATTACGATTCACCAGTTTGTCCGTTACAGTTCCACTGCACGCTCACAGTTACGTACACTCTTCTGATGCACGTACACAGTCTTCTCGTCCGTACACTAGCACGGCGCTTCTACGCTGCTCAGCAAGCACGGACTGAACTCACTCACTGCAGCCCTCTTTATAGGGATATCACTGTTTCTCGAAGCCTCTCGTTTCAGTGAATCACTGCAAAGGTTCCAGACGGCAGGGGAAGGGGGAAGAGGCGGCCAGCTACAAGTGACACTTCCCTAATCATCCCCTCAGTTAGTGACTGAGATAAATGGATGGGTGTGGCCCGGCTGCCTCTGGTCCCTTACTCAGCTGTCGTTGGTCGCGCTTTCCGATAATTGGGTGACACTGCTCCCTCCTCAAAGCTGGTCGTCCCGAACAGCACCATCGTAGCGGGCTAGACGATCCAGGTGTACCACCATCTTCCCTCAGGGAACCTTCTAGATGCGGTAGACCACGTAGTTAATCCTCTTCACCACCCGGTATGTTCCTTGCCATGGCAGCGTCCCTTGGTACAACCAGACCAGGTCACCTTGCTGGAACCCTTGGCTGTTGGCTTGCCTATCATACCTGGTCTTCATGCGGTAGCTCGCCTTCTGGATGTTCTGGCGAGCCATCTCGTGCATGTCATGGAGATGGTCCCCCAAGTTCTCCACATACTCTGTCGCTGGCTGTTTCGCTTCCGGAGGACTTCCAAAAGCCAGGTCACAAGGGAGGCATAACTCTCGGCCAAACATTAAGCTGGCTGGCGTCATCCCAGTTGTGTCGTGTGTAGACGAGCGGTAGGCCAGCCAGAAGTGGCACCTTGACGTCCCAGTCTCGCTGATGGCTGGCCACGACCTTCCTCAGGTGTTCCTCTAAGGTCTTGATGTATCTTTCGACCATGCCATCCGACTGGGGATGTAGAGGCGTCGTGCGGGTCTTGTTCACCCCAAGCCTTTGTAATGCCTCCTTCATTAGGTTGGACTCAAAGTCACTGTGTAGCTCTAACGGCACCCCAAATCGACAGAACACTTGCTCCACGAGGCAGTCTGTGATTGTCTTTGCCTCTTGGTTTGGGATGGCATACACCTCCAGCCACTTGGTGAAGTAGTCCACGACCACCATTAGGTACTTGTTGCCTCGGTCGGAAACTGGGAACGGTCCAGCAATGTCAACGGCGATCCGTTCGAATGGTGCTCCGACATTGTACTGCCGCATGCGACCCCGGCTCCTAGTCTGGGGGCCGCGACACGCCGCACATACGTGACACTGACGGCATCATCTCTCAGAGTCTGCTCGGAGCCTCAGCCAGTAGTAGCGCTGCCGTAGTTTGTCAATCGTTCGGTTCGCTCCCAGGTGACCTCCTGAAGTACCGGCGTGCACTTCCTCCAAGACTTCCGGGACCTTACTTCGGGGAAGTACCAACTGTTCTCTCTGCGTCTTCCCATCGGGCGATACCCATATCCGGAACAGCACGCCCTCTCTGATCTTCAACGAGTCCCATTGGGCCCAGTACGACTTGTAGGTGTTGCTCCTTGGTGCGATATTATGCCAGGTTGGTCGTGTCCCTGCCTCCAATTCCCTCAAGAGTGGCCCAAGTCTGCATCTGCCAACTGCTCCCCCCTTAGGCCTGCGCTATCCCAGCCATCCGCAGGAACTGCCATGACTACTCGGACTGCTGCACACGCTCCTTCTCTTCCATACTTGTGCACTGACCGCAATCTTCTGGACAGGGTCTTCGGGACATAGCGTCTGCGTTACCATGGCTCTTCCCTCTGCGATGTTCCGAGGTGAAGTTGTACTCCTGCAGCCTCTAGACCCAACGTGCTGTCTGGCCTTCCAGGTTCTTAAAGCTCAATAGCCAGGTTAGGGTGGAATGGTCAGTCCTCAGGTGAAATGGCTGACCGAACAGGTACTTGTGGAAGTGCTCCAAGGTCCTTACTACCGCCAGTAGCTCTCGTCGGGTGACGCAGTAGTTCTTCTCTGCCTTGGATAGCGTCTTGCTGTAGTAAGCTATCACCCACTCATGGCCGTCCTGGATCTGCGATAGGACACCTCCAATGCAATGGTCGCTAGCGTCGGTGTCCACAATGAAGGCGCCACCCGGTTGTGGGAAACCCAAAATTGGAGCACTGCACAGGGTCTCCTTTAGGTGCTGGAAAGAGTTTTCGGCGTCCTCCATCCACACATAAGGCCGGTGTTCCTCTGTCAGGCGGGTGAGGGGTTTTGCGATGTTGGAGAACCCCTTTATGAAGCGGCGGTAATAACTGCACAGCCCCAGGAAACTGCGCAACTCTTTCTTATCCTTTGGACGAGGCCAATCTCTCACAGCTTGTGTCTTCTCCGGGTCTGTGGCCACTCCGGTTGCTGAGACTATGTGGCCCAAGTAGTTCACTTCCTTGCGGAAGAGCTGGCACTTCTTCGCGTTCAGCTTCAAGTTGGTCGCCTGCAGTCTCTGTAGCACCTTACTCAGATTCTCGAGATGGTCTTCAAAAGTCTTACAGATGATGATGTTGTCCAGGTATAGCAGGCAGGCGTCGTAAGTCAGTCCTCTCATCACTGACTCCATGAGGCGTTGGAAGGTAGCTGGTGTGTTGCAGAGGCTAAAGGGCATAACTGTGAACTGCCAGAGCCCTTGGCCTGTCGAGAATGCGGTCTTCTCCTTGTCTCTCCGATCTAGAGCTACCTGCCAGTACCCCGAATTCAGGTCCAGGGTCGAGAACCACTGTGCACCAGCTGGCGTGTCCAGTGTGTCGTCAATCCGGGGTAAGGGAAAACAGTCCTTCCGGGTGACAGCGTTCAACTTACTGTAGTCTATGCAGAAGCGCAGCTCGCCGTTCTTCTTCGTCACCAAGACTACAGGGGAACACCAAGGGCTGTCCGACTCTTCAATCACTCCCCTGGATCTCACGTCCTCCAGCATGTCTCGTACCGCCTTGCTTCGCCAGTGGAACGCGTATAGGTGGTTGCCCAATAGGCCGGGCGTCCCCAGTGTCGATGCGGTGAAGCACTTTTTCCGTGCGGCCATAGTCACTATCGCCTTGGCTGAAGACGTGCTGGTATCACCTCAGCAGTTGTCAAACTTTCTCCAGTTGTTCTGCGGTCAGGTGGTCGGCCGCCCTCTCCAGTAAGCATTCTAGCCGGGGCCCCAGGTGTTGCGTTGGCACCGGCTCCTGTGTCTTGTCGATTGCTGTTACGCTTACTACGGGCTCGCACGTTCCCAACTCCGTCCCGGCCTGGACGTCGTGATCGGTGTCCGTTTGATTTAGCAGTCTCACTGGCACCTCCTCTCGGCACGGCAATAATGTCCTGGCTACACAGAGTCCGTGCACAGGCGTCTTTTGGTCCAGCATCATGTTCTTTGTCCGCTGGCCTTCCAGTCGCGCCATCACCACCACCTCTCTACTCGCGGGGACAAACACGTCTTCGTTCAAGATGACCCTACAGATTCCAAGGCGCTCTTCGGGTTGAGGTAGTATAACCTCTTCTCCGTTGAGCCGCAGGACCTTCCTGCCGACGTCGACCGTCGCCTCGTGGCTCCTGAGGGTATCCAGTCTCAGAATCACCTCAGCCACAGCCACCTTCGCGACGAACACCCAAAGACGTACGACACTCCGTCCCAAGTTCAACTTCAACAGGGCCTCTTTCTCCACAGGCAAGGTGTCGCCCGATGCCGTGACAAGCTGGTATGGTCGGCTCGGCTTCCTTGTCGGCAAACCCTTCGCCACGTCAGGTCTGATGATGGTCACGGCCGCCCCAGTATCCACCAGCACGCGGCACGGCTTTCCTCTCACCCAACCGTCCGCGATGAGGCTGTCATCCATCCGCTGGCTGACGGCGCGCAGTGTCACTCGAGGAGATGGTGTGGACGGCGCCGCCGTGCTCCTCGCCACGCCGGGCCTTACTCGTTCTTCCGGCTGCCCTTCCTGGGGTCGGCATCTCTCTCTAGGTGTCCCGGCTGTCCACATCCCCAACACAGGCCACTAGGTGTTCGCCGGCGTCCCTCGGCTGGTCTTCTGTCATCTGTGTAGCGGACACTCCTCGTTCTCGACGTCGGGATAGCTGTTATCTTGGTCGCCTCCATCCTTAATGCTGCCGTCAGCGCCTCGTGGATGGCTTTATAATCGCCGAGCATTAGGCGCTGACGAATCTCGTGTCTCGTACCCCGTCCACAAATGTGTAGGCAGCTTCGCGGGATACGAACTCTGGTGGGAGGTCGACTAGGGCCTTGCTAGCCAGTTGTTCAACTGCCAGGCCGAACTCCTGCAGCGTCTCCGCTGGCTGCTGTGACCTTGCCTTCAGCTGGCTGCGGTACGCTGCGGCTAAGCGGTGGTTCCCAAAACGATTCTCCAGGGCCTCCCAGATGTCCTTGGGCGCCGACGCTGCCTGTACCGCGTTTAGGACTTCCGCGGCCCGTCCCTGGAGGCTGGCTATTAACTGTGTGGCCTCCTCCTCTGGTGACCATTTGTTGTGCTTGGCCACTGCGTCGAATTGGCGGCGGAAGACCTCAAACGTTGATGCGCAGTCATATTTCGGAGGTTTGACGCGCGCCGATGTTGTGTCGCGTCCCGGTGCGTCGGCCTTCAAATCCTTCAACCTCCTGCCGACGACATCCTCCACCATGGCGCTCAGGGACTTGACGCTATTGTCGGCCTTTCCTTCCAGGTTGTTAACGCGGCTCGCCAGGTCTTCGACGCGCTCGCCTAACTCTGTGACGTCCTCTTTTACGCCGGCCAACTGTTCTTCAAACTTTGCGGCGAGAGCGTCGTTCGCCGCCTTCATTTTCGTGGCCAGACTGCCGTTCGCTGCTCTCATTTCTGTGGTTAACTCGGCCTTCATTTCTTCCATCTTCTCGGTGATGTCGTTGGCCGTCTTCATTTGTTTCAACTCTGCGGCCAGGTTGTTATTTGCCGCCTCCGTCTTCGCTGTTAATTCGTTCATCTTCTCCAAAATTCTTTCCAATGCCGATTCCATGGCCGTTATCCCACTTCCTGACGCCAGTTGTGACTTTGTGGGTTCGTGAAATTAAAAGTCCAACTGCACAAACTCAAAATGTTCTTTATTTCCACCGACTTACAGTTGAACACTTGCCAATTACACAGAATTACGTAATGCACACAATTACGATTCACCAGTTCGCCCGTTACAGTTCCACTGCACGCTCACAGTTACGTACACTCTTCCGATGCACGTACACAGTCTTCTCGTCCGTACACTAGCACGGCGCTTCTACGCTGCTCACCAAGCACTGACTGAACTCACTCACTGCAGCCCCCTTTATAGGGATATCACTGTTTCTCAAAGCCTCTCGTTTCAGTGAATCACCGCAAAGGTTCCAGACGGCAGGGGAAGGGGGAAGAGGCGGCCAGCGACAAGTGACACTTCTCTAATCATCTCAGTTAGTGACTGAGATAAATGGGTGGGTGTGGCCCGGATGCCTCTGGTCCCTTACTCAGCTGTCGTTGGTTGTGCTTTCCGATAATTGGGTGACAATATGCAGCCAAATCTTGATTTTTAACATCAATTTCCATACTTTATGCGATCTTCTACATCCAAGCAACAAAGTAGTAAAATAAAGTAAAACAAACAACAAATAAATAAAGGCAAAAGGAAAAGTATCAAAATCAAAAATAATTGCTTGCCTGTTAGTAAAGTTTTTCCATTACCACTTTTGTTTTTACAATCCTGAGCTACCTTGTGAAATGGTTCCAGTAGTTAACTTAAGTTTATTTTTTCATTAAAATTAGTAAAAGAATTATTACAATTCGTAAGCTAAGAAGAAAATGAAGATGAAGAAGGAGCCCAGTAGACCACGGCCCACAAGCCCGGTTAATACTTTATATTATAAAAAGAATTATCATTTAAATGTTAAGATTACATTAAGAAAAATTTATTTAAAAAAAAGATGTAATGTAGAAAAGTTGAAAGATGTTTAGTTGTTGTTATGGCAATGGCAGGACTATAAAAGCTGAGGCACTTGAAGCCATTTTTTCTTCTGCAAATGGACATGAAAATGTGAAGGTGTGTTTTGCGTATGTCTGCATTTCTGCAGAGTTTGTACTTGCATTGGAAAGTGGAAGGTTGTAAAGTAATAGTTGGAACAGTTTCATTTTAATTAAAATACAAATTTTTATAGAAGAAAGGAGGCACTACCATTTTATTTTATTTATAACTAAATTATAACTTCCCATCTGAGACTGCCCCTGAAAATAAGAGCTTATGTGAATACCAGAGCAGCCACGGAACTACTAGAACCTAGCAACTAGATCTTCAATGAAGTTCATCATCATCTTTTCCTCCACAATTTACTTTCAGCAACTCCAGATCGTTACACCTGCTTCTTTGTTCTATTGTTAACATCAAAATTATTTGTAATTCTTACTGCTCTTCAAAACATTTGTTTCCAATATAATACTATAATATGACTCTTTATTGTATTGTATTGTATTTATTTCATCCTTTGGAACATAATACATATGTTATAGGACATGTCAGTTCAAGATACAAAGATAAATATAAGCTTTCACATACCGATGGATTGTTTTTTGCTATTAGGGCAAATAAGTTAAGAAGTGCCAATTTTTCTGGATTTTCACATAAAGGCAGCAGTGAGACAAGTGCCATTACATGTTCATGTATAGGTTCTTTGTTCACAGCATAGATCTGAGGAAGTACTCGGCACAGTGGGTAATTTCCTGAAACAAAAAAGCGAAAGGTAAAAAAATGTAAAATAATATAACCATGAATAATAAAGAATAGGGACAAAAAGCTTTACCAAACATAAATTTAGATTTTTGTTAACCTATAGATAGGGGTGGTAATGATTAGCACTTTGAGATAAAAAGTGTTGGGTGGGTGGGTGGGTGGGTGGGTGGGTGAGTGAGTGAGTGAGTGAGTGAGTGAGTGAGTGAGTGAGTGAGTGAGTGAGTGAGTGAGTGAGTGAGTGAGTGAGTGAGTGAGTGAGTGAGTGAGTGAGTGAGTGAGTGAGTGAGTGAGTGAGTGAGTGAGTGGTTTAAAGGCTAGGTCATTTGGTCCCAAAGTCAAACCTTCAAATGTCAAAAACTTTGACATTAAAGTGTAATGTGAGGTTAAAACATTAAATATAAAAAAAAAAAAAATAAAACAAAGTGTAGGACTGCAAAAGAATAAAACAAGATTAAAAGGCTAAAAATGCACCTAAAACTTAGATATTTAAATGATTTAATGCCCAAACACATTGCTCAAAACATCACAACACAGATATGTGGCATGCTGTAGCTGTACCTCAAAGTATGCTAAAATCTGCTGTGAGCAAGATAAAACTTACAATTCCTTTCTTGGAAGTGTTGAAAACAGTGCTGTTATAACAAATTAAATTTAAAGGGAGTCGATTAATGACACTAAACAACACTTACTTTTAAATTTTTCGGAACATGTTTCAGAGACTGCCTCTATCCTCAACCGGCCATCGACTGGTTCTCATTGGTGTAGTTGACAATATTTTGTCATAGGTCTCCTCTGGTGGCGGTTCAAGGAACTTGCTGAACAAATCTTTCTGGGGGATGTCGAAAATGAATACTTTGTTCCTATTTTTTGAAATGAAGATTTGTTCCCATGTGGATAGTTCTTGTTTTCCTGATGTATATTTTAGTAGTTTTGGTTCTGGATTTATGTTTATATTTGTTGCCACACGTTTTTGGGGAAAAAACCACAACATAAATCCAGAACCAAAACTACTAAAACATACATCAGGAAAACAAGAACTATCCACATGGGAACAAATCTTCATTTCAAAAAATAGGAACAAAGTATTCAATTTCGACATCCCCCAGAAAGATATGTTCAGCAAGTTCCTTGAACCGCCACCAGAGGAGACCTATGACAAAATATTGTCAACTACACCAATGAGAACCAGTCAATGGCCAGTTGAGGATAGAGGCAAAGTCTCTGAAACATGTTCCGGAAAAATTTAAAAGTGTTGTTTAGTGTCATTAATCGATTCCCTTTAAATTTAAGATAAAACCTGTAAAATTCTCCACCATTTCATCAATGGTAGTAAAATCTTCTTGGTGCGAGATATGAAGAAATGCAATTTCTCCCAACCAGCTTTGGAAATAATCCAGTGAAGATGTTATGAATGTACAGGCTAGTGGCCTGATAGAAGAATGTTAATCGGGTAATAACCACTGCAAAATAGATGAAGGTACTGATCAATCACAGAGCAGAACTATACAGGGCTGTAGAAAGAAATGCCTAAAGCTAGTATGTACTATATCCACAAGATAAGACAGTAGGGACACTGGCAGTTGTTAAACACAATCAACAATATTTGCCTTTAAGTTAATTAATTCATAAAGAAGAAAACAAAAATATTCCAAAAAGGACCAAATAAAATAAATTCAAAGAATAATTTATGCAAGTGACTATCTCTGTGAGCGCCAGCCTCGGTAGCGTAGATGGTAGCATGTCTGCCTCACGTTCAAGAGGTCCCGAGTTTGATTCTCGGTCAGGGTGAGTTACCTGTATAAGGGTTTTTCCGGGGTTTTCCCTTATCCTGAAAGACGAATGTCGGGTAACTCTTAAGCTCCATGGACACCGAACGCATTGAGCATCATTTCACCCATTTCATTCATCGTCCGATATGACTAAATGTTGGGAGGACGTACATTACACACACACACACAAAAAAAAAAATCTCTGGGGTGCCACATATCAATCCTAAACCTGTCCCTTCATTACCTAGAAAATGAAGTTAGCTACCGTGAAGCAATGAATATTACACAAATATAAATATTTGCAACAAAAAACTTCACTTATCTTAAGAAAATGATGTTAATTTTTCTTTCTAATTGAGATCGATATCACAAACAGATAGCTTGCATCGTCAGTCCATCAATAAACTTCATAGTCAAGGATTCCAGTTACCATGTTATGTTTTTACAGTATTACCAAAATCTGAAAACGAAACAAACCTAAAAACAGAATCAACTGCTGGTATTTCAAAATTCATTATGCAATCTTAATTTTTTTAAATAAATATCTTTTCCCAAACCATTAAATCTATTGGACCATTTAATTGCTTTAATAACTTAACTTCAGGATTTATTTCATGGTTAAATGACCAAAAATGATCTGCTACCGCCAATCTATCAGATTGTTTATACTTAATGTTACGAAAATGTTCTTTCGTTCTGGTTTCCAAATTACGTTTCATCTTTACAATATAAACCTGATCACAATCTAAACAATTAAATTGATAAATACCATATTTTTTATTATCAGGAATTTTGTCTTTTTTAGAAAAATGTAGTAAATTTTTATATATTTTGAGGAACTAAAGTTATACAAACTTCTTTAAAAAAATTTTGAAAATGTTTTTTAACCAAAGATGATAGTAAATTTTTTAAAAAAAATTTTAAAATATTTTTTAACCCAAAGATGAAAAGTCAATTTTTTAAAATTATAATCGTCTTTTATTTTTTTAAGGGTAAAAATATCATTAACAGTTTTTTGATATTTAAATTTTTCAATCTTCTTTTGTATAAAGTCTTTATTAAAACCATTTATTAAAGCAGTATTAATAATATGTTTATATTCTTTATTAAATTCTTCTTTATTCAGGGGTATATTTATTTATTTATTTATTTATTTATTTATTTATTTATTTATTTATTTATTTATTTATTAATGTATAAATCAAACTATAAATCAATTAGAAGAATTAACATAATTTTCTTAAGATAAGTGAAGTTTTTTGTTAAAAATATTTATATTTGTGTAACTGTCCCTTCATGTTTCCTCAGATATTCTCTCCTCAGGCATTTCATTTGTATTCCATTTACTACATTTAGTCCGAGTATTTGGTTATACATACTTCACTGAAGCTGGGTGTAAATCTTAACAGCTACCAAGTTACTTGTATACCACACATATCATAGCAATGAAATACATTCACTACTGTTGGCAGGTAAAGACACTGTAAACTTTCAAAGATTCAGTTTGTTAATGATGTGTAACCTGTTTTGTAGTGAGTAATTGACAACTTTTTATGTTATCAGGTTGCACATACTAAAATTGTTGGCTTCACCTCATGATTATTGTACCTATTTATATATCTAATTGAATACAATATGTACTTAATCACTACATAAATACAACAGGTCATGGGCCCAGATCATTCCCAGAGTGCATAAAGTGTAAAACATGTGCAACAAAAGCAGTAAATAATACTGTAAGGGAAAAAGTTTTCTTACTTTTTGTTCAGGTGATTACATTTGTAATTTGTAATTTATTTCTGATCTTTCCTTTTACATCATCAAATGGAAACACAAAATCAAGATTACAATTACAAAATACATACTGGAAAACGCCATATATTCCTAAATCCTGTAAATGCTACCATGTTGCTTGCCACTGAATAATAATTCAGTCTCCATACACCTAACCCTAGTTTTTTGTGTATTGGAGGCTCTCTACTCCTTTTTACACATTTTGCCATTTCACCTATCCTAATCTACATTTTTCTCCTAATTGTTCTTAGCCATTTCTCTTTAACTTCCCCAAGATAATTCACTATATTTCTTCTGATCTTTAGCCCTTTTACTGACAAAATTTTTCTAATTACTACTTTGCCCCCCAAACTGTCCCATTTACATAACTAGGCCTGCTCTCTCCATATCTTTGACTACAATATAATATACACTGGGAGTCTGCATTCTCTTCTCCACACAATGAACATTTATCTAGCTCCCTATCTTGACCTATACCTTTCAAGTTTATCACTCCCATTCTTGCCCAAGCAAAAAGATCTCGGTTTAACTTATTACATATTCTATATATCCTTCCCTTGTTGTATTTAATTAGTAATAAGACACATTGTATACAATTACACACACAAGAGGACACAATAAATATGGTGAGGTGAAGCCAACCATTTTAAGCAGTGCAAAGTGATAACAAAAAAAAAAGGCCTGTCAATTGTTCACCATAAAACAGGCTACACAACATCAACAAAAACTGAGTCCTTGAGAGTGTATGTCTTTACTTGCCAACACTCCCCCTCACGAACAAGGACGAAGAAGAAAATATAACATTTTTATTTAAGTCCCAAATGGTTTCTACACATAAACTTTGATGCAGGCACGGCTTTGGTGAAAATGTCTGCATCTATCTCTTCTGTTCTGCAGTAGGTAATCTTGATGTCTCCTTGCATCACGGTTTCCCTTATGAAGTGTTCCCTGATGCTTATGTGTTTTGAACGAGAACCAATTATTGGATTTTCTGCTAGATTCTTGGCAGCTTGATTATGATTTAGGATTAGTAAATCACTGTATTTTAGTTCAAAATCATTTGCAAGTGGTTTCAAATGAAGTGCCTCTTTTGCAGCATCAGTCATAGACATGCATTCTGCTTCCGCAGTTGATAGGGCTGTTGTTCTTTGCTTTCTAGATTCCCAACTGATGACTGAACCAGCAAATTTGAAACAGTAGCCAGTGTATGACTTGTAGTCCACAGGGCAGGATCTCCAGTTTGCATCAGCGTAACCAATTATGGGCTTGCCAGTTCTGGTGAAACATAAAATAAGCTCCTTGGTTCCCTTTAAGTATTGTAGAACCCTCTTGGCAGCTGTCCAATGTTGTTTACCATAACATTGATTGAACTGACTAAGATAACTTACAGCATGAGTGATATCTGGTCTTGTTGCTACAGATAAGTACATAAGACTTCCAATAAGGTTCCGGTAGGGAAGATTTTCTTCTTTTCTTTCATTTTTTGTTAGTTTTAGACCAACTTCCATCGGTGTATTTGCAGGTTTACAGTCTGTTAAGTTGTAATGCTTGAGCAGATTTGCTATGTACCTGGATTGACAGATTTTAATTTTACCATATATTTTCTTGAATTCAATACCAAGACAGTATTTTAAATGCCCAAGGTCTCTCATCTGAGATGGTTCCATCAGATCCTTCTTGAGGTTGCTTACAGTCAATTTGTTTGATGAGGCAATCGGGATGTCATCAACGTATACAGCTAGTAGAACTTTTTCTCCCCCTGTTCCAAATGTATATACACACGGGTCTGCATGGTAAGATTTGAAACCTAAACTTTTCAATTTAGAGTCTAGTTTGACAAACCATTGTCTTCCCGCTTGTTTTAAGCCATAAAGTGCTCGTTTCAGAAGACAGACTTTTTCACTTTTACAGCTCTTCAAGTCTTCCCACATTTTTCTTGCTTTCACATATATTGTTGACTGAAGGTTATCAGCCTCTTCAACAATGATGTCAACTAGATATCTTTCAAGTGAATCTGGAACTTGCATGTATATGTTTTCTTCTAGTTCTCCATTCAGGAAAGCAGTTGATACATCTAGCTGATTTATCTCCATTTCTTCTTCCACTGCTATAACAAGAATAAATCTTATAGAACTTAGCTTAGCGACTGGTGCAAAGGTTTCTTCATAATCTACTCCTGGACATTGTGTAAATCCTTTGGCAACCAATCTAGCTTTTCTACATTCTAGATTTCCTTCAGCATCATATTTAGATTTTAATATTAATATGGATCCTACTATGTTCATGTTCTTTTCTTTTTAATAAGAATCCATGTATCATTTTCCAAATGAGCTTTTATTTCTTCCTTTATTGCATTGTCCAAGACATACAGTGATTCATCAGATGAAGATTCTTCTTCAAAAGCACAAATATTTGCACTGTCACTTGTAGCACTATCCTTAAGTGTCTGAATTTCTGGTTCATCACATCTGGTTGATTTAATGGACAAGACAAAATCATTAAATCTGGTTGGAACCTTCCTGCTCTGTTGTGGTCTGTGTTGGTGGGACTTCATTTACTTCTAACTGGGAGTCATCTTGTACTGGTGTCTCTTGGTTGACATCACTTTCTTCTTGTGTTTCTTTTTCAACAGTTTGATGTTTCAGTTCTATTATATAGTCAAGATCTTTTTCAACAGCATCATTTTGTAGATTTGAAGATTCTTGAAGTTACATTTTGTTGAGGACTTTTACATCTCTTGTCACAACTACTTTACTTTGATCAGGCATCCAGATTCTATATGCTTTTGAGATTTCTGAATAGTCAACAAAAATTCCAGATTTTGCTTTTGGTTCCAGTTTTCCTCTTCTTGGGTTTTTGTCCAAGATATAGGCAACTGATCCAAAAACATGCAGATGTCTTACAGAAGGTACATGTCCAAGCCATCTCTTGAAAGGTGTTTCATGATTTATAGCTCTCAAAGGTGATCTGCTGCATAGATAGTTGCCGTACTTACAGCTTCTGCCCAAAACTTTTCAGGTAGATGAGCATCGATAAGAAGGCATCTAGCCTTTTCAACTAAAGTTCTGTTTTTCCTTTCACTTATTCCATTTTGTTGTGGAGCAGAAGTCATAGATAGTCTTCTCTGTATGCCACATGCTTTTAGATATTCGCTGAATTCTTTGTTGCAGTACTCTGAAGTTTCATTATCAGATTGAAGTGCCTTTATCTTCTTTCCAGTGAACGTTTCCACTTTGTTCTTAAATTCTTTGAAGTAGTTAAGAGCTTCAGTTTTTGCCTTTAAAAAATATACTCGGCAGTATCTGCTATAGTCGTCAATGAAGGTAACAAAATATTTTGCTCCCCCATGTGATGTGAATCGCATAGGTCCACAAACATCAGAATGGACAATTTCTAGTGGTTCATTCGATCTGTTATTTTGTCTGGTTGGAAATGAAGGTCTTGTAAACTTTCCTGCAAGGCAAACTTCACATTCAAAAGATCCATCACTCTTAAAGTTTAAACCCTTAACTTTTTCTTCATGAAAAGCCAGCTTTAGATCAGCTTCATTTACATGTCCTAACTTTTGATGCCAGCAATATATGTCGGAACACAGGTAGGTTTTTTCATTTGATTTGTTTTCTTCTTTAGATTATATATAATATAAACCATTGGATTTCATAGCTTTTACTATTGGGCATCCAGCTTGATCTGAGATAGTGGCTACTTCTTTGTTGAAGGTAGCAGAATAACCCTTTTCTGTGATTTTTCCAACAGAAAGTAGATTTATGGATAAATCTGAAACATGCAGAATATCTGCTAGATTAATAGTTCCACTTTTATTTGTGTTCAGTTTTGCCATTCCCTTTCCATCAATTGAAGTAAATTGATTTTTAGCTGCTAGTTTCAATGAATCAGGATCAGACGACACTAACAATTCCATGAATTTCCTTTCGTCATTACACATGAGTGAAGTGCTTCCTGAATCAAGGATCCATACTGAGCTGTCTAAAATTTTTGAATTGGCTGTCACTGAACACTGTTCTATCATGAAAGTGTGTTCAGGTTTCTTTAAATTCCTTTTCTTTGACCAGCATTCAGATGTACTGTGATTTGTCCTCGAACAGATTTCACAGGGAGACTTTTTGAGATTTCCTCTTGCAAACTGCTTTGAGAACGGTTGTTTCTTCTGATAGTTACCACTTCTCTGTTGATATTTTTTATTACCTGCATAGAGTGCTTCTTCACTTGAGGTGTTGTCTTTTTGTCTAGCTTCATTTTCTTCCAAGATTTTAATTTTTAGATTTTCATCTCTTGATTCAATGGCAATTCGAAAATTTTCAAATGAGGTTGGTAGGGAATATAGCATAATTATGACCAATAAGTCTTCATTTATCACGACATCCATTTCTTTTAGTTTGTCAACAATATCCAAGAATTTTTTGAGATGATCACGTATACTATCTGTGCTGTGCATTTTCTGTACAATTATTGTTTGAGAAGCGTAGCTTTCTGAGCAGGGCCTGAACTTTGAAAATTCTTCTTCAGCGTATCCCATACATCTTTTGACATTAAGCAATGCTTTATTTGTTTCAATTCTGGAGGTGAAATCATAAGAATTAGTTCTGCCTTTGCATTTAAATCGTCCGTTTCCCATTTTATTTTGTCTTTGGGTTTGGCGTCATTTGGCGGTTTTGTTTTTTCTCCGGTCACATATAAGCAAAATTCCAATGCAAGTAAGCATGGCTTGTGCTTGCATTTTCCACGTATTATAATTGTCTTTCTTAAGAGGTTCGATACGACAAACACTGGTATTTGTAGCCATTTTTATAAACTTTTCTTTTGAACATACAATTTTGCAAAAGTAAAAATGACGGACACTTACGTAATCAGCAGAACAAAAGGTAAAACAACTTTTTCACTTCACAATATTATTTACTGCTTTCTTTTCCCCTATTTAACACTTTATGCGCACTGGGAATGTTCTGTGCCCATAACCTGTTGTATTTATTTAGTAATAAGACACATTGTATACAATTACACATACAAAAGGATACAAAATATATGGTGAGGTGAAGCCAACCATTTTAAGCAGTGCAACATGATAAAAAAAAAGGCCTGTCAATTGTTCACCATAAAACAGGCTACACATCATCAACAAAAACTGAGTACTTGAGAGTATATGTCTTTATTTGCCAACATTCCTCCCTCAGGTTGTTTTTATTTCTCTATATAACCTCAGTGAGTTTTTGTTACTTGTACTGGCAAAAATGTCTTGTCTGTCAATATCCTCTAATCTTAACTTCTTTCCAGAAGCTTCTATACCCATACTCTGCATTTATCCAAGAATGACCCATACCTATCTGCTTCAACACGCCATTCATTTTATGTGCCTAAGACCCTCCCCAGTTACTTCTCCTTCTTTAATTATATAGCCATCTTCCAAATTAGCAATTCTGTATAAATATTTCATTGCCCTTGACAACATTTTAATTTTAGTAGAATGTCTGCCCAGTACCAATTGTGCTGCCCCATTAGGTGATGCTATAGGTAATTCCAATATATATTTACAAAAGGATCTATGCACTCTTATCAGTCTCTCTCCAAGCCTCATCTACTCCCCATACATCTGATCCATGAAACATTTTCTATTACTGCCGTATAAATCTCCAACCATTTAACATTTATATCTGGCAGTTTACTGTAGCATGATCTTATCACCCTCATGGCCATTTTAACTTTTGCCACAAACATCTTTTTTTGTTCTTTCCAGCTACCATCTGAACTCAACCTTGTCCCCAAATAATCAAATATCCTTACTACCTCTATTTCTCTTCTGTTAACCTCCCATTTCTCATCCTTACGCAACCTGTATACTTTTTTGAAGACCATACTCTTGGTTTTGTTTACATTCCCTTTCAAACCCCATTTATTGCAATAAGAATTGGCTGCCTTGAATGCTCTTCTCAGCCCTCCACTTGATATGGACCCAACTACTAGGTCATCTGCAACCGTAGCCCCGGGATTTCTTTATTGTTAATAACTGGTGAATGTACCCTACAACTTGATCTCTCTTCCAAAATACCATCAATGTATATGTTAAATAATACTGGACTAAGTTTACATCCCTGCCTTACTCCTATCTTACTCGATATAGATTTAGTTACATTATTGCCTGGTAATTTTATATACAACTCATTCTCCTGGTATATCTTAATTACTTTTATAAATGCATGACTTATCCCCTTACTGCTTAATTTTATTCACAATGCTTCTCCGTTAATAGAATCAAATGCCTTCTCTAGGTCAATAAATATCATATATATCCTTCCCCTTTTATTGCTCAGATATTTATCAACAATTTTTCTAATAATAAAGATTTCCAATGTACTTCTGCCTGGTCTAAAACCTCTTTGGAACTCCGATGATTTATTCTCCTTCTCAACCCAATTTTGCAACCTATTTGCTACAATTCCAGTAAAGATTTTGCCTAGAATGGACAGTAAACTAATCCTCTAATGTTAGCTGGGTTATTTTTATCTCCCATTCCCTTTTAAATTGGCAATACCATAAATGTCCTCCATTTCCAGGAATTTCCTTTACTTCCATTATTTTAATACATAATTTTATCACTATTTTCCTCCTAGTTTCGTCAAGTGACCACGCCCTGCAAAATTCTCCTGGTATACCATCAATAGCTTTGTTAGCTTTTAACCTCATTTGTTCACAAAATTCAATGTACAAGATGTATGTATCTAATTCATTAATTATTTGTGGACCCCCTAAAAACTTGTTTCCACTTTTTTATAATTATCTTGTCCGAACAATGATTTGAAGTATGCACAACATTGATCTGCGCCTATATTCTCGTCTCTCCCCACATCTTTATACAGCCCTCCTACTAATGACCAAATTTTCTTAGTATCATGTATTCTTGCTACTTCATTTAGCATTCTGCTTATTTTTCTAACCCCATTCCCTCTTTTTCTGTTCCATTAGGCAACCTGTTTCTTCCCCTGTATGCCCATCTCATGGTCAGGAAAATTTCCCTTTCCTCCTTTTCTCCTGATTGCCACCAGTTCTTTAATTGTGCTACTCTTGCCTTTGCCACCTGGCAATCCTTGTCAAACCACTGTCTACTGATGCCTTAAGAACCCCCATTTTCATACTGGCCCCTGCCTTTTTAATAATATATTTCAGTGCTTATAAGGCTTGCTCTATTTTATTCTCAGTTAAGCTTTGTATCCTCACTTGTAAAATTTTACTACTCTCTGAATTCAGTTCATTAACAAATTAATACAAAATTGAATCGAGAATATATTGACACATTGCTTCACTCACACTGTTTATTCACAGGACATGTTTCAAGAGCTCTTGCTCCTATCCTCAGCTGATACTCGACTAGTGCAAGTTGTAGTGGTTTCTTCTTTCTCCGTATTGTCAATAGATGGCGTGATGTACTTGTCAAAGATGTCCGGTGGTGGAGTTTCAAAATTCATGACTCTATGACGATTTTTGTTAATGAAGATTTTTTCCCATACGGAAAGGTCTATGGGGTGATTAACGTATTTTATTAGAGATGTTTCCAAATTGATGTCATGTCTAGTATTCAAAAAATGAAAAGCCACTGCTGATTTTTCTGTTTCACCATTTTTAATGTTTCTCATATGTTCTTTAGTTCTGACGTTAATATTTCTTTTTGTTTTTCCTATATAAATTTTAGGGCAAGTTTCACATTTGATCTCATAGATTCCTGGTTTTTCTTTGGTAGTGATTGAATTTTTGGGAGGGCCTTTTAACAAATTTCTGATATTAAAACTATTTTGAGGTGCAAGAGTTATGTTGTGTTTTGAGAAGATTTTTTGGAATTTGTTATAGGCTGATGGGTGGAAGGTGAATTTTTTAAAAAGTTTTTTCTCTTTTTCTCCTGTAGGTTCTAGGGTGCTGGTTTCTTTTATTTTCTTAGCTTTGTTGAGTCTGTTAACTGTTTTGTCTACTAAATTTGGGTTGAAACCGTTGGATATAGCTACTTTTTTTATGTGTAGGTATTCTTCTTGATAATCTTCTCTGTTTAGTGGAAAGTTGATCATCCGAAAGATTAAACTGTTGAAAATGGCATGTTGGTGTTGTTTTGGGTTGAAACTGTTCTTAATGTAATTATCTGTGTGCGTCGGTTTCCTGTAAATACCAAAAGTGAGTTTGTTGTTCATTTTTTTGATCTTGATGTCCAAAAAGGGGAGCACACCATCCTCTTCTGTTTCCAATGTAAATTTTATAGCTGGATTTTGTATATTCATTATATTTATAATTTGGAAACATCTCTAATAAAATACGTTAATCACCCCATAGACCTTTCCGTATGGGAAAAAATCTTCATTAACAAAAATCGTCATAGAGTCATGAATTTTGAAACTCCACCACCGGACATCTTTGACAAGTACATCACGCCATCAATTGACAATACGGAGAAAGAAGAAACCACTACAACTTGCACTAGTCGAGTATCAGCTGAGGATAGGAGCAAGAGCTCTTGAAACATGTCCTGTGAATAAACAGTGTGAGTGAAGCAATGTGTCAATATATTCTCAATTCAATTTTGTATTAATTTGTGCTTCACTGTCCCTACGCTTCTTTCAAGTTTATACTTTCATTAACAAATATTTTATGCATCTCTTCTTTCTACTTATACACTTCCACCACATACACCTGTTGCCTTCCCCTAACTCTAATCTTAGTGGAAAGTGATGACTTGATGTTAAAACATTCAGAACTTCAAAATCTAGGATCCATTCATTAACTCCTACAGAATACGTTAAAATATCTACCGCACTTAGGCCATTTTTATTAGCAAATGTGAATTCCCCTTCTTTGTCACCAACTTTCAGGCCATTATAGATCATAAGATTATTCTCCTCATAGAAGTGTAAGTTTCCTCCCTTCATTATTGGTAACCTTGTCTTTTCTATGCCTGTTCTCTATTTCATGTTTCTCCTTGTCTTCATCACTTGGATTAATCCACTTAACCTGGTGTTCCCGTATTCTTGCCTTTAAATCACCTACAATTATTATTTCAACTTTCCCATATTTATTTTCCAATACTTCTATATCCCAACTTAGTTTCCTAAACACATTTGGATCACAGAACTCTGATACAGTAGGTGGGTTATACACTGTAGCAATACAGTTTCCCCATTTTGATACACGCCCACTATGGTGATCCATAACACTGATCTGCTCGATAGTTCTTTTTCTTCTTTCATCTTAAGACATTTATCTTTCTTTATAAAACAGCCTAAACCCCCTAAAGCTCTGCCTTTGCTTTGGTTCCTCATCCCACTTATGCTTTAAAAGTCAAATCCTGGAATTATTACACTAGTTTGATTCTCTACCCAGGTTTCCACAACCATTAACATATCAAATTTTTAGTAGATTATAGATCTCCCCACTGCACACATTCTCCCAAAGCCCCTCCACATTCCAACCATCAATGGATGTGAATCCCTATACAACATCTTTCCTTTTGAACCTCCACCTTTCAGAGTTCATCTGACTACTGGTGCACACATGGTCTTTCACTTCCAGAATGCTTCCTGTTGGCATTGACACCACTTGTAAGTTGCCTAAATTCTGCTCAACCTCTGCCATTCTCAAACCATTTGACACGGTCTGAGCTTCCCCCATCAGCTATTCTCCTTGCGTGACATACTTCAGCTGTTGTGCTTCAACTTGCTCGGTCCGTACATGTGACGACCCTGGTGACCTATCTTCTCTTTCCCTTGTCAGCACCAGCGACTCTAGCTTTCTCGCAGGTAATGTATGCTTCATTTCTGTGGTTCCACTATGTGCCAGTTGGACATTCCTGTCATCTTTTACCCTCAAAATATAATTGCCCTCCCATGCAACGTAGCGCTGACATACTTCCTGTTTCACACCCACAAATCAACACCTTTTAAATAAGCTTGTTTTCCTGCCGCTCTTGCTTTCTTTATATCTAATAAAGCTAAAGATTTCAAATCACGCTGTTTCTTGCCCAAATCTTGCTCAATAAATATTTTAGTGCCTTTTAACTGTTTACTGTTTCTTAGCACTTCCCACTTGAATCTCAATAATGCTGTTTTCACTATTATTGTTCTTGGTTTAGGTTCAAATCTTCCTATTCTAAAACAATCAACTATCTCCCATCCTGCCATATTTAGTTTCAGTTCCTGTTGAAATAGGTCATCTACATCCTCCCATACTCATCGGTCTCTTCTCTCTTCTAATCCAAATATTATCAGGTTTAGTTTCCAATTCGCTTCCTCTAAATTTTCCAATCGGCTTAATTTGCCTTTATATTATTTTATTCCTTCCTTTACTTTGCCTTCAAATTTCTCTAATGCTGTTATCATCCCGTTAAACTGTTCGCCAATCTTCTTGTCAATTCCGTTTTCCATCTCCTTCACTTCTTTTATGATATTTTCTAGCATCACGACTAGTTGCTCCATTGTCAGTCTGCGGTTTAGTTCCGCTCCCCAAATGACTAACAAAGTCCATATCACCAAGATATACCATACACTTTTAAATATATTCCAGAAGATCCCTGTTCATCCTTCTGGCTCTTAGTTCTAAAATGTTAAAAGCATCAATCCTAATTCTATACATTTGCGTGTCAATCAACTACAGTCACAAGCATGCATGCTTACGTGTCTGTCTGCCTTCGTGTCTGGCAAGCAACTCCAGCTGATTACATAATTATCTGCCATTTTTACTTTGCGAAAATTGTACGTCCAAAAGAAAAGTTTATAAAAAAAACGGCTACAAATACCCGTGTTTGTTACATTGAACCTCTAAAGAAAGACAATTATAAGTGGAAAATGTAAGCACAAGCCATGTTCACTCACATTGAACTTTTTGGCTAAGTGACCGGAGAAAAAACAAAGCTGCCAAATGATGTCAAACCCGAAGACAAAATGAAACAGGAAACAGACGAATCAAATGTAAAGTCAGAACTAAATCTTATGATTTCATCTCGAGAATTAAAACAAATAAAGCACTGCTTAACCTCAAAAGATGTATGGGACACGCTACGCTTCTCAAGCAATTAATTGTACAGAAAATGCACAGCACAGGTAGCATATGTGATCATCTCAACAAATTCTTGGACAATGTTGACAAACTAAAAGAAATGGATGTCACGATAAATGAAGACTTGGTCATAATTATGCTGTATTCTCTACTATCTTCATTTGAAAAGCCATTGAATCAAGGGATGAGCTACCCAGTGTTGAAAACCTAAAAATTAATTTCTTACAAGAAAATGAAACTAAGCAAAAAGAAAACACTTCAAGTAAAGGAACACTATATGCAGGTAATAACAGATATCAACAAAGAAGTGGTAATATTCAGAAGAAACAACCACTCTCAAAGCAATTTGCAACATGAAATCTCAAGAAGTCTCCCTGTCTTCGAAGACAAATCTCAGTACATCTTAATGCTGGTCAAAAAAAAAAAAAAAAAAAGGAATTTAAGGAAACCTGAATACACCTTCATGGTGGAACAATGCTCAGTGACTGCCAATTCAAATATTTTAGACAGCTCAGTATAGATTCTTATTCAGCAAACACTTCAAACATGTGTAATGACGAAAATAAATTCATGGAATTGTCAGTATCATCTGCTCCTGATTCAATGAAATAGCTGCTAAAAATCAATCTACTACAATTTATGGAAAAGGAATGGCAAAACTGAACACAGATGAAACTAAATCTACTTTCTGTTGGGAAAATCACAGAAAAGTGTTACTCTGTTAACTTCAAAAAAGAAGCCACTATTTCAGAACAAACAGGATGCCCAATAGTAAAAGATATGAAATCAAATAGTTTGTAGTATATAAAACCTAAAGAAGAGAACAAATCAAATGAAAAAACCTACTTGTGTTAAGATATGTTGCTGGCATTAAAAGTTAGAACATGTAAATGAAGCTTCTTCGCGAAGAAAAAGTAAATGGTTTAAACTTCAAAGAGTGATGAATATTTTAAATGTGAAGTTTGCCTTGCAGGAGAGTTTACAAGACCTTCATTTCCAACCAGCCAAAATAACAGATCAAATGAACTCCTACATATTATCCATTCTGATTTCTGTGGACCTATGTGATTCGCATCACATGGGGGAGCAAAATATTTTGTTACCTTCATTGATGACTATAGCACATACTGCAGAGTATATTTTTTAAAGGCAAAAACTGAAGTTCTTAACTACTTCAAAGAATTCAAGAGTGAAGTGGAAATGTTCACTGGAAAGAAGATAAAAGCCCTTCAATATGATAATGAAACTTCAGAGTACTGCAACAAGGAATTCAGCGAATATCTAAAAGCATGTGGCATACAGAGAAGACTATCGACTTATACTCACAAAAAAAAATGGAATAAATGATAGGAAAAACAGGACTCTAGATGAAAAGGCCACATGCCTTCTTATCGATGCTCATCTACCTGCAACATTTTGGGCAGAAGCTGTAAATACAGCCAACTATCTTTGCAACAGATCACCTTCGGGAGCTATAAATCATCAATACCTTTATTTCATGCCATAGGAATGAAGGAGACATACGATTCCATGTCCATCATTTTAGATGCTATTAGTTATCAAAACCATGGCTGGGAAATTTGTAGTGACCTCAAGGTAGTTGCATCGCTAACGGGACTGCAGGGAGGTTTCACAAAATATTGCTGTTTTCTGTGCTTATGGGACAGTAGGGCAACTGACAAGCATTTTATAGTGAAAGAGTGGGGGAAAAGGGAAGACTATACCCCTGGAGCAAGCAGTGTTAAGTATGTGCCTCTAGTAGACCCAAACGAAGTTCTTCTCCCCCCACTTCACATAAAGCTCGGGTTGATGAAGAATTTTGTTAAAGGTTTGGACAAAAGTGGAAGTGCATTTGAGTATTTAAGAAGTATCTTTCCCAAAATAAGTGAATCAAAATTGAAGGAAGGTATATTTGTCGGTCCTCAAATAAGACTACTTCTTAAAGACAGTGTTTTTGAATCAAAGCTTAAATGCGTTGAACTGGCAGCATGGAAATCATTTAAATCAATGGTGGAAGGCTTCCTGGGCAATAACAAAGAAGAAAATTATGAAACTTTAGTCTCAGAACTATTAAGCAGCTACAAAGAAATGGGTTGCCGTATGTCACTTAAAATCCACTTTTTACACTGTCACCTTCATAGTTTCCCTACAAACATAAGCTGTAAGTGATGAGCAAGGTGAGCGTTTTCAACAGGGCATTTCTGAGATGGAAAGACGTTACCAGGGTATCGCTGGGATTCAGCCATGTTCGGAGACTATTGTTGGTTCCTCAAACGGGAGAGTACATGTCAATAAAAAAAAAAAAAAAATATCAACAGTGAAACACTTCTGAGATAATTCAGGTATTGGTTTTCATCATTATCTTGTGTTTATTTTAATAATAATAATTAATAATAATTATTATTTTCGATGTTATTTGGCAATAAAATACCTATTATTTTCAATTAATCAAATATGAGTTATCACATCACATTTCTGTAACTTTTCATAAAACATTATGAATACCTAAAAAAACGTTACGTGATACAGAATTTTGAGGGACATTTTTGGAATCAGCAGATCAGTTTACATAAGAATTTGCCTATTTTGTTTCGGGTATATGAAAATATTTTTTTTTTTTTTTTTGTTCCCCAGTGTAATTACATCAAAGCAAATAGTTTCAACCCAATTCCACACAAACATGCCACCATCAGCAGTCTCACACACAGATTAGTAAATCTACCCCTCAGCCAGCAAGAATATCAGAAAGAATACCATCAAATCTTAAAAACTGCAATTAAAAATGGATATGGAAAAAACCTTGTAGATAAAAAAACTAAAATCATTCAAACTTCAAAAGAGATTAAAACAGATCACAGCTCTTTCACCAATAAAACAAGAAATTAGATTTGCTAAATTTACTTAGCACCCCTGGGCCACAAAAGAGTTCCAAAAAATATTCAAGAAATACAATATAACATTGGCACCAAAAAACAATTACAACATTAAAAACCTACTTAACAGTAATACTGATAAGATAAAACCAGAAGAAAAGTCAGGCATTTACAAGATTAAGTGTAAAGACTGGGAACAAATTTACATAAAGACAAAAAGAAACATAGGCACTTGAGATACAAAAATACAGATAGGTCCGCAATAGCAGCTCATTTCTGGTCTGAAAATCATGAAATTGAAGATAGCACCAAATTACTAAAATATGTACAAAAATATAGTGAACTCGTCATATGGGAGAGAATATACATAGAAAAGCATAAAAACCAACTAATGAATTTTGAAATCCCGCCAGAAGATAACCCCACATTTAAATTCATCACAAAATCAACAGATGGCAGCAGCAACTCCAGAACTACCCACACCACTGGATCAAGCTTTAGTTGCATAAGAGCCGACGATGCAAACGATGGTTCGCGAAACATGTCCTCAATATAGGTACCAAAGTGAAGCCGATGTGTAATAAATACGACTCATCTATACATTAAAGATGATTTAAAACATTTAAGGGATGCTTCACCACAAAGATAAGATAAGATAAGATGCTTTATTGTCACATACGCTTACAGATAGTGAGTAAAAACTCAGTAAACAGGTGACTCGTCAACAGTAGAAAATTTAAAATAATAATAATAATTACACAAAATAACAATAACACTAATAATATAAATACTAATAATACAAATAATATAATTACTAATAATATCAATACAACTATGTACAAATATTGTTATAATTATGACATGCCCTTGGAATAATATTGTCAGAATATTAGAATTACAAAATGACAAAAAATTTCATTATAATTCAATTTTATCATCCATATATTCAATAATCGAGTAGTAGGCTTTGTCCATTAGTAGGTTATTTATTGCTTTATTAAAGCATTTGAGGTTTTTCATTTCACGGATTCTTACAGGTAATTTATTATATATTTTTATTCCTGCATATTGTGGGCTTTTTTCATACAGTGCTAATCTGTGCATGGGTGGTTTTAGATTATTTTTATTTCTCGTTCCATGATTATGTTGCATTTGTGAATTATAAATTGTATCAAAATTTGAATGGATGTATTTATTTATTTCATACAGGTATTGGGATGGTAAGGTTAATATCTTCAGGTTTTTGAACAGGTTTCTGCATGAAACTTTTGGTCTTGATTGAGTCATTATCCGAATTATCTTTTTTTGACTTTTAAAGATCGTTTCCCATCCCGTAGAGTTCCCCCATAGTATTATTCCGTATGTCATCAAAGAGTGGAAGTAACTGAAGTACACTATTTTTCTTGTTTCGAGGTTTGTTAATTTAGTTATGCAGCTCATATTGAAGGATGCACTGTTTAATCTTTTGGACAAATAACGGATGTGATCATCCCATTTTAATTGTTGATTTAAAAAAATACCCAAAATTTTTGAGTTTTCTGTAGGATTTATAGCATCAGTTGTGATAAACCTCTCAGAATTCTTTCCTTGAGTGCTGAACTGCATAACTGATGTTTTGGAGGTGTTAAGTTTGAGGCCATTACTCGTGAACCACTTCTGTAGGCGAGGAAGGATACTAATCAAATAAGCATTTTCCACTTAAACATACAGAGCCTGAGAAATAAATAAAGTTTAGAAATTTTATTGCAAGATCTTAATAAAGTGTATGTGCTCAGTCTTACTGAGCATTGGTTAAAGAAAGAAGAAATGAGTTGTTATAATATAGTAAATTTTACATTATCAAGTAGTTTCTGTAGAACAAATATGAAAAACGGGGGGCCTTGCATTTATGTAAAATCTGGTATTAATTTTCAGAATGTTAAAAAATTTGAATACTTAAATGTGATAGTAATAATAATAAGAATTTTATTGTCGTTGAGCTTTACAGTAATGGACGTCAGAAGATACAATACAAATTACAACAATATGATACAGAGTATGTACAAAGTCGAGCTTAACAGCAATTGATGTCAGAAGATAACATAAATATTACAATACAATACAATCTTTCTATTCTATTTTACAGAATATATGCAAATGAGAAAATAATGTTCAGTGAATAAGTGACACTATTTACAACTGAGATGCATTTTCAAAAAATTCCTGTAAGGAGTAGAATGGGTTGATTAATAATCTAAAGCCTATGTTCAAAGCTGTTATTTGGCAGTCGAGTTACATAATCTGGAAGTGCATTATACATTCTTATACCTAATATTTCAAAACTAATACCTATTATGTACCTATTATATTTATGGATATCCTGTCTATAGTTGTAATCAGATAAATGCTTTTTTATATAAATTAGAATGGTATAGATGTACAAGTTTACTACTGTCATTATTCTTTAATTTAATGAATAATGGCTTACAATGTGCAAATGTGTCTGTATCAGATATAACACGGATAATCTTCTTCTGCAATAATAGGATATTACTAACGTGGCTACTAATACCCCAAGGTTGTTGTTGACTAATGGCACTGGGGATTAGTTGATTTGCATCATTTTCCCCCTAGCTTCCCAATATAAAGCCTGCAGGTTCCCAATTTTGAGACTATTACATTTGTCCAAATGGTGTTTGTTCATGATGACATCCTCTTTACAGATAGTAGATTTGGGTGTAGGTATGCAGTGTATTTTATAAAGGTGTTCTGCAAGACAATCATGGCCAGTTTCCATTCTAAATAGGGCCACTGCAGTTTTTCTTGGTAGTTTTTGAATGTCAGCTTTGTCTCCAATGTTCTTATAATCCTTGTCTTTTAGTTTGTATTCTTCATCAAGTCTGCTGTCTTTTAAAATGTAGCTTAATGTTGTTTAATTTTTTATTAATTTCAGTTTGTCTTACGGGTTTTATATTTTGAATTGCACCTTTTTTTGCTAGTTGGTTAGCATGTTCATTACTTAAAAGTCCAACATGGGCTGCAATCCATTGCAGGGTGACATGGTTTCTTGATTCGACAGCTTTAATTAAACTTCTTATTTCTTTGATGTTTCTTGTTGTTTTGTTTTTATAATTTACAATTCCATCTATGGCTGATTTTGAATCTGTTAAGATAACTATGTTTTGCTTTATGTACGGTCTGTACAGAACATTCTGCAGTGCTGCTTTTATGGCTGTTAGTTCTCCATCATAATGGTTTGAAGTTTCGTCTAGTGTTAGATACTGTGCAAAATGTTTGCAGTGTACTCCTGCACCAGCATCTTGTTTGTTTATAAAGGATCCATCTGTATATATTCGGAGCCATTCTCTTTCTGGATATCTTTCATTTTCTGTGGCTATTGCTATTGCTCTCATTTCATCTGGTAAATTGTTTTGCATATATATTGTATATAACAGGTCATTCTTATAATGTATATCAATATATTCTGTTGAGTTTGTTTCCTCTATAGTTGTTATATTTGTTGTTATTATGTTCTTGTGTTTTGAGTTATTGATGTATGTTCTGACCAAAGTAAGATACCATGATATAATGCTATGAAAAAAAGCAAAGCAAGCAGATCTAATGTATGTATTCGGTACAGAGCTTTTTAAGTTTTTGATAAGATATATAACTCTTGAGAGCCTCGTAGTGATATAATTAATATGTGGTTCCCAGGAGAGTTTATTGTCAACTATTACACCCAAAAATTTTCTTCTTTAGTATCATTTGAACTTGTCAGGTCCCTTAAGCTAAATACAAGTTGTTGTGTTTTCTTTTCATTAAGCAAGAAGCCATTTGCCCTAAACCACATGTTTGCCTACCTCAGGGTGTCCTCAGCAATAGTTTTAAGTTCTGCAACGTCTGAGCTGGTATTAAAGAAAGTAGTGTCATCTGCATATAATGTTGTATGGGTATTTACAAAGGAGGGTAAGTCATTGATCATTAGTGCAGAAAAGTAGAGGTCCCAGAACAGAACCTTGTGGCACCCCCCTCCACTTTATTTCTATCATTTTCGATCTCTCACTACCAACACACACAACTTGATAGTGATTACTTAAGTACGACTGAAAAAGTTTCAAGGCTATATCACCTATACCTTAAAATTTAAGTTTATTTATAAGGTATAAAGGTGTATGATTCACACAGTCATATGCCTTACTTAAATCGCAAAAGGTGGCCTCAGTTATATTTTTGGATTCAAAAGCAGTATCTTTTTTACTAACGATACTATGGCATCTATTGTCGATTTGCCTTTTCTGAAAACAAACTGCAATCCACTTATAATTTTGGCTTCTTCTAAGTAGGTACAAAGTTGAGCATACATAATCCTTTCGATCACTTTTGAGATTATTGAAGTTAACATTATTGGACAGTAGTTTGCTGGGCTGTTTTTATCTCCTTTTTTAAATAATGGGACAACTCTTGAGAATTTTAATTTATTGGGAACATTTCCTTCTATAAGACATTTGTTAATACAGTATGTTAGTGGATACAGTATGCATTTCGAAGTTAGTATAGTAAAATTGAATGATTATAAGGTAGTAATAATTTGTATGTATAGAAATCCTGGTAGTGAATTGCAAATATTACTTCAAAATTTGGAAATCATTTTGGAATATTACAAATTGAAAACTCAAGTTATATTAACTGGTGATTTTAATAATAATTTTTTAAAGGACAGTAACGAAAAGAAAATGATCCTAAATTTGTTAAATATATATGGCCTACAAGCCATAATAAATGAGCCTATCAGAGTTCAAAATAGTGCTAAAACTGTAATAGGCCAAATATTCCTGAACACATATGCATTTCAGTATACTTCATTAGTGTTTGAAACAGGCTTTTCAAATCATTTTGGGCAACTAGCTCTATTACAATCCACATTTGAGAAGATTAATGGAACTATAACTAATAAAGTATTCAAAGCAGTTAGGGAAATCAATGATACAAATGTCGATTATTTTAACTTTTTGTTGTCAGAGGAACAGTGGGATGTGTGCAAATTAAATGATGTCAACTGTGCATATGAACAATTTTTAAAAACCCACTACTTTAATGTAGCTATTCCCCTTAAAAAAGTGACTGGATTACTCAAGGAATACTAAATTCAAGTAAGAGGCTTAGATTCTTAAATAAGTATGTTAAAGAGAATGTCACACTCATGATTTCAGGGTGCTCCTGCAAAAGTATAAGAAAATGTATAACAAAACCATTAAGCAAGCAAAAAGGTTATCAATAAATAAGCGAATATGTGAAACAACTAATAAATCCAAGTATATTTGGCACATTATTAAAAGCGAGACAGGCAAACATAATGAATTGCACAATATCAATTCAATTAAACACAATGGTGAACTAATTTCTGAAGCTAATAAAGCTGTGAATTCTTTTAACACCTTTTTAAATGAAACAAATAATTATTCTAAGCTTATCCAAAAGAATAAAATAGAAGAATCTAAAAATGTACCATATTTTCCCTTTTCCTTATTTCTTTTGCCAACGGATATTAATGAAATTAACTCAGTAATAAAGAGCCTTAAAAATAAAAAATCTTGTGGGGTTGATCAGCTTTCCAGTCTTATAATAAAGAAATGTGGTGTGGATATTAGCAAACCTTTAACTTATTTAATAAATCTTTCATTTAATATAAGAAAATTTCCAGACTGCTTAAAAATTTCAAAAATAAAACCACTATTTAAAAAAGGATCACGAAAAGAAATAGAAAATAACAGACCAATTTCTCTACTACCAACTTTTTCTAAAATTATTGAAAAAATAATGTTTAGAAGGTTAATGTCTTTCTTTAATAAACACAATTTATGGATAGACCAGCAACATGGTTTTCGGAAAGGTTGATTGATACTGCTATTATGCAATTTCTAGAAGAAGTATACTACAATATGGATAGCAAAAATAAACTTTGTATTGGGCTATGTTTAGATTTGTCTAAAGCTATAGACTTAGTCAATCATGACATATTATTATCCAAATTAAATTCATATGGCATCAGAGGGACTGTAAACAACTAATTTGCCTCGTATTTAAAAGACAGGAAACAGATAGTGGTATTACAATTTTCAGATGCAAAGACTAATACACTTTATGATGAACATTCTGAAATGAAAATTATAAAATGTGGGGTCCCTCAGGGTCCTATCTTGGGCCCCCTTCTATTTCTAGTTTATATTAATGTAGATAAGGAAAATATTAAACTTACTATTTTTGCAGATGACACAAACATACTCATCACTGATAATGATAAAGGTCATTTACTTCAAAATGCAAATGAAATTAATGAAACTATTATGCCATGGCTTGATCAAAACAGGCTAATTTTAAACAAAGATAACAGTAGCAATAGGTTTTCGGCATAACGTAAATAGAAGTATTACCTTCCCTGAGCTTAATCTGGATGGCATCAACATTTCATATGTAAAAGATCCAAAAATTTTAGGTTGGTGGTTAAATCAAAACTTTGATTGGACTGTACATATAGAAGATTTGATTAAAAAGTTAAGTAAGCAGTGCTATGCTTTAAAAACATTAAAAATGATAGCAGACGTAAAGACAGTCCAAATGGCATATTTTGCATATTTTCATTCCCTTAGGAATTATGGTATCATCTTTTGGGGTAATTCAAATATGTCAGAAAAGGTTTTTCGAATGCAAAACAGAGCCATAAGAATAATTGTGAACCAGCCTGCACATGTGAGCTGTAGAGTGTATTTTAAGGAACTGAAAACTATAACCCTGCCATGTTTATACGTATACAAAGTTCATATACAAAGTTCTTTTACATGTAAAAGCTAGTTTAAATTGCTTTATAACATATGCAGTGACACACCAGCATGATACAAGAAACAGTTCAAACCTACTAGCAATTATGAAAGGATAGAGCCAGACTGAAAAATTCAATGCCATAGCAGGGATTTGAACCACGGATCTTCTGGTCTCCGTCCAGCCACTCTAAACCATTGAGCTACTATGGCCAATGTGCCAACATGACATTCAATTCTCCAACTGACTCGTGTTTTCCCCAGTAAACCACTAGTTCTCATAAACACATGAGATAACTACCTTAATAGCGACTTACTATGCTGTAAGTACTTTAAGGCCCAGGCTTTATAGTTCGGACCACTATTAGGTACAATTAATGGAAATTAATTGTTCTTTCACACTAGCCGTGTGTAGGACGCGCTAAGAAAAGGTAGAGCCAGACTTAATTTCCAATAATTGTACCTAATAGTGGTCCGAACTATAAATTCCGGGCCTTATAGTACTTACAGCACAGTAAGTTGCCATTAAGGTAGTTGTCTCATGTGTTTATGAGAACTCCTAGTGGTTTAACGGGAAAAAACACAAATCAGTTGGAGAATTTAATGTCATGTTGGCACATTGGCCACAGTAGATCAATGGTTTAGAGCGGCTGGACGGAGACCAGAAGATCTGTGCTTCAAATCCCTGCTATGACATTGAATTTTTCAGTCTGGCTCTACCCTTTCATAGCGTGTCCTACACATGGCTAGTGTGAAAGAACAATTAATTTCCATTATTTGTCCGTAATAGTGGTCCGAATTATAAAGCCCGGGCCTTAAAGTACTTACAGCATAGTAAGTCGCTATTAAGGTAGTTATCTCATGTGTTTATGAGAACTCCTAGTGGTTCATGGGGAAAAACACAAGTCAGTTGGAGAATTTAATGTCGTGTTGGCACGCTGGCCATAGTAGCTCAATGGTTTAGAGCGGCTGGAGGTATACCAGAAGATCTGTGGTTCAAACCTGCTATGGCATTGAATTTTTCAGTCTGGCTCTAACCTTTCATATATCCTACACACGGCTAGTATAAAAGAACAATTTCCACTACTAGCAATTAGTCATAATACCACATAATAAAAACATTCCTTCACTTATAGTGGTACCCAACTATACAATAAGTTACCTTTTTATTTCAAACAGATTGACAACCAAAAGATTTTTATATTCTAACTGCATAAATTTTTAAGTGAAGCATGTTTTTATTCTATTCAAGAGTACTTGGAAACTTAAGTTATATTATTAAATTTTGGCACTTACTCATACATGTTTTTTGTAATTTCTGTATTTAAACTTTGTACTTAAATTTTGTAAATATTTTTGTTGTGACTTGTCCACAGTCTTGTATGGAGATTTAAAGGATGAATAAATTGAACTGAATTGACCTTGGCCATTTATTATACTGTCTTGGTATTGAATTCAAGAGAACATATGGTAAAATTAAAACCTGTCAATCCAGGTACATTGAAAATCTGCTCAAGTGTTACAACTTAATAGGCTGTAAACCTGCAAATACACTGATGGAAGTTGGTCTACAACTAACCAAAAATGAAAGAATACAAGAAATTCTGCCCTACCAGAACCTCATTGGAAGCCTTATGTAACTGTGGGAACAAGACCAGTTTTCACTTATGCTGTAAGTTATCTTAGCTCAATCAATGATATGGTAAACAACATTGGACAGCTGTCCAAAGGGTCCCATGGTACTACAGGAACCAAGGAGCTTGGTTTATGTTTCACTAGAACTGGTAAGCCCATAATTGGTTATGCTGATACAAACTGGGGATCCTGCCCAGTGGATAATATATACACTGGCTACTGTTTCAAATTTACTGGTTTAATCATCAGTTGGGAATGTAGAAAGCAAAGAACAGCCCTATCAACTGCAGAAGCAGAATATATGTCTATGACTGATGCTGCAAAAGAGGCATTATATTTGAAATAACTTGCAAATGGTTTTGAACTGAAATACAGTCATATACTAATCCTAAATGATAATCAGCCTGCCAGGAATCTAGCAGAAAATCCAATAATTGGTTCTCATTCAAAACACATGAGCATCAGGGAACACTTCATAAGGGGAACCGTGATGCAAGGAGACATCAAGAATGCCTACTGCAGAACAGAAGAGATGGATGCAGACATTCTCACCAAAGCCATGCCGGCATCAAAGTTTATCATGTATAGAAACCCTTTTGGACTTACATGAAGAAAGTTATGTTTTCTTTTCGTCCTTATTCGTGAGGGACAGTGTTGGCAAGTAAAGACATTGTGCACTGTCAAAGACTCTGTTAATGTTGTGTAATCCCATAGAAAATTATGGGATAAGAGGCATACCATTAGATTGGCTGAAATCATATCTTCAGGACAGGGAGCAGTGTGTGGAAATTATACATAATTCAAATGGTAAATTGGACAAAATTAGATCCTCATTTAAGAAAATAACTTACGGTGTACCCCAAGGCTCGAAAATTGGGCCCTATTTATTCCTTATATATATAAACAGTATTTTCAAAACAGTAGTAGATGCAGGGGAATTGGCCATTGGATATGCCGATGACACCACAATCATAGTAAATGGAAAAACGGAAAGTGAAGTACAAAATAAATCCAATCTTATACTTGAAAAAATTAGTAGTGAGTTAGGAAAACTAGGCATGGTAATAAATACAAGCAAAACAGAATGGATGCAAATCACCTTAAACAAAGAAACACAATCACAAATACAACTAACATTAGATAATAAAAAAATACTCGAAGTAACAAAAACTAACTTCCTTGGACTAATAATAGATAACAAACTAAATTGGAAACAACACATTGAAAAAGTAGTAAAGAAAATAAATATGGGATTATATATTTTAAAACAGGCAGCACAACAAATGGACAGAGAAACTCTAAAGCAAATTTACTATGCAGTCATACACTCTCATTTATGCTATGGGGTGGTATTATGGGGAAATGTACAGAAAAAAGCAATGGTAAGAATATTAAGACTCCAGAAATATGCCATCAGAATAATTTGTAGATTAAAAAGGAAGGATTCGTGTAGAAATGTCTATAAAACATTAAATATACTAACATTTACAGCATTGTATATATATGAGTGCATTAAATACGTAACAAAAAATTCTAGCAACCAAAATAAAAACATGTACATACATACACATAACACAAGAACAAAACAAAATTATTTTTTAAACAGATTAAGAGGAACATTAAGTAACAAAAATATTGAAAGTAAATCTAAAGAATTGTACAATCATTTACCGAATCACATAAAACAGATAACAGAAGAAAAAATTAAACTTAAAGCAATTAAAAAGTACCTTGTAGAAAACCCAGTCTACTCTATAGATGAGTATAAAAGGTTAAATTAAAGCTTAAATAGTAAAGGTACCCTCTGCATATTTTATTATATTTTATTATTTTAATACTATGTACAGATTGTATTTGTTAAACCTGTTGAAGTATACTATGTATTTGGATCATATGGATGAAATAAAGATGATGGGTTGCCTAATAAACTTAAAAGGCAACAGCAAGTCAAAAAAAAAAAAAAAAAAAAAAAAAACCTGTTTTGTAGTGAATAATTGACAAACTTTCATGTTATCAGGTTGCATAGACCAAAATTGTTGGCTTTACCTCCACATGATTATTGTACCTTTTTATACATGTAATTGGATACAATATGTAATTAATTACTAAATAAATACAAAAAATACTCCTAGCTACCTCATCACACTTTTACTCAACTTTAAATGTTAACTCTTTTTAGCAAAATATATTTTATAATTTTACAATTTCTAACTGCTTTTCTACAGTGAAAGTTTACCATTTTTTCATTTGAGGTAGAAAGTATGTTGGTAATGAAAAGAAATGCTAAACAAAATTGTTTTATAAAGTTTTATCTAAAGAACATGGTAAATAATGCGACAATGATTTTAAACAACACTTTATAATAAATAAGAGTTCTTACAACACAGAGAGAAATTTAAAAAGCTTCCTAACATTGGATGAACAGTACAAATAATGTCACCAGTACTATAAACTAATTTCATTAACATAATGTTCTGCTATATCCTTTGCCATCTTGTCTAGAATTATCCATAAGAACAAATGCATTTAAACACTGAGATATCAAGTAGCCATTGAGTAATTTGCTAACTGGTGTCTTGTTTCATTAGCAAGCAAGGTAGTAAATTTGCAAAATTCTTACAAACCAAGCAACAAAAGGTTAAATCAAGAAAACCAACTCACACTTTCTGAAAGTAAATGCAACCAACAATGCTGAAAATTATGCATTATTAACATCAATGCATTGCTTTCCTCTCGACATCATTACTGCTATGGTCATCTTTATGATTTTTTAAATTACCACATGCTAAGTGGAGTTTTGTTATCACTATAAATAGTTAAATAATGCCAGATATGCAAGAGGTCCCAGGTTCAGTTTCCAACAGGGTGAATGGGAAGTTTTCTCTATTAAAGATTATTCCCTATCCTTCCCAGTCTGAAAGAGACTGTGTACAGGAGAGTATGCATGCACGTATACATGCATGTATATGAGAAAGGGAGGGAGGGAGAGAGAGGGAGAGAGAGAGAGAGAGAGAGAGAGAGAGAGAGAAAGGGATGAAGGGAAGGAGGGAGGAAGACAGAGATCCTATGTATAAAACCCAAAGAAAAGCCATTGTATACAATTTAAAACACTTGCCATGAGTGCAACATGCTCCAAAGGTTGCAGTATGTTCATTTATTGCCAGAGTATAAATGTAACAATAAAAAAATTAGTTACATATTATAAATGATTCCAAAAATTATAAAACGTAAACCCTTTCAAATCAGTAAATACCAACAGTAAATTTTCATTCCCAATATACTGTTACCCAATCGGCAAACTTGCGGTCGGCTACGCGAGGGGAAGGCCGGTGGAGGAGGGCGTGTGACAACGGTACCGCACACTCGCCGGTCAGCTGCCGCCTGCGGAGGCGTGACAGAGTGGAGGGAGGGGAAACCACAGGGATGGCTGAATCTTCGTTTCCCCCTCCTCCTGCCGCCTGAAAGAATGCAAAACCTCCGGAATATTTTTCCCCTCCATGGTAAAGAATTCTCTAGAAACATTTAGCCACCTATAAATAGAGGGACGATGCGACCGAGAGTTCAGTGCTTGGTGAGCAGCCAAGAGGAGCGCCCAGTGAGCTAACGGACCGGAAGACTGCGTACGTGCATCGGAAGAGTTGTGCGTGACCGCGAGTGCACAGTGGACCAGTGACAGATGAACTGGTGAATTGTAATTGTGTGCATTACGTAATTCTGTGTAATCGGCAAGTGTTCCGACTGTAATTCGGTGGAAATAAAGAACATTGTTGAGTTGTGCAATTGGACTTTCACGAACCCACAAAGTCACAATACCACGTGTGTTTACGTGTGCGTATGTATGTGCACGTGCGTTCTATCATGGCAGGATTGAGATGGAGTGCAAAATGACCAATGTCAGTTGCAGCTAAAATGGTCTTGATAGAAATGAGGGTAAAGTCAATATGGATACATGTCAGAGGCATCCTGAAACCCGGCTAGGCAGTCACTATATGAAACATTATAAATAACTTATCCCTACGGAACATTCAGTAAATACAATAATCATACTGATATTTAACAGTTTTTTAAAGGTATCTTTATACACTTTGAACCAGCTTCAACCAACTGTAATTCACATCAATTTTGATGGGAACTATTATGAAATATTTGAAAGAGTTTGAGGGAAATAATTATAAAACAAACTAAATATAGCAGGGATCATTTATGTAAGCTGAAAAGAGATGTAGAACTGCATGCAACTTTTGATGTATTCATCATATTTTTATATTTTTGGCAGTTACTTTACCTATTCGCAACCTCCAAACTGTTTGGAGCATCATACATAAAAAATATTACTCATTTCCAAATAACTGACTTCATATTCATGCTGCGATAATCTCTTACATTCAGCCAGAAAGAAGCAGATTGCTAGTGCTACATGACAACTTTCTACTTCAGTGTTTCTCAAACTCTTCTGCCTCAAGGACCCCCCTCATCTAACAACTTGTTTGCAGACCTCCATTGAGTTTGGCAGCTCTATATGAATGAGTGGACTTTTGGTTGAATTTTATAATTGGAATTTCAGTAATTACTGTATGTACATATAATTTAAGATATTTTCTGGTATATTTAGTTTTAAATTTAATTTACAAGAAATTAAAAAATGAAAGTTAAACTAAATAAAATCAACTTGTGTATAAAATGTATTTTAAATTAAAAAAAATATATTTTTAAATTGTATAATGGTATAATTTAATTTTTTTAACGTTGAAGTAAATTTTATAATACAATATATTAAATTTTAGATGAGTCGTATTTTTTACACCCCCAGAATTACCCACACCGCTGGATCTAGCTTCAGTCGCATAAGAGCCGTAGATGCAAACGATGATTTGCGAAACATGTCCTCAAAATAGGTACGAAAGTGAAGCAGATGTGTAAAAAATACGACTCATCTAAAATGTAATAATTTTTCGTTTCACTGTGGTGTTCCAATACAGTTAAATCTCGATTTATAATACAAGTTTGTCTAACCAGGTTTTTATTTAACTTTGGTCTTACATCAGTAAGAATTTGAAATACCACACACTTTGGATAACCCAAGGATTAATAACATTATGCACAACATGTAATAAAAATAAATTTATTTTCCATGTGAAGAAACCATTTTTATCCATATAAAAAGTTATTCAAAATGTTCTGAATCCACCATTTGACCATTTCAACAAAGTTAGTATTGGGTTACTAAAAAAATCAGTTTATGTGGAAAAAGCTTGAAACTTTGTTCACTGAAAGTATTAATGTGAACAATGCAACTGTTTTTTGATTGAATAAGCTTAGTTAAGCTGGACTTAGTGTTGGTGATTTTTACTCTTAAGTCAGTTTCTACATTGGCAAGTTGTTTCTCTTTAATGGCTTGATGTTGCACAACACTGAAAATGTTTGCTCTCACAGATAGGTGGTTGGGAAGGTCATAATACACTTAAGTGCTTTAGTAGCAAGTTCATTAAATTCACTCTGCGCCAGAAACCACATTTTGCAAATTCATTTTCCTGGTATACAACCTTCCATCCTTTGCTGTTAAATAACTGTCAGTTAGTCCTGTTCTTTTCCCGAAAGGCTATCAATGCTGCCTATGCCTTTTTTCTGGAAAGGATACTTTATCCACTCTGATCATCTGCCAGTGCTGGGCAGAACTTCCTCAAAGATTTTGATAGGCCATTCAGGTGTTCTACTATGGCTTCTTCAATATTTTTAGGCAAAGGTTCTTCTGACAAAGTCAGAAATTGTTCCAAAATATGAAAGGAACCTAAGGATTTCTTTTTTACAGACCTTTCCACACTTGAAGTTTTCCAATCATTGCTTCTATTTTCTCATAAACTATGAAAACATCTGGTTTTGGTCTTTGCAATTTTCAGTTTAGTTCATTTAAGTGTGAGAAGATACTAGCTAGATATGCCACTTTGCACAACCATTCAAGTCACAAAGTTGTTCACTGAGAGGAAACCTTTCATGCTTGCTGCCTTGCAAAATAGCCTCACTTCATCACATCATTCAAAAACCACGAAAGAACATTTCCATAAGAAAGCCAGTGAACGTCTGTGTGCAAGAACAGTTGTTTATGTTCGCTTTCCATTTCTTCACATAATTTCTTGAATATCCGATGGGCTTTAATGCAGTTCACAATTTTAGCCAAGTCTTCTAATGTTTCCCACAAATCTGGCAGAATTTTTTTTACAGCCAACACCTCTCTACTATCGAGCAATGAGTCCATTTAATCTTAGCATTGACAGCTTGAAATCAAGCTTACAATCCAGTATTGAGTCCAGACATCGCTGCGGCTCCGTCGGTGCCTATGCCTACACAAACTTTCCAGTCAAGACCTTGCTCTGAAATAAATCCAAGTGTCTCAAAGACATCCTCAGTATATCGAAATTCAACTGTATTGGAACACCACAGTGAAGCAAAAAATTATTAAATTTTAGATGAGTCGCATTTTTTACACATCTGCTTCACTTTCGTACCTATTTTGAGGACATGTTTCGCAAATCTTCGTTTGCATCTACGGCTCTTGTGCGACTGACGCTAGATCCAGCGGTGTGGGTAATTCTGGGGTTGTTGCTGCCATCTGTTGATTTAGTGATGAACTGAAATGTGGGATTCTCTTCTAGCGGGATTTCAAAGTTCATTAGTTGGTTTTTATGTTTTTCTATGTATATCCTCTCCCATATGACGAGTTCACTATGTTTTTGTACGTATTTTAGTAATTCTGTGCTATCTTCAATTTCATGATTTTCAGACCAGAAATGAGCTGCTATTGCGGACTTATCAATATTTTTGTATCTTAAGTGCCTGAAGTGTTCTTTCTTTCTAGTGCCTATGTTCCTTTTTGTCCTTCCTATGTAAATTTTTTCACAGTCTTTACACTTAATTTTGTAAATGCCTGACTTTTCCTCTGGTTTTATCTTATCAGTATTATTACTGTGAAGTAGGTTTTTAATGTTGTAATTGTTTTTTGGTGCACATGTTATATTGTATTTCTTGAATATTTTTTGGAACTTTTTTGTGGCCCAGGGGTGGTAAGTAAATTTTGCAAATCTAGTTTCTTGTTTTATTGGTGTGAGAGCTGTGATCTGTTTTAATTTCTTTTGAAGTTTGAATAATTTTAGTTTTTTATCTACAAGGTTTTTTCCATATCCATTTTTAATTGCAGTTTTTAAGATTTGATGGTATTCGTTTTGATATTCTTGCTGGCTGAGAGGTAGATTTACTAATCTGTGTGTCAGACTGTTGATGGTTGCATGTTTGTGTGGAATTGGGTTGAAACTATTTGCTTTGATGTAATTATCTGTGTGTGTTGCTTTTCTATGAATGCCAAATTCTAGTTTTTCATTGCCTTTTTTGATTTTAAGGTCTAAAAAAGGTAGAGTACAGTCCTCTTCAGTTTCTACACAGATAATTACATCAAAGCAAATAGTTTCAACCCAATTCCACACAAACATGCAACCATCAACAGTCTGACACAGATTAGTAAATCTACCTCTCAGCCAGCAAGAATATCAAAACGAATACCATCAAATCTTAAAAACTGCAATTAAAAATGGATATGGAAAAAACCTTGTAGATAAAAAACTAAAATTATTCAAACTTCAAAAGAAATTAAAACAGATCACAGCTCTCACACCAATAAAACAAGAAACTAGATTTGCAAAATTTACTTACCACCCCTGGGCCACAAAAAAGTTCCAAAAAATATTCAAGAAATACAATATAACATTGGCACCAAAAAACAATTACAACATTAAAAACCTACTTCACAGTAATAATACTGATAAGATAAAACCAGAGGAAAAGTCAGGCATTTACAAAATTAAGTGTAAAGACTGTGAAAAAATTTACATAGGAAGGACAAAAAGGAACATAGGCACTAGAAAGAAAGAACACTTCAGGCACTTAAGATACAAAAATATTGATAAGTCCGCAATAGCAGCTCATTTCTGGTCTGAAAATCATGAAATTGAAGATAGCACAGAATTACTAAAATACGTACAAAAACATAGTGAACTCGTCATATGGGAGAGGATATACATAGAAAAACATAAAAACCAACTAATGAACTTTGAAATCCCGCTAGAAGAGAATCCCACATTTCAGTTCATCACTAAATCAACAGATGGCAGCAACAACCCCAGAATTACCCACACCGCTGGATCTAGCATCAGTCGCACAAGAGCCATAGATGCAAACGAAGATTTGCGAAACATGTCCTCAAAATAGGTACGAAAGTGAAGCAGATGTGTAAAAAATGCGACTCATCTAAAATTTAATAATACATCCTCAGTAGTATTATGCAAGACTTCCTTACAAAACAATAGGTCTTGAACAAACTCTTTCTTGTGTTTGTAACGTACGAAAGCTAACAAATGAGACTTGTCAGTGAAATCAGTACTTTAGTCAAGTTGTAAAGCATACATTATTGTTGACTCATAATTGACTAATTGACCTCATAATTAGCTGGTCCAGGACATTTTGAGACACAAACAATTCTACGTTTAACTGAATCATGTGATAGTGGGACTGTGTTCAGCTCTTTGGCAGCTGAGTCACCAATCATTATGGTACACATCTCTTTAGCTGTTGGCAATATTAATTCCTCTGCAATGTTATAAGGCTTGCCCTTTTAGCAATGAGTTGCGCTACTTCATAGGAAGCTAGTACTGCTTTTTCACTACTGGTTCCAGTAGAAATTTTTTTCTATTCTAGATTTACTCATTTTCATCTCTTTAATTTCTATTTTAAAATAATCCAGTGCCTTACCAATGCAATCCGTATGTTTCATCTCTAAATGTCTTCACAGCTTAGCAGGCTTCATTGTGTTATTGGACAGTACATCATAATGCAAAACACATTGAGATTTTTATTCATCTTCAGTTCCAGCTCGAACAAATCCGAAACTTAAATATTCTTCGCTGTATTTTTGCCATTTTACTTTTCACAGATTGGCAGAACAACAACTATACCTTGTTTCACGTAAGCTTGCCCAGTATCTCTTAACGGTCACGTGACCTAATCACCTCTCATTGGTTGCTGTTGTGGTAATGACTGTCGTGCGGTAAAAATTAGTTCGTTATTTAACATAGTGATATATCATTTGGAAGAGAATTGTCAAATTTATATTTTCGTAACTGTTTTAGTTAAATATATTACGCAACAGAGTTGATTTATCTGAAATGCATGTTAATTCTTAAACGAAGTAAAGAGGAGATTCCTTTGCTCTCAAGCACATGGCACGATAGCACGTGCTTCAGCGGTACATATTTGTTTATATGACTTTTATCACTGGCCTTGTTTTGAACTGGATTAGTCATGCATCGCCATTCGAGAGTGCGGGAGCTAAATTATTTTATTGATCGTTTATTGCGCATGTACTTATTATATGTATAACGGCAGAGTCTACCGCCAGTTTTTCGCTGAAGTATCGCAAGGATAATTCTTTACAAACAGGCGAAAAAAGAATTGTGTTGCATGTGTTTAATGCACTCACAGAGAAGAATCCGTCTTTGTCGGTGAGAGAAGTCGAACAGTTGTGCTCTGAAGTTACAGGTGTGAGTGTTAGATCCGTAGGAACATCGCGACATGAAATTGAGGAAACAGGAAAACTTACCACTCCAGGCAAAAGCAGGAATAAACAAAGTGCGTGCTCGGAGAAAATACGTGAAAAGTGTTGTGCGTCGTCATGTATGTAGTTTTTCTTTAGAAACGAACTCCCTAACATAAGTAACATTTCGTCTGCTGTAAATGAGGATGCAGATTTACCAAATTTCAGCAGATTGCTTATACAGCTGGGATTTGTGAATGAAAAAAGAGGCAAGAAAAATGTGCTAAAAGACAGAGGCGATATTGCTGTGTGGCGAAGACGCTATTTAAGGACAACCACACTGCACCGAGATACAAATCGCTAAATATACACGAAGAACACACGAAAAGTAAAGTATGGTGTGACACGACTTTTGAGACTGAAAGACAAGCATTTTTGAAAGGTATGTGTGCTGGTTTAAAAATCTCAGTGGAAAAGGCCAAAGGCCTTTCATTATAAACTCTTTCAGTTTCATTGCTCAGTCATTCTGTTTCAATTTGCTCAGTTCATTATAAACTTGTATTTTTGCATGCCTTCATATCCTTATTTGTATGATTTTATTTATCTTCCTGGCAATTATTACAACATTTACTGCAGGCACCGCCTATGGCCTATGACACGAAAGCATTAGCCAATTAGGGCGAGGGGGAGGGTTGTTGAACGCGGAGTGATACATTTCAGCCGGGCAAGGTTATATGAAACAGAGATTAGTTAAACTAGTAGGATCACTACAACGACTTGCCTCTTGATCGCCAGTTATTGTAGGCTTACATTTAATTCATCCAGCCTGTAACCAACGTTCATGTTGAACGACGCGAATAAATTCTCACAATTCACAATTACAAACTGCCAGGGCAATAAAATACTATCATCACTGGATTCAACGCAGTGAGAACGACTGGTTTGTTGTGCGTGCGTACGTGCATCCAGTGCCAGTGACTGCGCTGACTCAAGACTTCCGCTCACAGGCTAGGCTGACTTCACCCTCACCACAGCTAACCGCTCATGATCAGTACGGTTGCGTGTCTGCTATTATAATGCTGCACTACACGCTCCCAAATGTTACACTGATTACACCTCTCAGCCACGTTACTTAGTTACGATACAGCTACATAAAAAATATTAAGTAAAACATATGTAGTTCGGCAACAAGCAGATAAGTGACTGAGTAAATACAATTATACGTTTTCTATAGTTTTAATTCAGCATTATAACTTGACTCAAGAGACCCCTCGCAGACCCCTTGACATTCCCTCATGGACCCCCGGGGGTCCATGGACCACACTTTGAGAAACACTGTTCTACTTTATAAGACATTGGAATTTGGCACAATAAATTTTGATGAAATCCAAGTTCTCCATTCAACAATTCAAAACCTACTCTATTAAAACTCTTCCTTTCAAAGCAGTAAAATTTTGTGACTCTACAGCAGCTATAATTGCTGTATCAAACAATATCTCATGTACATATATGTACATATTTATCATCTAAATGTCACAAAAAAATAAATTATTGGAAAATAATACCTTACTAAAACTTCCAGCACACTGCGGGTTATCTGAAAAATAAAACTGCTGATTATTTAACAAACAAAAAAAAAAAAAAAAAAAAAAAAGGAAGTAATATCATTCAAAAACCTACACCACTAACAGCAAACCATTTCTAACAGCAAACCATTAATCAATTTAGAATTTTTAATATTTGACAAGGCATAATTATGAAACCTCCAGAAATAAAGAATAGGTATGTTTTAACTCAAGCCCATTTAAAACTACTGAGAACCTATTGAAAAGTGCTGGTTTTTTTTTTTTTTTTGGTCCTTCCCAAATTTTTCCCTTATGTCTTTTATAAGAAGAGATAAATCAAAACCACCTTCAAAAAGTCTACATCTTTCATCCAAACACACAATATCCAGAAAATATCAGAAAGTAAAAGAGCTAATGGCTTCATTGCCAAATACTCAACATTAGTTAACAACAATAATTGTGATTTATTGTCAACATAATGGCACAGGCAAGGAAGAGCTTGAATTCAAATGGAATGGTTGGTTTGAGGAAGATATCCCAATCTCTCAGTTGAACTAACTTTTAAGTTATTCTAATTCCTTTTAAGCTCAATTTCTAGAATATAAATGCAGTATAGCCTGCCTAAAGCGGACCCCTTATATGCTGCAAACCTGCAAAACCAGAAAATAATTTTGGAACAGAGCTATTTCCCATGTAAAGTTGTACTCTAAGACGGAAAGCTACCTAACGTGGAAACAGAAGTACTTTTCGGGAACCGTTTGCTTAAAGAACCTGATTAAAATGGATTACTTTATTTGTAATCGGTTACAATGCATGTATCTATTTTAAAAGGTGCAATAATAATGAGGGAACTGCACTTGCACCCATGAAGTCACATACTGAATCCTTTGAGGAAAACGAAAAACAAACCATTAGCTCTCTCAACTCTTTTCCAACACACATATTTTGCAGTGTGTTCATTCTCAGTTTCGTTCTTACAAGTGGTCAAGTACTAGTGGAAGAAAATTGTGAATTTTGGTGACTTTTAAAAACAGTTTGTATCTACAGTATGTGCGCGATATGAAGAGCAATCGGGTTGCAAGTCCTCATTCAGTAAGTTTCGTTTAAATCCATAAACATAGATGACAACTTTAAAATTTGAAATGTGCTATACACTGACATCTAGTGGCTAATATGCTAAGCTTTATCATGTCTGCCATATTTCGTTTTGATCAATTTTGAGGTTAATTAGCTTAACAGTTTACAACAATCATATGTTAGAATTAGAATTTTAGTTCGTCCTTGGCAACATATACATGTTATGAGACACTTAAAATGTACAAATACAGTATATACATTAAGTCAAATTGATTACATACAATATACACAGTAAGCAGCTTTTCTATGGTTTCATGTGGTATTTGCATAGACTAATTTACTACAAGAAATATCATAATATAAATATTACAGGTTTGTGAATGTACTATGCTCCCAGTGCTCACTTACATGGTTATAGTTCTAAAATTTCTGGATCATTACTTCAAACCCAAGCTTTATAGAGACCATAAGAAAACTAGGCAAAGGCCATTTCACAGTTTCCAATGGAGGCCTCGAGAGTTTCCAACATCACCATAATATTGTTTTGAATGCTGTGTGTAGTGAAGTAAATGATGTTGATATGCAGACAGTTGCAGCTTGCAAGGGGAAAATTGAAAGCAGACAGAGAAACTAGGCAATACACTACAATTACTGTACGTAAGTTGAAGCTTTTGTAATTTCTTTGTATTCAAACACAACCCTCTGTAAGAGAGAAACCTGTGTAAATGGAAAATAAATGCTGGAATGATCGCGTTCCGTTTTAGAGAAGTTTTACTGCATTTAGAAAAATTTAACCAAACCATGGCTAAGACTTTTATTGCAAAGCTATACTGTCAATTCAACTTCTTTCGATAATAATTAACTAAATTTTTTAGTGGACCAGATCACCCTGTATTAATGCAAGCTACGAAAGCACAAAGGTTATCTTCCCTTAAATATGGAATGTGTCTATTCCTCAACATTAAAACTACCCACACCGCTGGATCTAGCTTCAGTCGCACAAGAGCCGTAGATGCAAACGAAGATTTGCGAAACATGTCCTCAAAATAGGTACGAAAGTGAAGCAGATGTGTAAAAAATGCGACTCATCTAAAATTTAATAATTAAAACTACCGTTTTCCTTTCTTTGAAAAAAACAAATTTTGTAAAATTCAAACTAAGTTTATTTATTAAATTCAATTTTCAAAGAGTTCTCACTGCTCTTATTCTGTTGAACAGAATTAAAAAGAATGTTGGCTGAAGTTGGTTATAAAGTATAAAGGTACCTTTAGCAGTTCAAGTTCTAGAGAAAAGAAGGACTGAAGAAAGATTATGTAGTCACAAAAATACCTGAGATAATGGAATCTATTATTAGCTGTATATGCTTGGAAAGCAGGTCTGCATTCTCTATAGCAGCTAAGGATAAGTAGGATGACATATTACGTGATAGCTCTTTGTTGCCCTTATGAAGAAACTTCACAGCCACCGGTAGAGCTCTTTTCATTACATCTTTCTTTCCATAATTCTGAAACAGAACATATTTTCCAAGTATCAAGAATCTATAAAAATATCATGGGCAAGGAAACTTCCTTGTAAGAAAACTTACAGAAAAGCTCAAGAAAGATACTACTGTCAAAACAGATTTTGTTACAGTTGTATAGATAGTGAACTTCTCAGAAACTGAATTGGTTTTGGGCTTATACTTGTTTTATCCTTAGTTTCAGTGAATTAAAACAGATCTAAGCACAAACATCACACATTAAGACTAGTCAGTTGTGTGCATATATGCAATATGTAGCAATTGAATAGATAATACAGACAGAATATTAGCACAATACCAAACTACACAAATTAAGATTGAGGAAAAGGACATTGACATAAAAGAATTATAATTATTAAATTCCCTGTCAAGCCGTCTGTTTTGTTGCAGTATGACCAATGCATGTTAAATCAGTCTGGTACTTGTGAGTATTTACGTGTGGCAAGCAAGGTGTTTCTGCTGCAGAGGCAAGACATACAAAAGAGAAAGTGTGATGAGAAACCAACTATTTTAAATGTGTTTGGTAGATTTCGAGAGAAATATCCAATCTCCTCCATAGATAACATGCTTACATTAACCTCAGAATTTTCTATGTGTAAGACAAGCATTTACAGTGTGAGAAAAGAACAAATGCTACAGGTGTCTGCACTCTAGAAAACGTAAGACAAGGTTCTAGATATGAGTCCCTATGAATTTGTGGGATCTAAGGTGCATTGCACATTATCCATGTATTTTACCCAAATAATGAACCATTTAAATTTAAAACAGATGTTGATAGCTAAAAACATTAATCTGATTTGCCACACTTAAGATAATCTTCCTTGTGCAACCTACTAAATGTACTAACTGTAAATAGGATCATAATTTTTCAAACTTGAAACAATCTCTTGTATTAAAACAAATAGGATTTGAATTTTTATGCAGAAATCATAAAAATATGATTGTGATGGGAACAATATTGCACTGCGATGCAGATGTTATTTGTATAAAATAAGATATGACAAAAGGAGAATTAAATATATTTAAATGAGACCTGAGCTACTGAAGATGAACCACTGCAAAAGCTTCATTTGACACTATCAAAAGAAAGAATTCAAGCATTGCTATTTCAAGCATTTAAATTTTGAACAGTCAATCTTGTATAGTTATAAAAGCATTGTTAACAGTGAAGCTAATTTCATGTATAAGTATACAGTCAATCTTGTGCTTGACTTTGGAAATAAACATTGGAATAGAAGCGTTAAAAAAAGCAACAGACTAATACACTGGTGAGTTGTTCAGCATGATCCACATTCCGCCATTCACTCAAAATTCCATAGCTCAAAATCGCCTTTCAGAGAAAATCATTTCTGAGAACATCACCTCAGCTTGCTACTCATGAAACTTTTACAAGATATGTTTTAAATTATCTATTCTACTTCTTACAGTTTTCAGGAAATTAAATATTTTATCAATAAACATGACAATATAGCTAAACTTTTATTTACTTCTAATGAACCAAAAAGACAGCATTACTAACTTTCCTTATCTCTGTTAATGTCAGTATTATAAAGTTATATATAATTAAATTCAGTTATATTAGATATGTTTAACACTGTGGTGGTTAACGATGAAGCAGTGAGCACAAGAACTTAATGCGGCAGTTTTAAAATATGGCCCATATTTAAGTCCTGACTGCTTCATAGTGCACCATAATTTCAACTAGTACACTGCTTAAGCCGCTACAAGAAGGCAGAAAAGGTAAGTTTTTAAATAAATAATTTCATTTACTTTCTTGGAAGTGTTGAAAACAGTGTTGTTATGATAAATTAACTTTAAAGAGAGTCGATTAAAGACACTAGACAACACTTACTTTTAAATTTTTCCGGTACTAGTTTCAGAGGCTTTGCCTCCCGATGATAGAGGCAAAGCCTCTGAAACTAGTACCGGAAAAATTTAAAAGTAAGTGTTGTCTAGTGTCTTTAATCGACTCTCTTTAAAGTTAAATAATTTCATATTAAATTTTAATAATTTAATTACTTCAAATAATATTTTGTAGCTGTAACACAATTATTGATACCTTAGTTCAAGTGAATATGCTGTCTCATCAGTCTATATTGAAAATTTAATTACCAGTATCCTATGTAAATTGAACATAAGGATGAAATGAAATGGAATACAAATGGAATACTGAATGTATGTAATGTATGACATGCTATTACGGCTGGTAAAACAGGTATTGGCTTTCCTCTTAAAATGTTGTTGTGTACTACAACCATCCTCACTGTGATAAATCAACAAATATTCATAATTATTATACTCATTCCTCCATGATTATGTTGACCAATGAAAGAAATTTTCTTATCTTTTTTGAACAAATACACAGTTTTAAAATATCTCTTTCAAGTTTCTTTATGTCCCTTTAGCTGCATCAACTTGTGCATGCATCTGACACACACACAGGTTCACCTCTTACATGGAGCAGCACACAGATTCTCAACAAGACTGTTCCATTGCCCACTAATTCCTCACCACAGAATCGCACTTACTGATATATAAATTGCTTCTTGCACCATTCCATGGCTTCCTACTCCTCACCACAGAGCTTGGAACATACCAAAGTTCTTTGCACAATTCAACTGACTGATTTGTGAAATGCTTCACTCACCAACTACTCACCATAGAGCCACACATGTCAACCGACCCTCAAAGTTTGAAACACATTCAACTCTAAAAATCAAACACTATTGCACCCTCTCATGCCAGGACCCATATTCTTTATGTAACATGTTGGGCACAAGAACTCGTACCAACAGATGAATGTTATCAATTTATATTTTTAAAACAGTCCCAAATGGTATCTGCGCAGTAGTAGTACAGCTTGAATCTGGCTTTGTGACGTTAGCTAGTACTGTAAGAAAGGCTGTCTGTGCCTTCTGCTGCCCCTCCAGCCAATAAACTGAGTTGCAGTTATTGACCCACCCACACTCAACTCTCCCACAGAAGATCTGCGATGGCAGCAACATGGCAATATTAACATTAAAATTCCCTATTTTGGCATTTATTGCCAAGAATGTCTTTTCACTACCAGAATGAATGAGTGAATGTTGGAATGTAAAAAGACTTCATTTTATAATGAATTTGGTACTATTATTTCTTATCCTGAACAAGATATTGATAAACTTTCCTATTTTGCCGTTAATTGTTGGTTTTATTTAGGGAGCTTTATTAAATTTCTTTTAAGATGCAATTTGTTTTCCCCCCATTCATATATTCAACCTACATTGGACATCTCCCAATAAATACATATATGTACTTCATTTTATTACAAATCTGTTTTTCACAATTTTCATGTACACATAAATTATATTTACACTTATTATATACATTGTGTGTTGTATTTAAATTCTTCAACACTGTAGAAAGCATTTTCTTAAACATTTTTAATTGCTTTCATGTGTACTTGTGTTTGTTCTATGTCTTATTAATTTTTTAATTTTTGGGATGGATAAAGCATTATGTTCTTGTCCTATACTTTCTATTGAACTTTCATTCATGTTAACATTTACTAAATAGATTTATTTCATTTAATATTATCATGAGGCATTGTTTGGCTGCAGCAAGAAAGAGAGAGAAGCAGGGAGTGAAAGAGACAAATAGCGCCCAAGCCATGCCCACAAAGTGGTGAGTGCTAATCACTTGCCGAGAGAGCAACAGAGGGAGAAAGAGACAAGAGACAGTTCCATGGTGTTCTCGCTACATCACAAAAGATCATGTGGCTTCGCCAACCTTCGAGAAATGGCGGCTCGTGTATAAATGCAGCTGAACTGGAACTGAAGAGAGTCAGTCCATGAATGGAGTTGCAGCCATGCAGTGTGTGGACATTTGAACTGTACCGCAGTTGCGAGTTAAGATGTTAATTGTAAGCGTGAAGCTATTTGAAGTGTGCCGCAGGTAGATTCTTTCGTTTATGTATGGTGAAGCAACCAGAGACTGTGTGTATGACACGTCATTTTTAGATACTGTAAGGGTTGACCAAAGTGTGTCTACTGAAATAAAGAGCATTTTGAATTTCTGCAAACTACACTTTTAATTTTACAAACCCAAAAAGTCACAATAAGAATTCAATTGCATCAACTAACAAACACATATATGGAATTACACAGAAAATGAAGCTAGTTACAGTGGAGTAATAAATATAACACAAATAAAAATATTTGTTAATTAATGTCCACTTATCTTAAGAAGTTGATGTTAATACTACTTCTTTTTAAAAAAATTTATTTCATGAACATTTACTCGCATCGTCAGTTAACACACTTCGTCTTCAATCAATTGTTTTTCAATTTTAATTTTTCAATTTTAAAATTAAATTTAAATTTAATTTTAAAATCAAATGGAAATCAATTGTTCTTTCACACTCGTATGTGGCCAAAGAAAGAAAAGGTAGAGTCAGATTGAAAAATTCAATGCCATAGCCGGATTTGAACCACGGATCTTCCAGTCTCTGTTCAGTTGCCATCAACCATTGTGCTGACATGGCCAACATACCAGCATGACACTAAATTCTCCAAATGACTCCGGATAGAGACCAGAAGATCTGCTTAAAATCCTGGCTATGACATTGAATTTTTCAGTCTGACTCTACCTTTTCAAACACAATATGTTTGCAATAATTTAACTTGCAATGAAACCTTATGCTTTAACATGGGCTGGCTAAGCCTGTTCTGTTTTATGCTTAGCACCCAATACTATTATTTTATAATGTCTGTGTCTCTGTGTGTGTGTTTGTGTGTGTGTGTGTGTGTGTGTGTGTGTGTGTGTGTGTGTGTGTGTGTGTGTGTGTGTGTGCGTGTGTGTGTGTGTGTGTGTGTGTGTGTGTGGGCGCGCGCGTGCGTGCTTGTGTTATTTCACTATAAATGTGAAAAATTTAGAAATGCAAACAGTAGAATGGAGATATTTCAGAAGAGTTGGGAATACTTGAACTAACAGACAAATGTTAACTCAATTATAGAAAAACAAATTGCTAACTTAAATCTGGACAATAATGCAAATGTAAACAATATTTCATCTGAAATGCGATACCAAACCACACAAATAAGCAGTGTAGTGGAAAACCAGTCTAATTTACAAGAAAGAATAGAAAATTTCCACACAAATCTACTTAAAGGAAAAAGAAAGTCGTAATGATTTGACACGTGTGGTCTTCGCAATTCAGGCGAGATCAGAAACTGTACCTGTTTGTGATCAGAATTATGACAATGTTAGTATAAGTAGCCAAATACCTAATGCATCACGTATATAAACACAAACACACACACACATACACAACACTGTCCCGATCAGGGTAACCTAGAATTCGACCCAATCGCGGAGGAGGAAGGGAATCTAACATCAACACTAGCATGCCAATACCGGAGTTGCATCCTAAACGAAATTAAGATTTCATCTTTTGCCGAAGAGGCTGGTGACAGCGTGAAAAATTTCCTTCGCAAACTTGAACAAAATTTAGATTTCATCTTTTGCCGAAGAGGCTGGCGACAGCATGAAAAATTTCCTTTGCGAACTTGAGAATTATTTTCGGATAAAGAAAATCCCATCCGAAATAAGAATGCTAACACTTAAAGACACATTGAAGGGTAACGCCCTTAGATGGTTTAAGTCCACTGGAGTTAACTTAGAGGACTACACCACATTCAGGACTAGATTTTTGGCCAGATACTGGAGCCCAGCCAAACAGAACCTTATTTGGGTGGAATTGGTCACAGGGAGATTTAATCCTGCAATTCATAAGAGCTTGACGGAATATTGTATGATGCTCACATCTAAAGCAAGGATGATAGAACCATGTATGAATGAACAGGACATGATGACTGCTGTCATTCGCCACTTCCCAGAACATATCCGTAACAATTTAATAGTTGCTCCTCCGGTCGACATAGGAGATGTTCTGAGCTTATTGAGTGAATTTGAGGCACAGGTAATCCCACCTGATGCTAGAAATAATAACCGGGAAAACAGGGAGCGTAATAGTCACAACTCCCAACACCAGAACGATCACAGAAAAGACAGAATGCCACAGCGTGAACACAACCTCAATTCTCCATGTGTTAGCCAAAGGCATGAGCATCACATTCACAGGGAAAGGGGCAGGCAATCTAATGACCAAAGGAGCCCTCCCCACTCATCGCAACCAAGGAGGGGTAATGGTCAACAAACTTCCGGCCGTAGTAATACCAACTATAACAGGAATTGCCAAAATAATGTAAATAGAAATAACTTTGGGAGATCGCATCAGATCAACAACTTAAATTTCCGAGGTTTTTATAGAGGGAGGAGACATATAAACTACTCTCACCCCTATAACAAGCAAAATGTAAATAATAGGTGGCAGGATATCAGAAGTGAAATAGGAAGGCTACCCGAACCAAGTTTTTACAGAGAGCAGGCTAGCCAACACACACCAGCACCACCTAATGAACAAAACACAAGTGACGCACCTAACCTCAATGCAGTACAGATAACAGTACCCACTGTAGCTGCACCCCAGCCGCAGGAAAACTAACTCAAGATGGTATTGAAACTCCGGGTACCATCTGGGAGGCACATAATACAGTAAATAGGAGTTCTCTGGCAACTTTATTTGCTAACAGAGAAGCAAGGATTAATGATAGCCCACACAAGCACATGACAGATATAAGAAATCCACCTTTTGTGAGGATAAATATATGGGGAAATGAGTATGATGCCATGGTTGACAGTGGTTGCACCATGACTGTCATTAATGAAGAACTTTTCACTGCATTAAAAGTAAACAGCAGACTTATATATCTACCAGTCTGCGGGGTTTCTTACACTACTGCAATTGGCAAGAAAAAGGAAAGCATCCGTTTCCAAATGATGTTACAACTCACATTAGACAGATATGAACTAGATTTTATCGCTTTAGTTGTACCAAAACTGGTTACTAACATCATCATAGATACCGATCTACTGATTTCATGGTCTTGCATCTTAGATTTCTTAAGGCACACTTTGTCTATGAAAGACAATATTTATTTTGTGCTACCCTTGATAGAGGTAGACAGTTCCTCCATTTACAAGAGAACGCAAGAGGAGAGAGATTTAGAAGATGATAAATTTTTCATAGAGCACATTACGATTAATGATGATTGTTATTTAGTCAAAGTTGGGTTAGAATTAACAAACTTTGCACCATATTAATGTGACCAGTAGGAGATGGAAGTTAATATTTGTCACACAGTGCCTTGTTTCAGCTGTAATTAGTCTGAAGAACATGAATTAAATGATTTTATCAGTACACAAGATAGGTATATAGAAAACAATACACCAGACAACTTTGAAACATCTATCCAAGATAAGCTTGAGGAAACTTTTAACCTAAGCAAAGTGCAGAAACAGAAACTGTATTTTCTAAGAGGGCAGGATTGTGCAACAAGTATGTTCACACTTTTGTAGTGAAGGGTTTACCACCATTTTCACACAAATGTCGCCCCATACCAAATGCAATTCGTAAACAAGCAGACGAATTAATCCAGGAACTGAAGATCTGTGGTTCAAATCCCGGCTATGGCATTGAATTTTTCATTCTGACTCTACGTTTCCACAATTTAGCCTACACACGGCCAGTGTGAAAGAACAATTAATTTCCAATAATTGACCTAATAGTGGTTAACTATAAAGCCCGGGCCTTAAAGAACTTACATGTAGTAAGTCGCCATTAAGGTAGTTGTCTCATGTGTTTATGAGAACTGCTAAGTGGTTTACCGGGAAAATACGAGTCAGTTGGAGAATTTAATGTCATATCGGCACGTTGGCCATAGTAGCACAATGGTAGTGCGGCTGGACGGAAACCAGAAGATCCGTGGTTCAAATCCCGGCTATGGCATTGAATTTTTCATTCTAATGCTAAGTTGTTATATGTTCATTTATTATTATATTTCATTCAATGTATGTCTATTGTTATATTTTATGTATGTTATATTTATGTTATAGCTCATTGTTGTAAACAAAATTGTTAAATTTGGGACATTCTTCAAAATATATGGAAACACATTGTTGAAGTATTTAAGTTAAAATTATTTTCCACATATATTTTGAAGAGGGCATTTGTAACGATATGTTTTAGTTAGAACTTTTTAAATGAATATTGTGTTCTGATATGACTTAATAGGCCATGTAATGACAATATAAAAAAAAATATATGTGTAATTTTGTGATTGGCCGTAGTAATAATTGTATTACGTATTGTGATGACGTAGCAGTAAATCAGCCAATCACAAAATTAATAGAGGAGTAACGATAGTTACGAAAAAAATCAATAATCTCGAGATATATGTTCTTTAGTCTTGTTTCATGACGATGGAAAAATGTTGTGGTGAATATAAAAGTTTTGTAACGGAAAATTAATAACCTTCAAAAAGAGTTATTTGGTATTCGTAATAGTGATGAGTGGACGTTCAAAAGTGATGAATTTTAAGTAACTAACTTAAATTATATATTAACTTGAAAATAAGTATTTATCGATATGTTGGAGGTAACCTAAAGTGATGGATTAAGAAAGAAAGTTCGAGTAAAATGTAATCCAGATTAAACAATTAAATAATATATTACGAAATCGGAGTCATATAAAATTTTATTTCTGTCACTAAAAATCCACACCTGAAACAGATCTCATGACTCTTACTTAATAAAATTCAATTCAGTCGATACAATTAGTGACCTCAAGAAACTGAGCCATACAAACTTACAACATGGGAAAGGATTGTGCTTGTAGCGAAGAAATACAACTACATATTTCACCCAAACTTGTGGGTGATTAAGAGGGAGAAATTATATCGCCACAATATATATATGAATATATCCAATTTAGCAATGAAAATGGATAATACTTATACTTACCAAAAATATACAAGATATAATATCTGACGATATTTTTGCGTGAGGAGGATCTTCATCCTTTGGCGATGGCTTCAGGTTATGGTTGAGACAAGACTCAAGTAATGCCACCAAAGCTTCTGCATGCTGCTCTATTGAACCAGTTTCCCTAAAGACAAAATCTTCTAGTTTATTGAAAGTTGAAATTACAACAATAATAATGGCTACAATAATACAGGACACTACACAAACTGATTCTAAAATGTAAACAAATATAATATAATGTTTATTACTAAAGAGCTTGACAAAATTTGCACTTGTAGACAATGCCTGAAATTATTTACATTATATAATTTACATTCATAATAACTAATTTTTGTTACAATTTAGTTGTAAAAATTTAAAAGAATAACTTTATTTACATTAAATTTTACTTTTTAATAATCTCCTTTGAAAAATTGAAATAATTTTACCTGATTGCAGATGTTACACGTGTGATACATATTTCTACTACACTTTGGTCATTATCGTTATTGACATAATCTGGAAGACTTGTAATTTCAGCAATAGTGTTCACAACCTCAGTTAGGTCATTGACAATAGCTTGATCTGCCACAGAAAATAGATCGCCAGCCTAAAAATAAATTTAAGGATTAAAATAAGTTGTATTATTAAAAGAAATCTTTAAAACATTCTCTATTCATATATGGCAAATTTGTTAAGACTGATTGAAAAAAGCATTTAATGTTTTATCTCTGGGTGTAAATTACTGTTGGAGAACTGAGCTCTCACAGTTTGAGACATGTCTACATGTTTCAGTTTTTGAATAAAATTTCAAACTTGCAGTAAAATGGCTGGAGGGAACCTACAAGGTGGTAGTGGAAACAATAATGTTATACAGAGTGGACGTATTCCTTCAAAGGAATGGCTGCAAATTAATTCATAGAATGTTTTGCAGAGAGATGATGGGGTTATGAGGTGATGGAGTAGGAAGGACAGCTTTTTTTATGGACAGGATTTCAAAATATTGGTACAGGAGTTTAAAGCTTGGAGATCACATGATTCTGAAAGAGTGTATGTACTTAAGTATTGAAATTCCTCTTTATTTAGGGGGATATTTATTAATTTATAAATTAAACTACTGAAAATAACAAATTTATGTGAAAAAAGGTCAAAACATTTTATATAATTATCAATATGAGTTGATTTCCTGTATATACCAAAAATGAAATTAATGAGGAATTTAATAGAGAATATAAACACATTATAAATGCTGCTTTAATTAATGGTTTTAGTAAAGATTATATGCATAAAAAGATAGAAAAATTTAAATACCATAAAAATGTAAACATTTCTATCCTTAAAAAAATAAAAAATGATTATCATTTTAAAATTTACTTACCATCCATGGGCTAATAAAAGTTTCACAACATTTTTTTAAAGTATTTGGTATAATTTTGGATCCTCAAAATAAATATAATATAAAAGTGTTACTATTTTTTTTTTTTTCTAAAATAAGATAAAATTTTCAAAAATAAAAAATCTGGCATTTATCAATTTAACTGTTCAGATTGCAACTGGTTTTACATTGGAAGGACCAAACATAATTTGGAAACCTGAATAAACATTTTAGAAATATAAGGTATAAACAGATAGTTAAAGCAGCCATGGAAGATCATTTTTGGTCATTTAACTTTGAAATAAATCCAGAAGTTAAATTATTAAAGCAATTAAATGGTCTAATAGATGGTGATATCTTAAAAAAAAAACAGAAATCATATAATGAATTTTGAAATATAGCCAATTAATGTCTAAGTTTGTTTTATTTTCGGAGTTCGGTAATAAATACAAAAAAATAATCTGTCACCTTGCGGCTATAACAATGGCAACAGGAATAAACAGACTGATGATGCAAATACGCATTTGCAAAACTAGTCTCTTGAGTTCTATGAGTTTACCAATTTCTTAGATAAGTGAATTTTTAGCAAATTATTATATTTTATTGTAATATGGAAGGCAATGTTAATACTGTAAAAATAAGCAATGAATATAGCATTACAGAGCAAATGTCAGAAAATTAAGGACATCAGGAAATAATATATGCAGGATGCGAATTACCTAGGTTCAAGGACACACTCAGCGATAAATAGGAATGTCATTACTATGTATGATGATGGTGAGCTAACAATACAATTGTAAACTATAGAAAAATCAAACTTAGCTACTATTTTGCAATACATAATTAGGAAATTATACAGATCATTTAAATGAAACCTGGTCACTTGTGTAAAGTAACGGTAACAATTTTGTAACTCAAAAGTAGTCGTCAAAACTGTGGCACATTTATCCCATTGCGACACTAGCCGGTCGTTTTTATCTTTGAAGAAGCTAGTAGGCTGCCGCCTGATCCAAGCCTGGACCCATTCACACACTTCGTCGTCCGTTGTTAATCAATGTCCACGAATAACTTGTTTTAAAGATCCATAAACATGAAAGACACATGTTGAAAGATTTTAAATGTAGGATGGATGTTCCAGCGTTTCCCATCGAAGCTGCTGCACTGTCATCTTCAACGCACTGACAGTATGTGGGTGGGCATTTTCTTGCAGGAGAATAATGTCACTGGACAACATGCTAGGGTGTTTCGACTTGCTGGCTTGTCTAAGGTTCTGTAAAGTGGCTTGGTAGCATCAATCATTGATGGTGGTTCCCCTTCCAGGAACTCCACAAGCAGTGGGCCCTTGTGGTCAAAAAAGAACATCTTGACCTAACCAGAACTGATGTGCATGGCCTATGATTTCTTTGGAGGTGGTGAAGTCGCATGTTTCCATTGCTTGCTCTGATGCTTGCTTTCCGGTTCAAAATGGTGACACCATATTTCATCACCAGTGACATTATACGAGAGAAAGCCATGTTCCTCCTCATGATAATGTTGCAAATAACTCAAAGACAGTGCCATTTGAATACTGCATTGTTCAGCAGTCAGTTGCGCTAAAAATTGAATCTCTACTCAATCCTGCTTACTTGCTTTAATGTTCAGTAGTGGACAATAACTCATGTGAACACCTTCTCTTCGGCGTGAAACCACACTGTTGCTATGCAACGTCAAAGGTTACGCTTGCATGCAAAGTTAGACACACTGACCAAGTTTCATTTGAATGCCCCTAATATATGAAAATGGTGACAAATACATAAAATATGAAGCTATCAAAAGTGAGGCAAACAAATATATACAAATACCATAATTTGTAACTAAAAAAAACCTTCACTTACCTTATAAGAAATTATGACTGTTTTCTTACAAATTGACTAGAAAAAAACTTCACTTATAAGAAATGATGAAATGTTTTGTAAGAAAATGGTCATCATTTCTTATAAGATAAGTGAAGTTTTTTAAGTTACAAATTATTATATTTGTATATGGTAACAAAATATGGTTTCCCCTGCTAGATGCCATAGATAAAATTGAAGTTTGTCCACCAATTACAACAAACTTACGGAGCTATGAAAGCATATGATGAAAAATGTGTGTGTAGTGTTTAACACTCACTTTTACTACATACGGCACTGCACGCAATGACACTGATGATACATGAGATGAAGATGGAGCACCAGTGGAATGAGATGAAAGGGGAAACTGGAGATCCCATAGAAAACCTGTCCCAGCACCGTGTTGTCAAATCTCACTTTGCAGTCGTCTGGGATTGAACCCGGGCTACCTTGGTGAGAGCCAAGTCTAACCACTCAGCCATGGCGTGGCCATATATATGAAGGAGAGAAGTTTATTTTAGTTTGGAGGAAATATAACAAGATTTTGTAATATTTATGGTCAAGTTGTATTTGATTCAACTCAGAACTGTCCTAACTGCTATGTGCAAATTAGATATGAGGGTTTAAATTGTGCAAGAAAGCTAAATGTTAATTGCACAAATAAGTGGAAAAAGAACAAGTTTGTTATATCTGCAGAAATTGTCTGAAGACTTGGAAAATGATATTACCTGCATACAGGAAGCCTACACAATAAATAATCACATTCTGCAATGCAATTTTTGCTAAAATTCTTGTATATAACACAAAGGCTGCCATTGAGTTAATCTGAATTTACAAGTTCCAATATTCACATTTTTGATCATGCATATAAAATGTTTAGAAATTACAAACAAACATGAAAAACTAAATTAGTGTCGTGAACCCGCATCTACAATCGTGTGGCTTGTTTACACAAAAGGAACTGATAGGCGGGCAGTGTGAAAACCAAGAGCCGGCAGACCAAGATAACATGCAGATAAAGGTCTGCTGAAACAAACAAACTGAGATAAATGGAAATTTCTAGTTACTTATTGACTGATAGAGACTGTTCGGGTTCTGGTTTATTTTTGAATAATTTAGAAATTATCAGGAGGTATTTAAAGAGGCGACGATTGGCCAAGAGTGGAGTTGCAAGTTGTGAAACAAGAGTTGTTGTTGTAGGATATGTAACAAGAGTGAGTGAGTTGCGAGAGGTAAACAGAGAACAGCTGAGAGTGTTGTTGTAAACTGAACGCTGTTATTCCCATTGACTTTGGAAGATTGTGTTGTGATATGTGATGTAATTTTGCTGCTACGGAGTGTATTTCTATGCAAATAAAGAACATTTAGAATTTCGGCAAATTGGATTTTTAATCCTAGGAACCCACAAAGTCACATTATAATTACTACTTCCAGCATAGCTTACCCTTAGAATGACAAAGAATGACAAAGTTTTAACTAGTCAAAAGCTGTGAAAAAAATTATATAATTGAATTTTTTATGGATATCTACAGACTCATAATTTATGGTTGCACACTTTTTTGGAAGATTTAAAGAGAAAAATTACCCATAGACTATCTATAAAATTTGTTAATCATTGTCCAAACAGGAAAGCCTTTATAATAGGAGTAAATAATATAGCTAAAAGGAAAATATGTAAGGGATGTCCTCAAGGCTGTCCTTGGACCCCTTTTATGGGATTTTGTACTAGAAATCCTTAATAGCAAAATACTCAATAATACAACTGCCTATCTGGATAGTTTTAATTGGGCAAACAGGATAGATATTATTGCGATTAGAAAACTTCTAAGAACACAAAGGGCTGGCCCCAAAGCTCAGTCGGTAGAACACCTGCCTGCTCTGCGAGGGGTCCTGGGTTCGATTCCCAGCCGGGAGTATGGATTTTTCTCTAAGATGATTCCCCATCTTCCTTAGAGTCTGGAATTATGAATGCCAGTGCGAATGTGTGAGTGATCTAATGATTAAAATTCCAAAGTACTAGCAATCCAATGTCTATGAGATAACACCATTGCCAAGAATGGCTGCTGATAGGATCATTGCAGTTAAAAGGCAGATTTTAATTAGATTTACAGGCAGAGTAACTACAACCTTGATGGCATCTTTAGCACTCTAATATATACCAATAGATTATATAATTCAAATTTAAGGTAAAAAATTTAAAACAACAACTGAAATAAAACAAACTAAAATTTATGAGACAGCAAGGAAGGAATAAAAGAACCCTGCAAAAACTTGACACACGTGACATTTGTGGTGTTAGGATACTTCTGAGCATAAATATTTATTTTAAATATGAAATAAATATGAAAAATGTATCCACAAATACACAAAACATCCAGAAAATAGTCATGCTTTAAATGGAAAATGGAAAGAGATGAAAAAATGTTTGAAGGATTGCACACCACTTGATATTGGGGAGGAAATTTTAAACTATAATGTAGTATTTGAATTTATTGTTAAAGAAATTGTGTATTATGCAGCCTCTGGTAAAATCACATTTGACTTCTCTTTCGATCCTTAAGAGTTTGGAGTTTTGTTAGGTATATTACTGTTTTCAGAATATCATAAGACTTCTTTCTGAGAGACCTACTGTTTAGAGGAGCCAGATTTCGGATTAGACATTGCAAAAAATGTTGTCTTGAAATCAGTACATAAAAACGAAAAACTTTATCCATTTTAACAACAATGCATTTGATAATGATCAAAAATAAGATCAAGGATTCTAAGTGAGACCACTTATATCTTTGCTAAATGCTTCCTTCTGGCAGCTACAGGAATAGTTTATATTAGAGAAAGGCATTAGAGAGCAACAAATCGATTCTTCAATATACTGCTACTACTACTACTACTGCAGTTAGAACAGAACATACTATGATGCACTATATAACAAACAAAACAGTGAATATTTTTAAATATACTGTTAATGAGTATAAAAACAATTCTTGTTACATACACAAACTCTCTCAGCTCAACAAACAAATATTGATCTACTTTGTGTAAATTAAGATAAACATTTCAAGAATTTGTTTTATTGCATATTTTTCTGCAAATACAATGGGATTAGGAAAACAGTGGTTATAAGTAATAATGAAATCTTTTCTGAGCAGATTGCTATTTGATGGCTTTGCAATTCCATTCTCTTTGCATGATCACTATAAAAAAGGAAATAGCTATTTTCCTTTTGAGAAAAGTATAAGTATTTGAAAATTCAAACTAATATTAAAGAATATCTTGGAAATTTAATATAGTATGCCATTAACATCTATATCAACCTCCTCAGGGCAGCAAGATATCCAAATGAACCTCAGTAGGAAAACTTACACATTACAAATACGAGGACTAAATTATGAACTTTGAATTCCTGCCACAGATTGGTACAAGTTTATATCACCATCACCCTAGACCTCCATCATCAATACAACTACATGGTTGTCAATTAATAGGAATAAATGTTTGTAAAACATGCTTTGATTTTGCTAATGTGAGGTACTGTAAACATAACCAATGTTCAGTTAATAAGATTCATATTTTTTATGTAGTAACATTTTGAGTATTTATTCAAAAAGAGCTGACCATCCCTCAATGGCTCTTATACTGACATGGTTCTATGCTATCCAAATGCAGCTAGTTAGGCTATGATGCTTAAATTAGTGTATATGAACAGGATGACAAGAATTCTGTGATGTTAAAACAGCCCAAATTAGTTGACAGTTGGTCTGCTGTTTCTGAATAACTACCATATTTTATCTCTTACAGATTATCAGTTAGGTAAATACTATTCAGAATGAAGATGACTTCTGGGGATATTCCCAGAAAAGATATACCTTTTATTTGTCATGAAAACATCTAAGCAAATATTTTAACTGGAACTGTAAGCTATTTTTTCAGAAAATCAAAAATTCTGAAAGTTATTTCTTGTAAAGGGTAGTTTGGATTGGACAGATTTTCTCAAAAATCTTATAATTACAGAGTGTAAAAAAAATTCTCATGGATTACATTCATATGACTTCCTCTAACCATTTATTTATTTTTATACAATTTCTACAGCTGTTCTTAAACAGCTTCTTTTCCTTTCTCCTAATCAAGATAAACATTTGCAGAAATAGTTTAATGCTGCACTTCATTATAGGTACAAGAAGGATACTAGAAACAAAACAATTATGAAAAATATAAAAGCAGATCATTATGTGCTCACTGTGATATTCCATATACCTGCCATAGCATAGTGAGAAACTTCAAAAGGTGATAAGAGTGCTGAAAATTTCACACCCATAAGAATGGTTATCTCAGAAACGGTTGACAACACTAAAGAAGTTGCATGAAAATCATTTTATTTTAAAGAGATCTAAACTTTCTGCATAAGAAGATTGTCTCTTATGGTTTACCAGTTATACAAAATTCTTTCTGAATGAAGAGTCATTTGCAGGCGATTTCCAGAAAATTCTATATAACACATTTTGCAATATAATCATACTTAAAAGTAAAGTATTTTAATCAAATTAAAACCATATTTGAGAAAATAAAAATGTACTTTCCGTGTACAGGGTAGTCAGCTGTATGGAGATTTTCTTGAAAATGTTTATGTTGCATGTTTGAAAAGTACTGTCTATGGTATTTATCCATACTTTAATTATTGAGTTAGGGTGTTTATGCACCTGCATAGAACCTGGTGAAATTTTAATATTGAATTTGGGTGGGCTAAAATAATTCTATTAAGTAAATGGTATAGGAAGTTAGCAACAGTAAAACAGTTTATCCTTTATTTTATCTGGTGCGCTGCTTTTGAGGAAAGGAGAATTTATAACTCACAAAGAATAGTCAGGTGCACTGGGAAGCAGGAAATTACAAAAATACTTGAAAACTACTAGTGTAAAATTATAAATTTTGGAAGTTAATTATAAATGGTGTGATGAAGTCTACCCACACAAATAATATAAATGAATTACAATAAAACTAACACCAAAAAATCTATTGCGAGTCAGATCCCGAAGATAACTACAAATAATACTTGCTTATGTCAATTTTAACAAAACCTACACCAATAATGAAGTTCAGTATAAAAGCTGTCCTACTTGCCTTTGATAAGTCCTTCTTGCTTAGTACCTGAGTGAATAGTTCATGCATACTTGGGCAGTTATCTGTGCTCTGTCATTTCATATTAATTCATTCGTATTTTGGGGCGTCCACTGTAATAAAATCAAATGTAATTGTCTGGTTACTAAAATGTCAATGATATCCAATACACAAACATTAACCCGATTCTAAAATAGTGTTCACGTAAGAACGAAACTACGCAGAGCAATAGTCCGACCAGAAAGTCATAACCATAGATTAATGGTTATAACCACGGCAAAACAATGTATGTCAAATTGAAAATTTTGATGTCATATCGCTCACCTGAGAACTTTCTCCATGTGCTATCCTACATGTACACAAATGATTTTAAACGGTTACATTTTGTAAATATTACGCTAAATTTCAAAGTTTTATATTCTTTTTATTTTAATCTCCCGCTGAATGAACTGCCATGCCAACATATTATTCTTGTTACACAGGGTGAAGCACGTATGACATTACACCTTTCACCTTCTCAACAATCTCTCTAAAGGTGTGCCTTATTCCGGAATGCTCATTTTTAAGCGTGAATTTTGTTACCACCTATTCATACAGTGTTGCCGACTATGTATGTCTATAAGACATACCTTAACGCCGAGGGAAGTAAGAAGAGTAAGAAGATACGGAAGCACTACGCCACGATAGAAACTAGACAGAAAGGAGAGAGAGAGAGAGAAAAAAAAGTACTTTATGGTCACAGTAATAGGGGTCACTGCTCCTCAGAGGTGGTAACAATAGAAAGTCGTTTACCGAAGTTACCGAGAGTGGTAAAACTAACTCCAGATCACTCCAGATAGACCAATTTCAAGGACAGGGCTTTAAATATATTTTGGTTCGATAACTATCTTGCTCTTTAATGTTCACTGTGCATGAATACTGCTACTGCGTAATGTTTTAAATCATAACGAATTCGTAATACCTACTATTAGCAAACAAGTACAACTAATAATTTTTCTCTATTAATCGAGTAGTGGCAGCTGACATACCTATTTCTTTTCGCCCTAAGCCTAAATGAACCTTCGTAAACAAAAAGGGAGAGCTTGATAGAGACAGCCACCGAAAGGTATAGCGAAAGAAATTTGAAGAAATAGGACAAGTGTGCAAATCTGAATCCAGCATGGAAATCTAATATTACTGTCTACTTTCTTTTTTTCTTCTTTTTTTCTTTTTTTCATTTTTATGTTTTGGCCTTGATTAGCTTTAAATACTTGTTCGCACTCCCTTGTGTGAGCCAGGAAGCCTGGTAAACCCTCTAAGGTTTCAATTGTTCCAAAATAACGCACATTACAAGAACTTTCAATGTTCATTAAACAAAATCACTACTAGGTTTTTCGTAGAAATACGCATTTTGAAGCTCTGTTAATTAAAAATTAAAACATTTTTTTTAGAAAAAGATACGCGAGTGCTTGTGGTCGCAAATTAGATACTAAAATTTATCATCTTCCAAAGATGCTTTACCAAGATTTTCAAAAAAAAAAAAAAAATCCTTTCATTCCAAACAAAACTTTTCATGAAACATGTTTAGAATGTTTTCGAAAATTGCTCTAATAATACATATTTACGTTTAATGGAATACATGTTTAATAATGTCACATACCAATAAAGTAACGGACTCTATTAAACACATATTATTTGAATGCATAACTAAATCAAATAAAGATTGACTGATTAAATTAAATCTCTCAGCTAACTGAGAATTACATATCATTAGTGCATAAACTGCAGAAAAGAAAACCTTTCGTTGTGCAACTGGTGAAGTCACAATATTTTGAAATCGAATAGCATAGAGAAACGTCTTCTTAAACTAATTAGTATTACCATGTTAATCTGGTGCAATATTGAATAGGTGTCACATTTAAGTTGCATTGGAAATCTCATTAAAATAAAACTTAATTCACTGAATACACAGAATTTATTCACATTGTCTTAATTACCTCTTATGCTTCTATTAATATATCCGTTTCTTTAAGTACTCCTCTATTTGGTTCTATTCACATTTTGCAGAATGGCTCATTTAGTAAGAAATAGAGCTGATGGCATATCAAGAGTAGCGCTACGGTTAGCACAAGTGATCGCGGTGGTGGTGGTGGTGGTGGTGGTCGTAGTAGTAGTAGTAGTAGTAGTAGTAGTAGTAGTAGTAGTAGTAGTAATAGTAGTAGTAGTAGTAGTAGTAGTAGTAGTAGTAGTAGTAGTAGTGGTGGTGGTGGTGGTAGTGGTGGTGGTGGTGGTGGTGGTGGTAGTAGTAGTAGTAGTAGTAGTAGTAGTAGTAGTAGTAGTAGTAGTAGTAGTAGTAGTAGTAGTAGTAGTAGTAGTAGTGGTAGTAGTAGTAGTAGTAGTAGTAGTAGTAGTAGTAGTAGTAGTGGTAGTAGTAGTAGTAGTAGTAGTAGTAGTAGTAGTAGTAGTAGTAGTAGTAGTAGTAGTAGTAGTAGTGGTAGTGGTAGTAGTAGTAGTAGTAGTAGTAGTAGTAGTAGTAGTAGTAGTAGTAGTAGTAGTAGTAGTAGTAGTAGTAGTAGTAGTAGTAGTAGTAGTAGTAGTAGTAGTAGTAGTAGTAGTAGTAGTAGTAGTAGTTTGAGTCCAGAGGCTCTACTCCCATTAGCCTTGAACCCGTAGGAACAAGACCCGGGCCTCCTTCAACCTGGGAGTATCCGAGCTGTCCCAAAGGGCGCTCGGCGTCCTCCGAGGGGCTTTCCATAGGGCAAGACCTAGAGACTAACAAGCCCCCCCCCATCTGGTCCTAGGGACACAAGACGGGATGGAAGTGGATACTCCATTACGCGCGTCAACAATCAAGGTGAAGACTACCGAAAAACCTCGGTGGGGCCGCCTGGTGATCTAGCACACCTTCTACTAGCTTAGCAGGCTAGTACCCGGAAACTTAATGGCTTCCCTCAACCCCGTCCGAAGACGTACCCAATCTCCCACGGGTATCGGCAACACACTGCCCCCTCGAAGCCATCCCAATCCGAACAACTCCCAAAGGAGGGGCTCGGCTGTTCGGCCCGAGGTTCCTCTAGTAACGTCAGAGGTACCACGAGTGCTAAGGGTCCGCAGCGCCCGCACTTTGGCAGCTGAAAGGGACGGATCCCTTACCCTACGGGGAGTAGTCGTAGTAGTAGTGGTGGTGGTAGCGGTAGCGGTAGCAGCAGCAGTGGTACGGCAGCAGCAGCGGCGGCGGCGGCAGCAGCAACAGCGAAACCTTAAGGTGCACGAATCTGTGGACCTTAGCGCCCACAAAAGACAATAAAATACACATTCAGGCACTACACTCAGAGAATAACGTATATCGACTATTAAAATGTCACCAAAACAGCACCAGGAACTTGAAAGCAGAGCTGAAACATAACAAAGACTAATAAAGTTCACGCCGGAAATTGACACGTATCAGCATCCAAACGACATAATAAAACTGAAATAAAATTTAGCAATTCCAATAAGGCTGCCTATATCGCTCTGATGAATAAAATGTAAACACGATTTCCTAAAGTTAACGAATCTGTCAGCATTCGTGGCTCATGCCGGGACACACGTAACTGAGCTATGACTGGCATTGAATTAAACATGGTGCACCGGCAAAGGCTCATCACAATGAGCACGAAGCGCTGCCAGAATCAAAGATAAAAGGTGACAATTACTAAAGTGGCAGTGCCCAACACGTAAACTGGTTAAAATTATTTCTCGCGACGAGACACCCGAGGAACTACTTCAGGTGACATGGAAGAACTTCTACCACGACACCTATATTCCAGCAGAACACTTCAAGCATAGATATATCGCTCGTCAGATGTGACATAACTTGGAAGTAAATAAACGAAGTCGCTATACTGCAAAAGGATAAAGTGACGCAAAACCATCCTAAAAGATTCAGAATGAAAATAAGAGCTAAAACATATTTGAGCTAAAATTGGTGATTTCGAATCGACAATGGTAGCCTCATTTCCTTGCAGTCCGAAATGTTCAGGCACCACAGAAAGGTAAGGCCAACACCAGCAGCATAGAGCAAATAAAGAACATTCTGAATACACTGAATGAAATATTGTCACCCAATTATCGGAAGGCATGGCCAACTGGAGCTGGGTAGGGGACAGGAGGCATTCAGCCTACGCCCACCCATTTATCTTGTAGCGCTAACATAGGGGATGGTAAGGAAAGTGTCGCTGGGCACTGTACCGTCTCTTTCCCCTCCCCCTGACATCTGGAACAATCGGGATGATTTTCCGAGCCACGAAACTTCTAGAAACAGCGATCTTCATATATAAGGGTTGCAGTGGACAAGTCAGTTCAGTTCTTGGCGAGCAGCCGTGAAGAGCGCAGTGCTAGAGAACGGACTAGAAGACTGCGTACGTGTATCAGAGGAGCTTTACGTAATTGTGAGTATGGAGTGGACCTGTGTCAGACGAACTGGTGGATTGTAATTATGTGCGCTACGTAATTCTATGTAATCGGCAAGTGTTCCAACTGTAATTTGGTGGAAATAAAGAACATTTTGAGTTTGTACAATTGGACTTTAATTTCACGAACCCCCAAAGTCACAACTGGTGTCAGTAAGTGGGATATTACAGCGAAGGAAGCTGCATTGGCACAGATTTTAGAAAAGTTGGAGACGGCAAATAGCAACTTGGCGGCGAAGATGAACGAGTTAACTACGAAGACGGAAACGGCAAACAACAAACTCACAGCTGAACTGAAAGAAATGAAGACGGCTAACGACAACCTCACCGCCGAGCTGAAGGAAATCAAGACGGCGCATGACAACCTCGCTGTGAAGACGGAAGCTGCAAGCAGCAACTTGGCCACGTCAAAGATCGCGAAGATGACCGAAATGACCATGGAAATGAAAGCGGCAAATGAGGCTCTCACCGCCAAGTTTGAAGAGCAGTTGGCTGGCATAAAGGAGGACGTCACAGAGTTAGGCGAGCGCGTCGAAGACCTGGCGAACCGCGTTAATGAGCTGGAAGGAAAGGCCAACAGCAGCGTCAAGTCCCTGATCGCCATGGTGGAGAACGTCGTCGGCAGCAGGTTGAAGGATTTAAAGGCCGACGCGGCGGGACGTGACACGACATCGAAGCGCGTCCAACCTCCAAAATACGATGGCGCGTCAACGTTCGAGGTCTTCCGCCGCCAGTTCGACAGGGTGGCTAGGCATAAAAAGCGGTCATTGGAGGAAGAGGACGCACAGCTAATAGCTAGCCTCCAGGGACGGGCCGTGGACGTCCTAAACGCGGTCCAGACGGTGACGGCTCCCAAGGATATCTGGGAGGCCCTGCAGAACCGTTTCGGGAACCACCGACTAGCCGCAGCCTACCGCAGTCAGCTGAATACAAGGTCGCAATAGCCATAGGAAACGCTGCAGGAGTTCGCCCTGGCCATTGAGTAGCTGGCTACCAAGGCCTTGGTTCAGCTTCCACCGCAGTTCGTATCCCGGGAACCCTCCAACGCTTTTGTCGTTGGGGTACGAGACACCGAGATACGTCAGCGCATAATGCTCGGCGACTACACAACCATCCACGAGCCGCTGACGACAGCATTGAGGATGGAGGCGGCCAAGGTGACGACTACCCCGACGTCGAGAACGAGAAGTGTCCGCTTCACCGGAGACAGAAAATCAGCCGATGGACACCGGCAAGATGTAGTGGCATGCGTTGGGGGTGTGCACAGCCGGGACACCTAGAGAGAGACTGCCCACACGATGAAGAGCAGCCGGAAGAACGACTAAGGCCCGGCGCGGCGAGGAGCACGGTGGTGCCGTCCACACCATCTCCTCCAGTGACACTGCGCGCCGTCAGCCAGCGGATGGATGACAGCGGATGGTGAGAGGGAAGCCATGCCGCGCCCTGGTGGACACCGGAGAAGCCGTGACCGTCATCAGACCTGACATAGCCAAGGGTTTGCATTCCAGGAAGCCGAGCACACCATACCAGCTGATGACAGCATCGGGCGACACCTTACGTGTGGAGAAGGAGGCTCTGCTGAAGCTGAACTTGGGACGGAGTGCCGTGCATCTGTGGGTGTTCGTCGCGAAGGTGGCTGAGCAACTGATTCTGGGACTGGATGCCCTCAGGAGCCACGAGGCGACGGTCAACGTCAGCACGAAGGTCCTGTGGCTCAATGGAGAAAAGGTTATACTCCATCAAGTCAAAGAGCGCCTTGGAATCTGCAGGGTCGTCTTGAACGAAGACGTGGTTGTCCTCTCGAAGAGCGAGGCGGTAGTGAAGGCGCGACTGGAAGGCCAGAGAACCAAGTACATGATGCAGGACCAGAGGACGCCTGTGCACGGACTATGTATAACCAGGGCATTGTTGCCCTGCCGACAGGAGGTGCCAGTTAGACTGCTAAATCCAACGGACACCGATCTCGCAGTCCAGGACGGGACGGATTTATTAACGTGCGAGCCCGTGTTGAGTTTAACAGCAATCGACAAAACACAGGAGCCGGTGCAGACGCAACAGCTGGGGCCCCGGTTGGAAGGCTTACTGGAGAGGGCGGCCGACCACCTGACCGCAGATCAGCTGGAAAAGTTTCGACAACTGCTGAGACGATACCAGCGCCTCTTCAACCAAGGTAGCAGTGACTACCGCCGCACGGAAAAGTGCACGGAAAAGTACTTCACCGCATTGACACCGAAGACGCCTGGCCTATTCGGCAACCACCTAGACGCGTTCCGCTGGTGAAGCAAGGGGTGGTACCAGACATGCAGGGGGACATGAGATCCAGGGGAGTGATTGAAGAGTCTCACAGCCCTTGGTGTTCCCCTGTAGTCTTGGTGACGGATAAACGGCGAGCTACGCTTCTGCGTGGACTACAGGTAGCTGAGCGCTGTCACCAGAAAGGACTGTTCTCCCTTACCCCGGATTGACGACACTCTGGACACGCTAGCTGGTGCACAGTGGTTCTCGACCCTGGACCTGAAGGCGGGCTACCGGTCTCTCTAGACCCGAGAGACAAGGAGAAGACCGCATTCTCGACAGGCCAAGGGCTTTGGTAGTTCACAGTTATGCCCTTTGGCCCCTGCAACGTACCAGCTACCTTCCAACGCCTCATGGAGTCAGTGATGAGAGGACCGATTTACGACACCTGCCTACTATACCTGGACGACATCATCGTCGGGAAGACTTTTGAAGACCATCTCGAGAATCTGAGTAAGGTGCTAAGAGACTGCGGGTGATCAACTTGAAGCTGTACGCTAAGAAGTGCCAGGTCTTCCGCAAGAAAGTCAACGACTTGGGCAATATAGTCTCAGCAAGCGGAGTGGCCACAGACCCGGAGGAGACACAGGCTGTGAGAGATTGGCTTCGCCCAAAGTATAAGAAAAAGTTGCGCAGTTTCTTGGGGTTGTGCAGTTATTACCGCCGTTTCATAAAGGGGTTCTCCAACATCACCAAGCCCCTCACCCGCCAGACAGAAGATCACCGACCTTATGTGTAGACGGACGACGCCGAAGACGCTTTCCAGTACCAGAAGAAGACCCTGTGCAACGCTCCAATTTTGGGACTTCCACAACCAGGTGGCACCTTCATTGTAGACACCGACGCCAGCGACCACTTAATTGGAGGCGTCCTATCCTAAGTCCAGGACGGCCACGAGCGGTTGATAGCCTACTACAGCAAGACGCTACCCAAGGTAGAGAAGAACTACTGCGTCAACCGGCGAGAATTATTGGCGATAGTAAAGAACCTGGAGCACTTCCACAAGTACCTGTACGGTCAGCCATTCCACCTGAGGACTGACCATTCCGCTCTAACCGGGCTATTGAGCTTTTAAGAACCTGGAAGGCCAGACAGCACGTTGGGTCAAGAGACTGCAGGAGTACGACTTCACCTCTGAACATCGCAGAGGGAAGAACCATGGTAACGCAGACGCTATGTCCCGAAGATCCTGTCCAGAAGATTGCGGCCAGTGCACAAGAGTGGAAGAGAAGGAGCGTGCCGCAGCAGTCCGAGTAGTCACGGCAGTGCCTCCGGATGGCTAGGACAACTCAGGCCTGAAGAGCGAGCAGCTGGCGGACGCAGACTTGGGACCACTCTTGAGGGTTATGGAGGCAGGGACAAGACCGACCTGGGAGGACATCGCACCGAGGAGCGCCACCTACAAGTCGTACTGGGCCCAATGGGACTCGTTGAAGATCAGAGAGGGTGTGTTGTTTCGGGTATGGGAATAACCCGATGGGAAGACGCAGAGAGAACAAGTGGTACTTCTCCGAAGTAAGGTCCCGGAAGTATTGGAGATAGTGCACGCCGGTACTTCAGGAAGACACCTGGGAACGAACCGAACGATTGACAAACTACGAGAGCGCTACTACTGGCTGAGGCTAGATGGTGCTAACCAGAGATGGTGCTAACGTGTCACGTGTGCGCGGCGAGTCGCGGCCCCAGACTAGGAGCCGGGGTCGCCTGCAGCAGTACAACGTCGGGGTTCCATTCGAACGGATCGCTGTTGACATAGCTGGACCGTTCCCAATGTCCGAGGCAACGACTACCAGTCCTGGACTACTTCACTAAGTGGCCGGATGTTATGCCATCCCGAACCAAGAGGCAAAGACAATCACAGACTTCCTCGTGAAGCAAGTGTTCTGCCGATTTGGGGTGCCCTTGTTGGTGAACAGTGACCAGGGCACCAATTTTGAGTCCAAACTGATGAGAGAGGCACTAGAAAGACTTGGGGTTAACAAGACCCGCACAACACCTCTACGTCCCCAGTTGGATGGCATGGTCGAAAAGTACATCAAGACCTTAGAAGAACATCTGAGGATGGTCTTGGCCAGCCATCAGTGAGACTGGGGCGTCAAAGTGCCACTGTTCTTGCTGGCCTCCCGCTCGTCAACACACTACACCACGGGGATGACGCCAGCCAGCTTTATGTTCGAACGAGAGTTACGCCTCCCCTGTGATCTGACTTTTGGAAGTCCTCCAGAAGCGAAACAGCCAGCGACCGAGTATGTGGAGAACCTGGTGGACCACCTCCATGACATGCCCGAGTTGGCTCACCAAAACATCAAGAAGGCGAGCGACCGCATTTAGACCCGATATGACAGGCAAGCCAACAGCCAAGTGTTCCAGCAAGGTGACCTGGTCTGGTTGTACCGTCCGACCCGGACCAAGGGATGCTGCTCGAAACTTCAGCAGCCGTGGCAAGGACCGTACTGGTTGGTGAAGAGGATTAGCGACATGGTCTAGCGGATCCAGAAGGTGCCCCGAGGAAAGATATTGGTGGTACACCTTAATCGGCTGACCCGCTACGATGGTGCTGTTCGGGACGACCAGCTTTGAGGAGGGAGCAGTGTCACCCAATTATCGGTAGGTACGACTAACTGGAGCTGGGGTGGGGGACAGGAGGCATTCAGACCATGCCCACCCATTTATCTTGTAGCGCTATCATAGGGGATGGTTGGGAAAGTGTCACTAGGCACTGTATCACCTCTTTCCCCTCCCCCTAACGTCTGGAACAATCGGGATGATTTTTCGAGCCGCGAAACTTTCAGAAACCGCGATATTCCTATATAAGGGCTGCAGTGGACGAGCCAGTTCAGTTCTTGTTGAGCAGCCCTGAAGAGCGCAGTGCTTGCGAACGGGCTGGAAGGCTGCATACGTATATCAGAGGATTTGTACGTAATTGTGAGTGTGGAGTGGACCTGCGACAGATGAACTGGTGGAGTGAAATTGTGTGCGCTACGTAATTCTATGTAATCGGCAAGTGTTCCAACTGTAATTCGGTGGAAATAAAATAATTTTGAGTTTGTGCAATTGGACTTTAATTTCACGAACCTTCAAGGTCACAATATGTAAACTATACAGCGAACCATATTATGAATGCCACTCAAGGAATCTGAGAAAACAACACACCACTGCAAAGCTTTCACATGAATATATAAAAGAGCTTGGTAAATACCAAGAACATTAACAGTAAAAATCGAGCACTGCAGTGAAATAAGAATTCAGTGATCTAGAAAAAAGATACCCTGCCTTCAGTTCGTCCTTCGAGTTCCTAATACATGTAAAACTGCAGTTTGCGAACTAAAAAAAATTGTGTGCGCTTTAGACCATGCGACAGAAGTGACAACTTAAAAAATATCCATTATAAATTATTCTTAAACATTATTAAAAACAGTTAATGTTGACACTCATTCTTGCGCAAAAAGGCCCGTTGCGAGCAAAACATTTCATGCCTTACGCAAAGTGTGCTCACTAATGAAAATACTTGGAATTACACTGAAGGACCACGGACTTGCAACCGTCCGAAAAGGGTTATTCATAAAGTTTGTATAAAGGAAGTAAAATGAAATCACATAATATGCCGTTTTACATGTGTTTTACTTTTATATTAAAATACATGCTATTTCACAATCATTTTTCATATTTTCTTTCTTGCTCATACATATATTGCATTGTATTTTATTTTTAATAAAAATACAAGTTTATACATATTTTATAACACAATTATATTATATTCATTTGGATTACAGGAGGCGGTGAGAAAAGCTTTTAATAATGTTATTCAGTGTCATTAAAAGTGTAATATTTTACAACCACTGAACCTGTAAGTAATTTTCGCTTATAGAAGTTATCATTAAACCTTCAACTTGAAGTGTAAATGTTAGGAACTTCGTGCGTTGCATAAAACGCATTATTTGCTATATATATTTAATTTCATTTCGTTAGCTCTCTTCAAAACATTGCTGTTTTGTTAGAGAAGTAGAACGTCAGTTGTCTGCAACGCATACTGTCTTTTGTCTAGTTGCCAACATCATGTAATGTAATCAACAAGAACAAACATTATCAATTTCACATTCTATCAAACCTGTAAATACTGCTACTCCATCTCGTTCAATCTTACATCCACCCAAGTTAGTTCAGAAACTCCCGTTCTAAGAACTGAACCAAAACGACGCCTCCGCGTCAAATGATGGTGTTTCCACTCCAAGCAAAAGCATACAGCGTTGGCCTCAGCTATAAATTCTAAATACATTGTGGACTTAACCTCCGTACACAATAAATTTTCGCCTTTGGAAACAATGGAGGAAGATGACGACTCAGCTGCTGAAGTTAATTCCTCCAGCTCGTAAAATCAGGATTCCACATATATTTCTCCATGAAGTCAACAATTATCAGCAGATTATCCGAGACATAGGTGCTATTGTAGAAGATGACTATTCAACACAACAACAAAACAAAGTTCTTAAGATAAACACAACTTCAGTTAACGACTTCCAAGCCCTTACAAAATTCCTGGATGAATCAAATCTCCCTTTTCATACTTTCCGGGATCCAAATTCCAAAAGGCTTGAAGTTATCTTGAGAAATGTTCTTCACTCCCTTACAAACGACGACATAGTTACAGAATTTACCACTCTGAAGCTACCAGTAACGGAAGTTATCAGGCTGTTCTACAAAGATCGACAACCTATGCCCCTGTGTGCTGTAGAATCTGAAAACAACGAGCAAGGGAAGATCTTTGAAGTTAAACGCATTCGCAATGCTTTAATAAAAGTTGAGAATCATAAGAAACCCACAAGCATCCCACAATGTACACGATGCCAGCGCTATTGGCATACTAAAAACTTTTGTCGTCTTACACCTCGATGTGTGAAGTGAACCTCTAATCATCATTTCTCTGAATGCCCAAAAAACAAAGTCACTCAGCCTTCCTGTGTGAACTGTGGAGAAGATCATCCCGAAAATTTCAGAGCTTGTCTTTTTTTACCTGGAATTTATAAAGAAATCCAGTGCAAAATTACCCGAGCGCGTAATAGCACCTGCACCTCCAAAGCTAAACGTGGAAAATTTCCCAAAGTTGACACCAACCTCTCCCTCTTCTCCTCCTGAAACTCCTCGGTGGTCCCTCCAGAAGACAAAAGTTTCCTGCCTTCTACTCCACACAACTTTCTTCTTCTGCTTCTTCCTCCCCTGATGATACATGCAACCGTCTTCAGCTAGCTATTAATTTTCTAGCACCATATCTACCAAAAATTAAATCCTTTTTATTACAGCATTTTGCAAGTTTGTTTGCTAATGACCACTAAAACTTAAGTTAGTACATTCTTTAAACTAACTATACTAAACTGGAACGCTAATGGAATCAAAGCCAAGCGGGAAGCCTTTGTAGAATTCATTACTAGATACAACATCGCAGTAGCTTGCATCACTGAGACTCACTTAGTATGACAGTAAAAGTTTCCAGTACCTGGTTATGCAGTGTATAGGTTCGATCGCAACGCTCCCGTCGTCTCTGGTGGAGTGGCGATCTTCATTCGAAAGGACATTCACCACTACTCGGTTTTGCTACCCGAACTAACCATCCTCGAAGCTTGTGCAGTTCAAATAGTAATGCAAATCTCCTCCAAAACGACAATAATTACAGCATACAAGCCACCAGGATTCAGTCTCAATGTTCAGGATATTAATACTTTATTTTCTGATATAGCGCCAACCCTTACCATGGGTGATCTAATTAATAAGCATGAAACATGGGGATGCCGTGTGACAATCCCAAACGGAAGACGATTATTAACAGCAGCTGAGCGTAGTGCAGTCAACATCATAGTCCCACCTGCTCCTACTTTCTATAGGTAAAACATATCACTTGATATTTTGGATATAGCACTCTACAAAAATCTATCAGATATTCCCAACAGCAGTAATACCTGAAATGGACTCAGACCACTGCCCTGTCTTGATCTCCTTTGACGATAATTTGATTCTACGTCCGCTACCCACTTGGAGACTCCGCAAAGGTTTCGTAAATTGGGAGACCTTCCAACATGTAATTGATAACGAGTTGAAAACTGCGTGCAATCTGAAAACTCCCAGTGATGTAGAAGCCGGAATTCTGGAGTTCACAAAAGTCATAACTTCAGGTATAGATAAATTAACAGCTCCAGCAAAAAAAGTATTATGAAACATTGCCCTCTAACATCAGATGTCTCTTGAAAGAGACCGGGAGATCCGTGGTACATATCCCGGCCATGGCATTGAATTTTTCATGTTGACTATATCCATCAAAACCTTAGCCTATATACGGCTAGTGTAAGGAAATGATTAATTTCCATCAATTAACTAATAGCTGTAGCATTTAAAACAAATATACATACTATACGAATATTCATTTTGATACCAATATATCATTTTGATATCAAGGTTTGGAACATTCAGTTCGGGTTCCCTCTCGTCTAGTGCCAAGGCGCCTTGCGCGGTGCGCACGCAAAGAATTTCATTTATCGAGGTCCAGAACTATTCCTATTCGCAAAACACAATAAACATAGTTAATCGTTTTATATTTTTCATAATGTGTGCATATAGAATGTCATTTATGGTCAATATTCAAGTATATATGCTGCTAAACTGCACACTTGTTTGACATCATCAATGTTCATAGGCTTTTTGATTACTAGTGAACTCACTGAACCCAAATAAATCAGTCAGTCAGTCAGTCAGTCGGTCAGTCAGTCAATCAGTCACTCAGTCAGCATGTCGACTGCATTATATTTGCATTCGATCCTACTGGTATTCTTTCCTGACACTTCGGTTTATATATTAAGTTCTGTTGGATAACTGGATTTCTCTGTACCACATTATTTATTTTATTTTTTTATTTAAGTTTGTCCCAATTTATTCGTTCGGACGTAATTGTGTATTATTGCATTCTGTAGTGTTCTCGTTATATGATGTTCAGTCTTCATAGCTCTTTCCAGTTTTCCCATCAATATTAGTCTATTAATCAGGTCAAGAACTTGTTTGTCGCTTAAAAACATATAGTTCATTCCCTATTTGCACATTAGAACATGCCTAATTTTGTTCAACGGAAGTTCTAGTGATTTATGGCGTCTCTTCCATTTATGAAGCATACTTGATATTTCACTGTATATTAGTTCGTTACTGTAATAATGTCTTTTTTCAGATTACCTTGAACAATTTAAGTATGGCGTTTTCCAATTCTATTCTCAACATATTTCTTCATTTGATTCGGAATCCGCTGCATCCCTTTAGAGCCCCTTGAACGCTCCGTATATTTGTTGTTTATTTTTAATACGCTTAACATGTACCAAATGTTGTTTTATTGCTTTTTAAGTTTTGGGGCTCTTTTCCTATGCACTAGGTAGGGATTAGTCCTAGCTTTTGCGCTACATTTTTAGTTTCTTTCTGTTTATAGTAGAGTATATCCCTCTTTAATTGCTGTTTAAATTGGTTCCAACTTTTCTGCGTAGTGTGTTTGGTTCTCAAGCTATAGATGTGATTTAGGTTTATATGTCTTGTAGTATTTCTTTTCTTCTTCCATAGAATATCATGTTTCAACGTTCGTCTTTTTACCTGATAGATTTTGCATTTGCTAGTGCATCTCAGGTAACTAGTGTGCACATTGTAGTAATTCTTCCTATAGGGGATACTATATGGGATTTCATGCACTATTAATTTACAGCAGCCACCAAAGTGGAGTGTGCAACGCTAGATAACGACTTTAATGTGTACTGGACTACAAGACTAAAGCAGTGTGATTCATTATTTTTCTATATGCTGCTAACATGAAGAAAGCTCATGGACATAGAACTCCCCATACATTTATGGCACATCCATAATGATTAAATATATACCCACCAGCTTTAGAACTTTATCCCCTGTTTTAATTGACATAGTAAAAATGAAAAAGAGAAAACATTACCATTTTAAGCATAATCCTTATTAATGAATTACTGTAGGTGAAATATAACGAATGAGTGCAAATCATTATCACATACAATCTTCCACGGTATTGAATATTTACCTATTGAACGAGATATTAAAGAATTCTTCCATAGTATTTTGGCATGAGTATGTAAGAATGATTTTAAGCCTTTCGTTAACATTTTATGTTTATTATAACTTCCTAATAGTTTCAGTGAGCATTGAAGATTACTATAAATATTAATTGCAGAACTGAAACAGCTTTTCTATTATGATTTGGTCATGCATGCCAGGGTTTGTTGCGAAGTTATTATATTTAAGTTAGCTCACTCGAGAATATATGTATTCACCAACGAGCTTAAATGTCTTTCCGTTTTAAATAATTGATTACTGGAATGACGAGATCTAACGCCACAAATAATAACTGTTGCTAAATAAACACTAGCTTGGTTTGCTCTGAATTGCCCTAGAAAATAATTGCATATTGTAACAGGTAGTGACATTTGCAAAATGTGATATTTTAAAGCTACTTTAGTAAAGCAGAATTTTTAAGTTTTCTTGTGCAAATCTAGCTGAGTCTAGTTTCGGCAGCATGCTTCTCTCTCTCTCTCTCTCTCTCTCTCTCTCTCTCTCTCTCTCTCTCTCTCTCTCTCTCTCTCTCTCTCTCTCTCTCTCTCTCTCTCTCTCTCTCTCTCTCTCTCTCTCTCTCTCTCTCTCTCTCTCTCTCTCTCTCTCTCTCTCTCTCTCTCTCTCTCCAGATAAGCTCTGTATTCATTTAGAGACTATGAAATTTTGAATCGGATAATTTACTTATAATGTAATTGATGTAACCAATTTTTAATTCTATTATCGCTAAACTTTTTCAGTTGAGTAATGATTTTTTAAGTACACATTGATGGTAGATTATTTACTTCAAACCAAAGGTTGAGTTGCTCAAATGCTTTATTGGTAGAACTGATACGACTTTTCAAGTTATAACTGCACTAATAATATCTCCAAAGAGATAGCTATTAATTCTTTACTATGATTGTCTGGCAAGTCATTGTTATACATAAAAATAACAAAAGTCCAAAAGTACAGCATTGTGGAACACCTTAATAGCAATAGGTGGTTCAGAAACAATACTTATTCTGGTTTTATGAATTCTGTTTGTAACTATGAACCAGTTTAAATAGGTTTCATTTAAACCAAGGCGTGCTACCTTTTGCAGCAAGAGGTATGATCTGTGCTTTCATATTGTGACTTTGTGGGTTCGTGAAATGAAAAGTCCAATTTCACCACTCAAAAATGTTCATTTCCACCGACTTACAGTTACACACTTGCCAATTACACAAAATTACGTAATGCACACAGTTACGATTCACCAGTTCGTCCGTTACCGTTCCGATGCACGTACACAATTACGCAAATTCTTCCGTTGCACGGTCTTCTCTTCCACTAACACGGCGCTACTTCACTAGCACGTCAAGCACTGACTCACTCGCTCACTGCAGCCCCTTTTTATAGGAATATCGCCGTCTCTTCCCGACTTCACTAGTTTTCACCTGAAGGTTCCAGATGGCCGTGGGAGAGGGGGAAGGTGCCGCCCGCGCAAGTGACATTTCCTCTAATCTTTCCCCGCAGTTAGTGACAGAGACTGATGAGTGGGTGTGGCCCAGCTGCCTAGGGTCCTTTCCAGCGGTCGCCCGTCCTACCTTCCGCTAATTGGGTGACAATATGCTTTAACTTAATAAAGGTGTCCTTAATAATTCTTTTATTATCCAAAATTGTTGGTAGAGATGATAAAAATAGAACTTAACTAAATTTACCTTATGACCCAGTTATATATAGTTTTCTCTGTTAATTTAGAAGAGACCCTGTGCAAGATTTCAACAAGAGGTCCTAAGTTCCCAACTCGGTCAGGGTGAGTTATCTGGTTAAGAATTTTTCCGAAGTGTTTCCTTATTCTCAAAAACGAATTCCAGATAGCTCAGCTCATTTGGGCTCACTTGGGCTCATTTGAGCCCCTTTTCATCCATTTAATACATCGTCCTATATGGCTTAACGTTAAAGAATATTAATTAAAAAATTAAACATACCAAAAACTAGATGGGCCTAAATTGCTAGTATGGCATTTTATTCTTTTTGTAGAGAGGCTTACTAATTGAGTGTTTCAGGATTTTCTGGGAATATTCCTGAGGAAAACATTGCATTTGTATTTAAGAAGTCTAATTCATTTAAGGAGAATTCTGATAACACCATTTGAGAGAAGTTTTGCTTTTTTACAACGTTTTCTATCTTTTCTATCCCTCTTAGAATTTTTGAGTCCATTTCAAAATTTTAATGAATTTTGGGATATATCCCTTATAATTTTATGTTTCGAATATGTTTATTTTGCTTTATGCCGCATTAAGAGAAACATTAAAAGTACAATACTATACGGAATAAATGGTCACCTAAATGAATATGGAATTACTAGCTTGTATCATTGTTCAGTTACCATTCTCCTCTCCAGTTTGCATCACAGAACATCTATCACTATTTCTGCGGTATTCTGAGTAATAGCCATTAAACTGTGGTAGTAGTTGTGTTCAGGAGGTTCAATTTATACTCTCTGGCCACGTAATAATAACTTTTGAGACATGCATTCTGTGAGTTGAAATATATTTAGCCTTAAAAACCAGAGAGAGATTTTATACGAAACCGTGTCCATGGAAGTTGGAACTTACGTATGTATAGTGTATAGTTCAACGATCATTCGGTGTTCTGTGGAGCAGTTGCAACTTGGAATAGGAATGGCAAATTGCGGGGAATATATAAAATCTGAATTTCCTAGAATTGATGATGATTTGTATCAGTATGTGGAAGGTAAGGTAAACTCATCTATTTATTTTTTATTATTATTATAATTATTTTTCTTACAATTTTTTTAAGTAGATATGGTTGCGTAAAAGAAAGATAGAAATGAGGTTATACGCGAATATCACATTGGTTAACGTTGCCAACCTCTTGAATTGTTTTGATAAATGTTTTTAAATATTGTTAAAGGGATTTTGGCTAGTGGAGCAGATGACTTCGAAGACAGCAGTGAGCTTTATGATGCAATCGGAGAGGTGTTACATGAAGTTTCAGAAGAGAAAACAGAAGTGGATATCAGGTGACACTAACCTCAGTCCCTGCATTATCAGAAAATAGGAATTTCATGCATGCGTCACAGTCCACATTTCACAATCTTTTCATCCATATATAAGAATATACGGCTTTGCATTTTTGGTAATATTGATCTCTGACTTTAAGGAATTTTTGTTAGAAATTGCTTAAATTTGTATCTGTTATTACGTTTATTTTTGAATAATATAGTTCATTTATTTATCGACGCTTGAGATAGCTCCGTTAAATTTGCGATTAAACCTAGCAAACTAAATGGTGTAAATTCTATTTAGAATAAGTCTTTTAATTGGCAATAGTTGTAATCTACAGTCAGTGCCCCTCGGTGCAATCCTCTCCGTTCATTTCTCTCATATTTCCTTTCTCCAGCAAATGTACAATGGATCACTTTCTGCTGCTTGCTATCCACTCTCTTTAAGGAAAAACATTTATGTATATCAGCTCCATTTTAATATATGGCATAACATTATGGGGTAACTCACCACATTGTAAATCATTATTCATAATGCAAAAAGGGATTCTAAGAATACTTGGAGGAGTTAAATCAACATCTACGTGCAGACCATTATTTAAAAAATGTATAATCTTACCTCTCCCATGTATTTTCATTTTTGAAATTTTAAAATTTACAAAGACAAATTTAATGAAAGGAAACGGCCACTGTACCTTTGACAGTTCATAATCATAATACTAGACAAAGAATGGATATTCATGTGAATAGAAGTAACACAAGAACTCATCAAAACAGTGTAATAAACCTAGGAATCACTTTTTTTAATAAACTGCCTATAGCCAATAAAACCACTTGCAATTTTTCAGCATTTAAAAAGTCAGTTTTGGCATACTTGTTAGACCACTGTTTTTATTCTGTTAGTGAATTTATGGAAAATTTATAATATTGTTACATTTCTGAATTAATTGTGTATATTATAAAATTCTTGACATATCTTTATAAAAACTTATTTTGTACAAACACTGACTTGTCCTTATTACTACTCATGTACAATGTATGATTTACAAGATGAATAAATTATCTACCTTAAAGGGAAGAAAGTCCTAAAATGTGCAACAATTACCTTATAATTTTTTTCATTATTTGATTTTCTTATGATTTGCATGGTGTCCATAAATTTATTATTCATTAATGTTAGGACATTGGTATAGATACAGGAGTTTTGCATGTGAAAGGAATACGTGTTCATTTATTTATGTTTTAAAGGGAACAATTCACTAAGCATTATAGATCTGAGAAATTTGTCATTATTTGATTCTTTTCATGGTTCACATGATAACCATATATTTATTTTCTCAGAATTGATGAAGTTTGTTTTGGATTGTTCTCTTGAAAATATAAATAAACTTGTATCTCTTTCACATGCACGCTATCCTGTCTTTGCCCTAATACCTTAAAAATGAGTTAAAATCTATGCATATCATGCAAACCATGAGGAACAGTCAAATAATGACAGTTTCTGACATAAGTGATACACATTTTTGTGGTTTTTCCCTTTAAGATATATCACATTCTTTCTCAAGCAAACAGATAGTAAGCAGAGGAAAGTGGTGCCAGACTTGACGTCATTACACAGTTGCTATGTCATTGCATGCTTACTAGGAAGGGCCAGTGTTATAAGTTCTGCTGGGCGCTGTGACACAGGGTGATTACTGTTTTAACAAAATAGGAGTATGTGTGTTAATTTTACTGTTGTAGAAGCATAACTTGTATTAAAGATATATATTATTTTATTCCAGAATTACATTGAGCTTGACATACTTAAATAAGATGGGGCATACTGTGAAGTTGAGAAGTGCTACTAATGGTCAATATAATGGATGTGACTTAATTGGTTGTGGCTTATATTACACCGTGCTATCGTTTCACATTGATTCTAGTTATCATGTACTGCTGAATTAATAATTTGGGAAGGAAAAAAGTTTAACATCAAACTCTTAAGTAGTAGAAGTAGTTAAGTACATAATTTGCATAACAGAGAAGCAGAGCTAGAAAATATAACTTCAATATGTTTGCATTATGTCTGTTTTTGTAGTAATAGATTAGACTGTGAAGGAATGAGTAAATTTGCTAAAAGTATAATTCGTGAGAAATAGAATTTGAATGCAGCTCAGAAAAAATAGTTTAATATGGAAACATGTATCATTTAAGGAGTGTATAGAGCTCCCACAGGAAACTCAAGGATTTATGAATAGATTAGAAAGAATCATCACATTTGCTCTGAGCATGCTAAAATAATTGTATACTATGAATGTAAATAGTTTTAATGGTTGAAATAAAGACTGACCTCATGTACCTCTCTATTCATTTAATATGCAATGTGTGTTTCACTTCAACCAGAATGATATGAAAATTGCAACACTAACATTTTCTAAACTCAGAACAAATTTGAAATTATTCAGCAATTCCTATTATAAATGGCATATCAAATCATGATACTCAGGTATTGTTAGTGTATGTCATGGGATGCAAACTGATATAAAACTGCAACAAGAATAGCACTAGTTGACAATGTTTTGGCCACATGGGTGGAAATTGGTATTGTAGGTCAAGTTTTATAAACATTTAACAAATATGTGCCAAAAATGTTCTTACACCCACCATTTTCTTGTAAATCATTGAAATCTATTTAAAAACTAAAAGCCGTCAAGACCAAGTAAGAAAACTATGAATCTATAAGCGCCCCAGGTGTACTCTAAACTAGCTTTCACAAATGTTTCCAATGTTTAGGGTTCATACTTAAGAATGACAATCTAGTTTGCAGCGTGTTTGGCTTTCTAAGAGGAGAGGGATGATTGATGTATTACTTTAGTGCCCTCTGCGCCAGACCAGCAGAAAATGACAGTCTTGTCTTGGTGTATCATGATTTAGATAATGGCTTCAGCTCAAAGTTTGTCTCGCCTGTGAAAAGCGACACCAATTGAGAGAAATCTATTGTATGTCACAACTTTGTATAGAAGTCCATCAAGGTCTTTGCAATGTTAGCCAATTCACATACTAAAGAAGCCTGAAATAGCGTGCTCCGAAAAGCCGTGGATTTGGATTTAACCTGGGTAATAGTATGTCCCTGTTAAAAAATATTGTAGATAATTATTTTATTTGTCTTTTTTTTTTAATTTGAAAAGTTGAGATAAAAATATTCTGCAAACAGAGGTTCTGCATTTGTTGACACTGACTGCTGATCCCAGGAAAGTAGTGAATGATACCATTCTTGGCCTTGTCTTTTTCATCAGTTCATATAATTCTGCTGAATGAAATCACTCACTGCACGTGGGGAGGGAAGGGGTAATGTAGTGATGTCTGCTTTGTAGAGCCTGTCCTTGCTAATTCACAGCCGCTTCCGCCCCCCCTCCCCCCAGCATACTATTGAAGACATAATCAGTTTTGCAAAAAGTAGAGAGTGTAGTGAATTTGTCAAACATTGAAAATTGCATAAATTATTTTTGCTATCAGTGTACTTCCTAAATTAGAATCCAAAACATTACACCATAGGAGTTGAGAAAATGTTTCAAATTTATGAGCATACATGGAGGAATAAGTTAAAATCAAAGTACTGGTTACATCAGAAGATTTTTTTCAAAAAGCTTCTAAAACCTAAAGTGCCTTTCAGATGACATAGGAGTGACAGAACAGTAAAAAGAATTGTTAAATAACGCAAACAAAATGAGAATCAGAGCACATCTTTGGAACACCAGATAAAAAGCATAGCGTTCCAGAATGAGTAATAGATTTAGGTGACTTCAACAGTTACATTGAGGGAACTGGCTTTTAAATGAAAAAACACTAAAACACAGAAAATGCTTACAGAAAAATGTAACATTCGTTTTAAACATCTCTGGTAAGACATTCTAATAATGAACAACTTGAATAAATTTATTTACAATATCTACAATTATGATTGCATTAATATAAATGCATTTGCACAACTAATTCAGCCAGTAAATTGTGTGAACATTTTACAAGAACTACCACCTTTCTAACAAGTGCATTATCCGAATAGCAAATGAAGCTGATGCAACAATTTGCTTAGTGCTATCCACAACAAGAATGGCAATGAAGAACAAGTTGACGTGGAGGGGAAGAGAACATTCTGAATGTTAGTAAAGTGATAACCTGTTTAATCAATGTAATTTTGTGGATGGACAGGCAAAATGAATCAAACAGCATTCATTTCCTCCATAATGCCACATTACGCAAAGAGAAAACGTAGCACATATCACTGCATCAAACAAAACTTGAAGAAGGGTAAATGTGAAACATGAAACAAAACCTTGTGTAAATAAATTTTCTGTGTTAACAACTAAAACACGTTTCCTTTAGTAAGGGTTTTTGTTTTTGCGTTCCATTTAACTCCAATGGTCATATTGGTGGCCGTTCTCCTTTGGAACATATCAAAGGATATGTTCATATTCGTTGGGTTTTAATCATTAGATCACACAGACATTCGCACTCTCATTCGTACTTCCAGAATCTGGGGAAGATGAATTATCTTGGTCTGAGAAAAATCTCCACCCCCACTGCCGGGAATCGAACCTGGGACCCCCAGCACGGCAGGCAGGTGCTCTTCCAACTGAGTTATGGGTCAGCTAATAAGTTTTTGTTGGTCTCAAAATTTCCTGCTTGTAAGAACTCATTTAGTTGTGGCTGTTAATAAGTTTACAAATTTTATTACCTATCACATTATTAGCTCAAATATACAGGTTAATGAAAATCTTTAGTTGCTTTTGAGAACATTAAAAATAATACAAATATTTCTATCTAAAGAAAGGTTTTGGATAAAGGACTTTTCTTGAAAAAAAAAAAAAAAAAAAAAAAAAAACTCCTTCCTCCTCTCTTAAAATAAGGCTTTTTGGTGGGGAGTTTTCAGTGAATCTCCAAGTGTTTATTTCCAGTGAAGTCTTAGTATCAAATTTTGACAGTGGTAAAGAATAAATGAGGAAGAGTTTTATATCTTTATTATCTCACATTTTTCATCTTGGAGGATGGTCCTCCACTGAGGCAGTTAATGATCTTCTATTGACCACAGATACTCTTTCCCAGTTGAGGAGCATTTTTTGAAAACTCAATAGATGCAAAAAATGTGTTTGACAAAAAATGTTCTTTTTCTATTTATTGACAATACTAAATGGTTAGCACAGCAAATATATTTATCATTCAATTCTCCTTCCTGAAACTGTCTCATTGAATGTGAAAAACAAATAGCACAGCATAACTAGTGCACATTTGAGGTTTGAAAATGCAGAGTTTTTTAAAAAAACGATAGATGCTGATTAACTTTTTTGCGTGAGCGCGAAATTCACATGAAGTTTTATTATTTTTGTCATTTTTTTTTTTTAACTTTTTATTTAGTATTCATTATTTTTTATTTATTTTCACCTTTTCATAATACATAATGTATTATACAGCCAGCATATTAATTTTATAAGGATTATTTTATTAGGTATAAACTTAGAAACTAAGTTACTGCTAAAGTATGTCTAGTCAACACGAGTGCAGTTGCTCACAAAGGAAATGGACCTTCCCGCCCAGTAATGACCGTCATAATTCTATCTCCACACTTCAGAAATAGAACACTGTTGTTGAGGACCAATAGCAACCCTGATTTTCGGGAAATGACAGTCACATGTTTACTCCATGTGGAGTCTCAATTGCCAAAGTTCCAACTTCCAGTTGATCTGTTTCATTACGTGCAGAAATTTGTTGTGTGTCACGATGTGCAGACCGTGGGAGGGAAATGCAGTGGTAAATGCAAATGAAGTATAGATAACTTTCAGTCAAGTGAAAATAAAGTGAAGACAATAGTGTGAGTGAATTGGAAAGTGTTGCTGGGCCAAGTTATGTTACTGGAGAAGCCTCAAAAAATAAAGTTATAACGGGAATTCTTTTTAAGCAAATTCAAGCGCTTGTTTTGAACACATATAAATATTTGCTGAAAAATAATCTTGGTGAGGGGTCATGTAATGAACCTGATTAATTCTGAGTATTAACAGAAATACAGTAAGAAAAATTGTGACAAAAGGAATACCAAAGATGCCGATCAAGTGTGAAAACAAAAGGAAACATTTCTCTAAAGTTTCAATAATTTCACATGCGATGTAATTTGCGGAGAAATTTATAGATTCTATGCAAAAGGGAGAGCGCCCACCTTAGATGAATTGGTTGCACATTTGCAAGAAATTTGTGATTTTCCTTATGGGCATTGCACTTTGTGCGGCCTTCTAAAGGAACTGGGTTTCAAATACCGCACTTTGAATAAGATAAGGGTTATTATGGAATCCAGTAGAATTGTAGCCTGGCGACAGGAAGTTTCGCAGTAATAGACATAAGATAATATAGTTAGACGAAACCTCGTACAATATCCATGATGTATCGAGAAAGTTGGCAACCTTTCGGAAAGGACTGGAAGAATGAGGGCCGGTGTTGTAAAACGATTATAAGGGTTTGCCAAAAGAGGCGGCCGACCTGCACATGCGTTAAGTAAATAGACTTTACATTCACAATAACATTATAATATTTTGTTCTATTTATATAACAAACATATTGAATACATACCTATACAGAGAAATTTCAAACAATATGAATATGTAAGCTTAATATTTTAAGTTTAACATTTATTAGTATCTTCTAGTACATCTGTATAATTTTCTTTTGCAGTTTCTGGAATTTAAAAAAAATTAGCCCTTTTTTTTTTTTTTTTTTTTTTTTTTTTTTTTTTTTTTTTTTGCCTTGCCTTGCCTTGCTCACTCTATTAATTTTGGGAACATTTTGAGATTAAAGCAGGAATTCACTGCATGACTTGCTGCGCGGTTTCATCACATCCTCCTCCACAGCCAAAGCAGAATATGTATTTTGAACTTCTACACATACCTTTTGGCATTCCTTTGTTTGTTTGGAATATGTTATATGCTGGGTATTCATTTTGAAAGGAATCTTTGACTTCAGTGTTTGTTTTGCAGTTTCTTTCAAGTCCCTAATTTTCCAGTCTTCGAACACTCTCACAGATTTTGTAATATCTGATGGTACTCATCAGGACTCAAGATATTATCTTTTTTTCTTAACTCTTTTTTCGATTCTGACGAAAACTCGATCAGGAGGCATATAACTGTGCCCATGTATTGGGTAGATATGTGAAATGTGGGAAAATGTTGCATTCTTCTCCAGGAAAGCAATACGCATGAACATCATCACACTATTCTTGTTCTGACTAGAGTAAGAGTCTGAAAATAATGAATGATAGAAGGAGCGTTGCTGGACTTCCTTTCTTCCACTTCCAAAAAGAAGTGGTGCAAAGCTGAGGCAACCTGGTTGCAGCTTTTAGCAGATTCAGTTTCCAACAATGTATACAAGGAAATGTCTTTGTTCTGGGCTTTAGATGGAATCATTATGCATAGATTATACAGCCTCACCTGCCTTGCATAGAATACCTTGCTAACAGAAAGTTTAGGCAGTGGTTTATGCTACTGCATATCATAATAAATATTGATTGCCTTGGCGTTTTCCTCTTTCAATAGCTGATAAAACCTTTTTGAATGCAGCTTGTGCAGTCAGTGAGCTTGAGCATTTGTCAGTGTGGTGTACGGAATGAAAGATTGAAGAAGTTGTAAAATATATATTTATATTTTGACAATGAGCGGACTGGTAGGTTTCTTAATGTTCCTTTGTTGCAAAAGTAGTCCACAGTTTTCTGATATTAAGTTCTGGAGGTAAATATACTTTCCTTGATTTTGCTCTTCTATAATGACTTTCTCTTCATCTGTACTTCTTTATGTCTTGCTTTATAACAGCAGAAATTCCCTTCTGTAATATTCCTGTTCTGTCACCTCCTCTGGTTTCCTTTGGCACATTCCCAGATAAGTGAAATTTTCTGGTCAGGAGAGATCTATCTTTTGACACCCTGTGTTTCCTTGGAAGCTTGCAGCACATAATGACAATACTCAACCATCATTAGTTCTCACACTGTATTTAATGCTAACAGTCTGCTTTCTATTTGCAGCTTCTCTCTTCATCACTCTGCAATTAGGAGATGTAATACCCATATATTTCATAAGGAATTTATCTTGATCTATTTTGTTGAGAACAGAAAGATGGTGAAATCCACTTAAATCAATAAAAATCAAATCAGCTACATCACAGTGCTTATGCCCTTTACTTTTAGGATATCTTGGGAGTGCACTCAAGACCGTGTGAACATGAAATTGATTGAGTATGAACTTTACTTGACTTTATATCGAGATTTAACTGTATTGGAACACCACAGTGAAGCGAAATAATTATTAATTTATAGATGAGTCGTATTTATTACACATCTGCTCCACTTTCGTACCTATTTTGAGGACATGTTTCGCAAATCATCATTTGCATCTTTGGCTCTTATGCGACTAAAGCTTGATCCAGTGGTGTGGGTAATTCTGGAGTTGCTGCTGCCATCTGTTGATTTAGTGATGAACTTAAATGTGGGATTCTCTTCTGGCGGGATTTCAAAGTTCATTAGTTGGTTTTTATGTTTTTCTATGTATATTCTCTCCCATATGACGAGTTAACTATGTTTTTGTACCTATTTTAGTAATTCGGTGCTATCTTCAATTTCATGATTTTCAGACCAGAAATGAGCTGCTATTGCGGACTTATCAATATTTTTGTATCTTAAGTGAGTGAAGTGTTCTTTCTTTCTAGTGCCTATGTTTCTTTTTGTCCTCCCTATGTAATTTTTTTTTCACAGTCTTTACACTTAATCTTGTAAATGCCAAACTTTTCCGGCCGCGCCGTGGCTCAGTGGTTAGACCGCTTGGCTCTCACCAAGGCGGCCCGGGTTCGATCCCAGACGACCGCAAAGTGAGATTTGTGGTGATCACGGCGCTGGGGCGGGTTTTCTCCGGGACCTGCAGTTTCCCCCGCCATCTCATTCCACCGGTGCTCCATCTTCATCTCATGTATCATCAGTGTCAACGCCTGCGGTGCCGTATGTAGTAAAAGCGGGTGTTAAACACTACACATTTCCTGACTTTTCCTCTGGTTTTATCTTATCAGTATTATTACTGTTAAGTAGGTTTTTAATGTTGTAGTTGTTTTTTGGTGCCAATGTTATATTGTATTTCTCGAATATTTTTTGGAACTTTTTTGTGGCCCAGGGGTTGTAAGTAAATTTAGCAAATCTAATTTCTTGTTTTATTGGTGTGAGAGCTGTGATCTGTTTTAATCTCTTTTGAAGTTTGAATGATTTTAGTTTTTTATCTACAAGGTTTTTTCCATATCCATTTTTAATTGCAGTTTTTAAGATTTGATGGTATTCTTTTTGAAATTCTTGCTGGCTGAGGGGTAGATTTACTAATCTGTGTGTGAGACTGTTGATGGTGGCATGTTTGTGTGGAATTGGGTTGAAACTATTTACTTTGATGTAATTATCTGTGTGTGTTTCTTTTCTATGGATACCAAATTCTAGTTTTTCATTGCTTTTTGTGATTTTAAGGTCCAAAAAAGGTAGAGTACAGTCCTCTTCAGTTTCCACTGTGAATTATATGCTGGGTTCTTGCAGGTTGAGTAGTTTCAAAGCTTCATCTATTTGTTACAAAGATGTCGTCTACGTATATGTACCATGTTTAAAAAATATGATGAAGGCTTTAGTTCTATGTGTTTCGAAAAAGCTCATGTATAAATTGGCCAAAAATGGTGATAGCGGGCTTCCCAAGGCTACCCTTGCAAGACTATATGGTTTGCCTAAAATACACAAACCCAACATACCCATGAGACCCATTGAAAATAATATCAACACTCCTACTTACCTTCTGGCAAAATGGCTGTCCAAAAAATTTCAGTCCTTTCCAGAATTCCATACCCTGAGCATAAAGAACTCTTTAGACCTGGTAGAAAAAATTCAAAATCTTAAACTAAAACCTCATGACACTTTAGTATCCTTTGATGTCCGCTCCCTCTTCCCTAGCATTCCATTAGACAAACTTTTGATTCAACTGAAGAAATGGCTAAATTCTGTTAACCTAGATGCCAGTGCATAGAAGAATATTTGGCAATGACTGAAATATGTATACATAAAATTATTTTGTTTTCGATGGAAAATATTATAAACAAATTTCAGGACTAGCTATCAACATTTTTGGCCAATTGATACATGAGCTTTTTCGAAACACATATAACTAAAGCCTTCCCTCATATTTTTAAAATATGGTACAGATACGTAGACGACATCTTTGCAATAGTGCCCTACAAACAAATAGATGATGCTTTGAATCTACTCAACCTGCAAGAACCCAGCATACAATTCACAGTGGAAACTGAAGAGGACTGTACGCTACCTTTTTTGGACCTTAAAATCACAAAAAGCAATGAAAAACTAGAATTTGGTATCCATAGAAAAGCAACACACACAGATAATTACATCAAAGCAAATAGTTTCAACCCAATTCCACACAAGCATGCCACCATCAACAGTCTCACACACAGATTAGTAAGTCTACCCCTCAGCCAGCAAGAATATCAAAAAGAATACCATCAAATCTTAAAAACTGCAATTAAAAATGGATATGGAAAAAACCTTGTAGATAAAAAAACTAAAATCATTCAAACTTCAAAAGAGATTAAAACAGATCACAGCTCTCACACCAATAAAACAAGAAATTACATTTGCTAAATTTACTTACAACCCCTGGGCCACAAAAAAGTTCCAAAAAATGTTCAAGAAATACAATATAACATTGGCACCTAAAAACAATTACAACATTAAAAACCTACTTCACAGTAATAATACTGATAAGATAAAACCAGAGGAAAAGTCAGGCATTTACAAGATTAAGTGTAAAGACTGTGAAAAAATTTACATAGGGAGGACAAAAAGAAACATAGGCACTAGAAAGAAAGAACACTTCAGGCACTTAAGATACAAAAATATTGATAAGTCCGCAATAGCAGCTCATTTCTGGTCTGAAAATTATGAAATTGAAGATAGCACCGAATTACTAAAATACGTACAAAAACATAGTTAACTCGTCATATGGGAGAGAATATACATAGAAAAACATAAAAACCAACTAATGAACTTTGAAATCCCACCAGAAGAGAATCCCACATTTAAGTTCATCACTAAATCAACAGATGGCAGCAGCAACTCCAGAATTACCCACACCACTGGATCAAGCTTTAGTCGCATAAGAGCCGAAGATGCAAACGATGATCTGCAGAAACTTGTCCTCAAAATAGGTACGAAAGTGAAGCAGATGTGTAATAAATATGACTCATCTATAAATTAATAATTTCCTTGACTTGTTTTTTTATTTCCTTTCTTTGTTTTTGCAATTCCTATCTCCTGTGCATTGTATGACTGGTACAGTTTCACAATATCAGCTCCTGCCCATTGTGCATAATACAGTGCAGTATTTCAACTAAGAGTAAAAATGCCATGTAAGTATAACAAAGCTTGCTGAAATGAATGTGAAATCCAAGTGCACAACCTGAGTTCGCAGTTACTGCCAATGGTGTAGCAGTGTACAAAGATCCACCTTGGTAGCGTAGATGGTAGCACGACTGCCTGGCGTTCAAGAGGTCCCGAGTTCGAATCTTGGTCAGGGTGGATAAGGTTTCTCCAGGGTTTCCCTTATCCTTGAACATGAATGTCAGGTAACTCTAAGCTCCATGGACCCTGGACTCAGTTGAGCATCATTTCACCCAGTTCATTCACCGTCCGATATGACTTAACGTTGGAGGAGTAAATTAAAAAAAAAAAAAAAAAAAAAAAAAAAAAAAAAAGGCAGTGTACAAAGCTTGCAGAAATTATTGAGAATTTAAGGAATTGCAACAGAGAGATGGCAGTCAATGCCAACATGCGTTTCATAGAATTGAGATTGCTACACACTGGATCGTAAAATCAAAATTGCATCTATTGACCTTTGCTTTAACTAAGCAAGTGCATCTATCGAATTTTGAAAAGAAAAAACTGCTAATATTCCTTACCTTCTACACAGGACATAAATCAAATTTTGCAAAATCTGATTTCACAGAACGATGCAGAAGGTGAAAATTATGCCGATACCATATATAACTCACTTTTGTAAAATTTTACATCTATCGAGTTTTGAAAAAATGCTCCTTAATTATCTCAATAATTATACTTTATAAATTTCCAATGTAATTACTTGTTAATATTTAATATGTTATATGCATGTAGTGTACAATTTATAAAGACTAAATAAATTTCAATTCTTATAATTCTAGAAAAATTTGTGATAAATTGATGCACATCATGAAGCCTGAAAGTGCTAACATGTTGAAGAAAGGACCAGCTAAAGTATTGAATGCTCCTGTTCATCTAAAAAGCATGGCTGCAAATTTGGAGAATAATGTTGAAGATATGAAAAGCATATGGGTCATGTCAAGAGATGATGGGCTTGTGAGTAACCTTTTCTTCTGTTGATCTACTGTACAGTTGCTTAATTGCAAAAGAATGAAATATAAATAGGCTCATTTAACAGAATGGATGCAAACCAGTTGCTCATGAAACAAATTCTAGCAATGTTTATTTTCCAAAAGTAATGTATTTAAAGCATTCCATATGAAATTGGACAGTTTTGAGAACAAATTTTATGCTATGTTTATTGATTTTTCTGAATGTTTATATATAATTAAAATAAAGCAAGAGACATGTATGAAATAAACTGTAGTTCTTGAATTTGAACTTCTGTTTTCTAAATATCAGAAGTGGTCACATATGTTTACATAATAGAAAATGTATTGAGTTAAATGTGTTCTATCTTTAATATGTTAAGTTTCCTTTGTATCTACACTATTAAGCACGATAAACTATTTTTTTTCTTCTAATGTCGGTTAGTGGTATTAATTTGTATTTATTAATTTATTGCTTATTTTTTAAAAAAATTATAAAAATCATTTTGATTCTTTTTCTCTTGCTAGTGGTGGTTTGACCACAAGATTAATTTTATACTATTATGTGTTTCAAATGGGATAATGTTTGTCCTTTAGTGCTACTAGACAAGCAGCCAATCGGAGTCCTGCAGTGTTGTCGTATGGCATTCCCCTTAAGTGGTGTGTGACAAGTGCCAAACTATTCAATCTCTAATAAATACTATTTGCGCTAAGATAAAAATTCAATTTTGCAAAAACTGATCCATGAGGAAGGTAGAGAGTAATGTATCTAACATAATTGCAAAAAACCCATACTTTTAGCTCAAATAGTTTTACTAATACAAATAAATAAAGCACTATTGTATTATAACAATACACTGCGACGTAAGCATTATAAGGGCATATATGGGTGTACTTATATTTGTAATTATTCAGAACTGAAACGAATGTTTGACATGCCGTGCTAAAAGAATTACTTTGAATAAGCAAAGGTGTTTGTTAAATTTGAGCAAGAACAAATAATACACTTCCTGCTGGCTTGTAGAATGTGCATCGGCAGAATGTGAGTTGTACACTATAGGTTTCTTTATGAATGGTACATAATCTCTATTTACTCTAGAGAGTTCAAAGCAGTATTACCCAGTTTTTCTGTTTAAAAGCCGGGCAAAGTGTATCAGCTGGATCAGCTAGTAATTGAAATGAGACACAAGGTATTATAAACCACGTTCCCCCTTACCACTGCCAGAACAATCCAATTGAGTTAATGTGGGCTCAAATTATGTTACAAACAAAAATAATACTTTTATGCCCGATTTCACCAACATATGTTAAGACGTAACACGGGTTTAACAATAATTATAACAAAAATTGCATTTCACCAACAAGTGTTATCTTAACACTCCTGTTAAATCTCTTGTTAAACTAACAAGTCAAATTTCTGATGTTGAGTACTTAACAATTGTAAATAGTCAAGATGGCGGGCGTGAACGCAGCTGTTGTTGTCGACTTGCTATATTTAAGACTGTCTAAATGACATTTGTAATAGAGTACAGCCTATGAGGAGAAATTATTTTGAGGAGCTATCAGAAGAAAATTTTCTACAGAGGTATAGACTGTCCAAACAATTTGCTATGAAGGTTACTGCGGAAGTACAAGAGAGGTTAGAACATGCATCTAATGGAATATGCTGATCTCGCCTTTGCTTCAAGTATTAATAATTTTGCGATTTTATAATTAACTGAATTATGTGGATAGTACACTGTCCACCTCCCATCTTGAAACGTTCAAGTTACTTGTACTTCACACCTCGTTTTAAATTTACGTAATACTGAGTTAGAAAATGCATCGACAGGAATATGCCGATCTCGCCTTTGCTTCAAGTATTAATAACATTGCGATTTTATAATTCACTGAATTATGTGGATAATACACTGTCCACCTTCCGTCTTGAAACATTCAAGTCGCTCATCACTTGTACTTTTTTGCACCTCGTTTTAAATTTACATAATACGTTTCGTGTTTCTAGTAATGACGCTTGCATTTGGATTAAATTTATGTCCAATTTTTTCCCACATGACATCTTTCTCTTTTACATTCACTGCATCTGCCCTCTTATTTTCCACGATATCCTTACACTTTGTCATCAATTCAATTAACAGTTCTTTCTCCATCGATGAGAAATTTGTTTCACAGCCTTTGTTTACGATTTTGTTTATCTGCCATTTTTTTAGCTGTGTGCAGACTGCAGTGCAGACGAAAATGAAAACAAAAGCTCATCGCAGCACGTTCAGAAAATAATATGACTCATTCATACCTTTCTATAGCTGTAATATTTACAAGCTTTTTAGTGTTAACACGTGTTTGTTAACATTTTCAGAAAATGGGTTGGTGAAATGCAAGAAATTTAGCAACTTGTTAGCGCTGTTACAATTGTTACGCTACATTTGTTAACATCGATTTTAACATCTGTTGGTGAAATCGGGCATTAAACTGACCGACGCTGACGACTTGTTCGCACAAGATTGCACAAGACTGGGAAAATTGCATGAGATATTCAAATAAACTACAAGAACACTGCTTTTGGAAAGAAATGGCACGTGACAAGATTTTGGAGCTTATGATCATAAACTTGCAACACTCATTTAAGACAGTGACAATGACTAATTGTTAATGGAAGTAACATTCATAGGTATATGAATTAGAAAAATAGGTAATTGATAAACTATAATTATTTTTAAAACTATATATTTAAAACATGTGCGTAATATACGAATATCCATGTTGCAATTGTTATTTGAACAACTGCATCATTATAAAGCTATGAAAATTCAATTTGTGTTCTCTTACATCTAGCACCAAGAAGACTCGCAAGTGTGCAAGGGAGAGGGAAATATAAAAAGAGTGGGGTTAACAGGTGGCAACGCTGAAAGCTCATATGCATCTGATTTGCCGCAAGCCAGAATGTTCCCATTTGAATCACATAGTAGTACCTACTTTTCAACACCATCTAAGAACCTTATCAGTTTTTGAGTCTAGCAACACAGAATGCAGTGAATATATGCTACCAGAAATTGCTCTTGAGTTTTTAAAACAAATTTTCATTTTATCGAGATTTAACTGTATTGGAATACCACAGTGAAGCGAAAATTATTAATTTTTAGATGAGTCGTATTTATTACACATCTGCTTCACTTTCGTACCTATTTTGAGGACATGTTTCTCAAATCATCGTTTGCATCTTCGGCTCTTATGTCCTCAAAATAGGTACGAAAGTGAAGCAGATGTGTAATAAATACGACTCATCTAAAAATTAATAAAAATTTTCATTTCTTTACTTCCTTGATTATACTCTAATTTTGTTCACACTTTTAAAACTATGTTTGTTTATTATATAAATATAATAATTTGTAACATAAAACTTCACTTATCTTAAAAGAAAATTTTCATCATTTTCTTTTAAGATAAGTGAAGTTTTATGTTACAAATTATTATACTTGTATAGTATTTGTTGTTTCACTCTAGCTGAGTTCATATTTTACGTATTTGCTTTTTATATTTTCACTAGCCATGAAAAATTTATATGGAGTTCTAATAGGATCGGAAATCCTTTGTGATAAGACACTTGACCATTCCCTCAACTCTATCACAATGCCTTTTGCCATGAAAAGTGGCAAAAGATGCTATTTTGCACTCGCACCAAAGTCATGTATATATGCATATAAATTGGAAATGTTTTTCTCATTATATAATGGATTGGGTACATTAGAAAATAAATTATATGGTTCAAATGCTTACTTCTGTTTTAATAAAAAGTATAAAATGCTTTTAGAACACAATAGTTATGTTTGTTAGATACTTCTGATATTGTCATTAAAACATACTAGTTTTTTCAATAATTTAGAGAAACTTGGAAAGGTACAATCAGAGCTAAAAAATTTGATTAACATGAATTAAATAGAAGAATAAGCATTTTAAGAATTGTTTGTTCAAGAGGGAGTAGAACATGTAAATGCAACATACCATATTTTTTTACTGCTCATTAGTGAAATCGTTTAAAACGTTTGTATTGTGAAATGATATTTTCAAAGATGATAACGATGATAATAATAATAATAATAATAATAATAATAATAATAATAATAATAATAATAATAATAATAATAATAATAATAATAATAATAATAATAATAATAATAATAATAATAATAATAATAATAATAATAATAATAATAATAATAATAATAATAATAATAATAATAATAATAATAATAATAATAATAATAATAATAATAATAATAATAATAATAATAATAATAATAATAATAATAATAATAATAATAATAATAATAATAATAATAATAATAATAATAATAATAATAATAATAATAATAATAATAATAATAATAATAATAATAATAATAATAATAATAATAATAATAATAATAATAATAATAATAATAATAATAATAATAATAATAATAATAATAATAATAATAATAATAATAATAATAATAATAATAATAATAATAATAATAATAATAATAATAATAATAATAATAATAATAATAATAATAATAATAATAATAATAATAATAATAATAATAATAATAATAATAATAATAATAATAATAATAATAATAATAATAATAATAATAATAATAATAATAATAATAATAATAATAATAATAATAATAATAATAATAATAATAATAATAATAATAATAATAATAATAATAATAATAATAATAATAATAATAATAATAATAATAATAATAATAATAATAATAATAATAATAATAATAATAATAATAATAATAATAATAATAATAATAATAATAATAATAATAATAATAATAATAATAATAATAATAATAATAATAATAATAATAATAATAATAATAATAATAATAATAATAATAATAATAATAATAATAATAATAATAATAATAATAATAATAATAATAATAATAATAAAATTTGATCCAGTATATCAAATAGTTTGATTTTGGAGATGTCAAGGTTTGTTTAACATTATTTACAATATATACATATTAGATTACAATTCATTTAAAAAGTATACATAAGAGGGGCATACTATATTTTTACACTTTTGTTTTTTCTGCCGGATATGGTTCATTGTTCAATTGTGATGGCACTGACATGTAACTAGTATCTTGTTCCACCACTTGGTAACAGTACTTTCAAAGGGGGACAACAGATGCACATGTTACTGTTGGAGTGGTGGATATTTTAATAAACTAGGCCATTAATGGTTTTACTTAGCTTTATTTTGTTTAACATTAGTACAGACACACTATAACTAAGGAACAAAATGCCATAAACAGAATTGAATAAAAGCATGCATAAAGTTTATACATAAGCTCAATAGGTGGCACTAAGTGTATCATTACGAAGACCAAGAATATAACAATTACTACATAGATCTTTGACATAGACAATACTGTCGCAGTGAAAGGAACAGAAGTTTCCTTGCCGAGAGATGAGCACGGTTTGTGTACATAAATAGCCTGCAGATAAAGATAACAGTCAGATTGTGTATCACTGAGACGAGACTTACCGACACAGTTAAGTGACGTAACTGGAACATTCTAGTGATATCTTGATTGTTGTATAGAACATTTGAATTCTTGTTTATTCCGGAAATATCTAGAATTATCAATGAGATGTTTAAAGAGGCGACGACTCGCCAAGAGTGAGTTCTGTAACTAAAGTGTTGTAACGAGAGCTGATGAGAACGCTGTTTGTCATTGTCATCGATCTTGGTAGATTGTGGCGTGTATGTGATGCAATGTTGTTACATGAGAATTGATCAGTGTATATCTACGGAAATAAAGAAGATCTAGAATTTCTGCAAGTTGGATTTTTAATTCTACGAACCCACAAAGTCACAACTGGTGTCAGGAGTGCGACATGGAGGCTGCATTGGAAAATATTTTTTAGAAGATGCTGGAAATGAAGGCCGAACTGGCCTCGGAAATGAAAGCAGCAAATGACAACCTCGCTGCGAAAACAGAAGTGGCAAACAACGACCTGGCCGCGATGTTGGAGACCACAAACAATAGCCTGGCCGCGGAACTAACAAATGAACACGGCTAACGACAACCTCACCGAGAAAACGGAAGAAATGAAGACCGAATTATCAACGAAGATGGAAGCTGCAAACGAGAGCCTGACCGCGAAGATGATCGAATTGACCACGGAAATGAAAGCGGGAAACGAGGCCCTCGCCGCAAAGTTTGAAGAGCAGTTGACCGGCGTAAGGGATGACGTCGCGGAGCTGGGCAAGCGGAAGGGTCAAGTGGACGAGCGCCTTAACGATTTAGAGGAAAAAGCCGACAATAGCGCCAACTCCCTGAACGCCATGGTGGAAGACGTCGAAGACCTTGCGAACCGCGTAAACATTCTGGAGGGAAAGGCCGACAGCAACACAAAGTCCCTGGATGCCATGGTAGAGGACATCGTCGGCAGGAGGTTGAAGGACTTGATGGCCGACGCGCCGGGACGCGACAAATCGGCGCACGTCAAACTTAAATACGACGGCGCGACAACTTTCGAAGTCTTCCGCCGCCAGTTCGACGCAGTGGCCAAGCACAACAAATGGTCACCAGAGGAAGAGGCCAGACAGTTAATAGCCAGACTCCCGGTACGGGCCGCGGAAGTCCTGAACGCGGTACAGACAACGGCGGCGCCCAAGGACATCTGGGAGGCCCTGGAGAATCGTTTTGGAAACCACCGCTTAGCCGCAGCGTACCGCAGCCAGCTGAAGGCAAGGTCACAGCATCCAGGGGAGACGCTGCAGGAGTTCGCCCTGGCAGTTGAGCAACTGGCTAGCAAAGCCTTAGTCGACCACCCACCAGAGTTCATATCCCGGGAGGCTGCCTACCCCTTTGTCGACGGGGTACGAGACAGAGATTCGTCAGCGCCTTAATGCTCGGCGATTACAAAACAATCCACGAGGCGCTAACGGCAGCATTGAGGATGGAGGCGGTCAAGGTGACGGCTATCCCGACGTCGCGAACCAGGAGTATCCGCTATAATGGAGACCGAAGACCAGTCGAGGGACGCCGGCGAAGACCTAGTGGCCTGTGTTGGGGGTGTGGACAATTCAATTCATGCCAGAGGATCTACTCCCATTAGTCCTGGATCCGTACGACCAAGGACTCGGACCTCCTACCAGGGAGTTACCGAGCTGTCCCAAAAGGGCGCCCGGCGCCTCCGAGACTCTTTCTTGGGGCAAGACCTAGACTAACAAGCCCCACCATCTGAACCTGTGGACTCAAGATGGGATGGAAGTGCATACGCCACTTACGCGCGCCAGCACCAAAATGGGAAGGCTACCGATATGACCTCGTTGGGGCCGCCTGGCGATCTAGCACACCTTCTACTAGCTATGCTGGCTAGTACGCGGGAATATTGATGGCTTCCCTCAACCCCGTCCGGCGACGTACCCGATCTCCCACGGGTGTCGGGAATCACTTCCCCCTCGAGTCCAACCCAATGTGAACTCCCTATCAGGGAGGGGCTCGAATGTTCGGCCCGAGGTTCCTCTAGTAACGTCAGAGGTACCACGAGTGTTAGGAGTCCGCAGCGCCCGCACCACGGCAGCCAAAGGGGACGGAAAATGTGTAGTGTTTAACGCCCGCTTTTACTACATACGGCACCGCAGGCGGTGACACTGATGATACATGAGATGAAGATGGAGCACCGGTGGAATGAGATGGCGGGGGAAACGGAGGTCCTGGAGAAAACCCGCCCCAACGCCGTATTGTCCACCACAAATCTCACTTTGCGGTCGCCTGGGATCGAACCCGGGCCGCCTTGGTGAGAGCCAAGCGGTCTAACCACTGAGCCACGGCGTGGCCTTAAAGGGGACGGATCCCATCCCCTACGGTAAGGGGGTGTGGATAGCCGGGACACCTGGAGAGAGACTGCCCATTCCAGGAAGAGCAGCCGGAAAACGAGCAAGGGTCGTGGTGGAGAGGGGCACGTCGGCGCCATCACCACCATCCCCTCGAGTGACACTGCGCACCGTCGGCCGGTGTATGGATGACAGCCTCATCGCGGACGGGTGAGAGTGAAGCCGTGCCGCGTGCTGCTAGACACTGGGGCGGCCGTGGCCATCATCAGACCTGACGTTAAACACTACACATTTCATTTTTAGACCTGACGTGGTCAAGGGTTTGCCGACGAAGCCGGCCCGACCATACCAGCTTGTGACGTCATCGGGATGACACCTTGCCTGTGGAGAAGGAGGCCCTACTGAAGTTGACCTTGGGATGGAGTGCCGTACGTCTGTGGGTGTCTGAGGAGGTGATACTAGGACTGGATGCCCTCAGGAGCCACGAGGTGACGGTCGACGTCGGCAGGAAGGTCCTGCGGCTTAATAGAGAAGAGGTCATACTCCGGCAACCCGAAGAACGCCTGGGAATCTGCAGGGTCATCTTGAAGGACGATGTGGTGGCCCCGTGGGAAGCGAGGTGGTGGTGACGGCGCGACTGGAAGGCCAGCGAACCAAGAACATGATGCTGCACCAGAAGACGCCTGTGCATGGACTATGTGTAGCCAGGACATTGTTGCCGTGCCGAGAGGAGGTGCCAATGAGGCTGCTCATCCTGGCAGACACCGATCACGACGTCCAGGCCGGGACGGAGTTGGGGACGTGCGAGCCCATGGTCAACGTAACCGCAATCGACAAGATGCAGGAGCCGGTGCCGACGCAACACCTGGGGCCCCGGCTGGAAGGCTTACTGGAGAGGGCGGCCGACCACCTGACTGCAGAACAGCTGGAGAAAGTTTGACAACTGCTGAGACGAGACCCGCGCGTCTTCAGCCAAGGTAACATTGAGTGCAGCCGTATGAATAAAGTGCTTCACTGCATCGACACCGAAGACGCCCGGCCTATTCAGCAACCACCTATACTCTGTTTCATATAACCTTGCCCGGCTGAAATGTATCACTCCGCATTCAACAACCCTCCCCCTCGCCCTAATTGGCTAATGCTTTCGCGTCATATGCCATAGGCGGTGCCTTCCCATCACATTTCGTAATAATTGCCGGGAAGATAAATAAAATCATACAAAAATCATACAAATAAGGATATGAAGGCATGCAAAAATACAAGTTTATAATGAACTGAGCAAATTGAAACAGAATGGCTGAGCAATGAAACTGAAAGAGTTTATAATGAAAGGCCTTCGGCCTTTTCCACTGGAATTTTTTAAACCAGCACACATACCTTTCAAAAATGCTTGTCTTTCAGTCTTAAAAGTCGTGTCACACCATACTTTACTTTTCGTGTGTTCTTCGTGTATATTTAGCGATTTGTATCTCGGTGCAGTGTGGTTGTCAAATAGCGTCTTCGCCACACAGCAATATCACCTCTGTCTTTTAGCACATTTTTCTTGCCTCTTTTTTCATTCACAAATCCCAGCTGTATAAGCAATCTGCTGAAATTTGGTAAATCTGCATCCTCATTTACAGCAGACGAAATGTTACTTATGTTAGGGAGTTCGTTTCTAAAGAAAAACTACACACATGAAGACGCACAACACTTTTCACGTATTTTCTCCGAGCACGCACTTTTGATTATTCCTGCTTTTGCCTGGAGTGGTAAGTTTTCCTGTTTCCTCAATTTCATGTCGCGATGTTCCTACGGATCTAACGCTCACACCTGTAACTTCAGAGCCCAGCTGTTCGACTTCTCTCACTGACAAAGACGGATTCTTCTCTGTGAGTGCATTAAACACATGCAATACAATTCTTTTTCTGCCTGTTTGTAAATAATTATCCTTGCGATACTTAAGCGAAAAACTGGCGGTAGACTCTGCCATTATACATATAATACATGCGCAATAAACGATCAATAAAATAATTTAGCTCCCGCACTTTCGAATGGTGATGCATGACTAATCCAGTTCAAAACAAGGTCAGTGATAAAAGTCTTATAAACAAATGTCACCACTACTGCTAAATCACATGCTATCGTGCCATGTGCTTGAGAGCAAAGGAACCTCCTCTTTACTTTGTTTAAGAATTAACATGCATTTCAGATAAATCAACTCTGTTGCGTAATATATTTAATTAAAACAGTTACGAAAATATAAATTTGACAATTCTCTTCCAACATATAATGATATATCACCATGTTAAATAACGAACTAATTTTTACCGCACGACAGTCATTACCACAACAGCAACCAATGAGAGGTGATTAGGTCATGTGACCGTTAAGAGATCCTGGGCAAGCTTACGTGAAACAAGGTATAGACGCGTTCCACTGGCGAAACAAGGGGCGGTACGAGACATGCTGTATGAAATGAAAATGAGATCCAGGGGTGTGATTATAGAGACTGACAGCCCTTGGTGTTCCCCTGTAGTCTTGGTGACAAAGAAAAACGGCGAGCTACGCTTCTGCGTGGACCACAGGAAGCTGAACGCTGTCACCCGGAAGGACTGTTTCCCCTTACCCCGGATTGACGACACCCTGGATGTGCTAGCTGGTGCACAGTGGTTCTCGACCCTGTACCTGAAGTCGGGTTACTGGCAGGTGGCTCTAAACCCGAGAGACAAGGAGAAGACTGCATTTTCGACAGGCCAAGGGCTTTGGCAGTTTACAGTTATGCCCTTTGGCCTCTGCAATGCACCAGCTACATTTCAACGCCTCATGGAATCAGTGATGAGAGGATTGACATATGACGCATGCCTGCTATACTTGGACGACATATTCGTCGGCAAGATGTTCGAAGACCATCTTGACAACCTTAGCAAGGTGTTACAGACTGCAGGCAACTAACTTGAAGCTGAATGCGAAGAAGTGCCAGCTTTTCTGCGAGGAAGTTAATTACTTGGGCCACATAGTCTCACCAACCGTAGTGGCCACAGACCCGGAGAAAACCCAGGCTGTGAGAGATTGACCTTGCCCAAAGGATAAGCGAGAGTTGCGCAGTTTCCTGGGGCATTGCGGTTATTACCGCCACTTCATAAAGGGGTTCTCCAACATAGCCAAACCCCTCACCCGCCTGACAGGAACACCGAACTTATGTGTGAATGGATGACGCCGAAGGTGCTTTCCAGCACCTAGAGCCTGTGCAGTGCTCCTGTTCTGGAATTTCCACAACCAGGCGGCACCTTCCTTGTGGACACCGACGCCAGCGACCATTGCATTTGACGCATCCTATTGCAAGTTCAGGACGGCCACGAGCAGGCAATTGCCTACTACCGCAAGAGCTATCCAAGGCAGAGAAGAACTACTGCGTCACCCGGCGAGAATTACTGGCGGTAGTAAAGATCTTGGAGCACTTCCACAAGTATCTGTATGGTCAGCCATTCCACCTGAGGACTGACCATTCCGCCCTAACCTGCCTATTGAGCTTTAAGAACCTGGAAGGCCAGACAGCACGATGAGTCCAGAGGCTGCAGGAATACGACGTCACCTCTGAACATCGTAGAGGGAAGAGCCACGCCAATGCAGACGCTATGTCCCGAAGACACTGTCCAGAAGAGTGCGGCCAGTGCACAAAAGTGGAAGAGAAGGAGTGTGCCGCAGTTGTCATAGTGGTTACGGCCGTGCCTGCGAAAGCCTGGGATATCGCAGACCTGAGGGGGGAGCAGCTGGCAGACTTGGGATCACTCTTGAGGGAAGTGGAGGCAGGGACAAGACCAACCTTGGAGGACATCGCACCGAGGAGCGCCATTTACTAGTCGTACTGGGGCCCAATGGGACTCATTGAACACATGAAAGAGCGTGCTGTTCCGGGTATGGGAATCGCCTGATGGGAAGACGCAAAGAGAACAATTGGTATTTCCCCAAATTAAGGTCCTGGAAGTCTTGGAGGAAGTGTACGCCGGTACTTGAGGAGGATACCTGGGGGCAAACTGGATGATCGACAAATTTCGGTAGCGATACTACTGGCTGAGGCTCCGAGCAGATGCTGAGAGATGGTGCCGTTAATGTCACATGTGTGCGGCGAGTCGCGGCCCCCAGATTATGAGCCGGGGTCGCATGAAACAGTGCAACGTCGGAGCGCCATTCGAAAGAATCGCCGTCGACATTGCTAGACCATTCCAAGTGTCCAACCGAGGCAACAAGTACCTGATGGTCATGGACTACTTCACCAAGTGGCCGGAGGTGTTTGCCATTCGGAACCAGGAGGCGAAGACAATCCCAGACTGCCTTGTGGAGCAAGTGTTCTGTCGATTTGGGGTGCCGTTAGAGCTTCATAGCGACCAGGGCACCAATTTTGAATCCAACCTGATGAAGGAGGCACTGGAAAGACTTGGGTTTAACAAGACCCACACCACACCCCTAGATCCACAGTCAGATGGCATGGTGGAGAGATGCATCAAGACCTTAGAAGAGCACCTGAGGAAGGTCGTGGGCAGCCATCAACGAGACTGGGACGTCAAGGTGCCACTGTTCTTGCTGGCGTACCACTCGTCAAGACACGACACCACTGGCATGACGCCAGGCAGCTTAATGTTCGGCCGAGAGTTATGCCTCCCCTGTGATCTGGCTTTTGGGAGCCTCCCGGATGCAAAACAAATAGCAACTGAGTATGTGGGGAATCTGGTGGCCATCTCCACGACATGCATGAGATGGCTCGTCAGAACATCCAGAAGGTGAGCGACCACATGAAGACCCGATACGACAGGCGAGCCAACAGGCAAGGATTCCTGCAGGGTGACCTAGCCTGGTTGTACCGCCCTACCCGGACCAAGGGACGCTGCCCAAAGCTCCAGCAACCATGGCAAGGACCGTACCGGGTGGTGAAGAGGATTAACGACGTGGTCTACCATATCCAGAAGGTGCCCCATGGGAAGATGTTGGTGTTACACTTATATCGTCTGGCCTGCAACGATGGTGCTGTTCGGGACGGCCAGCCTTGTGGAGGGAGCAATGTCGCAGTGAAAAGAACGGAAGTTTTGGTGCCAAGAGATAAGCACGGTTTGTGTACACAAGTAGCCTGCAGATAAAGATAAGTCGGATTGTGTATTACTGAGACAAGACTTACCGACACAGATAAGTGACATAACTGGAACATTCTATTGATATCTTGATTGTTGTATAGAACATTCGAATTCTTGTTTATCCCGGAAATATCTAGAATTATCAATGAGGTATTTAAGGATGCTAAGACTCGCCAAGAGTGAGTTATGTAACAAGAGTGTTGTTGTAACGAGAGCTGATCAGAACGTTGTTTGTTATTGTCGACCTGGGTAGATTGTGGTGTGTATGTGATGTAATGTTGTTACATGAGAATTGATCAGTGTATTTCTACAGAAATAAAGAAGATCTAGAATTTCTGCAAGTTGGATTTTTAATTCCACGAAAAAAAATGGTTTCAATCCAAATTCAACTGCAAGCAAAACAAATAAAAACTGGAAATACAAAAAATTCACTTACCACCCTTGGGCATTTCCGAAGTTTGAACGAATATTTAAAGATTATGGCATCAAACTAGCACCAAAAAACAGATTCTCACTCAAGGAATTGTTAAATAATCCCTTAAATAACATGATCCCACCAGAATAAAAATAAGTCTTATATAGAATAAATTGTGTAGACTGCGACAAATTTTATATTGGTTTGACAAAGAGAAATTTAAAAACTAGATTAACAGAACACCATAGGAACATAAAATACAAACAGAAAAATCGGCAGTTGCTTTTCATTTCTGGAATGATAACCACCACATCGGAGAGGAGATCAAACTACTAAAACCATTGTCAACAAGACTTGAACTTACAACATGGGAAAAAATTTTTATTATTAAAAACATTCCACATATTCTAAATTTTGATGTGCCATTAGTGAGTGGTCTACTGAACTTATGTAAAGAATCTTCCGAGAGAGGGAGCCAATTACAAGAGATCCAGACAACAACCAACTGTGATGAGTTGCTAATCAGCTGAGGATGAAACTGCAACAGTTTTGAAAACGTTCCTGATTTTGTGAAAGGACGTGAGGGAAGTTACAAGTTTTAAAAGGTATGACTCAATTTTAGTCTTTATACATGAAATTAGCTTCACTGTTAACAACGCTTTATTTATAACTATTCAACTGTATATCTCTGTTTTATATATATATATAGTTTTCAATAATCCTATATCCTTGTAATTTTGGAAATGTCTAAGTATGTAGATTTACTAATTAAGTTGCACACATTATGTGTTGGGTCCATGTTGGTCGGTTATCTTCAGTAATTCCCAAAAATTTGTATGATTTTTACTTCTTCCACACTTTTATTATGAACTTTCAGAGCTATATTTGAATTCATTTTTGACATGTTAAGGCACATAATATTTCATAATTAGAAAAATGTGTGTAAGTTTGGTATTGTGTTCAAATTAATGTTATTAAAATGTAGTTTTACACATATCTTTTTAAAGTTGATACAAGCATATTTACACAGTTGTTCCACCAGCTTCAGTAAACTGTGATAAAGGAGACATATTACTGCAAGTTTACTATTTTTGTCAGTGACCTCTTTGCTGGAGGTTTAAAAGATACACTACAAATTTTGGGTTGAAGAAAATCCAGGTGTATTGGGTAACATCTCATGGTTCAGCTAAATTGCATTCATCTCTACTGTACTTGTCACAATGGCATATAAACAAAAATAAAATACTTACAGAATCTACAACTTCTGTGTGATTCAAGGGCAATTACTTAAATTGAGGTAGTTCATTTTCCTTAATAATACTCATTATTGTTATCTGGAACTTGTTCATGATTTGAAAGCTCAAAAAACTTTGTCAGAATTTTCTAGTACTTCATTGATGGTCCACAATTTCAGATTCAGTTTTAAGAAATCAAGGAAATCACTGCATTTTGGTATTAACACACAAAAAATGTATCACAATTGTTTGTATTGTATTTATTTCATCCTTTGGAACATAATACATATGTTATAGGACACGTCAGTTCAAGATACAAAGATAAATATAAAAAGTTACATAAGACTAAAAACTGTAACAGATACAGGATCCAACAAAAGTCTAAAGTAGAAAAAGCAAATAAATATAAACTATATAAAGACCATAGAGAAATGCTATATAAAAGTAATTGTTCACAAATGTGGAGTTTACTCTACTTCATGATTTAATTCAAGTTAATTCAGTTCAATTTATTTTGTCCTTTTGATTGATATCAGACACATCATAGTATAAAAATTACACTAATGTCCATTGTCATTATTTACAATCACTTAAAACTAATTAACATTTAAAAACTCTTTTACAGAATAAAAGGAATGTTTGTCATCATCTAGGAAAATAACAACAAGAACACATGATAGTGCTAACTCTCATAGTTTTCTATAATGTTTACTAAAATGGTGACAAATGATTGAACAGTTAAGGAAAAAGAAAGATACCAGACCATTGTCACATAACCCTATATATAGTTATGAAATGAAATCGTAAGCTATACTTGGGTGTATGCCTCAAACATTTCACATGGCCTGAGCCCAATGTGGGTTTGAGCTTCACTCTTATTCTGCCTGCCTCTGCAGCATGGTTTTAGCATGTCTGCCTCACATTCAAGAGGTCTCAGGTCTGAATGTTGCTTAGGCTGAGTTATCTGGACAAGGGTTTTCTTTCTGGCATTTTCCCTTATCCGGAAGGATGAATGTCAAGTAACTCTATGTACCCTAGGATTATTTGAGCATTATTTCAACCATTTTTTACATTATTTAATAAAGAGTAAGAAAGAAAAACTCATTCTACACTGATTACAAATAGCACAGTCAGATATGCCTTGACATGTAAAATCTCGATGCTTCAGAAACTTACGTAAAGGCTGTAAGAGAAGTGATACATGCCATTATCTAAGAGTTTCGTTTGTAAAAATCTTACAGTGTAATTAAGGGTTCAAAGTTCATTGCAGATACCACTCTTAATAATAACTGTATTTTTAGTTCTCTTTTATGACCAGGTCTTTTTTTATCTTCTACAACTTGAGGCTCCTTTAAATAAAGTTTCAAGTGTATTACATAAATACTCAAAGATGTCAAATTACTACCTAAAATGGAAGTTTCTACAATGATAGCACTGAAACCTTTTGCAACTGTTTATTGCTTGCTACAAAAGATTTCTTTTTATTCAGAAAGTTGATGCCAAAAAACTGGAAAAGGCAGAAGCAAAGCTTCAACAGAAACAGGAGAAACGAAGTCAAGATTCTGCCAACAAGAGCAATTCAACAGCTATGCCAAGGCTGGAGTCTGCAACTGCTTCACAGGTCACGAGTAAAAAAGAAGCTAAAATGGAAGATAAAGGGAACAACAGGGCTCAGGATATTCGTATTGAAAACTTCGATGTAGCATATGGAAACAGGTAATTTTTTCTGAATCTCTTTTCATGATTCATATTTTTTAGGGTATTGATATACTTAAATTTATTATATGCATTTTAGGGTCTTACTTACCGCTGCTGATATAACACTAGTGTATGGCCGAAGATATGGTTTAGTTGGAAGAAATGGCCTTGGAAAGACAACATTACTAAGAATGATATCTAGGTATGTAGCTTATTGTTTGGTCCTGGTAACTCTCATACTTCTAGTTAGCACATTTAACAATTTAAAAAGAATATTGTTCTAGATGCTCATTTCAGAATTTGTGTTTCAGTGGGCAGCTGCGTATTCCTTCTCATATATCCATATTACACGTAGAGCAGGAAGTTATTGGAGATGATACACCTGCATTAGAAAGTGTCCTTCAGTGTGATACTGTTCGAGAAGAACTAATTAGGAAGGAGCGGGAAATCAGTGCCAGTATTAACAATGGGTTTGTAACGAAACCTTATTTTATTTATCTTCTGACATCCAATTTACTGACCAAAGCAGAACATAAGTGATTAACATGGCATGTTTATTTGCTTTTCATTTTTATGTTCCATTAAGTAATCTAACGTATTCAAAAGAATAATATTCTGCATTTCTCAGCTGAATTAGTAAATAAATTTATGAAAAAGGCTAGACCTCTAAATGACCTGCTCATAATAATGTTACTTTACAGAGCTGTTTCATGATCATCTGAGTAAACATTTATTTTAAAAATTTTCATTTAACATTTTCCCATATTTTACCTCAGATTTTGTAAATCCTGTATTGTATGTAATCTCATTACTGTGCCTAATCTCACTTGTACTTTATGAATCACACATTAGACAGAATATCCACATAAATTCTTTGGGTTTCTCCAACTTTTCTGAACTGTTATTTATTTTATTCTCTTCTGTGCTCTCTGTTTGTTAATGAAGTTTGTTGTAATTGTTCTGCTCATCAGCATTTTGTATATAAATGTTATCTTGTTTGTACTCTGGCTGTGTTAGAAGAATGTGAAATGCTCTCATATCTGCTTTATCAGTGAACCAGAATTTTGTGCTGCAGGACTTCTTTTACATGCCAGTAAATCTACTACATAGGGCTGTTGCTTTTAAGCACACTTTTAAATCCATTAGTCTGGGCCAGATTTGAGTCACTTGAATGACTATTAGAGGAATGTGAGTCTGTGAATGAGACTGTGAAATTTGTATACTGGGTGGTGTTGGTTTGAATTGGTTGTTCTTGCTATAGAGATTTAAGTGTTTTTTGTAATGTTGAATTCTAATTTTATTTGGTTCCTAATGATTTAGGTTCATAAATGGTAAGAGTCCTTGTTTCTCTACTTCTGTTGTGAATGCTATAGAACTTTCCTGTAGGTTTAGTAATGTCACTAACATTGACATCGTCAGTCAGTTATTTTGGAATTATGGCAAAAATATAAACACATCTGTGCCAGTACTGCAACCATGGGCAACATCCTTTCATTGTTCCTGGCTAATCTATATATACCTAGTGATTACAAAAAGTGAATGATCAGTGGATGCAATCAGCATAAAGAGCAAATAGCAACAGGAGAAAGGAAGGAAAACAAAGGGAAAGCTTATGTTGGAAGATGTGTCTGAAGATGATAGTGAAAGAATAGACAGGACAGGAGAAGAGAGGACATTTCTTTAGAAAAGTAAATAGCACTTACTTCTGATGATAAAGAAATCAGTTAATTCATAACATTAGTATGTCATACTAAAATTATTAGATATAGCTAATATTTCTTTATTCCTCAAATAATACCTCTAAATTGATTGATACTCTTTTCTTTTTTTTTCTATTATATTGTGTACTGTTGTGTACTATTGTACTGTGTAAATGCTTACAATTGAAATATGCAAGCATATCAACACAAAAGGCAAAAATATAAGATAGAACAAAGCTGTAACCAAATAGTTAATATTAAACATGAGAGGAGATTATTAATTTTTAGATGAGTCGTATTTATTACACATCTGCTTCACTTTCGTACCTATTTTGAGGACATGTTTCTACAAGATGCAAACGATTTGCGAAACATGTCCTCAAAATAGGTACGAAAGTGAAGCAGATGTGTAATAAATACGACTCATCTAAAAATTAATAATTTTTCGCTTCACTGTGGTGTTCCAATACAGTTAAATCTCGATGAGAGGAGATATCATTAATATTTTAATTTCTCTTAAATAAAATGCAATTTAAAACAAAATTTAAAACATGAGAGAAAATTGCAACAGTTTATACAAGTCCTCAAAAATTTACTTCCATATTGGGTTGTTCATTAAGGAATTGTTAAAGTATTAATATTGTGACTTTGTGGGTTCATAAAATTAAAAAGTCCAAGTTGCATAAATTCAAAAGGTTCTTTATTTCCTTAGAAATACACTTTGGATTATCCTCACAGTAGCAGAATTACGTCACTACACAATTACAATTCTACCAAGGTTGTTTACCACAACAAAGAGCTTACTCAACTTCCACTGTTTACAACAATTCTTGTTACAACTCCTGTTTTCCACTGGTTACAACTACTCCTCTGGTGTGTCGCCTCTTAATATATACCACTACTGATATCACTAGATATTTCTGGAATATTCTGTAACAAATAAGAAATCGAATGTTCTGTAAGACAATCAAGATGTTGCTAGAATTTTCTAACTTTATTTGTTTTGGCATGCCTTTTATCTTTGCGCTATCTTTATTTGCTTAGGCAAGCTGTTTATCTCCAGCCGGCACTCTGTCCTTTATCTCTCTGCAGCGCACTACCGTAAATAATGGGTTCACGACTATCAATTTTATTGTATTTAAATGTATCGATTATTGTTTAAGTTATATACTTGTTGCTTACTAATGAGTATATTTTAGCATGAAACACGTGTCTTGAAAAATAAGGTCAAAATTTACATATGAAACATTGAGAGGACTGCAGTTATAAATAATTTCAAAGCAAAAGATTTCAGTTTAATTGTTAACTTGTGTAAAAGAAAAATTGGGAAGGATTATTGCAAAATTACCATGCCAGCAGTAATCATGTACTGAGAAAGTTTCTCTGAGATACCCCATTATAGTTCTTCAATGCTACTGACACATAGACTTACTTGAACATTATTGTATTAAATAACACTGTCCTGTGACACTTTCCCGGTTTTGATGAAAATAGGCCTCTTATATAGAAGCAAGCTTGCTGAATTCGAAAATGGCATTTTTCAAATAACATATCGTTTGTATGAAATTTGGTATTTTTTATATATTGGTCACTATATATAATTGTGATTATAAATATATTCTTAGAGCAAAAGATGAATAATAAAGTAACATATTACGCATCTTTAGGCCATATATATACTTAAAAATAAACCACCCCTTCTGTGCTTTCCTATTCTCTATCCCTTATGTTACTAGGCAATAAGCTGTTGACTGGCAAAAGACAGCTTCAGTGTCGGCTGGAGTTTATTTATCAATGCGTGATCCTGTGCAGGCAATAGAGCTGTCAACCATTGAATGATAAACAGTTACTGACACTCACCCTTCAGAGGCTTATGTGTCTTAAAATATCAGAATAGGCTCCACATTCTAGAAATCAATTAAGTTTGGGATTCCTATGATGTGATGAACAAAAATATCACTGTGATGATTGCTACTTCTGCATGTGTAAAGTATCAGGGTATAAGACAAAACAAAAATTAAATGTCTACATGGATGTGTCATATGGAGCATATGCCCCTATTCTTATTCCACCAGCTCAGCTATAGGATGCTAAGAGTTCAGTCTCTGGGTTTACAGAAAATTCCAATATAGGTAAGGATTTCTCTACACAACTGCTGAAGGCAAATCACAACATTTGAATGATTATAAGACTTAGGTCTTTCCAAAAGGAACAAATTACTTGAATCAAGGTTGAAAGAGAAGAATATGTTGGTTACAGACCTCATTTTTCTGATGTAAGAATAGAGACAAAGAACTTACCAAGTTCTTTAAGTTGCAAGACCTATTTGTTTATTATTGTGATGTGCCAGGTTTAATTCAATAACTGGGAAGACCAGCATAAGATAGTAACAAGTGGCGCTTATTTATTGACACTTTTAAAAGAAGTCTAAAAGCTGTAAGTGCAATAAAAGCTAACTTGCCTCAATAGCAGTTGTATATTCTGTGTTTCTAAAATAACCATGCTTCAAATTACTTTAGAAAGAATTAATTACAAGGAACATCAATTGCTATTGTGCAGAGACTTAAAGATATCCAATATCTTACTAGGGCAACAAGAAGGTTATATAAAATACCCATGCTTTTTATGTGAATGGGACAGTAGAAACGGTTAAACAGTGGACAGTGAGAGAATGGCTTAAGAGAAAAGGTTTAACGCCAAGGAAAAAGTCATTTGTACCAGTTTAGTTGATCCAAAGAAAATGTCATTGCCTCCTTTCATATAAAATTAGGTATTATGAAACAATTCATGAAAGCACTAGACAAGAATGGTTCATGTTTCAAATATCTCTGTGATTTCTGATGCTAAGATAAAAGAAGGTATGTTTGATGGACCTCAGATAAGACAGCTAATGAAGATATTACATTTTTGGACACCATGAATCATAGAGAACTGCAAACATGGTGTGCTTTCAAGAGGTAGTCAATAAGTTTCTTGGAAGTATGTAAGATCCGTGATAAAAAGAAATTGTGAGAAATATGCTACAAAAGCTACGAGCTCTTGTTGTAGTATGAGTTAAAAGCTTCACTTCTTGAATTCTCATCTAGACTATTTTCCTAATAATTTGGGCTCCCTCAATGGTGAACAAGGTGAAAGGTTTCATCAGAAAATTGAGGAGATGGAGAAGAGATCAGATCGGTGGAACATTGCAATGTTAATGGACTACAGTTTGTCTTTGAACCTCAACCATGACTAAAATGTAAGTCAATGCAGCCATCCTTCCTGCCAAGGAAAATGTAACATCATGCCTTCTTTTGTAGGCATTTGGGTGTTTGTATGTATTTATTACTGAGAAATTTTGCATTCTGTATTTATTTTATAACTCACATGTTTTGTACAACAGAAACAGTATTTCCAAAATCTTATTTTGTTATTTATGAGAAAACCTTGTGTGATAGAGAAAAATGGAAAGCACCATCCAATTTAGCACATCACAGTTAATATCACACTTGAGATCACAAACCAGCAAACAAAAATTATATTTTGCAGGACATTGTAATCTGTTTCCAGACATGTACTGTGTCAACTTAAAAAATTAGTTTGACAGAAGACAGTAAGTTTTTGAGTTATAAATATGTTGTTGTTGTTGACTAATGGCACTGGGGATTAGTTGATTTGCATCATTTTCCCCCTGGCTTCCCAATATAAAGCCTGTAGGTTCTTGCTTTTGAGATCATTATATTTGTCCAAATGGTGTTTGTTCGTGATGACATCCTTTTTACAGATAGTACACTTGGGTGTAGTTATGCAGTGTATTTTATAAAAGTGTTCTGCAAGACAGTCATGGCCAGTTTCCATTCTAAATAGGGCCACTGCAGTTTTTCTTGGCAATTTTTGAATGTCAGTTTTATCTCCAATGTTCTTATAATCCTTGTCTTTTATTTTATGTTCTTCATCAAGTCTCTGCCGTCTTTTGAAATGTAGCTTAATGTTGTTTAATTTTTTATTAATTTCAATTTGTCTTACAGGTTTTATATTTCGAATTGCACCTTTTTTTTTTTTTTTTTTTTTTTTTTTTTTTTTTTTTTTTTTTTTTTTTTTTTTTTTGCTAGTTGGTCAGCATGTTCATTACCTGAACAGCTAGGAATTTTACTAAACACAAATAAAACAGAATGGATGCAAATTGGAGTAAATAATAAAATGCAGACAAACATAACTTTAGTAATCCAAAATGAGCAAATTCAACAAGTAATGCAAACAAACTTTTTAGGACTAGTTATTGATAGTTAAAGCAAGTAATACAAATCATGGATGAGAGTAGTGCCCTGAAAGTATATTATGCTTTTATACACTCTCATCTAAATTATGGGATTATCTTATGGGGAGCAGCAGGAAAGAAACAGAGGTTAAGAATATTTAGGTTACAGAAACGAACCATAAGATTAATTTAAAAAATTCCAAGAAGAAACTCATGCAAAAGTAGTTTTAAAAATCTTGGAATACTTACACTACCCTGCTTATATATATGAATCTCTTAAGTATATAGTAAGAATGCATAAAGAGGAAAAGAATACTAATATTCACAGGCATAACACAAGAACAAAACTGAACTATTTTAGAAACAGACTAAGAGGCACGCTAGGTAACAAGTGTATTGAAAACAATGCAAATTATTTATACAATCATTTACCTCACCTCATCAAGGAAATAAATTCAGAGGTGAAGAAAATTGAGGCAATTAAGACATACCTGTTAAAAAATTCCTTCTATTCAATTGAAGAGTATAAAATATCACATGTCAATAGTAGTTAGTCATGCAACATAAAGATTTATAGTACTAATGTATGTAAATTATTGTACAGTTCTTATTTATGTTTAATGTATTTCTGACGAAGCCTTGTAAACATTTATTGCAAATGGTGAATAAAATCTGAATCTGAAAGTTCAACTTGGGCTGGAATCCATTGCAGGGTGACATAATTTCTTGATTCAACAGTTTTAATTAAACTTATTTCTTTGATGCTTCTTGTTGTTTTGTTTTTATAATTTACAATCCCATCTATGACCGATTTTGAATCTGTTAAGATAACTATGTTTTGCTTTATGTACGGTCTGTACAAGACGTTTTGTAGTGCTGCTTTTATGACTGTTAGTTCTCCGTCATAGTGGTTTGAAGTTTCGTCTAGTGTTAGATGCTGTGTTATAAATACTTGAGATCTAATAAATAACAGTATCTCAAAATATGACTTTTCCTGTTTAGACCTTAAAAACCTACGCGAAAAAATCCATTGCTACATTTTTTTTTTTAACCATTTATAAAAAAAAAACAGGAGTAGAGATAATCAGAGCTGTGAGGAGTCACAAGAGGTTTCTGTGCTTATGATTTGACATCAAAATCACAAGTGATCAGAGAAAGGTATTTGATAAATTAGCAATTTTCTGCACTGCTCTGTATGAATGATTGTTTCTCAAAAACTTGACTTTCTCCCTGATGAAACTATCATCAGTAAAGAGCAAAAGTATATTGTCTCAGTGCAAAAATTTGTGAGAGGTTTAAAAGCCATTTTTCTGATCTTTTAAAAGTATCTCTTGCTATTCAAAATATCCTTTGAACCATAGCTTATTACTCATTAGCTTGAAATTACCAGAGTAACTTCAGGAATTGTGGATTTCAATTTTTGTATACTAGTTAAAACAAAATTATGTATTCCAATGTGTAAGGACTATGATACAATGAAGCACAAAATTAATATAATTTTGAGTCGAACTAATACTTAATTCTCCATTTATTGCTAGTATTGTAACGGACCTCTGGAGCACCCTGTACCAGCTGCGAACGGAAGGCAGGGGGGAGGACCGCGTTAGCCACACCTTCTCCTCGTTTGTCTTGTAGTGGTGACAGACTTGTGGTTAGGGGAAAACATGACTGGTCGCCTGTTTTTCTGTACACCTGTTTCTCGACCTTTCGTTTACTGGAACATTCTCCTGGTCACTAGAAACCGGCGATATTCCGATATAAAGAGGGTTACAGACAGACGGAGTCAGTTCAGTTGTTGGTTGGTTGGTCAATCAGTTGGTTAGTGAGTTAGTCAGTGACGTGTTAAGGAACGAAAGGATTGTGCAACGGGACTGTACGAACTGTGTATGAGTATCGGAGTTTATGTAATCGCGAGTACAAGTGAAGTTGCAACGGACGAACTGGTAAATTGTAATTGTGTGCAGCAAGTAATTTTGTGTAATTGGCAAGTGTTAAACAGTAAGACGGTGGAAATAAAGAACATTGTTGAGTGGTGTAATTGGACTTTTCATTTCACGAACCCACAAAGTCACACTGGTGTCAAGAAGTGGGATAACAAAAGTCACACTGGTGTCAGGAAGCGGGAAGATAACATCACCGAACATTACAACCATGGACGCGGCATTGGAAAAATTTTTGGAGAAGATGATGGAAATGAAGGCCGAACTAATCGGGAAGATGGAAGAAATGAAGGCCGAATTAACAACGGAAATAGAAGCGGCAAATAACAACCTGGCCGCAAAGATGGAAGAAATGCAGGCCGAATTAACAGAGAAGCTGGAGACTAGAAATAACCTGGCCGCGGAACTGAAACTAATCAGGACGGCTAGGGACAACATCGCCGAGAAGATGGAACAAGTGAAGGCCGAGTTAACCACGGAAATGAGAGCAGCGAATGACGGTCCGGCTACCGAAATGAAGGTGGCGAACGAGGCTTTCGCCGCAAAGTTCGAGGAACGGTTGGCCGACGTGAGGGATGACGTCACGAACCTGGGCAAGCGGAAGGGTCAAGTAGACGACCGCCTTAATGATTTAGAGGAAAAGGCCGACAACATCGCAAAACCCCTCACCCGCCTGACGGAGGAAAACCGGCCTTATGTGTGGACGGAGGACGCCGAAGACGCTTTCCAGCACCCGAAGGGGACCCTGTGCAGTGCTTCAATGTTGGGTTTCCCGCAACCGGGTGGCGCCTTCATTGTGGACACCGACGCCAGCGACCATTGCATTGGTGGTGTCCTATCGCAGATCCAGGACGGCCACGAGCGCACAAGAGTGGAAGAGGAGGAGCGTGCCGCAGCAGTCCGAGTAGTTGTGGCAGTGCCTGCTGAAGGCTGGGATAGCGCAGGCCTGTGGAGGGAGCAGCTGGCGGACGCAGACTTGGGGCCACACTTGAGGGAAGTGGACGCAGGGACGAGGCCAACCTGGGAGGACATCGCACCGAGGAGCGCCACCTACAAGTCGCACTGAGCAAAATGGGACTCGTTGAAGACCAGAGTGGGCGTGCTGTTCCGGGTATGGGAGTCGCCCGATGGGAAGGCGCAGAGAGAACAGTTGGTACTTCCCCGGAGCAAGGTCCCGGAAGTCTTGGAGGAAGTGCACGCCGGTACTTCAGGAGGACACCTGGGAGCGAACCGAATGATTCACAAACTACGGCAGCGCTACTTCTGGCTGAGACTCCGAGCAGATGCTGGTGGTACACCTGGACCGCCTCGCACGCTACGATGGGGCTGTTCGTGGGCGAACAGCTTTGAGGAGGGAGCAGTGTAACGGACCTCTGGAGCACCCTGTACCAGCTGCGAACGGAAGGCAGGGGGGAGGACCGCGTTAGCCACACCTTCTCCTCGTTTGTCTTGTAGTGGTGACAGACTTGTGGTTAGGGGAAAACATGACTGGTCGCCTGTTTTTCTGTACACCTGTTTCTCGACCTTTCGTTTACTGGAACATTCTCCTGGTCACTAGAAACCGGCGATATTCCGATATAAAGAGGGTTACAGACAGACGGAGTCAGTTCAGTTGTTGGTTGGTTGGTCAATCAGTTGGTTAGTGAGTTAGTCAGTGACGTGTTAAGGAACGAAAGGATTGTGCAACGGGACTGTACGAACTGTGTATGAGTATCGGAGTTTATGTAATCGCGAGTACAAGTGAAGTTGCAACGGACGAACTGGTAAATTGTAATTGTGTGCAGCAAGTAATTTTGTGTAATTGGCAAGTGTTAAACAGTAAGACGGTGGAAATAAAGAACATTGTTGAGTGGTGTAATTGGACTTTTCATTTCACGAACCCACAAAGTCACAGTATTTACCTAGAACACGTTTTGTTAAGATCTTCCTAACATCATCAGCTGTTGTCGACTAATGCACATTAGTTTGGTGAACTCATTGGAGGTGACAGGTGCATCTGTCGGTAACCTGACAAACGAAGTTTGGGTTTCCATCAAAGGTAATGTTGAAATTAAACAATTTTCTTTCATATTTCTTTATGAAGACTTTTTCCCACGTAGTTAATGCAACTGGACCTTGGACACTTTAATAAGTGGATTTCTCGTTCTATATCATGATTCTCCTTCCAAAAATGGTACGCTACTGCTGATTTATCTATTTCTTTGTTCCTGATGTTCCTAAAATGCTCTTTAAGCCTACTGTTCAAGTTCCTTTTTGTTTTTCCAATGTAAAAGTTGTCACAGCCTTTGCAGTTTATCCGGTACACACCTGATTTTTTGTCTATGGGTATATCCTTTGTATTATGTGAATTCAAAAGGTGTTGTACACTAAATTTGTTCTGTAGGGCCAAAGTAATATTGTGCTCTTTGAAGACTTTTTGGAAAAGGTGTGTAGCTCTGGGATAATATAAATTTTCTGTATGAGTTTCATTGCTGATTGGGGAAAGAGTAATTACTTGTTTGCATCTTTGTTGTCTTTTGAATTTATCAATTTTCTTTTTTACAAATTTAGCACTGAATTCATTGTATCCTGCAGTGTGAATTATATTATTGTACTCTTTGCTATATTCCATCTTGTTTAAAGGTACATTAACCAGCCTGTAAGTTAAACTGTTGATAACAGCATGCTTGTGTTGTCTTGGGTTATATCCATCTGATTTTATAAAATTTTCTGTTTCCTTCCTACGTATGCCAAATTCAAGTCGTGTATGTTTTCTGGTAAGTTTCAAATCTAAGAAAGGGATTTAATTGTTTGTCTCTTTTTCTATGGAAAATTTTATTGCAGTATTTTGTAAATTTAGTAGTTTTAATGCATCATCCACTTGTTTCTCATTTACTTTTGCCCAAATGTCATCCACATATCTATACCAATGTTTGAAAATTAGTGGGAATGCCTTTGTGATATGGGTTTCCAAAAAGCTCATGAAGATGTCTGTCAAAAATGGGGACAATGTGTACCGGATAAACTGCAAAAGCTGTGACAACTTTTACATTGGAAAAACAAAAAGGAACTTGAACATTAGGCTTAAAGAGCATTTTAGGAACATCAGGAACAAAGAAATAGATAAATCAGCAGTAGCGTACCATTTTTGGAAGGAGAATCATGATATAGAACGAGAAATTCACTTATTAAAAAGTGTCCAAGGTCCAGCTGCATTAACCACGTGGGAAAAAGTCTTCATAAAGAAATATGAAAGAAAATTGTTTAATTTCAATACTACCTTTGATGAAAACCCAAACTTCAAGTTCATCAGGATACCGATAGCGACGCACCTGTCGCCTCCAATGAGTTCACCAATCCAACGTGCATTAGTCGACAACAGCTGATAATGTTAGGAAGATCTTAACAAAACGCGTTTTAGGTAAATACTAGCAATGAATGGAGCATTGACTATTAGTTCGACTCAAAATTATATTAAAATTATGCAGTTAAAATTATTTTCTATATCTCACATTGAAAACGTTTTAAAAAATCCAATAAAATTGATATTTTTCTTTTCCCTTAAAATTAAAGTAAAGAAATGTATGCACAACAAATTCTTTTATGCAGTCAGAAAATTACATAAAAAAATTATAGCTTCAACCCAATTGTACATAAACTTGCAATAATAAACAGTCTTAACACAGACTAGTTAACATACCCATGGATACAGCAGAATACTTCAAAGAACAGAAAACCATACTCCATGTAGCAGAAGAAAATGGATGCAACAGAAGTCTGGTGTTTAAGAAAATTAAAAAAAGGCTAAACTAAAGAAAGCCATTAAGAAAGCAATCACATTCTCTAAAGAAAAAGAAAGCAACGGCATACTCAGTGCATTCACATACCACCCAAAAACATTTGATTAATTCAAAAAGATCTTTAAAGAACAAAATATCAACTTGGCACGTCTAATAGATACTCAGTTTTAAAATTGCTAAATTCAAAAACAAAAGATGAAATCCCATCAATTAATAGATCTGGAATTTACCAAAGAAGTTGTAGGAATATTACAAAAAATAGGTCAAACTAAAAGAAACCTAAAAGCCAGAGTCAAAGAACACTTTAGAAGTATCAGTGAAACAAAAAGATAAGTTAGCAGTAGCATTTCATTTTCGAATGAAAATCATGACTGATCCAAATCCAAATTTACTAAAAGGAGTGATAAACCAAAATAAACTAACAACTTGGGAGAATATATCCATATGGAAAAATAAGGACCGAGTAATGAACTTTGAAATCCCACCAGTAGATAATTTGACACAGAAGTTCATAGTTCCACCGCCAGAGAGAAGAGAGCAGACGGCAACAGACAGTTGGAAAGAGGTTGAAGATGGAGGCAATGCGATACTAGTCCCTCAATAATATAAAAAATATAAGTGATGAAGTGTCAAAAAATGTACTACAAATAGCTTTTTCAATTAAATTCTTTTAACCCTTCCCAAGCGGACATGTTTTACGGCTCTGAGCGGAAGGTAATTTTATAAAAATATGTAACTCTTCAAAATACAAATAAAAGTATAATTTCATGCTTGAATGTATTAAAAACGTGCTGTACCTTGTTTTTTTGTTGAATTCCACCACTGTTGTTCGATAGGAGTGAAGATTTGTTAAACTGCGTAAAAATATTCCTGTAAAATCGGCAAAGTACCATTTTTGGATATTCCATCACAACTTGTAGTTCTAACACACACATACACACGTGTTCACACATAAACTAGGAACAGTTCAGGAACTAAATACTGTCATATAAGTATATGTAACATATGTTTTGTAAAACCGATGGTAATAATAAATAATAATTCATAACTTTGATAGAAATGTGAGGTTACACCTAGCTGGAGCAGGGTATCTACGGTTTTAAACTGATGATTTTATCTCAGTATTATTCACACAGGGAAGCAAAGGAATAACAAACATCATATAATGTTCAGGGGTGTGAAAATCTTTCCCTAATATTGTTCTTTTGTGTGATATATTTTGAAACACACATCTGGATGCAGGGGAGGCTTGGAGATGCAGGTTTCACAAAAATATATTGTTTTCTTTATTTGTTTTTGGGCCTTACATACCACACAATGATTTGCCCAACTTCCTTGTTCTCTTCTCCCCATGAAATGTGGAAATCCATTTAGCCTTTCCAAAGTTGGGCCCTGTGAAATACGACCCTTACTTGACGTAGCATTGTTTTGCCGTGCTCCCATTCGCTCCGCCACCAGAGATCTGACGAGATGCTTGCGAAATTTTCTATGTGTAAGGATCGGTTTACATTTGCTTGTCATATGCATTGTATATAACAGGTACGAATTTACAATGCAAACTTCCATTAACCAGAAAAACATTTTTCTATGCCACTTGCGTGTTCTCCTGCAGAACTGATACTGCGCAATATAATTATCAATTCTATCGACACCACCCATGTGACGAGTGTAGTCCAAAATAATGTTTGGTTTCAATGTTGCTGCCTGGTTTGGAAATTTTGAAGGCACCTCTGTCATTTCGTTTTTATCGCCCTTGTGACTGGTACTGAGAACCGTTACAGTTCTTTTGTCTTTACAGCACAGAGCAAGCTTTTGCTGATTGTGGAAGCTTTTTATCTCACCCCTCTTTATTTTCTTTACGTTTCCTGGCTTTAGTTGGTGTGGCATATTTTTTCTGTTGCCCATAACTGTCCCAGTAGTCACCATATTCATTTTCCACAATTCATCAGCCAATTCAGGTGATGTATAGTACCTGTCTGTATACACATGGAAACCTTTAGGTGGGTCTACATGATCCTTTAGGAGGGAAGAACACAGGTCTTTTACAACAAGGGTAGTTTTCAGGAGATTAGAATTTGATTCAGTTTTGCCCATGTAGGGCTGGAAATTGTATGGATACCCATTGGAAGCATCAGATAAGCTGAAAACTTTGATCCCAAATTTTGTTGGTTTATTTGGATTATACACTTTGAATTTTACTCTGCCCTTGAAACTGATGGTGCTCTCATCGACTGACACAAATGGACCTGGGGAATAGAATAAACTGCATTTTTGCCGTAGTTTCTCCATTAAATTTTGAATAAATTCTTCCTTAGTTAATTTCTGTTTCCCTCAGCATGCGCAAAATGAAGATTCCAAAACAAAAGGAGAAATTCGTCGCAAGAAAATACATCGCTGAAAAATGGAAATTTATCTATCCAACTTGTAGAATAATAGTCTGTAACATCAGAGGTAGGGTGAATAATGTTAATAATCACCCCAATTAGTGCTTTTATGTCAATAATTGTTGGAGGATTCCAGGATGCAATCCTGGCTTTCTTTGTTGGAGGCGTCGCCAGTTGTTTTTTTGTGTTCCCTTGCATGCAGGTTTCATCCGTAATTATTTTCAGAATTTCGTCATCAAAAAATAGTCTGAAAAAGTCTATGGGAGGAGTATTCTCATCAAAGTGAGAAGGAAGAATCGGTCCCTGTTGGATATTGTGCACTGGTATAACAGATGTAGGGCCAGGGTCAAAATTACTCACCTCTATCCAGCTAGGAGTACTGTTGTCTGCAGTATCACTTTAGTGACTCTCACACTCACTCACACTTACACATGAATTCTGGCATATTTCGCTCTCATTGTCACTGAACACAAAATCTGACAACTCACTATCACTCTGGTTTAACAAAGCTTCAATTTCCTTGTCCATCAACCCTTTCTTTACTACCATTATGCCAAAAAACAAAACAAAATGAGGCTTACTAGCACCAAACACCGCACTGTTTATTGCTTCACTGGTGAGAACAACGAAAGGAATTCCTGACAGAGCAATTTCGGGGATTTACCGACCACCAATGTTTCAAAGCACATTTCCTGCCATCTGCTGGCACTATATCTTAATTATATGAACGTAAATAGCCGACTACAATAGCTCTATAGCTGCGCAGCCATATATGGGTTTCCGCTTGTGGGCGACTGGACGCGTCATCCATATATGGGTTTCCGCTCGGGAAGGGTTAAGTTTGTGTACGTATAGTAATAATGCCTTCAAGTGGAGGCAAAATGTGATGAAAGAAAATTGTATGTGAAGTACAGTGAGTCGATTCATAGTATAATTTTAATTACTACATTACTTCACAGTGTTAATTCCATGTTGTGTTCTCAAATTAACATGAAACAGTGACTATTTTGATCATTGATTATCCTTTTCTTTGTGGTCTGCAGAACTTGAATTGAACTAATTTTGGCATGAAACATTAAAGTTTGTGCACCATGATTGCTAAAGCCCAGATCGTCTGCCTCACTGTTACACTTACAATGCCCAAAATTTATAAAGCGTTGGTATATTGCTGTGGGTAAGTGTAGTGTTACTTATTTAGGCAAGTATATGATTGTTTTGTTTATTGCCAGTGGTATATTAATGCTGATCCAGAGTTTGATTTGCTGTTTAAATATATTCAAATGGTGCCCGCCTTGGTAGCGTAGATAGTAGCATGTCTGCCTCACGTTCAAGAGGTCCCGAGTTGGAATCACGGTCAGGGTGAGTTACCTAGATAAGGTTTTTTGGGGGTTTTCCCTTATCCTCCAAGACGAATGTCAGGTAACTCTAAGCTCAATGGACCCTGGACTCATTTGAGCATCATTTCACCCAATTCATTCACCGTCCGATATGACTTAACGTTGGGGCTGACATAAATGAAAAAGGGAAAAAAAATATTCAAATGGTGACAGATTATTAACATTTTGTTAATAGTACATTCAGAAGATTTCTTATAATGTTCATGAACAACTTAAGTAGATTTTATGGCATATTCAATTGCTTTAGATGGGAGTACGGACATAACAGACACAGCACAGTTGGTTTTATTCATCCAAGGATGGATGCAATTTTGTTATTTATGAATACAGGTTGGGCTTAATTTCATTGATGGATAAGACAACAGATGATATTTTATAAAGTTGAGTTGGATTAGAAGCACTAAACATCACTTACTAAAAAAAGTACTGAACATGTTTTGAGGCCTTAGGACTTGACACCATCAGCATATGTCCAACTGATTCTTGGTGCTATTGATGGTGTTGACTGAGGACTCTGAAGTGTTGGCATATGTTGGTGGAACTATGAACATCCAAAGGTTGTGCAGAGGCGGCAAATCAAAATACATGAGGTAATCTTCGTGCTTTAGGATATGTATGTTTTTCATGTATTTAATTCAGATGAGAAACGAGTGGTTTTTAATAAATGATGTTTGTGTAATTTCAAGATAGGTAAATCAAGAATAAGCTAATGCAAATTTTTCATCATGTTTGTATTTATGATTCTATGTGTACTTTCAGTCTGGTATTTAGGTCCTTTTTTTTTTTCAATGTATATTTAGTTACAATCAGAGCAATTAATGTTATGTTATGTGATGGATTTTTTTTCTTATTTATGTAAAGCCGTTTTTGGAACCAAAGTTATCATTTTTCTTGAAAATTTTGATGAATTTGTGATGTGACCTGGGTGGTATGTGAATTTGCTGTATTATTGTTCTTTTTGTTGGCTTCATTTTGTGGTGTCTGTTTTATTTCTCTTATTTAGTTACTGACGTTTAATGTTTGTAATCCAACTCATCTTTATAAATTGTTACACAATATAACTCTGGTGTTAGGCTGTATGAGACTCCAGTTAGAGGAAAATTGTAGTATGTGTAAATGTAACCAAATGTAAGTAATAAATTCATTTGTTTGTTATAATTTATCAATAGATCACTTTCTAATACTCCTACTCAGTTGTAATGATGAAGTTATATTCAGAGCCTTTTGTTTGTCCATAGAGAAAATTAGGACTGGTCAAAATTACTATATGTCACAACCAATGGAACACCATCCATGCTTGGCTAGAGGAAAAGATTTGCATATATTAAAATCCTTACTCCTGAGGAAAGAGAGATCTGACTCCTTTTATAATTTTCACTGTATAATACATCAAATTCCAATTGTTTTCTCATTTCTACATTACCAGGGTTCTCTAAACAGATACCAAAGAAACAGTCCAGTTATGAAGGTTTGCACATAATTCTTGCTATATGGTCATGAAACATTAATGGTATCAGACTTCTGGACAGTTATGCTATTTTTGCACCATGCATTAAGAGGTTTGATTCTGATGAATATCTCTCTCTCTCTCTCTCTCTCTCTCTCTCTCTCTCTCTCTCTCTCTCTCTCTCTCTCTCTCTCTCTCTCTCTCTCTCTCTCACGTGCGGGCACGTGCACGCACACACACACACACACACACACACACACACACACACACACAATTCATATATACACAGATGATATGAGTACCACTGAGTACCTACCAGAACCAGTGCTTAAGTTGTAATTGCACAGAATTTGAAAATTCTACTCTAATATATCTGCCTTTGAAATAGTGGAGCAATCCTCTGATTTTAATATTAGTTTCTTTTGAACATATTATTTGTTACTTTCATTCCATATTGCAACAGAATCTTTTATACCTGACATTGTGTGACTACTTCTGATTCATAGAAATTTAAAATAAGTTTCATTAATTGAATGTGTGATGAATTTTGAAATACTGAAGATTCATTCTATATATAAATTTGTTTTGCTTCCAGTAGTTGGCAGTAAGATAACAAACAATCCATCACCTAGTGGCAGTAACTGCGTCAAAGCTGTTAAAAACAAGCTGAAGATGCAATGAATGAATTGCGAGACTAGTCCTGTGAAGAATTTGCAATTTTAAAAAGAGAAGTGAAATTAGTTACAAATTATTATATTTTATTGTAATAGTAGATAATGTATTCATAATAAATGCATTTATTGATAAATATCTCAGTAGAAAGGAGGTAGAATATATACTTTTTTTATTACTTTGAAAAAGCATTTGATACGATATACAGATATGCACTGATGTAAAAACTGTGATTAAAAGAAATAAGTGATGAATTTATAAAAAAAACATGACTAAAATATATAAAGGAATTATAGTTTGTATAAGGTGTGAAAGGAATAGAATCACAGATGATAGAACAGAAGTTAGGGTTAAGACAAGCCTAGAAACTAAGTCACATCTTCTTTAATTTATTTATAGATGATATGGTGGATAGAGTGAAAGAAACCAACACTGCCCGGTAATAGAAAACAGAGATATCACGTTTGTTATATGCAAGATAATCTAACAGCAGGAGCAATGACAGTGGATTACAGAGAACAGTAAATAAAATACAAAAGTTCTGCAAAGATTAGGAAATTAAAGTAAATATGAAAAGTCAAAAGTGACTTGGTTTTCAAAGTGAAAAATAAAATGGTTTTCAAAAGAGGAAACAAAAATTGAAAGAAGAGGAGCAATGGTGTTTAGAGGGACAAAAGTTACAAGTTGTGAAATAATTTGAGCACCTAGGAGTTTGGGTGAATAATAATGGAGATTGGGAAGCTCATGGCAGGGAAGGTGGTGGACAAAGGAAAGACAGCAATGTGAGGAATAAGAATATGAAACCATACTTGATATGTTAAGGAAGTGGTTAGAGAGAATGTATGAAGCACTGGTAGAGTCAAAGATGATATATGCTGTAGAAATATGGGACACGTCAGAAGTAAGTAATAAAATAGATCAGTTATACAATTTGCTAAAGAGATCAACTCTAGGAGAAATGGCCTTAGTGGAATTATAGAAAATCAGAAGAAAAGGTAAAATAATTTAAATAATCCTGAAATTGTAGTATAAATGCTTGACAAAAGATGATGATGATGATGATGATGATGATGATGATGATGATGATGATGATGATGAAATCCTAAAGGTAAAAATGAATCAACAACAGAAATGAATGGTGGTCAGAAGTAAAGAAAAAGAACTATGAAAGGAATAGGAATGGGGGACATATGAGAAACTCGAGAAAGTAATGTAGGTGGCATTTATAAAATAGTATCAGAATGGAGGACATAGAAAAGCAAGAGATATGGGGAGGGCTAGAAATTAGAAAATCAGTAACGCTTTATGGGATAAAGAGAGAATGGAAAGAGAAAGTTGTGTAGACCAATGAATGTATCAGACAGGAGAGGGGAAAGAATGGCTTGGGTAAGAACAGGATCAATGTACTTAAGAGGCCTTAGAAGCAGCAGAATAGGAATATGTGAATTATATGAAGAAAAAGAATTGGCCGAGTGCAGAGAACTAGCAGTATGGAGACAGAAAGTATGGGAGAAGAAATGGAAAAAGATGCAAAGCAAGATGACAGGTATAAGAATAGTTATGGAGAAAAATTAAAGTAAAAATAGAAATATGGGGAACTTGTTTTGAAAAGCTAGAGAAAAGTAAAGGTTGGAAAAGAAAAAGTGCTGGCACAACATGAGGAGATAGACAGCAAATTAGATTAAATGACGGAGTGGATGCTATGCAACTCAGCAATGCAGAAGGCCTGGGGAGTTATTGAGTTAGTGTAAAAGGTGGCACCAGGCAATTTATATAATTAGATTAAATAAAATACATATGTAGTGTATATAATATATTGTAAATAGCAAGTTGTATAAATAAATTCTATTCTGCTGTCCAGGGTGATGGTAACAATAATAGTTTTTATATTTTCTAGTATTTCTTTTTTCGCATCTTTACCGTTTTCAGAATTTTTGTTGTACCAAATGTTTATCTTTTGGTGACGGTTCTTGATTGCACATTTACTTTTACATTGGAGCTAGGTTGCATTTCTATGTTAGTAATTTTACTCTAGAGTCTCCTGAAATCCAAATTTACTGCAACTGTAGTCTCTATTTTGTGCAAATTCTAACCTGATTTTTTAATATTTTTTCAGAATGGAATAGCGATAAGTATCTATGAAGCTACTTTTCCCAGTTCCTTTTGCCCCTAATGTGAATTCTGTAGGGTATTATGATAGTGATTACTGCTGTAAATTTTATCTTATTTAGAAACCTATAAATGAAAAATTAAGAATATTATTACATACATTATACCACTTTCATTTGTTATAGTTTTTATTTCTTATTGTAAATTAGTATAATTGTGTACCTCTTGGAGTTACTCACTAGGACCAACTGTAACATCAGCTAAGCCCTTCATATATGACTAATCATTACAACTGTGTACTACACACTGTATAGATAAACCGCTGTGATCAAAAGTGAGCATAGTTAATATACTGGAGGGCAAAATCCTGCCACCGTAAATTTCAGGACTTATTTTCTCATTCTATTAATGGGACTGTTAAACTAAAAACTGCTATTACTATAAATTCCTGCAGAAATATAGATATCTTTTTAAATGAAATAGCTGGAAGTTAATGTAGTAATCTCAGTTCCTCATAATTAAAAATTTAATAGTCAATTACAGGAAGCAGAATATCAAAAGATTCAAATTAATATATAATATATATTCTTGCTTATCATGAGAACTCAGCAAATTAACTTAGAAGTAAATAATTGTAATTATTTGTTATAGTTTGACAATTATAATGATAAATTACTCATATTCTACAGAAACCTGTTATCTTCAGTCTGTGTAAGTACACCAAATTTGAATTCAAAATAACTTTTGAAGCTTTTACACTGTCTGATTTCATATAGAATGACTTGGACTTCTGAAATGCTCTGTATGGATGATGGATGTATGTATATGTATGACAAGTAGTTAGCAATTAAGATGCAGTTAAATGAAAGAGAATAAAATCTGCCTCTTCTTTTTATTCTTATTCTTCTCTTGGTGTAGGACACAGTCCTGTGATATCATATTTTAATAAACCTTAATAAGAAAGGTTTATATTATTTTCCTTTCTATACTATAACCAAGATCATTAGCAAGCAGGATATGTTAAATAAATGTATAACAAGAAAATTTTGTCCATCTAACATTAGAAATCAGAGAAGCAATATTTTATAATTAACAAGTGAAAAAATTATTTTTCTCGATTACAGCCATGCATGAGTGGGAAATTTTCATATTCACCAGCTTTACCTCTATTTTGTAGTATATATTATCTATGTAAAATAATCAATCCACGGCATAACAGCCAGAAAGTGAACCACCAGAGCCTGTTAACTGGACTGCCAGTCTCACACCCAAATATGTAAGGCAGAGGTGGCTATCATTCAGCCAGCCGATATAGGGAGGAGATGTGGTCATCATCACGGCACCTGCAGCTGGAAAGTTTAGCTTTCTTGACTGGGATTTGCTACCTATCGTAGCTCCTCAAATTCCTTATGATGCTGAGTGGGCACCAATCCTATATCTGGGACTTAAAATCTGCACCCATCTCAAGGGTGGGATCCAACATGAGTGCATTCTGTGGTAGGGAACCAAAGCACAATACCCTAGCCCACTATGCCACAGTGCTGGACAATGATCTATGTATTTTATAAAAACTGTGCAGCTTTAAATAATTAAAGCTATTAAATAATTATGGTATCAAAGAGAAGGTATTATAGTTTAAAATGTCACCTAATGTGATTATCTAAACACTATTCGACCATTCTGACTGATGATTATTTCACTATGACCATACTTTAGGTTGTGGAGTATTTCCAGAACTTGGAAGATTGTCAGCGTGGAGGTTAAGGAAGTCAGACATTCTGTCAATGTTTCACATCCTTTAGTGTGAAACATTTTCATTCATTATTAGACTGTATGAAATTAGAATTATAAAAGATAAAGGGAAGAGTTTGCCATCAAAATCTATCAGATCGTTTGTAATTTTAGTTTTCTATGACTGTACTGATTTTCCTGGTGTACTTCCTAAGCCTGATTGCACTCATGTACCTCTTGATATTGTGATTTCTATTTAAGCATATACTTGGAAAATATATTAATAAATCCTGCTATCAAGAAATTAAATTACTTCTGCAAGCTGGCTTGAAAGATTCCATTTCTCATAAATCTTGTTCAGTATATTCTTTTTCCCAATCTTTGTTGATTTTTCCCCTTTCCTTTTCTTTACCAAATGCCTTAGTACTTAAAGGCATACAAACAAATATTTGAACATATTTACAGTAAAGTTCCACAACCAACTGCCAATTGCACAGTGACAAATACATCACTTGTTAAAAACACAGGACACATTTCAAAAGTTTTGCTTTCATCTACAATTTTGATTCTACTAGCATTGTTGATATCTTCATGTGTATAGGTATTAGATGGTGTGACTTGGTTAGAATATGTGGTGACAGAATTTAAAAATTCATGACTCAAGGTTTGTTCTTGCTGATAAAAGTATATTAGCCTTAAACAGGCCTTTAATATTTAACATTTTATTGGTTAATAATGTACTGTTAGCTTGTGCTTAAGAAGCTAATATCTTATACAAAAATAGAAGAAATGGAAGTAACAACTGAACATTTTAAATCAGAATATTATTCTGTCAAAATTACCCTGTGGTCCCACTTTACTGTGATTTGAATGTTGAAAATGTGTCAAGGACCATTGGTACCATCAATAGTATGCCATTTAAATCAAAGTTAGCGGAATTAAAGTGTCTAAATTCAACTAAGAGCTTTTCTTAGTATTATGGAATTCCATTCTATGTAACATTATTAACATTTTTTTTTTAATTGCAGAAGCAACGATCCAGAACTAAGCAGTCAGTTAACAGAAGTGTATTGTCAACTGCAAAATATAGAAGCTGATAAAGCACCTGCCAGAGCAAGTATTATTCTAAATGGTTTAGGTTTTAATACTGAAATGCAACAGAGACAAACAAAGCAGTTTTCTGGTGGATGGAGGATGCGACTTGCCTTAGCTCGTGCTCTTTTCTCAAGGTAATGGCTTCTGAAATATGCTGTAGTCATTAATTACATTCTGTGTTCATCATATGAACAAGTAATATATTATTCTTCTCCAAAATTCATTGTTTTAGTATGGCAGTACCTGATCATTTTTATTGAATACTGATAATATTAGGTTCACCCAAGAAGTTTCTGACAAAAGTAGGGAATGTTGCTTTAGATGGGTTTAGGGACTGCATAACATGCTACCTACATATGAGCAATGAAAGAGTAGTGCCACATCACTTGCATAACAGAAATGTGTAGTTGCACTGCATATGCATAAGGTGGTGAATTGGGTTGTGTTGCATGTTCGTTTGGTCCTATCACTGAGCAGCGCTCTAGGACATTGAACACATCATACAGAAACAACCTCACCAAATCAGCATGAATCATTTTAACTACCACCATCATACAGTAAAACAAGCTTTTTTTTTTAATTATTTATGTTATTACCAACACTAGAGCTGCTAGCTGCTGAAAGAGAAGGTTGTGCAGCGAGAGCGCAGAAACGGAGAGAGCTGAAGATTAGAACATGAGTGAGATCCAGACAGCAGACAGATCAAAGGTTGGAGCCCAAGGAATGCAGAGTCAAATATCAGAAGATGCGAAGAAAGACAATGTTACACCTGATATTACACGCGGCAATGACATATCCACACTAGCAAGTGACGACATCTGGGGATGTGATGTGATACTCGGTGACGTAAGAGGTGCTGACGTAACAGGTGACGTGTGTCAAGGTTACAGTGAGAGTCATTGCGCGCGCATACAAGTGAAGTGTTATATTTCAAAGACATGGCTGAGGCACAAAGGGTTATAAAAGAAAGAAAGTTACAAATTATAGCAACGGGAGAAGGCAGTATTCCGCAAATTGGTGGAAACACAGAACAGTCAAGTGATGGTGGGGATGGGAGATAAACAAGGGGAAGAAAGGTAGACATGTTGAAGTAGAAAGACAATGAAAACTTAAGATAGGGAAAGGGGATACCTATGATGTTTTGGAATGTGGAAGGTCTAAAAGCAAAGTTAATAAGTGGCAAATTATATAATGTGGTGAAAGGGTTGGATGTTATTGGTTTAGTGGAAGAAAATGGCAGTATTCTGCAAATTGGTGGAAACACAGAACAGTCAAGTGATGGTTGGGGGGAGATTAAAAAGGGGAAGAGAGGTAGACATGTTGAAGAAGAAAGACAATGAAAACTTAAGATAGGGAAAGGGGATACCTATGATGTTTTGGAATGTGGAAGGTCTAAAAGCAAAGTTAATAAGTGGCAAATTATATAATGTGGCGAAAGGGGTGGATGTTATTGGTTTAGTGGAAACATGGATAGAGGACAGAGAGTTAATCGAATTAAATGATTTTTTATGTGTTACTAAAGGTGCAAGTAAAATATCTGTTAAGGGTAGGGCATCAGGAGGTATAATGTTTGCTGTTAGAAATCACAAAGCTTTGGAAGTGGAAATAGAGAAAATTGAGAATAAAAGTAAACAAGTGGTGTGGATACAAATAAATAAAAAAAGAAATGGGGTTAAAGTAAGTTATGTCTTAAAATTAGCTTATAATCCTCCAGGAAGTTCACTTTTTTTATGAAAAAATTTATAACAACTTAGAAGATATCGAGAAAGTTAGGGAGTGCTATCCAGAATCAGAAATATTAACTATGGGGGATTGGAATGTGAGAGTAGGAGAGGAAAAAATAAGAATAATTTGTAAGGAAACAGAAGGTGAAAGAGATATAGATGAAATTTGGACAAGGAGAAGTAGTGGTAAGAGATATAATATGAAGGGAGCAAAACTTCTAGAGTTCTGTGAAAGTAATAATTTACTTATATGTAATGTCACTTTAGGAATAGATGAAGCTAACTATACGTTTGCGAATGCAGATGGCCAGTGTGTTACAGATCTGATAATTTGTAGTAATGAACTAGAGGGAAAGATTAAAAGTTTTAGAGTAGGAAATGAACCTGTAAGTAGCTGCCATTTTCCAATTTATGTAGATTTAATGGAGTAAACACAAGAAATCTTAAGCCAGTCAAGGGAAGGAGTAGTAAATCAATTCCTGTCTTATAAATGGAAAGAGACAGAGGCCGTAGAATTTCGGAGAGAAACTCAAAAACAAGCAAAATTATAGAATCTGGGATAGAGTTATCATTAAAAGAAGGGAGAATAGAGAATGCCTTGGAACTGTTAGAGATGATCGTAAAAAGAGCAGGAGTTAAAATGGAGATAAAACAAAAGACTAACCTAAATATTAATAGCTGGTACGAAGATGAATGTAGGAATGCGAAAAGAGAAGTAGGGAAATTAATAGACAAATGGCGAATTACAGAAAAAGATGAAGATAAACATTTTAGATTATGTAGGTGGGGGTATGAAAAACTAATACAGAGGAAAAGAAAAGAGTGGTTAGAAGCTAAGAGTGAGAAAATGAAAGAGGCAGTGTTAGAAAAAGATTCAGAAAGATATGGGAAGCAATTAAGGAGATCAATAGAAAAAGAAATATTGATGGAAAGATGGCAACCGCAGAGTGGGTTGAATACTTTACAAAATTGATTGGCAAGCAACCTAAAGTTAGCTTTAAAAATGGATTTGGAATAGGAAGGTGGCACAAGATAATAGATTGGATGGGGAAATCACAGTAGACGAAGTGAATTTACAAGTAAAAAGGTTAAAAAAGAACCAAGCTGGCATCTTTGATGAACTACCAGAAGAGTTCTGGAAGGAATATAGCAAAACAAAGGTGTAAGAGTTATGACGAAATTTCTAGAAAAAATAAGGCAAGTGAATAGATCTCTGGAAAATTGGAAAGTGAGTATTATTGCAACAATTTGCAAAGGCAAAGGAGAAATTAGGAACCCGCAAAATTATAGGGGGATTTGTTTACTAGCAATATTAGGAAAAATTTACACAGGAATAATGGTAGAAAGATTACAAAGATGGGTGGAGGCAGAAAAGAAGCTATCAGAATTTCAATCAGGATTCAGGAAAGGGAGAAGGACAATAGATAATGTACTAATTATTATTAGAACAATAGTAGATAAGTACACAAGTAGGAAAAGAGGGAGAGTGTATATGTTTGTTGTAGATTTCGAAAAGGCTTTTGATACAATAGTGAAAATTACGAAAGAAAGGAATCAGCAAGAAATTTATTATAGGGCTAGAACAAATTAATGAGGGAATAAAGTTTGGATCTAGAGTAGATAAGAATGGGATAATGGAATTAGTGGAGCAGAGAATGGGATTAAGACAAGGCTGTAAACTTAGCCCTGTATTCAACTTGTTCATTGATGATATAATTGAGAGGGTTGAAAAAATTAATAACCATTCCCCAATTATTAGGAATAAGGTAATACCAGGGCTACTCTTTGCAGATGATTTGGTAATAGCATGTATAACAGTGATAGGATTACAGAGAGCAATAAATGAAATTAGTGGCTACTGTCAAGTCAAAAATAGTGTTTAAGAAGGGTGATAAGTTAAGAAAAGATGAAAAGTGGTATCTAAATGATAAAAAAGGTGGAGGTGGTGAAGGAGTTAGACTATTTAGCGATGAGACTGTGCTACAATGGAGGCTGGGGAGCACATGGGAGAAAGATAAGAGTGAAAGGGAAGATAGCGATGTCTGGGGTAAGGAGCTGTAAATATAAATTACCAGATATGTGAGTAAAGTGGCATGAAAGAATCTATGAAGCAATAGTAGAATAAAAAATGACATATGGTGTGGAGTTGTGGGGGGGCTAATGAGATAAGAAATCATGTTGAACACACATATGAACAGTTCTGTAAAGAGATACTAGGTTTGAATAAGTCAATGCCAAATGGAGTAGCTAGAGTGGAACTTGGAAGACCTTGCAGGAGTGGGGTAATTATAGAAAGAAGTTTAAAATATTGGTATAGTTGTATAAAAAAGGATGATAATACATTAAAGATCTGTCTAGAACATCAGAAGAATTCAACATGTAAGGACAGCTGGTGGGCAGAGCTAGAGAGGACGCTGGTCAAAATAGGGATGGGGGATGTCTGGCATGATAGGGAAAGAAAGGTAAAGGTTTTTGGACAATTATTAAGAATAGGATAGAGGACATTGAGAGACAAGTGGCATGGGGAAATCTGATAAGTAAGAAATCACTAAATTTATACCTGAAAATAAAGACAGAATGGGGAAGGGAAACATAGTGTTGCAAGCCCATTGTTGATCGAGGCGGCGCAGCGAGGCATTCAAAGGGCTGGGCAGTGTAGTGTGTAGATAAAAGCTCGCCGAAACGGTGGGGTGAAGGAGACTGATTTCTCGAGAGTTCTAGTTCTTTGTTCTAGCCGTCTCGATTGTTGGAGAACATTCCAGAATGTGAGTAATCTATAAAAAAGGGAACCCGCCCACCAAAGTGAGTGGACAGCTGTGTTGTGGTCGTTGATCTTGCATGATGTATTGTGTATGTGAAGATATTCTGGACTGCTGTGTGGCTTCTCAACCCAATGGACACCGATCATGATGTCCAGGCCGGGATGGAGTTGGGAGCGTGAGAGCCCGTGGTCAGTGTAACATTAATCGATAAGACACAGGAGCCGGTGCCGACGCAACAGCTGGGACCCCGAATGGAAGGCTTATTGGAGAGGGTGGCCAACCACCTGACCACAGAACAGCTCGAAAAGGTTCGACAACTGCGGAGACGATACCAGTGCGTCTTCAACCAAGGAAACAGCGACTACGGCCGCACGGATCGAGTGCTCCACCACATGGACATCGCAGACGCCCGGCCCTTGGTGCTCCCCTGTAGTCTTGGTGACTAAGAGGAATGTTGAGCTATGCTTCTGCATGGACTACAGGAAGCTGAACGCTGTCACCAGAAAGGACTGTTTCCCCTTACCCCGGATTGACGACACCCTGGACACGCTAGCTGGTGCGTAGTGGTTCTCGACCCTGGACCTGAAGTCTGGTTACTGGCAGGTAGCTCTGGATCCTAGAGACAAGGAGAAAACCGCATTCTCGACAGGCCAAGGGCTTTGGCAGTTCACAGTTATGCCATTTGGCCTACGCAACGCTCCAGCTACCTTTCAACGCCTCATGGAGTCAGTGATGAGAGGACTGACTTATGACGCCTGCCTACTATACCTGGACGAGATCATTGTCGACAAGACATCGAAGACCATCTCGAAAACCTGAGCAAGGTGCTACAGAGACTGCAGGCGACTAACCTGAAGCTAAACGCAAAGAAGTGCCAGCTCTTCTGCAAGGAAGTCAACTACTTGGGCCACATAGTCTCACCAACCGGAGTGGTCACACACCTGGAGAAGACATAGGCCAATAGAGATTGGCCTCGGCCAAAGGATAAGAGAGAATTGTGCAGTTTCCTGGGGCTGTGTAGTTATTACTGCCATTTCATAAAGGGCTTCTCCAATATCGCCAAGCCCCACACCCGCTTGATGGAAGAACACCGGCCGTATGTGTGGACGGAGGACACCGAAGTTGCTTTCCAGGAGCTGAAGACGACACTTTGCAGTGCTCCTATTTTGGGATTCCCACAACCAGATGGTGCCTTCATTGTGGACACCAACGCCAGCGACCATTGCATTGGAGGTGTCCTATCCCAAGTCCAGGACGGCCACTAGCGGGTGATAGCTTAGTACAGCAAGACGCTGTCCAAGGCAAAGAAGAACTACTGCGTCACCCAGCGAGAGTTACTGGTAAATACCTTGGAGCACATCCACAAGTACCCGTATGGTCAGTCATTCCACCTGAGAACTGATCATTCCGCCCTCACCTGGCTACTTAGCTTTAGGAACCTGGAAGGCCAGACAGCACGTTGGGTCCAGAGGCTGCAGGAGTACGACATCACCTCTGAACATCGTAGAGGGAAGAGCCACGGCAACGCAGAGGTCATATCCCGAATACCCTGCCAGGAAGAGTGCGGACAATGCACAAGAGTGGAAGAGAAGGAGAGTGCCGCAGCTGTTAGAGTGGTCACGGCAGTGCCTGCGGATGGCTTGGATAGCGCAGGCCTGAGGAGGTAGCAGCTGGTGGAGGCCGCCTTCATTGTGGACACCAATGCCAGCAACCATTGCATTGGAGGTGTCCTATCCCAAGGCCAGGACGGCCACGAGCGGGTGATAGCTTACTACAGCAAGATGTTGTCCAAGGCAAAGAAGAACTACTGCATCACCCAGCGAGGGTTACTGGCAGTAGTAAAGACCTTGGAGCACTTCCACAAGTACCTTTACAGTCAGAACTGACCATTCTGCCCTCACCTGGCTATTTAGCTTTAGGAACCTGGAAGGCCAGCACTTCGGGTCCAGAGGCTGCAGGAGTACGACTTCACCTCTGAACATCGTAGAGAGAAGAGCCACGGCAACGCAGAGGCCATATCCCGAAGACCCTGCCCGGAAGAGTGGAAGAGAAGGAGAGTGCCGCAGCTGTCAGAGTGGTCACGGCAGTGCCTGCGGACGACTTGGATAGCGCAGGCCTGAGGAGGGAGCAGCTGGTGGAGGCCGTTTTGGGGCCACTCTTGAGGGAAATGGAGGCAGGGACGAGACCGACCTGGGAGGACATCGCACCCAGAAGCACTGCGTACAAGTCGTACTTGGCTCAATGGGAGTCGTTGAAGACCAAAGAGGGTGTGCAGTTCCGGATATGGGAATCACCCGATGGGATTATTTTAAGTGCAGATTTTGATTGATAATTAATAGCTAAAGGTAATGAGGAGAAAGAAAATCTTTACCTCGTAACTCTTTCTGCAAATGTTGTGCCCCCTTTTCTCCTTTATTTACGTGTAATTTACTGTTATTACATTTCAGTTTTATTTTCATTCTTTTGCTAACATTACTCTTTAAATTATACTTCTATCACCTCTAATGTCCTGATTTTAATTAGCAACTCTCCATGTCCACTTTGAGAATAGTATTTCATCATGTAAAATTTGCATGGTTTTGCTAACTTTCGTGGCCCCCAATCCCGCATTTTGCAATATTAACAAAAGTTGAATACAGAAGAAAACTGGATGGAAAATGTATCTAGGGGATTTGAAGCGTTTTGAGTAGTGTACCATCTACTATTGCATGTATTTTTGAAACCTACTGTGGTTTCCAAGTTTATTTTTTATTCAAGATAAATGTTTTTTTGCACTTTTACACCCTCCCTCAGTAAAAAAAAAAAATGTGGTGATTATAAATAATGTCTCTCACTTTCAACATTTTTGGTAATTAGAAAAATAGCATATAGTTTGTACATTCATTGTCCTTATTTTCCATGCACAAGGGTTAGCAGCAATGTTATTCTGTTGTAATTGTACAAACTGATAGTAAGAGAATACTGGCAGCAGTTTGTTTCCTTTAATTCTTTTGTATCTGATTGTAAATTGCTAAAGCAAATAGAGTTGTTATTTTTGCTGATATGTTATTACTTATAATCATTTTAAATCCTGGCTTGTATGTATTTGTTTTAATGTCCTGTTTTATGATACCAATAATTGTATGTCATATGTCAAGTATTTAGTCACTGTGTAATTCAATAACTGGTATCAGTTCTACTTATTTCATATTTCAGAAGCTTGAACTCAAGATTGCTAATATTTTGGTCTACTCACTTGCATAATTGCTAGCAATGCTATTTAATATATTTGCTGTACTTTCCTGTTGTACATCAAGGCACTCAGTAGTATGTTCAATTCATTTCTTGGAATAATTTGTTGTATTTATGTTTTTCAGAAAAGAAAAGAAAACTGACATAATTAAGCTTTATTTCTGTCCTTACAGACCAGATCTTCTTCTTCTGGATGAACCAACTAACATGTTAGATATTAAAGCAATAATATGGCTTGAGAACTACTTACAAAACTGGCCTACAACACTGTTGGTCGTGTCTCATGATAGGCATTTTCTTGACACTGTTCCAACGGATATATTGCATTTACATTCTCAAAGGATAGATGCATATAGGTAGGTAAACATGTACAACATGCAATTTTGCTATGTAAATATACTATGGTATTATTGAAATTAAGATTTAAATTATCTATTGACGCTCTTTAAATACTGTGGTTCTCAGTGTCCTATTCTATATGTGGTGTGAAAGACTGCTTAATTTTGCTCAACGGCCTCTTTATCAGGCTTGTGAATTCTTACGTGCTATAAATCTGCAAAATGAGACCACCAGCTTTACTTCCCTTGCAAAGGGTGCCATGGTAAAGATTTTTATGCCCAAAAAAGTTAATTCCAATTTGAATCTGCTTCCTGAATCAGAAGCTAGCACATTACACCTTGACCATGGAGGACGAGTCTGTGGTGTTATGCTTTGGTAGTGATGCACTTATAAAAGAAATAAGAAGCATAATTGACACCTGGTAAGGGCTAAGAAACAAACATGTGACTGATAAACATATGTCATGATCTTTTCATTTACATTAAGAAAGCACACTTTTTTTTACTAAAGTAACAAATATTTGCGAGACAAATTACTCCATAGTAAATTTCTGGCCAATTTTATATTTATATGACTATACAATATATCTTGAGTTGAAATACCAACCAGTTTTCCTAATATGGTTAGAAAAGTGAGTACTTCTGGTAGTATTTAGCTTAAGTTGGTGAAAAATGTATTTGCAATTGATTACAAGGATTAGGTGTTTTGAATATATTTATTTGCAACAACTTTTTCCAATTTCATTTTCAGGCACTACTCTAATAAAAGAATTTGCCTGATATGAGTTTTGAATCACTCTGTGAACTCTGTAATTGAATTCCAAATAAAAGTACTCTCATAGGCCCATATAACTATGCAAATACAGATAGGTTCCAGATTTAAAACACTAGTAACTTTCTAACATTTTTTGATACCAATATTAAGAACTTTTCCTTTCATGGTATAGATAAGAGAAATTAAATTGTATAATTGCACCACCAAATTGCTAATGTTAACCCAATTATAATTAATAAATATATTAAACATAGGTTTAAGATTGTTACAGAAGTGAATGATGAACATGAATTTTCAAAAATTAATATGAAAAAATAATAAAAGAAACAACAGTAACAATAACAACAGTAGCAGTAGCAGTTTACTGTTCTGAAATGTGTAACTTCTTCTGTAGCAGCTTTATCATGCAGAAGAATTGATAAAGAGAGTTCTTTTGGATGGTTGAATGATCTTGGTATTTTGAAGCAAATATATACAATGCTCATTCAGTCACATATAGGTCATTCAACCCAGTGTACCGTACCCATCATTTTAAAAATGGCATTATAGTCTTCTAACTTTATGATCATGTCCTGCACCTTTGTTCATATATCATTTTTCTTGATGAGTTCCTCAACATTTCATTTTATAGTTAGTTAGTTTTTATTCATCCTTTTGATCATATTACATGATATAGGACACGTCAAGTACTTATAACTAAAAATTATACAATATACATATATACAACACAAGTTTGGAATGAAAATTCAACTGTATGTACAGTATAATGATAATGATGATAGTAATAATAATAATAATAATAATAATAATAATAATAATAATAATAATAATAATAATAATAATAATAATAATAATAATAATAATAATAATTAAAATAACAATAACAACAACAACCAGTTCACTTGTAGTTAACATATTCAAACAATTCACCTATACTATAAAACATTAACATCATTAACATTAACAAAATCAATTGTCAAAGTAATCATAATATTCTTTTATGCTATAAAAACAATGGAGTGAAAGAAGTTTTTTGAGACAAATTCTAAATCGATGCAGTGCAGGTATTTGCTTCAGATAATTGGGTAATTTATTATAAAGCTGGAGGCCAGTATATACAAAACTTTTTTCAAAAGAACTGGTGCTATGTGTGATTACATGAAGGTTATCTTTTCTTCTGGTATCATGAGAATGTATCTGTGAGTTTGTTGTGTACATACTGAGATTATTTTTTATGTAGCATAATGTTTCATATATGTAAATACAGGGGAGGGGCAATATATTTAATTCCTTAAATAATGGCCTACAACTGATTCTTTTATTAACATGTAGTATTATCCTAATTGCCCGTTTTTGCATTTTAAAAATAGATTTTGCTCCTATTGAATTACCCCAAAATAATATTCCAAAGCTAAGAACAGATTGAAAATATGCATGATATAAAGATATGACCAATTTCAAGTCCATGATTTTTGAAATGACTGTGATGGCATAAGTTATTTTACTCAGTTTTTGAGATAGTTTTTGAATGTGAGCTGACCACTTTAAATTATTATCCACCCATACCCCTAGAAATTTTGTACTATCTGTGTATGAGATATATTTGCCCTGGAACTCTATAAAGGGATGACTGGAAAGTGTATTTTGTTTATGATGAAAAGCTATTGCTGTTGTTTTTTCTGTATTTATTAATAATCTATTAATGTTGAACCAGTTTAGCAATTCAGACATTGTCTGTTCTATCTTAAATTTTAAGGATCTCAAGTTGTAACCAGATCTCAAGTTGTATAGCTACTCATATGGTGGAAAAAGAAAGCATGAATACATTTGTGACTTGGTCATATTTTATAAGAAGGCCAGTTGCAAATCAGTAGTGAAATGAAATTCATGTTGAATTTTGGAATGATTTCAGAAAGTTACATTATTATTGCTAAAGATGTAATGCAGATGTTGACTCTCCGAACTAATACATGTTGAAATACATCAGTTATGAAAATAAAATTGTATTTTATACTCACTTTTGCATCATAAATATCACATTTTGGAACATAAAATACCATTTATGTGAAACATCTGTCCAAGAATTCATGAAATTAGCCAAAAAATAACATTTGAAAAAAAATTCAAATGCTGGCTTTTGGAACTAGACACCAATTTAACATCAGTAGAAGCAATATTTGTATTTTATAGTTCTTAATATTGTCTAGTGTAATTTACTTTATTTGTGTTTATTTTCTCATCTCTTGTGTTCTTCGAAAACAAAATAAATACAGTAGAAGTCCAAAATAATGCAGCTGTTGGGGACATCTTTACATTACTGCGGTATATAGGGATGTAACCCTACAGGGGCAAGAAAAATCAATCCTGTGTAATTGGAGGGAAATATGCCATGTAATAATAAACTACAGTACAGTATTAAACTCTCGTATGTAAAGTAAATTAGAGTATTTCTAAAATTACTCACTGGTTATGGTGGGAGGTGTACTCCAGCTCTGTAACAGATCTTGATTTATATTACACTGTACATATTTTACACTAGTGTAATTTTGCTTTGTTTTAAAAAGGATCAGTAAGTTTTCTTTGATGCACTGATACACTACCTTTTTTCTCTATTTATTGTTTGATTGCAGCAAGGTGGAGGAGATGAATGCTATTTGATTCATTTTGCCTCTGCATCCACAGCATCACATTGTTTAAGAGAGCTATCACTACATTAAAATATGGAAGGTTTTCTTCTGCCTCCACATGATTTTCATCACTATCTTTTTATTCACTGTCACCCTTGTTGTGGACAGTATTGATTACATCTTCATCAAATACAGGGTGGTGCATGAAGTGTCTTACATTGAAATTGTGTAATAAATATATTAATTGCGGGTTGGCAATGCTGGAATGATGTGACAGTTAGCCGTAGTTCATGCATGGTTTAACACATTGTCAATATCGTGCATGCATGATTCCACACTTCAGTTTAGTAAATTGGTGGACAAAGGCCGGTTTACGCTAGAACAAAAAGTGAAAACTGTGTTGTTTTATGCGGAAACGAAGAGTGTAGCTCAGATGCAACAACATTTTCGTGTTCATTTTTGTATGAGGTGGGCCCCCTGCAGACAGACAGTGTATAGACTAATCACATAATTTGAAACTGATGGCCATATTTTAGAGCAAAAGCGACCTCGTGTCAACACAATCCGTACTCCAGAGAATATCGAGGCTGTGAGAGTGGCTTTGACACGAAGTCCCAGGAAATCCACGAGATGAGCTTCAGCCGAAATGGGCATCTCATGTCGTTCACTTTAAAAATTACTTCATGCTGACATGAAATTATTCCCAAACAAACTGACGGAAAATGACAAGGTACGGTGATTACAGTTTGCGACTTTGGCTGCAAATGATGATGCTGTGATTCATAAGACATGGTATTCTGATGAGGTTTACGTTCATTTGAACGGTAGTGTCAATAGGCAGAATATCAGATTTTGGGCACAAGAACCTCCTGGTGTTGTACACAAGATTGAAAATTACGGAGTAGATGTTAGTGTATGGGGTGCCATATCCAGCCATGGAAACACTGGGCCAATCTTTTTCAACGGCACAGTTAACAGTGTGCGCTACTTGGACATGTTGCAGAACAATTTTCTTCCACAACTTTACACAACAGTGTTACCAATTTAGACTCAATGGTTTATGCAAGATGGAGCTCTTCCACATACAGCAAACGTTATTCTGGATTTCCTGCACCAACATTTCGGGCTCCGTGTGATGTCCCATTGATATCCTGAACGTTTTCAGGGCAGTTCATAATGGCTGCCATACCGCCCGGATATTAATCCCTATGATTATATCTTATGGGGATATTTGAAGGAGATAGTCTCCTTAACAAGCCACGCATTCTAATGCAACTACGAGCGGCTATCACAACCCTTTTCCAGGGAATAACAGAAAACATGTGTCATAGAGTGGTCGGAAACATCACAGTTCGTCTCAAAGAGGTGGTACATCAACAAGGTGGACATATTGAACATGTACTGCACTCATTGAGCATACACATTCTGATGATTATGGGGCAGATTTTGCCCTATTTGCCTATTTTATTCCTTTGTTCAGAAACGTAGGCTTTTAAGTTATAAGCACATTTCCTACAATTATTAGCCTAATTTCTTAGCTTAATAGGAAATAGGGAAAGAGAAATTTCTTACTGCTGCACATTGGATATACAAAAAGGGGTTTAGCCAAGTGGGTATCTGCCTTGGGATTGGGATTTCATTACGAAGGGAATTCGGTACGTAGGCCACCATGCTGGGTCCATGGAGGCATCCCTGGGAGGAAGGATGAGGCGAAGGAGACAGAGGGCGGCCAACCCAAGGGGCAACGACAGTACAGAGGGCAAGTTTCCTACAGTTTACTTGGATAGAGACTTCCCCCGACAGGCCAGAACAACGAACTCGCTCCCCCACAGCGGGACATCGAGCCCAGCAACCAAGCCCTAATGGTTCCAGGCAGGCGATCCGAGCCCCAGAGGTCCCTGGCTGGCGGTTCCAAAATGGTCCCAGCAGAGGAGCAGAGACCACCAACTGACCTACCGGAGGAGGAAGTAGTTTTTCTCAGAGCATATCATCCTGCCATGCACCGCCGAGACACCCGCCGACACTTCTATCCTGAAAGAGACCACCAGATGAAAGCAGATATGAAATGATAATGCAGATGAAATGGAGGGACAGGAAATTCGGGGTATGTAATTATCCTACCCAGCATTTGCCTAGCGACCCGGGAAACCCCCCGAAAAAACCCATAGGTCAGGTAGGTCGGCCACAGGAATCGAACCTGTACCTCCCGAATGCAGGAGGTATCTGCCTTACAGACGTGTCAATTTGCGCTAATGATGCCATGGAAAAATCTCAAATTGTGCTCAAGAACGATCAGAAAAGACCAGCTAAATGATATTTCAATGGATTGACAAATGACCACTCTTTATGCGGGGAATGGAGAGCCTGTTCTGTAAGCAGTGTTTCAAGTGCACACATAGATCAATTTCCTATGCAAATATACCAAAGGAGAGAAGCAACAGAAGTGTACTTCTTAAACAGTGGATAAATGGTGATCCATCATTAAGCACAGATGGGACAGTAATTTTTTGTCAGCCTTGTGTGAAACAAGGCGAGTTTACTATTCATGTTTGTATTAATACTAAACCAACTAGTTTCAAAAACCATGTAAAAATCAGCCCCAGTAGCAACTTAATGCTGAACACAAATTAGTTGTTGAGGAGAGCCGAAAGAAGAGAAACTGAATGTTTTCAGTTTTCCAAAGTAAAGCACAAATTTGTCTAATGTGAAAACTTTCTCCATCACATGATATGACTTTGCATTGAGATTTAGCTTAGAACATGTCTGAATAGTTAAACAAGCCCATCTAATACATTTCATCTTGATTAGAATATTATTAATTTAAAACTTACCTTGAGGTAGGATAGCTTTGCATACTCAGTGTATTGGATTTCACAATTTTGTTACGAGTATTATCTTTTGTCAGTTGCAGTGCAGTAGCATGATATTTTTGTGCTGGTGTAAAGGCTTATTTCTTGAGCTAATAGTAATACTTGGGGGAGGGATTATTAATTAAATTATGGATGGTGTCAATTGTTAACAATCATATCAGATCGCAATTAGTACCGCTGCTAAGAGAGAATTCATTCCCGTAAAATTTATTTTGCATGTGTGTAAATCTACTGATACAAAGCTGTTGTTTTACCCAATCTTAAAATCACCACTCAGGGACTCTGTGCAGGTTACAACTTAAACTTGTAAGGCCAGCGCTTAATTAGCTAGACTACATAGACTAAGATTATATATATAAAAATATTGTGATTTTCTCATGCTTATGTTTTTCTACATGTATCTCAAGGAATCATGAAATCAATAGCTTGGAGACTTCTGGTGTTGTTTCCAACATTGAAAATGAAACTGCAGATCAGTAAATCTTAATGGTTTGTGTAAAAGTTTACAGAAATGCTTTTATAAAAGCAGGTACGAGAATTCTTTTCATGATGCCGTAATTGCTGTAATTCTGTTTGAATGAACGGGAAACACCTACTAAAAAGCTGTGCTTTATTATTTGTTCTTAGTCGACAGTGGGGCATTTAGGGTTTTTATTACAAAATCTAGGATTCTGTAGCTTTAACTTTTAGTTAATTTTTGTTCTGTGCTTTGTATCTTTCTCACACATCGTGACATTTTAAGTGATATTAAGGTTGTCGTGATGAACTTTTGAATTTCATATCTTTCCAACATTCGTTTCTATTAAGGAGATACATCTGCAAATTGGCCCAAAACTTACAACAATCCCAAATTTAGTTTCTTTTAGTCTTAAAATTAATTTACACATACTTCAATAATTTAAAGTTTTTTGTTTTTTGACATAGTTAATTACTTCAAACCTTTCTGCACATTATGGTTCTTACTTAGTGAAGTGAATTTATATGTATTTTAATTAGATGATTATAACTGTTATTTTAACTTGCTGTGAAGCCATTTATGAAATATGGAATAAATGCAGAACTATTTCGCCTAGCGAACCGTAAAATAGTATATGCTTAGCGAATTTGTTGCAGCATATTTTGCAATGATTGACATTTTGTTATCTGTATGGTCGTTAATTTAAGTTCGTTGTTCAATGGTTTGATATTTGCACATCAGAAATATAAAGCTCCTTTCATCAGAAGCTATTTTTTTACAAAATGTTTGCGCCATTTTCTCAGAAAGTACTGGAGATAAAAACATGAAACTTTTAAAGATTGTCGGTAAATTATTAATTTTTAGATGAGTTGTATTTATTACACATCTGCTTCACTTTCGTACCTATTTTGAGGACATGTTTCGCAAATCATTGTTTGCATCTTCGGCTCTTATGCGACTAAAGCCAAAGATGCAAACGATGATTTGCGAAACATGTCCTCAAAATAGGTACGAAAGTGAAGCAAATGTGTAATAAATACGACTCATCTAAAAATTAATAATTATTTCGCTTCACTGTGGTGTTCCAATACAGTTAAATCTCGATATATTGTCAGTAAAGTTGTGGAGCTACGAAAATAAATGTTTTGCCTTATGAGAAGAACGTAAGGCTGATTTTCTATTAAAAATCAAGGGAAAAATGATGAATAAGATGAAAATTATAAATCATTTTGAACTGTAAATAACAGCATAATAATTTGTTCTATTAGCTATAGTACATTTTAAGCGCCATTTTACTAAAATTGTGGATTTCTAAGTGTTTACTTAGCAAATTTTTAGTGCCTATTAAAATGCCCATTTTGCCCATTTTTAGTGCCTTTTTGCCTGCTATTTCACACATTTTCAGTGCCTATAAATCCGCTCCCTACTGATGAATGTAAAAAAGATAATATAGACATGCTTTGGTTATTAAAAGTTATATCATCAATTTTCAATGTATGACATTTTGTGCGCCACCCTGTGTGTTTTCTGAAATTGGCTCTTTGATGTCAATATCTACCCATTTATTCAATTGTCCAATTTTGAATTCACAATGCGGAATACTACTTGCTGGCTGGATTTCACTTGCCCATGAATTCTGCAAATGAACAGTTTTCAATGGTCACTGTTTGTTCCCTAGAACACTTTTTCCAGCAGTTCCGAATAGTATGTGGAGTAATGCTTCGCCATGCATGTCCTACTGAATATAAGTTGATAGATTTTAGGAACATTTCTATTTCCTCGTCAAGTTCACTAGAGCACTGAGGAGTTCACAGCGATAATGTGTTTCAAATGCCCTTGTAATACTCTGATCTAATGACTGGATCAATGCTAGTGTTTTTAGGTAAGAACACTAATGTATCCATCTCTGTAAAGTATAGCAGGTGGATGTGCTGAACAGTGCTCATGAATAAGGACTGCTCTCTCTTCAGTTGTAAGTGTATGCATATGTTTCGTTACAAATGGCACAAATTCATTATCGAACCAGTTTGTGAAAATGTTAATTATCCATGCAGTTTTCATATGTCCGTACAGGTATGATAATGAATTCATGTTAACATGTTTATAACATCTCGAATATGACTTCTTCCAATACAGACCAGTTCAAGTTTGTGATTCCCTAATTTGAGAGTTTTTGAAGGAAGCAACTTAAATAAGACTGCAATTTCACAATAATTCACTATCATGAGACCAAGTTGCTCCCTCGATGTTGGTTTGGCCTGTATAATGACAAAATTTCCACAGCGAAAACTTGCCATGAGATGTATTAAAATCATTTGTCTCAAGCAAATCTTTATAGAATTTTACCCGTTCCAGATAATGGTACCCCATCACTTTATTTTATTAAAAACCACCTGTGTGAACACTCATCAAGATCACTATCTTTACCCAGTTTGTTTTTTTTCCCTCTTTATAGTCTGTTTTCACTTTCCACAATGTTTAGGAAGTTTCGAAGTTTGTCTTCCTCCTTCATCCATCCCGAAATTGTTCCTTCAGCGATAAATTTGTCTTTATTTCTCCCCTTACTGCATGGTCAATAATTTTTATTTTGTCTCCAACTAAATACTCTTTCCGCTTCATTTCAATGCCAATGTGTGATTCAAATGGAAGTGTTACTTTAACTTTACCAAGTTTTAAGTATACTCTATATTGCAGATAAATATTCTGAACCTTTGTACAAGTGCAGTACAAAACACTGTTTCCATGTACCATTACTTTTCTGGAATGCAGCGGTCAGTGTCAAACACAGGGTTAGTGGTGAAAATTATACTGCAGTACTTTTGTTTGCAGAATATTTTTATCTTAACTTTTCAGATAAAAAAAAATAGTTACAATATTTTTTAGCAGGAACATAATTTTACCTGTGTTAAATCTAAATGTATGGTATTTCGGGCTTCTACTGTAATAAAATGATTTGATAAAGATTTTTATTTTACAAATGTTATGCCTTACATTATTTTGTTGAATATGTTTGTGTAACTGCTGTTTAATTTTCCAGGGGTAATTACGAGAATTTTATCAAGACAAAAACGGAAAAATTGAAAAACCAACAACGAGAGTTTGAGGCACAACAGCAACATCGAGCTCATGTACAGGAATTCATTGATAAATTTCGATACAATGCAAATAGAGCATCAAGTGTACAGAGCAAGATTAAGTTGCTAGAAAAACTGTAAGTATTGAAATTTAAATAAACCACAGTTATACACTGTCTAAATAGGAGGGGAGGGCAGATGCTGTACTTTCATCTTCCTTAGGTACTTAATTGGTATGGAAATGGAAACAGAAAGATCTAATGTTAGCATTCCTGTGAAAGTTAAGAAAGGGTTCCAAACAAATCTGAGTTGCTGCTTTTTAACTTCATTATGCAGGATCTTTAAACATTACATTAAATATTAGGAGTACATATACATGTCCAGTGTGCACTTATTTTAACTACTTGTAGTTAGATTGTCCAGTGGAGTTGTCAAGGAGAGAGACTAGAAAAGAAAAGAGTGCAAGGAAATGCAATGGTCCTAAGGATCAGTTTAGGGCTTCAGTGGCCTGCCCTTTGAAACCTAAACCTAGATTCTTCAATTTAAACCATTTTATTTTTTCTTTGCTCTACCTCCAAAATTATCTTTAAGGCCTGGTAATATAAATGTTGTTTGACTGGAGGTTTAGTTAAGTCTAATTAAAAGTTTAACTGCAGACACCATTTTATAACCTTCTGGTTAAGTTGTATGGTTACACTGTATGCTTTGGCCATGTGTTCCTGGCTTTGTGAAAAATTGATTCCTCAGATGACAATTCCTTAAAGAAACTATGCCTACACTTTGCCCTTAGTTACTGCACCACTAGTATCAGGTTTCGAAAGTGACATTATAAACAATTTCCAAAATACAGAACATAAAAATTAGAATTTTATGCTTATTGTCACAATTACACAAAGCACTTAAAATTTAATTTGCGTTACATACTTGTCTTGAACCGAACTTCAAAGAATACAGGTGCACACTCCTGAACTGCAGTTATGCATGCTCAATTAATTTATGAATGAAATATATGTAGTTCTAAAGAACACTTCACAATGTCTCACTGACATAAAAGAAATAATACATGGGCATAACACATGGGCAAGGTTAGGATTTGAAACATACCATAAACATAAATTTGAGAAAATTTATGGAAATTAATCATTCCTTCACACTAGCTATATATGCTAAGGTTTTGGATAGATAGTCAACATGAAAAATTCAATGCCATGGCTGGGATTTGAACCATGGATCTCCCGTTTTCCATCCAGTCGCTCTGACCCATTGAGCTACCATGGCCGTATACAGGCCAATCTCTTACAGCCTGTGTCTTCTCTGTGTCTGTGGCCACTCCAGTTGGTAAGACTATGTGGCCCAAGTAGTTGACTTCCTTGCAGATGAGCTGGCAGTTCTTCACGTTCAGTTTCAGTTTGGTCGCCTGCAGTCTCTGTAGTACCTTGCTGAGGTTGTCGACATGGTCTTCAAATGTCTTGCCGACGACAATGATGTGCAGGTATAGTAGGCAGGCGTCATAAGTCAAGCCTCTCATTACTTACTCCATGAGTCATTGGAAGGAAACTGGTGTGTTGCAGAGACCAGTGGGCATAACTGTAAACTGCCAAAGCCCTTGGCATGTTGAGAGTGCGGTCTTCTCCTTTTCTCTTGAGTCTAGAACCATCTGCCACTTCAGGTCCAGGGTCGAGAACCAGTGCACACCAGCAAGCGTGTCCAAGGTGTCGTCAATCTGGGGTAAGGGGAAGCCGTCCTTTCTGGTGACAGCGTTCAGCTTCCTGTAGTCCATGCAGAAGTGTAGCTTGCCCTTGTTCTTCAGGATTACAGGGGAACACCAAGGGCTGTCAGACTCTTCAATCACTTCCCTGGATCTCATGTCCCCCAGCATGTCCTGTACCGCCACTTGTTTTGCCAGTGGAATGCGTCTGGGTGGTTGCCAAATAGGCCGGGCGTCTCCGGTGTCGTTTTGGTGGAGCACTCAGTCCGTGCTGCCATAGTCACTGTTACCTTGACTGAAGATGCAGTGGTATTGTCTCAGCAGTTGTCGTTCTTTTGCTGTTCTGCGGTCAGGTGGTCGGCTGCCCACTTCAGTAAGCCTTCTGGCTGGGGCCCCAGGTGTTGCATCAGCACTGACTCCTGGGTCTTGTCGATTGGCGATATGCTAACAATGGACACGCACATCCCCAACTCCGTCCCGGCTGGATATCGTGATCGGTGTCTGATGGGTTGAGCAGCCTCACTGGAACCTTCTCTCGGCACGGCAACAGTGTTCCGGCTACACAGAGTCTGTGCTCAGGCATCTTCCGGTCTAGCATCAGGTTCTTTGTCCGCTGGCCTTCCAGTCGCAAGGTCAGCATCACCTTGCTTCTCGCTGGGACAACCACGTCTTCTCTCAGGATGACCTTGAAAATTCCAAGGTGTTTCTCGGGGTGCCGGAGCATCACCTCTTCTCCATTGAGCCGCAAAACCTTCCTGCCGACGTTCACCGTCGCCTCAGGGCGCCTGAAGGCATCCGGTCCCAGTATCGCCTCCTCAGTCACCTTTGCGACGAACACCCACAGATGCAAGGCTCTCCGCACCAAGGTGAACTGCAGCAGGGCCTCCCTCTCCGTGGGCCAGTGTGTCACCCGATGCCGTCACTAGCTGGTATGATCGGCTCGGTTTTCTCGATGGCAAACCCCTGTCTATGTCAGGGCTGATGACGGTTACGGCTGCCCCAGTGTCCACAAGCATGCGGCACGACCTCCCTTTCACCCAACTGTCCGCGATGAGCCTGCCATCTGTACATTGGTTGACGGCGCGTAGTCACTTGAGGGAATGGTGGCGACGAGCACCTCGCCACGACGGCCCCTACTTGTTTTCCGGCTGCTCTTGGTGTTGGCAGTCTCTGGACTGGGTATCCCGGCTGGCCACGCCCCCTACACACGCTACTTGGTCTTCGTCGGTGTCCCTGGACTGGTCTTCTGTCTCCATCCTAACGGATACTCCTTGTCTTCGAGGTCAGGGTAGCCATCACTTTAGCCGCTTCCATCCTCCGTGCTGCTGTTAGCGCCTCGTGGATGGCCTTGTAGTCACTGAGCATTAGGTGCTGACGTATCTTGGCTTCTCATACCCCGTCGACGAAGGAGTAGGTGGCTTCTCAAGATAGAATCTGGGTGGGAGATCGACCAAGGCTTTGCTGGCCAGCTGTTCGACTGCCAGAGTGAACTCCTGCAGCTTTTGCCCTGGCTGCTGCGTCCTTGATTTCAGTTAGCTGCAGTAGGTTACGGTCAAGCGGTGGTTTCCGAATCGGTAATCCAGGGCCAGATGACGTGTCGTCGTACTTCGGTGCTTTGACGCGCACAAATTATGTTTTGTGTCCCGGTGCGTCGGCCTTCATGCCGACGATGTCCTTCACCATGGCATTCAGGGACTTAGTGTTGCTGTCGGTTTTTCCCTCTTAAGTTGTTAACGCGGTTCGCCAAGATTTCGACGTACTCGTCCACTTGACCCATCTGCTTTCCCAGCTCTGTGACATCATCTGTCATGCCGGCCAACTGCTCTTCAAATTTTTCGGCGATGGCTTCTTTCACAGCCTTCATTTGTGTGGCCAGGCGGTCGTCCCCAGTCAAAATATACGAGTCAAATGGAGAATTTAATGTCAGGACGGCATGTTGGCCATGGTAGCTCAATGGGTTAGAGCGACTGGATGGAAACCAGGAGATCCGTGGTTTAAATCCCGGCCATGACATTGAATTTTTCATGTTGACTATCTATCAAAAGCCTTAGCCTATTACACAGCTAGTGTGAAGAAATGATTAATTTCCATCAATTAACTAAAATTAAAGTTGGATGTTGGATAAAAAAGGCACTTACACAAATATGTCAGATTGAAAGATTCTTGGTTTTAAACTTGAATGTTAGAAAATGTTATGAAAATTATGAAGAAAGTCTTGAATAAAATCCTGTAAAGTATAAATTACTGTCCGGCCGTTGTATCTCCGGCTCTGACGTTTTGCGACTGTAAAAGGTGGAAGGGGAAACCTAATAGTACCAACATACAGTAATGAGCAATTGAAAACATATCCTCAAAATTATCTTTAGAATGAAAATATAGGACTATATTAACTTTAAAACACTGAAATACAATGTACAATTTCATCATAATGCAATATATTTATTACAACACCACTCTATTCGAATATTTCATTCACACCTTTCACACACACACTAACTGCATCTGTTGGTAGTACTGGGAATCTCTACATCCGGTGTCGTGGTCAGGAAGTTAAAACTGTCTGCTAGCGCCAATCAGCATTGTCGCTGGTAGGCGTGGTTCCCGAACCCAACACCGTGTTGCCAGCTTAAATTTGTTTGAGCCACGTGGCCTAATAGCGGCTTGCACTGGTGAACTTTCTTTGGTATATTTTTCGTGCGTGAATTCCAATGATTAGTGTTCGTAAGTCCTATTATTATCGCTATAATAATAATTTGGCTACTGGTTCGTGAAATATGCAAATACATGAAATATTTAAAATACGCATTGTTCCTCTGCTTGAAATTCCCGCTAAAGAACTGGCAACAGCCTGCTTCTCCCTCTCGGGAAATGTCAGAGCCGGAGATAGAACGGCCGAGGTATAGTTAAAATGCTTATGAGTTTAAACCCAAATATACTATATCAGCAACCAAATTTTATGTCAGTCATGAATGGAATGTATGTTGGAAACATAGTTTGAACCTAACAGAATAACTGAAAATTTGGCTAAAATGGCTACATCATAATACATTGTAAACAAAGAAAGCTTTGGAAACTAAATTCAAAGAATGCTCTCAGCATCTGATGATGATAAGGAAAGAGATATTTTCTGTGCTGGGGTCTCATTGAAATTATGCTTTTCTATAAATAAATCACTTTAGGTAGAAAACAGCATGAAGTCAATTATTGCTCAAAGACACGTAAGTTACGACTTCATTTTTTATTATGGCTGTGTCAAATGTGCACCAATTAATCAAAGAATATTAGTAAGAAGGGCTCATAAGAAATCAGGATTACATGGAGAAGAAATATCAGATGGACAGAGAAAAGGATAGGTAAAAGCTGGAAAAGGAAGTATAAAGTTTAAATAACTAAGTTAAAAGATGAAATAAAGGTGAAAAGAATGCTGTCACAGTTATATGAAGCTAGAATTGAAAAACATTTCACTTATTTGAAGAAAAAAAAAAAAGAAATGTAATTTTGTTATATGTTGTGTATGCTTTTTTTTTAGTGTCAGTGTAGTTTCATTATTTACGTATACATGGTGTTTCAAAACCACATCGAACGAATATGTAGAAGTAGTTGCCTAGCCTCTAAGTGACACATATAGATAGCTTTTACTGCTAATAGAGCCACATAAAGAAGGCGCTCCAGAAAAAGTGTGGATTAGGCAGTTACAGGAACAATGCTGAGTGCCTAATGCTATTGAAGTTAGCAGGTAGGTGATACAGCCTACTGTAGCTGTTTGTAAACATACTGACATACTCCACAGTAGCTTGCTACTATTAGAAATTTCTTTTGCTTATGAAACAGCAATAAATAAGCTATTCTTTAGTTATTTGTTTATGGGTGTTTAATGTGTTCCAACATTCCATTATAACAGTCGATGATAGCTAAGAAGCTGTTTGGACATATGCAACTTAAACCTTTTAGAGGGAAATTAATGTGAGCGAGATTGAGGATGGAAGCATTAAATGATAAAAAGAACAGAGGGCAATATGAAAGAATTGTAGATAAAGTTAACCAAAAATAATGCCTTATGCAATGAGATAATTATTTTATTTCACTGTGTTTAATAACACTTAATAAAACATTATTTGTAACTTAAAAGAAAACTGTTGATTTTACAGTAACTGATTGAAAGTACTGTACGAATAAGGTCATAGAAAAATAGGAAACCTTGGAACTGTCAGAGTCATTATCGACTTTTTCTCAACTTCCCTTTGCCCCATTAACTGAAAGCGAGGCTAGGGTCACTGATAAAGAACAAGGACCAATGCTTTTGTTTTCGTGGCCAGTGCGTCCCAATAACAACCTTTGAAGATCACATACCAGTGGTTCCTGCGCTGCCTAATCACAAAATAATGTAATGTTTAATGCTGCATAAAATTATACCTAAGAGTATTTCGAAGCTGCAACCCCGAAATTCGGACTAGTTAAGTTATGAAATGGCTATATTTGTTCAGTGTCATTGGTCAGTATCATTTTTTTATTTTCAATATTTGTGCACTGAAGTTATAAATTTTCAAATAATTTTGTATTTAAGACTTTTTCCTTAGATTTTGTTTCAAAAATATATTTCAGAAAGATACATTTTGTACAACTACATATATAATTCTAGACTGAAACTTAATAAGTTGTATTATTTGACATGACATTCTTATTCTGTGCATTTCACTGTCCAAAATATTATATTTTCCAGTTGAGTTTTGGTCTTGTAATAAGTCTTGTTTAAATATGTGTTTTGTACAACTAATGGATGAGAAGGTTGTTAAAAAGTGCACAAATACAAAATTACGGTTGGGAAAATACAATATTTTGGTCACAGAAAGTAAGGGCAATGACATTTACATTTTTATTATGTGTGTCAAATCTCCTGCATATGACCTTCAGAGGCAATAGAGTTGTAGCGAATCACAGGCCAAGGGCATTGCCGAGTCACTTTGTAATTATTAGATTGATGCTCAGATATTAATAGCTTATTAAAAGCTTAAAACTTAGGTCAGATATAAAGAGAATGATAGGCCAAGCATGCACAAAAAATAGTGTAATTTTAGCTTCAGTAGTTCGGTATTTACATGTAATTACATTTTACATGTCTTTGGTCAGAAATGAAGCAACCTTGAACTGTCAAGAGAGAGGTGATCATGACTTTGTGGCTGACCTGTTATGGTTCCCCTTTCTCTTAGTACACCCTTAAATATTTCTGTCTATGGAACAAAACAGGTAGTTAATGAGTAGTTCTAAGAAGTTGTGGAAGTTTGCGACATGTCACTAAGTAAAGTAATTGATTGTATTAGTGATAAAAGAGAAACAAAATTTAGTGTTTTACATAATCAAGCACGACAGGTTGTTTATATGGTGTATCAGTTTTTTGAAAGAATCTCAAATGGCGAAGAAAGGTGTAAACTTGATTTTAAAGTGTAAGGAATTAACTGCTCAGGCGTGTGGGCTGAATTAATTCACTGTATCTTGCATCAGTTCAGAAGTAAAAAGATGTGAGTACATTTATGGAATTTTGACTGCAACGAGTTTGTACTGTCGAAAAGATAATGACTTTTGTGAAAAAATATGTTACAAAGTTTTATTTCTTACATCTCAAGAATTCTGAAAGTAATTAAGCTTCAGATCCAGGAAAACCAATGATTGTTATAAATTCCTTATGGAAAACAGTGGCTGTTGCATCAGGATCAAAATTCCTACGCATAGTGTACGAATTAAGAGTTTTTGGATGAAAGCAGTGCAGCAAATTACGATAACTATGATGATGGTGAGGACATTTGCCATAATGACGAGCCACTTGCCATCTCTTTTGAATAATTAGGTATGTTAATTTCTATTGCCATTTATTTGAGTTTACCAAATAACATTTTATTTGGATTTTAAACAGATGTGCTTAATAGCTCTCGATAACATGCACACTGTTCTGATGCTACTCTGTGTGTTACTATTGCTGTCTCTCTCATACACAAGCGCGTGATATGACTATGTTGCAGCACTCTCCTGGCTGTTGCCATATGCAGGAGGTTTGACACGGATAATAGTAAGAACCCTGAAGCAATAATGGCAGTTAGACTCCGAGGTTGAAAATAAAAGCAATGGATTCCGAAACTCTCATGATTGAAAGTGTAAGTGACATAATGTTATAAAAGTTGACACCAAAAATATCCAAGTATAATACACAAATGTAATTATTGGTAATTAAAGCTTCACTTATTTTTAAAGAAATTGATGTAAATTTCAATAAGATTGCAATTTCATAAACTTTTGTTGACATTGTCGGTTCCACAATCTCATTCTTGTCAATGTTACAGTCACCAGATGTCACTATATTACTGCCAGTACTACCAAAGTCTGAAAAAGAAATAAATTTGAAGATAGAATCCTTTGTCGGTATTTTAAAATTCATTATGCGATTTCTATTTTTTAAAATAAATGTTTTTTCCCAAACCATTAAATCTATTGGATTGGTGACCATAATGTTGACAACAGTGAGATTGTATAACTGATGATGTGAACAAAAGTTTACGAGATTGCGATCTTATTGAAATTTACATTAATTACTTTAAAGATAAGTGAAGTTTTTCTTACAAATAATTATCCATTGGGGGTTGGAATGTAGACGGGCTTTGGGAGAAAGTGTGCAGTGGGGAAATCTATAATGTGCTAAAAACTTGTGATATATTAATGGTTGTGGAAACCTGGATAGAAAAAAAAACTAGTGTAATACTTCCAGGATTTGACTTTTATAGCATAAGTGGGATGAAGAACCAAAGGAAAGGCAGAGCTTCAGGGGGTTTAGGCTGTTTTATAAAGAAAGATAAATGTCTTAAGGTGAAAGAAGAAAAAGAACTGTCAAGCAGATCAGTGGTATGGATCTCCATAGGGGACATGTATCAAAATGGGGGAACTGTCTGTATTGCTACAGTGTATAACCCACCTACTGTATCAGAGTTCTATGATCCAAATGTGTTTAGGAAACTAGGTTGGGGTATAGAAGTGTTGGAAAATAAGTATGGGAAAGTTGAAATAATAATTGTAGGTGATTTAAATGCAAGAATAGGGGAACACCAGGTTAAGTGGATTAATCCAAGTGATGAAGCTAAGAAGGAACTTGAAATAGAGATTAGGCATAGTAAAGACAAAGTTACCAATAATGAAGGGAGGAAACTTTTAGATTTCTGTGAGGAGAATAATCTTATGATCTGTAATGGCCTGAAAGCGGGTGACAAAGAAGGGCAATTCACATTTGCTAATAAAAATGGCCAAAGTGTGGTAGATATTTTAATGTATTCTGTAGGAATTGATGAATGGATCCTAGATTTTGAAGTTATGAATGTTTTAACATCAAGCTGTCACTTTCCATTAAGATTAGAGTTAGGGGAAGGCAACAAATGTATGAAGAAGCTTGATGAAGAATGTCTCAGTGTGGTGGAAGTGTATAAGTGGAAAGAAGAGTTGCATAAAACATTTGTTAATGAATTGAATTCAGAGAGTAGTAAAATCTTACAAGTGAGGGTACAAAGCTTAACTGAGAATAAAATAGAGCAAGCCTTAGAGGCACTGGAAAATATTGTTAAAAGGGCAGGGGCCGGTATGAAAATGGGGGTTTCTAAAGGCATCAGTAGGCAGTGGTTTGACAAGGATTGCCAGATGGCAAAGGCAAGAGTAGCACAGGAATTAAAGAACTGGCGGCAATCAGGGGAAAAAGAGGAAAGGGAAAATTTCCTGATCTTGAGATGGGCATACAGGTGTCTAATGGAACAAAAAAAGAGGGAATGGAGTGAGAAAATAGGCAGAATGCTAAATGAAGCAGCAAGAATACATGACACTAAGAAAATTTGGTCAATAATAAGAGGGCTATATAAAGATGTGGGGAGAGATGAGTATATAGGCGCAGATCAATGGTGTGCATACTTTGAATCGCTGTTAGGACAAGATAATTATATCAGAGTGGAAAGAAGTTTGCTAGGGGGTCCTCAAATAATTAATAAATTAGATAGACATATCTCGGATACTGAATTTTGTGAACAAATAAAGAGGTTAAAAGCTAACAAAGCTAGTGGTATTGATGGTATACCAGGAGAATTTTGGAAGGCTTGGGCACTCGATGAAACTAGGAGGAAAATAGTGATAAAGTTATTCAATAAAATAATGGAAGAAAAGAAAATTCCTAATAAATGGAGGACAAGCATGGTATTGCCAATTTACAAGGGAAAGGGAGATAAAAATAACCCAGCTAACTATAGAGGGATTAGTTTATTGTCTATTCTAGGGAAGATTTTCACGGGAATTCTAGCAAATAGGTTGCAAAATTGGGTCGAGAAGGAGAATAAACTATCGGAGTTCCAAGCAGGTTTTAGACCAGGCAGGAGAACATCGGACAACATCTTTATTATTAAAACAATTGTACAGAAATATCTGAGCAATAAAAGGGGAAGGGTATATATGATATTTATTGATCTAGAAAAGGCATTTGATTCAATTAATAGAGATGCATTGTGGATAAAATTAAGCAATAAGGGGATAAGTCAGGCATTTATAGAAGTAATTAAAATGATATACCAAGAGAATGAGTTGTGTATAAAACTACCAGGCAACAAAGTAACTAAATCTATATCGAGTAAGGCAGGAGTACGGCAGGGATGTAAACTTAGTCCAGTATTATTTAATCTTTATATCAATGGAATTTTAGAAGAGATATCAAGTTGTAGGGTACATTCACCAGTTATTAATAATAAAGAAATACCGGGGCTACTGTTTGCAGATGACCTAGTAGTTGGGTCCATATCAAGTGGAGGGCTGAGAAGAGCAATCGAGGCAGCCAATTCTTATTGCAATAAATGGGGTTTGAAAGTGAATGAAAACAAAACAAAGATTATGGTCTTCAAAAAAGGATACAGGTTGCGTAAGGATGAGAAATGGGAGGTTAATAGAAAAGAAATAGAGGTATTAAGGAGATTTGATTATTTGGGTACAAGGTTGAGTTCAGATGGCAGCTGGAAAGAACAAAAAAAGATGTCTGTGGCAAAAGGTAAAATGGCCATGTGAGTGATAAGATCATGCTACAGTAAACTACCGGATATAAATGTCAAATGGTTGGAGAGGATCTATACGGCAGTAGTAGAAAATAGAATGTTACATGGATCAGAGGTTTGGGGAATAGATGAGGCTTGGAGAGAGACTGATAGAGTGCATAGATCCTTTTGTAAATACATATTGGGATTACCAATAGCATCACCTAATGGGGCAGCACAATTAGAACTAGGCAGGCATTCTACTAAAATTAAAATCTTGTCAAGGGCAATGAAATATTTATACAGAATCACTAACTTGGAAGATGGCAATATAATTAAAGAATGTTTTCATATTCAAAAGAGAAGTAACTGGGATGGGTCTTGGGCACATAAAATGTATGACTTGTTGAAGCAGATAGGTATGGGTCATTCTTGGATAAATGCAGAGTATGGGTATAGAGGCTTCTGGAAAGAGGTTAAGCTAAGATTAGAAGATATTGACAGACAAGACATTTTTGCCAATATAAGTGACAAAAGCTCACTAAGATTATATAGAGAAATAAAAACAACCTGGGGGAGGGAAGGATATATAGATATATGTGGTAAGTTAGGGCGAGAAGGTTTTGCTTGGGCGAGAACAGGAGTGAGAAACTTGAAAGGTATAGGTCAAGAGAGGGAGCTAGATAAATGTCCATTGTGTGGAGAAGAGAATGCAGATTTCCATTGTATATTAAATTGTAGTCAAACAAAGATATGGAGAGAGCAGGCTTGGCTACGTAAATGGGACAGTTTGGGGGGTAAAGTAGTAATTAGAAAAATGTTGTCAGTAAAAGGAGAAAAGAACAGGAGAAATATAGGGAATTATTTAGGGAAAGTTAAAGAGAGAAGATGGCTAAGAACAATTAAGAGAAAAATGTAGAGTGAGATAGGTGAAATGGCAGAAAGTGTAAAAAGGAGCAGAGGGCCTCCATTACACAAAAACCTAGGGTTAGGTTATGGGGGCTGAATTACTATTCAATGGTGGGCAACATGATAACATGATAGGATTTTTAGGATTTAGGAATATATGGCATATTTCAGTATGGATTTTATAATTGTAATCTTGATTTTGTATTTCCATTTGTTGATGTAAAAGGAAATAAATTACTTACTACAAATAATTATATTTGTGTAGTATTTGTTACTCCACTGTCACTAGCTTCATTTCATACATAATCCAAGTATAATTTGGACATTACTGTTGTTAATTCCCATAAACACAAATTAACCCACAAATCATTGATTTAATGGGATTATCTGATGTAATTCATAATTTCATAATGTTTCAATGACAATGCTAGATATCTGGGTGTGTTGACAATGTTATACATATTCAGTAGTAAATTTTTTTTCTAATATACTGTTATTTGATATTCTTCAGGCCTGAATTAAAAGCAATAGAAAAAGAAGCAGATGTAGTTATAAAGTTCCCTGAAGCAGATCCACTTTCACCTCCTATACTGCAGATCAACGAAGTAGCATTTGGTTACACACCAGACACACTCATTTTCACTAATGTCAATTTAGGAGCTACATTAGAATCTAGGATATGTATAGTAAGTATCTGAAAGCATAATTTTATTAATACATGTTTACTATGTTGATAAGCATTAAGAAGTGTTAAATTTAAAGGGAGTCGATTAATGACACTAAACAACACTTACTTTTAAATTTTTCCAGAACATGTTTCAGAGACTTTGCCTCCATCCTCAACTGGCCATCGACTGGTTCTCATTGGTGTAGTTGATATTTTGTCATAGGTCTCCTCTGGTGGAAGTTCAAGGAACTTGCAGAACAAATCTTTCTGGGGGATGTCAAAGTTGAATACTTTGTTCCTATTTTTTGAAATGAAGATTTGTTCCCATGTGGATAGTTCTTATTTTCCTGATGTATGTTTTAGAAGTTTTGGTTCTGGATTTATGTTGTGGTTTTTTTCCCAAAAATGCGTGGCAACTGCTGATTTTTCTAATTGTTTATATTTTATGTTCCTAAAGTGTTCCTTTGCCCATGTTTCTAAATTTCTTTTGGTTTTTCCAATATAAATTTGACTACAGTCACTGCATTCAATTTGATAAATACCAAATTGAATGCAGTGACGCCGGCGAAGACCTAGTGGCCTGTGTTGGGGATGTGAACAACCGGGAAACCTGGAGAGAGACTGCGCACACCAGGTAGAACAGCCGGGAAACGAGTAAGGGCCATCGTGGCGAGGGGCACGTCAGCGCCATCACCACCATCCCCTCGAGTGACACTGCACGCTGTGAGCCAGCGGATGGATGACAGCCTCATCGCGGATGGTTGGGTGAGAGGGAAGATGTGCCGCGTGCTGGTGGACACCAGGGCAGCCGTGACCATCATCAGACACGACATAGCCAAGGGTTTGCCATCCAGGAAGCAGAGCCGACCATACCAGCTGATGACGGCATCGGGCGACACCTTACTTGTGGAGAAGGAGGTCCTGCTGAAGCTGACCTTGGGACGAAGTGCCATGCGTCTGTGGGTGTTCGTCACGAAGGTGGCTCAGGTGATTCTGGGACTGGATGCCCTCAGGAGCCACGAGGCGACGGTCGACGTCAGCAGGAAGGTCCTGCGGCTCAATGGAGAAGAGGTTATACTCCGTCAACCCAAAGAACGCCTTGGATTCTGCAGGATCGTCTTGAACGAAGACGTGGTTGTCCCCGCAAGGAGCGAGGTGGTGGTGACGGCGCGACTGGAAGGCCAGAGAACCAGGAATATGATGCTGGACCAGAAGACGCCTGTACACGGACTATGTGTAGCTAGGGCATTGTTGTCGTACCAAGAGGAGGTGCCAGTGAGACTGCTAAATCCAACGGACACCGATCACAACGTCCAGGCCGGGACGGAGTTGGGAACGTGCGAGCCCGTGGTGAGCGTAACAGCAATCGACAAGACACAGGAGCTGGTGCCGACGCAACACCTGGCGCCCCGCTAGAAAGCCTACTGGAGAGGGCGGCCGACCTCCTGACCTCAGAGCAGCTGGAGAAAGTTTGACAACTGCTGAGACAATACTAGCGCGTCTTCAGCCAAGGTATCAGTGACTACGGCCGCGCGATCAAAGTGCTTCACCGCATCGACACCGGGAACGCTCAGCCTATTTGGCAACCACCTAGATGCGTTCTGCTGGTGAAGCAAGGGGCGGTATGAGACATGCTGGAGGACATGAGGTCCAGGGGAGTGATTGAAGAGTCTCACAGCCCTTGGTGTTCTCCTGTAGTGTTGGTGACGAAGAACGGCGTGCTACTCTTCTGCCTGGACCACAGGAAGCTGAACTCTGTCACCTGGAAGGACTGTTTCCCCTTACCCCGGATTGACGACAACCTGGACATGCTAGCTGCTGCACAGTGGTTCTCGACCTGAAGTCAGGCTACTGGCAGGTAAGACCCGAGAGACAAGGAGAAGACCGCGTTCTCGACAGGCCGAGGCCTCTGGCAGTTCACTGTTATGCCCTTTGCCCTCTACAACACACCAGCTACCTTCCAACGCCTTATGGAGTCAGTGATCAGAGGACTGACTTATGACGCCTGCCTGCTATACCTTGACATCATCGTTGGTAAGACTTTTGAAGACCACCTCGAGAATCTGAGTAGGTGCTACAGAGACTGCAGGCGACCAACCTGAAGCTGAACGCGAAGAAGTGCCGGCTCTTCCGCAAGGAAGTCAACTACTTGGGCCACATAGTCTCACCAACTGGAGTGGCCACAGACCCGGAGAAGACACAGGCTGTAAGAGATTGGCCCCGGCCAAAGGATAAGAGAGAATTGTGCAGTTTTCTTGGGCTGTGCAGTTATTACTGCCGTTTTATAAAGGGGTTCTCCAACATCGCCAAACCCCTCACCCGACTGACAGGAACACCAGCCTTATGTGTGGACGGAGGACGCCGAAGACGCTTTCCCGCACCTGAAGAACACCCTGTGCAGTGCTCCAATTTTGGGTTTTCCACAACCAGGTGGGGCCTTCATTGTAGACACCTACGCCAGCGACCACTCTGTTGGAGGCGTCCTATCCCAAGTCCAGGGCAGTCACGAGCGAGTGATAGCCTACTTCAGCAAGACGCTATCCAAGGCAGAGCAGATTTACTGCGTCACCCAATGAGAGTTACTGGCGGTAGTAAAGACCTTGGAGCACTTCCAAGTACTTGTACGGTCAGCCATTCCACCTGAGAACTGACCATTCCGCCCTAACCTGGCTATTGAGCTTTAAGAACCTGGAAGGCCAGACAGCACGTTGGCTCCAGAGGCTGCAGGAGTACAACTTCACCTCGGAACATTGCAGAAGGAAGAGCCACAGTACCGCAGACGCTATGCCCCGAGAACCCTGTCCAGAAGAGTGCGGCCAGTACACAAGAGTGGAAGAGAAGGAGTGTGCCGCAGACTTGGGGCCACTCTTGGGGGAAGTGGAGGCAGGGACAAGACCAATCTGGGAGGACATCGGACCGAGGAACGCCACGGGTCCAATGGGACTCGTTGAAGATCAGATTCCAGGTATGGTAATCACCCGATGGGAAGACGCAGAGAGAACAGTTGGTACTTCCCCGGAGTAAGGTCCCGGAAGTCTTGGAGGAAGTGCACGCCGGTACTTCAGGAGGATACCTGGGAGCAAACCGAACGATTGACAAACTACGGCAGCGCTACTACTGACTGAGGCTCCGAGCAGACGCTGAGAGATGGTGCCGTCAATGTCATGTGTGCACGGCGAGTCGCAGCCCCCAGACTAGGAGCCGGGGTCGCATGCAGCAGTACATCGTCGGAGTGCCATTCGAATGGGTCGCCGTTGACATAGCTGGACCTTTCCCAAGGCAACAAGTACCTGATGGTGGTCGTGGGCTACTTCAAGTGGCCGGAGGTTATGCCATCCCGAACCAAGAGGGAAAGACGATCACAGACTGCCTCGTGGAGCAAGTGTTCTTCCAATTTAGGGTGCCGTTAGAGCTGCACAGTGACCAGGGCACCAATTTTGAGTCCAACGTGAAGGAGGAACTAGAAGGACTTGGGGTGAACAAGACCCGCACAACACCTCTACATCCCCAGTTGGATGGCATGGTCGAAAGGCACAGCAAGAACTTAGAACACCTGAGGAAGGTCGTGGCCAGCCATCAGCGAGACTGGGACGTCAAGGTGTCACTGTTCTTGCTGGCCTACTGCTCATCAACAGACGACACCACGGGGATGACGCCAGCCAACTTAATGTTCGGCCGAGAGTTATGCCTCCGTTGTGACCTGGCTTTTGGAAGCCCTCCGGAAGCGAAACAGCCAGCGACCGTGTATGTGGGGAACCTGGTGGACCACCTCCACGACATTTATTAGATGGCTTGCCAGAACATCCAGAAGGCGAGCAACCGCATGAAGAGCCGATACGACAGGCAAACCAACAGCCAAGGGTTCCAGCAAGGTGACCTGGTCTAGTTGTACTACCCTACCCGGACCAAGGGACGCTGCTCAAAGCTTCAGCAGCCATGGCAAGGACCGTACCAGATGGTGAAGAGGATTAACGACGTGGTATACCACATCCAGAAGGTGCCCTAAGGAAAGATGTTGTGGTACACCTGGATCGCCTTGCCTGCTACGATGGTGCTGTTCGGGATGACCAGCTTTGAGGAGGGAGCAGTGTCACCCAATTATCGGAAGGCACGATACTGTCCCTGTCCCCCCTATCCAACTGGCAGGTAGGTTGGGGGACAGAAAGCGTTAAGGCTACGCCTACCCTTGTGACTGGTTGGCGTTCGCTGAGGGGGTGGGGGAAAACTACCACAAGTCAATGGACCGTCCCTTTCCCCTCCCGCTGACTTCTGTAACAACCATGATATTTCATCTAACCTGGAAGCTTCTGGATTGGCCAGTTGGTGCCTACATAAGCGATGCGTTGGGCTGGAGGGGAGTGAGTTCTTGGCGAGCAGCCGTGAAGAGCGCAGTGCTAGTAAACGGACTGGAAGATTGTGTACATGTATCAGAGGAGTTCTTAGTCGGATCGAGAGAGAGAGAGAGAGAGAGAGAGAGAGAGTTATACTGCAAGGCGCTGAGTAGCGAGTGCTGTGGATTGCAATTGTGAGTGTTACATAATTGTCTGTGGTATGCGATTTGTAGGTGTACCAACTGTAATTCAGTGGAAATAAAGAACTATTTGTATTAATTAAATTAATTGGGAGTCGATTAATGACACAAAACAATACTTTTAAATTTTCCCGTAACCGGTTTCTGAAGCCTTCCCTCTATCTTCAGCCAAGTCGATGTCCGGCTGAAGATAGAGGGAAGGCCTCAGAAACCGGTTACGGGAAAATTTAAAAGTAAGTGTTGTTTTGTGTTATTAATCGACTCCCAATTAATTTAATTTATACAACAACACTGTTTTCAACACTTCCATGAAAGGATTTAACTATTTGTATTTCTGCAACTTGGACTTTTAATTCTGCGAAGCCACAAAGTCACACTGTTTATTAAATGTTATAACCACAAATGAATCACTGATACAAATATAAACAAAGACAAAACACTATCAAAATTCGCATTACTGAACAAAAGACTGTTTTCAGTCAATTAAAGGCCACGCCATGGCTCAGTGGTTAGACTGCTTGGCTCTCACCAAGGCGGCCCGGGTTCGATCCCAGGCGACCGCAAAGTGAGATTTGTGGTGGACAACACGGCGTTGGGGCGGGTTTTCTCTGGGACCTCCGGTTTCCCCCGCCATCTCATTCCACCGGTGCTCCATCTTCATCTCATGCATCATCAGTGTCACCGCCTGCGGTGCCGTATGTAGTAAAAGCAGGCTTTAAACACTACACATTTCAGTCAATTAAATGCCAAGTCAGGAGATGGCGTGAGTATAGAAAATTAACTGGGTCAAAGAAATGTAACTACTTAACTTGATTATCGAGGAGGAGCCAAAGCCTCCTTAATTCTCCGCTCCCAGTAACTGGGCATTTTGCCAAGATGGTCGTCTCCCGAAAATTGGTTCTATGGCTGTTATCAAAACAATGCTATGCCAGTCCAGACTACTCAGGTTGCACTAAACAAATGCTCCCTTCATGTTCGTTCATTCTGGTAGTGATGGTCCTTCCGGTTCGTCCTATATACAGTGTCCCACATTCACAGGAAATGCGGTACAATCCCGGAACTTGGAAGACCAGTTTGTCTTTCACTGGTCTCAACAGATGTTTAATCTTCGGAGGTGGCCTGTGGATGGTCCTGATGTTGTATTTGTCGAGAATTCTGCTGATTCTTCCAGATAGATTGCCGGTAAACGGGATGTAGGCTGTAGCAGTAGGCTTATCTGACACTTGCTGTATTAGTTTTCCCTTTCCTAGCTTTGGTGATCGAGGCTTCGTCATATTTGGAGTAGCTGTTTTGACGGAAAGTGAGTCTGAGGTGCTGTAATTCCTGTTTTAAGTGGCTGGGATCAGAGATAGAGAAAGCTCTGTGGGCCAGTGTATTGAGAACTCCCAGTCGTTGAAACTTAGGATGGAAACTAGGGGCGTTTAGATAGAGATCGGTGTGAGTAGGCTTGCGGTATACAGCATGCTCCAGTGTACTTTTGCTGTTTTTTGAAACAAGAATGTCCAGGAATGGAGGAGTTCCATCCTTCTTCACTTCCATGGTAAACTGTATTTGAGGTCGAATGCTGTTGAGATGCGCAAGAAAGCTAGGCAAAGTGTCTGACATATGTGACCAAATTACAAAAGGGTCGTCCACGTATCTATGGAAATGAGATGGTTTAAGTGGAGCTGTGGCAAGTATTTCATGTTCTAAGTGTTCCATATAGAAATTAGCTACAGCTGGTGAAAAAGGGGAGCCCATTGCTACTCCATCTACTTGGTCATAGAAAGTACCACCAAACAAGAAGAAAGTGGACATCAGGGTATGTCAGAAGAGCTCTGTGATATCAGCCAGAAAATGCTCCTTCAGAAGTTGGATGGCTTCCTAAAGTGGTACCCTTGTAAATAAAGAAACCACGTCAAAGCTGACAAGAAGATCAGAAGGGCCAATGGTAATGTTCTTAAGTGTATGTACAAACTGTGTGGAGTTACTCATATGATGTGGGCAATTCCCTACCAGATGTAGGGACTTATTAATTCTGGGAGTGTACCGCATTCCCTGTGAATGTGGGACACCGTATATAGGACAAACCGGAAGGACCATCGCTACCAGAATAAACGAACATGAGCGGAGCATTCATTTAATGCAACCTGAGAAGTCTGGGCTGGCAGAGCATTGTTTTGATAACGACCATAGAGCCAATTTTCGGGAGACGACCATCTTGGCAAAATGCAAGTTACTGGGAGCGGAGAATTAAGGAGGCTTTGGCTCCTCCGAGAGGAGCACGCTTAATCGTGATGCTGGATTTCAGTTCAGCTCCTCTTGGAAACCGGCCTTAAAAATGGAAATTCGTCGACTTAAGAAGCATAGATACAGCTTGATAATCAAGTCAAGTAGTTAGATTTCTTTGACCAGTTAATTTTCTATACTCACGCCATCTCCTGACCTGACATTTAATTGACTGAAAACAGTCTTTTGTTCAGTAATGTGAATTTTGATAGTGTTTTGTCTTTGTTTATATTTGTATTATATCAAGTGATTCATTTGTCGTTATAACATTTAATAAATATCCAAATGATGGGAGAGATGCACACTCCCAAAACATTGATTTGTAATTGTCTTTTCACCTGGCTTGCTGCCTGAGAAGAAATTGAGCATATTTGTCACCAGGAAAGCTTCAGATCTTATTTTATGATTATAATTTTAAAATTCTTATATATATATATAGTCGCGACGCTTATGCGGTGCTGGGCATAAACGTGTTGGCACAAATCGTGGGTTCGTTGAATTAAAAGGCCGAGTTGCAAAAATTAAAAATCTCCTTTATTTTTGTAGCAATACTCTATTCAGTTCTCACGTAAGAACATTAAATCACATATACACAGTCTTACAAGGTCGATCACAATAGCAAACAGTGACAGCAGATTATATCTTTAGCTCTCGTTACAACAACACAGCTGGCTATCTCTCATTTCACAACTACAACTCTGGCGTGTCACAATCCTTTTTATATGTCCATTCATAAGTCGAGAACATTCTCGCACAAATAAGAAAACAACCATTCTCCGTCAATCGAGATATCTCTAGAAATTTCCAAACATGAAACCCTACCTGTGGCGGCCAGTCCTTTATCTGAGATAACATTGTTTGTCGCTTCTGTGATCACTTCGCTGCGTTATCGTTAACTGCTCATGCAAGCTCGTGAAACATTATCCGCTGGCTATTATCGATTTGTGTCGACACGTTTATGCCCAGCGCCGCGACAATATATATATATATATATACCTTTATACTAAAGAGAATGTACACATTTTAGAAAAAGTAAGGATATGCATAATTATCAAACAAGGAATAACAACAATAAGGAAGCCTTATTCCAGACTTCACAAAGCAACATATTCTTACATAGTAGTTCATTAGTCTGCCCACTAATATGAGTAAATTTAAAGAGATATTGTATAAATGGCTCTTGAAACAACACCCTTTTTACAGTTCACAGGAATTTCTAGATGAGACACTGCCTATTTGCCCATATGGTATGACGTTGCATTAAAATTAGTCTGTTGCGCTGGTTTTCTTCCATCTAAATCCAAACCTTCAAAAGAACTTTTCTTAATGTTGAGACACTGCCTTGGAAGTCAATAGAATTTTGAAGCTTCATAAGCACGTTCTTCAGAGTTGGTCTTTCTTTTTCTGTGATGTAAAAATTATTCATAGTTTGCCTAACACTTCTTCATTAAAATCATTCAAATTATATTTGTTGCATGTTCTAGATCTTTGTTTACCTGGCATAGAGAATGACGTCATTGCACCAGAATTAATGGTTTTTGTTTCCCTAATAATTTCCTAACTGCTTTCAGACACACCCGTTGCCTCTTGATACCCTTTCCCGGATTTTCATAGCAGACCCAGACCTTTGTTTCTTTTTCATAAATCTATACACATTGCTTATTACTTCTCGTGTTTGTGAACATAGCACCTTATTTCCTAATTTGCTGCTTGTAGGCACCATTTCTAAATGCTCTCCTGGAACCAGGAGACATGCACTTTATGAAACAAGTTGTAGTATTGCTCAGTAGCTCTGCAGTTGTTTACTTGCTTTGCAACTGACCTGTCCTCCCCTCCAGTTGCAATTGCTCTGAAATAAACTCATCCAGATATCACTACGCGTTACTCTCCATCTGTCAAGATATAAAAATATATCTGTACTTTTCTGTTTCTGACACATGATCATGTCTTCATCTGCCATGTAAAATTTTAGCATATAAGACAGAATATTGTGATTCAGTGTAATTACTTAATATCTGATAATAAATATGTTCACTAATTTTCTTTAACAATGTGTCAACTAATAGTAGGACATCTTCAATTCTGTAATCTGATGGTTTATATATGGCATACCCATTAGATTCATGTATTTTATAGATTTACTAATTACATTGCGCCAATGATCAATATCTGTGCCCGTGACAGTAAAGTATGTACTTGTATTCCTAAAATTTTATATGAATGTTTCCTTAACAATTCTATCATAAATTTGTAACCTCGTGTTTGAGATGTTTTTATATCTGTTGAACCACGTTATTTTGATTTTTTGTTTATTGAATATTTTATATATATAAAACAAAGAACCGGCTAGATTATGTAGATTCATATTTAATAAATTCCGTTCATTCCAGCATTCACCAGTTGTATTGTCTGCATAAGTTATTATGGATGTATTTTGTTGGCTAATGTCATTTATATATAGAGGCCCTATATGTAAATATCTAGAACAGAGGCCCTAGATTTATTTTCCTAGTCATTTCATCTTACACAGTAATAGAATGGTATTTTAAGCATTATAATTTGCTGTAGCATATTATGTACTCTTTCAGGTTGGTGATAATGGAGCGGGAAAGACTACTCTTTTGAAAATTATAATGGGTATTTTGACTCCAACCAAAGGAATTCGTCATGTTCACAGAAATTTAAAGTTTGGCTATTTCAGTCAACATCATGTAGATCAGTTAGATATGAATGTCTCTTCTGTAGAACTACTGCAATCAAGTTATCCAGGTATATCAACTTCCAAAACTTATATGTGAGTTAAAATTATAGATAAAGCATAGAGGAAAAGGAAACTTAATTTCTCTTATATAAGCAGTGTACAAATATATCCACAAATATTATACTGCATTTAAATTTGCTGTATTTTAACTTTCCTGCTATTCTCTTTTGTTGCTTTTACATTTATATTTAACACATTAAAGGTTTTAAACATTTGTATTAAATTCTGGATAATTTTGAAAGTTATGCATGTTGGAGACACTGTTATTTAGAGCTATATCTCCATACATCATTCATAAAGGTAGACAAGTATAAGAATTAGGGTTCCCTATTTGGTTTTTCAATTGAGGATAACTATATGTGCTGAAGTTATTTTTAACAATACAAATAACATCACTACAGGAAAGCTACAATTAAATATATTAAACTCTTAACTGGGTAATTTTCTGCTTATGAATGGAACCCCTTCTAGGTATGTGTGGTTTGCCTAGTTCTTCTGTTTAAGTGATGATCAGTTGATGTTTGAAGGAATTGATTTCATATTTTCTTACCTATTTAGCGTGATGGTTTCTTTGGCTTTAGTATTGGTATAATGATGACTTTCTTCCATATTGTGGAAACTGTTGAATTCCAGACTTATTGATTAGTTGGAGGAGCATATTTTTTGCATATGGGCCGAGATGTTTTGATCATTTCTCCAGTTATCTTGTCAGGTGATATTGCTGACCCTAATTCTTGAGGTTCAAAGTCCCTTTTGAAATACTTCATGTGTGTTTTTGGTTTGAAAGTGCTGTTTTATGTTGATTTTTTGTAATTTCTCTTCTCTCTTTTTTTGTTTCGAAGTTGGTTTTCAAGCCATATACATTTTGTTGAAGGAGTCATGCAATTTCAGTGTTGTCTGTCAATACTTTGTTCTGGATAATAAGGGGTTCCTTCTTGGTATTGGTCTTTTGTTGTTCAGTGAGCCAATGAATTTGTGTACTTTTCCACCATCTTTCCTATAATCTTATGTTCCTTAAAAATTTATCATAGGACTTTTTCTTGGATGAACTGATTTCTTTTATTAACTGTGCTTTAATTTTCCTCCATTCCTGAACATCTTCAGGTTTTTTTGTTCTTTCTGCCTTAATTCTGGCCTTTTCTCGTTCTGCTTTTAGTTTTGTGAGTTCTTCTGTCCAAAAGGGTTTGTATTTGGGGAGTTTTCCTCTTGGTATATTTTGTTTTGCAGCTGATAACACTGCTTTACAGAAGTTGTTTACATTTTTATCTATTGGATCAGAATCTGTGAACTTCATGTTGGATATTTTTCATCTGAGTAGTATATTTGTCCCAGTTTGCTTTTTTGTAATTCCACGAGTATTTTGGTTTATATTGAATCTTGTAGTGCGGTCTTGCAGTTTGTAGGGAAATTGTTGTAATTATTGGCCCGTGTCCACAGCCTGGGTCATCTATGAGTTTGCGGTGAGTCTTACCTAGGAGAGTCGAAGAAATAATGGTAATGTCAGGATTTGTTGAGGAACCATTATAATGAAGGAAGGATGGGGTATCGTTTGGCTGATAGAGTAGTTCCACATTGTTTGAATTAAGAAAGTACATTATTGTTCGGCCAGTTGGGTTTGTGTTTGTATATCCCCAATGAGTGGAATGAGCATTGAAGTCTCCTACTATTACTGTTTTTTTATTTACTGCAATTTGCTGCATGTTTGGTATATTATTTGGAGCATTGTATATCCCATAAATTGTTGTGTGTTGGTTGTTTTTCCAAGTGTCTATTTTTATTACTTCAGACTTATCTATGTGGTTCATGCTCTTAACTATATTGAAATTATGGGTTATTTCTTTATGTATTGCTGCTAAGATGCCACTTGCAATTTGTCTACTCTTAGGTAGTATATGGATGTGGTAGTCTTTAAGATGGAAGTATTTTACAGTATCGGAGGAAACGTTGGCTTCTTGTATAATAAGGACATCAATTTTACTGTCATGTAGTAGTTTCAGAATCTCTGTCTTTTTTGGTTGTGTGAATCCTCCAGCATTCCATTGTTGGACGTTTAGATGGGATTTGCCCAAAGATGCTCCCGCCCGGAGATCCAATTGCAGGGCTATTTTACCTTCGGAAGATTTCCCTTTGGAGCCATTCATATTGAGCTCTTTTGTAATCCATTTTGCATTACCCAGGGTGCACCACGGGAAGGCGGACTACATTACACCCCTGTTTGGCCGCTCATCTACACAGGATTAATATTTTTGAATCCCAGACCTACACACTGTGTAGGGACCCGAACTCATTGATGGACGGAGATCATCTGCTCCAGTGTAGTGCCCTGACAAAAACAGATGGAGAACTGACAGCACAACTAGTGCACACGTTATTGGGAGGCCAGAAGGAAAATGGAAATTCTCCAACTCCATGAGCATTAGCAACCAACTATTTAGAAGCTAATTTTATAATATACACACTGTACATTTTCTTGGCTTCTTTCATGTACCATACACATTTTCTGGAAAGGAATGTACCATCAAGAAATCTTGATGGTTTAGGATAATTTGACAGGCAGTCCCTTATGCCATGCTCTGTAACTTTGACTGGTGCCAATAATGATTGTCCATGTTCAAGATGAATTGCAGTTTATTTACATCTGTTACCTTTCCTCTTATAAATAAGACATGCATTCAGTAAGACTATGTCCAAGAGATATGGAGATCTTATAGTATTTTTTAAGATGCTCAAGAACCACTTTATACTTCAGTATTACATTAGGCGTAAGGACTAATCTTTTTCTTGTCTGTTTGTCATTGCATCATAAATTCTATTGATTAGAACTACAGTCCTCTTATATTTACTCCTTTTTTTTTCTTTTTTTATGCTGCAACCCTTTTCCTTCTGTAATTTTTCAGTTTTTACTGGAAACCCTTTTCTCTTAACTTTCAATGTTCCCTCAATTCAGTTTGGCAGGTGCACAAAGAGTCAAGTCTCAGACTGGGATTCCAGTTATCCAGAAATAGACCTTAACTTTTGTAGAGATTGTCAGCCAGCTCTTTGGCAGTATAAATAAAAGAATTCTGAGCATAACCAAAGCTGCTTTTACAAAGTTTATATATAGCTTCATAACAAGCCTGCTTCATTATGAGAGTATGTACTGAATTCAACCCTGTTTGCCTTTGCATAAAATGAATGAACAGATGTTCTGTTCTGAAATATAAACAGAAGCAAATCTTCTTTTGAGGCTTTCAACAATTGATTTTATTTTACTTTACAGAAATAAGATATTGCAATGGTCTCTCGTTTTGAACAATATAAACCACTCTCAGGTTATGTATAACTCCCTGAAGTACTAAAAGGTCCATCAGTGTTTTTATTTTGTTGGATTGGAATCCACCCAACACCTAGAGCAAAAAATATCTTTAAATTGGAATGCACTGTGACAAATTTTTGCACATACAGATTGGTCTGATCTGCAATTAGCTCCCACCTATAATGTTCTCAGATAGTTTGAAGAACTGTTTTGGTCTTATGTTGTCATTTAACTGCACTTTTAGTGCACTGGCATCAAAAAATTTAAATTATAGATGTGGCAAAACTTGCAGAATAAGAGTATTATGAGTCATTTCCCCTTATTCGCATTCACTGGTACTAGAGATTGACTTGCACTATTTCTAAATCTGAAGAAATCTGAACTGTCTGCAAATGTATCACTGTCATCATTTTCCAATACATTTTGTAAATATTCTCCATTTCAGAGCATCATTCTTATGCTTTCAACTAACACCAAACATTCTTAGAAACTACCAGTGCTGGCATGCAATGATTATTATTGCTTCTCAATTACACTTCAGAGAGCTTGTAAGTCTATGAGTAGGAAAGTGAAGCCAACTGTTAAAGAAGACTGCAACAAATACCTTCTACCATAACATTGGCAATACTCACCTTACCCAAGAGAAAACTGCATTAAAAACACCTGATGGATATGTATGTCATACACATTACATAGTCATAGTTAGGATATATATGTCTTGCCCTGTTTAAAAGTTAAATACATGAATTGATTTTTTTTAACACTTCAAGCTTCACTTACCTTATTTTAATTGTAAAATATATTTTGTGGCTTCCACATGTCAGGTGCATGTTAAATGACTGTATAGTTGATTATGATGTGTGAAAACCAAATGTATTCAATAATATAATTAAAAAATCTATATTTCATCTTGTCGTTCTTTAAGTTGGCAATACTATTACTAATGATGTAAGGAACTTGTGACATGCATCAAGGAAGAACAGCATTCTGTCATATCAAAGTATAAACTTGAAAGAAGCGTAGGGACAGTGAAGCACAAATTAGCACAAAAGTGAATCGAGAAGATATTCTGATATTTTGTCATATGTTTTCTGAACAGTGAAAACACAAAACCAATTGAAATCCATTGGTGAATGAAGGTCCAGTATGGTGGTGCATGTCTATTACTGCAGCAAATGTATGAGTTAAGTAGAAACTTTGGAAATGACAGACCCTTGGCACCTAGTCAGGTACACCATAATGTACTGCAGTGGTTGACACTACTGTGATAGAAAATCGCCATGTGACTATGGATGAATTAGTCTAAATTTGAACTAGTCATGGCTCATCACATTATATTGCTCATGGCATGCTTAAATTTAGCAAAGTGTACTAAAGTACATGTACTTCAAGAAAGTAAATGTATGCTTTTCATGGGTCAATATCATTCAGGTATACCATGAATAGAGGGTATGAAAACTATATTGGTCATCTTTGCAAATGTATAACGTCATGGCCACCATTTTAACCTGTTTCTTCAAAGATTTCTAACCCAGTATGATGAAATATTGAGTAAATATCACAAAGTGAGTAGCAATTCATTGCAACTGATGATATATATAAGGGCGCTCAACTACGGCGGTCATCAGTGCCCTTTAAAAAAAAAAAAAAAAGCTAGTCATGGCAAAAGCCAGATATAAAACTTTCTAAAAACTATAAAAGTGTAACAAAACCTATTAAAAATACACGTACATAAAAAGCATCAATCAAAACCTACTAAAAATTTCGTTCACTAAATCCTAAACTCTAAGCTAGACAAGAATCTAGAAACCTTCTCCACGGGTCTCCACGCACAGCCTACACGTGGGTGGGCCTGTTGACCATCTCCCTCAACCACGAAGAGGAGCCCACACGAGGGAGACTGTTGGCTCGGGATCCCAGGTGCACCAAACCCGTACCTACCGAAGTAGGCCCCTGGGGGGCATTGCAACTGAGCTAATAACTGCATGGCATTGGGAAATGTACAAGAAAATGGAAAACACTTGGAATTATGATTTTAACAGAACTAGTATCTATGTTGTATACAGTGTATAACATTCTTATTCATACACTTCAGTTTTCTAAGAGAATATTTTAATATCTGTTAGAAGACACAGTCATATTAATATTTTTTCCCAACATATGAAACATTACAAATGCTACATTAGGAATTAACTAAATATTAACATATGAAGTTACAAACTAAATTAAGTGAAATTGTAAAAGAAACATGACCATTTTTGTACGACTGTTCTATTCATACATTAAAAATAATAAAGACACAGTTGACAATCTAATACTTTGTTGGGTATCCCTTGGCTGTAATAATTGCCTCACATCTTTTCTTCATAGAACGAACCAAGTTTCTGCATTCTGCTAGTCTGATTTTATTCTATTCTTCCTCCATAACATGTGTAAGTTCTTGTTTAGTCCTCACTTTGCTTTTACAGACTCGTTTCTTCAGAATTCTCCACAAATGCTCTATTGGATTCAAGTCTGGAGTCTGAGGAGGTGTTTGCAGTAGTTTAGGTACATTCCGTATTAACCAATTCATGTTCAGTCTTGCCTTGTGTTTACTGTCATCCTGTTGAAATCTATAACCAGGTATCATGCCCATTTTCTGGGCACTCTGCTTTACATTGTTCTTTAAAATGTCAAAATACATATGTTGGTCCATGGTGCCATCAATAAATTGTATATTACCAACACTGTTGGACAACATGCAGACCCAAATCATAATGGAACCATCACCATGTTTAACTGTGGGAAGAGTGTTTCTGGGATCATTGTCTGAATTTGCTTTTCTCCAGATTCTGTTAATCCCATCTGAACTGAAGAGGTTTAACTTAATCTCGTCCGACCATATCATGCTGTTCCAGAAGTTTTAATCTTTATGGATATGTTCCTTAGAAAATGCAACTCGTTTTCTCCTGTTTGCTACACTTATATGGCTTCCTCCTGGGTGTTCGGCCATGATAATCCGCACTTCCATAAAACAAGATGAACAGTTTGGTCAAACATCTTTCATGACACATCTTCAACTTATGGACGTAATTGAGAAACACTTAATTTTGGATTTTCTCTGATTCTGCTTACAATGAATCGTTCCTCTCTTGCATTCAGTCTGCTTTCTTTAGGCTTTCGTGGTAAATTATGTGTAGAAACTTGTTCCTTAAATTTGTTGACTACGTACTTTCTGTTATAGTGCTATTTATTTACTGTTTGTGCTATTTTTCTAAGAATATACCCTCTAAGTGCCAAGTTTATAATTACTTGCTTCAGATCAGAACTAGGCTTCTTTTGCTTACCACAGATTGTCTACAACTATAACCACTGGAGCCTAGCTGACCTTTGAAACACATGCATATTGAAGCTTTTACGATTCAGTGGTCATTCTTACAACTGTATGAATAGGAAAGTTACATAAAATTGGGAGCCACTTCTTTAATGTTGCTGCATCATACATTAGTACCAGTTTTGAAATGAATTTGTCATTGGGATTTTTTGCTTTAGGTTTATAAAGCACAAAAAATGACTAAAAGAAAAAAAAAACAAGCTTTTAAGCAAATAGAGAATGACTTTTAATACACCTGATGTGTATACTATATAAGGGATGATATCTCAACTGCTCACATAGCTTAGTGACAAAACACATGCTGTGATAAATGATGCTCACAATTCGAAACCCATCCTCTGGCTATGTTTCCTATTCTAGATTTTTTAATTTGTTAGACACAGTAATAAATCAATTTACAACTGTTCTCTTATGGTAATCTGTTACTACATGGCATTGGAGGAAGAAGAACAACAACAACAACAACAAGAAAAGATGAAAGACACGTGGAATGGCGGTTTAATAGAACCAGTATTTTTTTTTTATATAATCTCATTCTAACAACTGTTATAGCTCAGTAGCAAAATAGATGTTGCCACCTGGGCCAAAGTTTTTGGTTCAAAACCCAGTATATAGTTGTAATTTTTATTCCATTTTTTTTTTTTTACTTTGTAACACATGGTAACAAATTAAATTACACTTTTTGTCTTGTGACTAAATTATTAACTACATGTTTTAGAAAAGAATGCCAGAAGATTAAATGATAATTTTAATGTAGCCAGTGCCTAAATGCTATATACTGTCAAACTACTCATAACAATAAGCTAATATATAAAGTAACAAGAAATTGAATAATTCTCATCTTGAGAAAAACAAACTTACAGCTGCAATTTAAGTGTGCATAATCCAATGGAGTGTAAGGCATAAAACTGAAAAGATGTAATCTAACTGTTAGTTACAAAAATAATAATAATAATAATAATAATAATAATAATAATAATAATAATAATAATAATAATAATAATAATAATAATAATAATAATAATAAATAACAATAACAACATGAATATTAATAATAATAATAATAATAATAATAATAATAATAATAATAATAATAATAATAATAATAATAATAATAATGATAATCATAATAATCATAATCATTATAATTATTTGTACTTCCATATCTTACAATCTCAATTACAAGTTTTACAATTCTAATCTAGGTACAAATTTGTCAGTTGCTTATATTATGGACTGATAGTGGTATTGGCTCCCTGGCCGTTAACCTCTATCATAGCCCTTATATGACCTTGACCTAATGTTCTGATTGTCTTCCATTTCTCTACCTCTTATTTCCTCGCCCTTCTCAACCATTTCTCTATGACTTTTTCAATTTCCCCAGCTCCCTTAATCTTTTCTCTCTTTTCAACGTAAGCATTTTTATTGTTACTACGTAAGCCCCTTTATTATTCCAGTTCTTATACCATATTAATTTCCTCCAGTTTTCAATTTCTTTACACTCTACTACATAATGTTCTAAACTTATTTTCTTTCCACATAGAATGCACTCCTTTGGTGAACCCCCTCTCAATATGGCTCCTGTCCTTAACCAAGCTAAACCCTTCCTCTCATATCTATCACATATGTCTAAAAAAATGAACATTTAAGATGGTTTGTGTCATATCTAAATGAAAGAAAACAGAGTGTTGAAGTAGCTGTCAGTGATATTGGTTATGAAAAACAAACTTCGAATTGGAAAATAGTAACTCATGGAGTACCCCAAGGTTCCGTGTTAGGGCCTTTATTATTTCTTATCTATATAAATGACCTCTCACTTTATATAAAGGGCATTGCAAGTACAGTTCTTTTTGCTGATGACACTAGTGTCCTGGTGACCAGTACAAATTTAAACGAGTGTACAATTAAAATGAATTATGTTTTGAACTGTATGTCATGCTGGTTTAAAGCAAACAAATTATCTGTGAATCTAGACAAAACAAAAGTGGTCAAATTTATAACCTGTCGTACATCACATACTGAAATAGAAATCGGGATTAATGATATGTTATTAGAAGAAATTGACAGCATAAAATTTCTGGGCCTTCATGTGGACAGATGTTTAGATTGGAAAGCTCACATAAATTATATCTTACCTAAACTTAGCTCTGCCTGTTATGCTATCCGAGAGCTGGTTAATGTGAGTTCTATTGACACACTTAAATTGGTATATTATGCATACTTTAACTCTATTATGGAGTATGGAATATTATTTTGGGGCAACTCAGTAGAAAGTAAAAAAATATTCCTTATGCAAAAGAGGGTTATAAGAATCATTACTAACACCCACACCAGATGCTCCTGTAAAGATCTTTTTACAAGATTGAAGATATTAACGCTTCCTTGTATGTATATATTCTCGATCCTAAAATTCTTTTTATGCAATCGTGCCTTATTTGCAACAAATAATGTAATTCACAAAATAAACACTAGACAAAAGTATAATATCCATTATCCCAGTGCTAAACTTTCTTGCTTCCAGAAAGGTGTGTATTATGAAACTATCAAAATATTTGGCGCACTTCCTAATGTTCTTAAAGAAAAAGTTGATAATTTCGGTGCTTTTAAAAAAGCTGTTAGAGAGTACCTTTGCTCAAAATCTTTTTATTCTGTACAAGATTATCTGAATGACAAATTATCCTGATAATGCTTCTGTAGCTCTATAAGTAGTATTTAGCTATTCCAATGACAAATCATTACTTATAAATATTTGATGCAAGCTGAAAGTTTATTTTTAATCTATATGTATTTAATAAATAACAAGAATGGTATCCATTGCAAAAAATTTGAGACGTACTGGCATAAGCCAAGTGAAAGCTGGTTTAAAAAGTGTTTCATTTTGTATCATATATAATTATCCCTGCTTTGTTTTCCATATTGTTGTTCATATTGCCTGTATACTATAACATGTGCCTTATGTTAACTTTTGTACATATATACGCTATTGAACTTTATACCTCTAGACATGTTCAATGTTCACAGCCTTTTCTGGCTACAAGTGAACCTACTGAACGCAAATCAATCTAATCTAATCTATGTTTCCCTCCCCCATTCTGTCTTTCTTTTCGGGTATACATTTAGGATTTCTAAATTATCAGATTTCCCCACGTTACTTGTCTGTCAATGTCCCCTATCCTATCCTTAATAATTGTCCAAAAACCTTTCACATTTCTTTCACTCTCATGGCAGATATCCCCCATTCCTATTTTAACCAGTGTTCTCTGTAGCTCTGCCCACCAGCTGTTCTTACATGTTGAATTCTTCTGATGTTCTAGACAGATCTTTAATGTAATAATAATAATTAATAATAATAATAAATATAATATTTATTTGTACTTACATATCTTACAATCTCAATTACAAGTTTTACAATTCTGTCTTTCTTTTCGGGTATACATTTAGTGATTTCTTACTTATCAGATTTCCCCACGTCATTTGTCTGTCAATGTCCTCTATCCTACTGTGACTTTGTGGGTTCGTAGAATTAAATCCAACTTGCAGAAATTAAGATCGTTCTATATTCCCATAGAAATACGCTTCATACTCCTCTGATAACACGTACGCAATCTTCCAGTCCGTTCACTGGCACTGCGCTCTTCACGGCTGCTCGACAAGAACTAACTCTCCTCCAGCCCAACGCATCGCTTATATAGGCACCAACTGGCGAATCCAGAAGCTTCCGCGTTAGATGGAACATCATGGTTGTTCCAGAAGTCAGGGGGAGGGGAAAGGGATGGTCCAGTGACTTGTGGTAGTTTTCCCCCACCCCTTCAGCGAGCACCAACCAGTCACAAGGGTAGGCGTAGCCTGAATGCTTTCTGTCCCCCACCCTACCTGCCAGTTGGTATCGTGTCTTCCGATAATTGGGTGACACTATTCTTAATAATTTTCCAAAAGCCTTTTACATTTCTTTCACTCTCTTGCCAGATATCCCCCATTCCTATTTTAGCCAGCGTTTTCTCTAGCTCTGCCCACCAGCTGTTCTTACATGTTGAAATCTTCTGATGTTCTAGACAGATCTTTAATGTATTATCATCATTCCTTTTTTATATAGCTATACCAATATTTTAAACATCTTTCTATAATTACCCCACTCCTGCAAGGTCTTCCAAGTTCCACTCTAGCTACTCCATTTGGCGTTGACTTATTCAAACTCAGTATCTCTTTACAGAACTATTCATATGCATGTTCAACATAATTTCTTATCTCGTTAGTGCCCCTCAACTTCACACCATGTCATTTTTTTATTCTACTCTTGCTTCATAGATTCTTTCATGCCACTTTACTATCATATCTGGTAATTTATATTTACAGCTCCTTACCCCAGATATCGCTATCTTCCCTTGCACTTTTTTATCTTTCTGCCATGTGCTCCCCAGCCTCCATTGTAGCACAGTCTCATCCCTAAACAGTCAAACTCCTTTACCACCTCCACTTTTTGGTCATTTACATACCACTTTTCATCTTTTCTTAACTTACACCCTTCTTAAACATTACTATTTTTGACTTGCTTATATTTATTCGTATCCCCCATTCTTTACAGTAGCTGCTAATTTCATTTATTGCTCTCTGTAATCCTATCACTGTTATGGATGCTTATTACCAAATCATCTGCAAATAGTAGCCCTAATAATTGGGCAATGGTTGTTACTTTTTTCAACCCTCTCAATTATGTCATCAGTGAACAACTTGAACAATATAGGGCTAAGTTTACAGCCTTGTCTTAATCCCATTTTCTGTTCCACTAATTCTGTTATCTCATTCTTATCTACTCTTGTTCCAAACTTTATTCCCTCATAAATTTGTTCTAACCCTATAATAAATTTCTTCCTGACTCCTTTTTTTTTTTTTTTTTTTTTTTTTTTTTTGTAATTTCTACCATAGTGCTTTTCTCACTATTGTATCAAAAGCTTTTTCAAAATCTACAAAAAAACATATATACTCTCTTTTCCTACTTGTGTACTTATCTACTATTGTTCTAATAATTAGTACATTATCTATTGTCCTTCTCCCTTTCCTGAATCCTGATTGAAATTCCAATAGCTTCTTTTCTGCCTCCGCCCATCTTTGCAATCTTTCAGACATTATTCCTGTGTAAATTTTCCCTAATATTGCTAGTAAACTGATCTCCCTATAATTTTGCAGTTTACTAACTTCTCCTTTGCCTTTGTAAATTGGTGCAATAATACTCACTTTCCAATTTTCTGAAAATCTATTCACTTGCCTCATTTTTTCAGGAAATTTCGTCATGACTCTTATACCTTCATTTGTTTTACCATATTCCTTTCAGAACTCCCCTGGCAGTCCATCAAAGCCCCCAGCCTTGTTCTTTTTTAACCTCTTTACTTGTAAATTCACTTTGTCCACTGTGATTTCCCCATCTAATCTATTATCATGCACCACCTCCCCATCCCCAATCCATTTTTAAAGCTAACTTTAAGTTGCTCCAATCAACTTTGTAAAGGATTCAACCCACTCTGTGGGTGCTATCTTCCCATCAATATTTCTTTTCCTATTGATCTCCTTAATTGTTTCCTATACTCTCTTTGAATCTTTTTCTAACACTGCCTCTTTCACTTTCTTACTCTTAGCTTCTTTTTCTGTAATTCGCCATTTGTCTATTAATTTCCCTACCTCTATATATCGAGATTTAATTGTATTGGAACACCACAGTGAAGCGAAAAATTATTAATTTAGTACGACTCATCTAAAAATTAATAATTCCCTACTTCTCTTTTTGCATTCCTACATTCGTCGTCGTACCAGCTATTAATATTTGGGTGAGTCTTTTGTTTCATCTCCATTTTAACTCCTCTTATTACGATTATCTCTAACAGTTCCAAAGCATTCTCTGATCTCCCTTCTTTTAATGATAACTCTATCCCAGATTCTATTATTTTGCTTGCTTTTGAGTTTATTTCTCTCCGAAACTCTACGGCCTCTGTCTCTTTCCATTTATAAGATGTGAATTGATTTACTACTCCTTCTCTTGACTGATTTAAGATTTCTGATGTTTCCTCCATTAAATCTACAGAAATTGAAAAATGGCAGCTACTTACAGGTTCATTTCCTACTCTAAAATTTTTAATCTTTTGCTCTAGTTCATTACTACAAATTATTAGATCTATAACACTCTGGCCATTTGCATTCGAAGCGTATAGTCAGCTTCTTCATTTATTCCTAAAGTGCCATTACATACAAGTAAATTATTATTTTCACAAAACTCTAGGAATTTTGCTCCCTTCTTATTATAAATCTTATCACTACTTCTCCTCGTCCACACTTCTTCTATATCTCTTTCACTTTCTGTTTCCTTACAAATTATTCTTATTTTTTCCTCTCCTACTCTCGCATTTCAATCCCCCATAATTATTATTTCTGATTCTGGATAGCGCTCCCTAACTTTCTCAATATATTCTTCTAAGTTATACATTTTTTCATCAAAAAGGTGTGAACTTTCTGGAGGATTATAAGCTAATCCTAAGACATAACTTGCTTTAACTCCATTTCTTTTTTTATTTATTTGTATCCTTACCACTTGCTTACTTTTACTCTCAATTTTCTCTATTTCCACTTCCAAACCTTTGTGATTTCTAACAGCAAAATTATACCTCCTGATACCTACCCTTAACAGATATTTTACTTGCACCTTTAGTAACACATAAATCGTTTAATTCAATTAACTCTCTGCCCTCTACCCACGTTTCCACTAAACAAATAATATCCACTCCTTTCGCTAGATTATATAATTCGCCACTTATTAACTTTGCTTTTAGACCTTCCACATTCCAAAACATCATAGGTATCCCCTTTCCCTATCTTAAATTTTCACTGTCTTTCTTCTTCAACATGTCCACTTTTCTGCCCCTTGTTAACCTCCCACCCCCACCATCACTGTTGACTGTTCTGTGTTTCCACCAATTTGCGAAATACTTCCTTCACCCGTTGCTATAATTTGTAACTTTCTTTCTTTTATAACCTTTTGTGCCTCAGCCATGTCTTTGAAATATAACACTTCACTTGTATGCGTGCTTTGATGTCTCTCACTGATACCTTGACACATGCCACCTGTTATGTCATCACCTCTTACGTCACTGTGTATCCCTATGTCACTTCCCCGGATGTCGTCACTTGCTAGTACGGATGTGTCATCGCCGTATGTAATATCAGGTGTAGCAAAGTCTTTCTTCACATCTTCTGATATTTGACTCTGCATTCCTTGGGCTCCAACCTTTGATCTGTCTCCTTCTGGATCTCATCCTGTTGCGAATCAGTTTTTCTCTGCTCATCTCTTCTAACATGGATACTCCAATGTTCGTCATTTACAATAAGATTAAGCCCCCTCAAGTAAGCCCTTTTCCCTGCATCCCTGGCCTCCTTCATTTTTATTAATAAGGATTTCTTATATCTCTGTTCTTCCTCGCTGTAATCCCTTTCCATGTAAATTCCTGATCCTTTTAGCTTCTTTGTACTGCTTAGTATCCTCCATTTCATCTCCTGTGTAGCTACTTTCAGAAGTATTGATCGGTTGTCTCTTCCTTTTTTGCCTAACCTGTATGTCTCCACAATCTCCCATCCTTGCAATGGTATTTCTAGCCTTCTTTCTAAAATTTCTGCCACGATCTCGTACACCCTTTTATTTAGGTCTTCTTTTACTCCAAATATAATGAGGTTCAGTTTGCGTTGTCCATTTTCACAGTTCTTCTTTAACTTTTCTATCGTTCTTGTGAATTTGGCAAATTTTTGTTCGGCGTCTTTTAATTCTTTAATTATTCTTCTGAGTTGATCAGTATTTGTGTCCAATTTAGTACTTATTTCTGTTCCCATCTTCTTTTCATCTGCTAAATCTTTCATCATCTTTTTTAACATATCTGCAATTTGGTTCAAGTCCGTTGGTCCTGGGTTTGGTTCCATTCCACCTATTATTAGCAAGACTGCTAATACTAGTGCTATCCATAGTTGAACTGGTATCTTGAGTTCCTCTTTTTACTGATTCTTCCTTTTCTTTCCTCCAAACACTCCAATTCATATCCTGTACAGCTGCAAATCAACACCCATGTTCTAATCTTCAGCTCTCCGTTTCTGCGCTCTCGCTACACGACCTTGTCGTTCGGTGGCTAGCAGCTGACTCCTGCTAGTTACAAGTTATTAGAAATTACAGAAAGAAGACAATAACCAAAGATAATAGTGCTTAGGAACCAAATTAAAAAGCTGTCATTTCATAATGAAGCCACATCATAGGTATATTAACAAATGAATCAAATTGTGAAACATTTGATATTTATAGAAAACATGTTTTTGCTAGAACAAATAATAATTTGTGGAAACAAAGAATGGAAAGGAAAGGAAATCTTGTGTTTTAAAACCTGATGTAATTCCCCAGCTACAACTACATTGTTTATTCTTTCATTCATGTTTGCAACCATAGCAGAACACTGGTTTTGGTTCTATTGATAATGTCATAGCTACATCATGCGAGCATTCAGATTCTCATGAATCCTGTCTAATTGACTTTCTTCCCATTCTTTTATCCTTAAAGGCCCAAATATATTCAGTGGGATTTAGATCAGGAGACTTTGGAAGCCATCTATGCAGATTATATTTGGATGCTTCATTAGCCAATCCTGGGTGATATTTGCAGTAGGCACACAACTGTTATCATGCATAAATACATAATTTTCCTCTTTTGGAAACTTGGTATGAAGGGATGGCATCAAAGTGTTTGCGAAAATATCTGTATAGACTGCATTTGTCATTCCTTGTGGCACCTTAATCAACTTCCCTGGATCTGATGCTGTCATGTAGGGCCAGAAATGTGCTGAAATTCTTCCCAAGTGTTCTGCTTGAACGAATGCTTATATTTCTATCTAGTTTCCTGTGTCTATACATAGTCCTTGTTTGTTGGGTCGAAATACCTTCTCAATCAAGATTACCAGATCTCAGTAAGCCTGAGAAAGGTAAATATTGTGCTGTGCACATTGTAATAGTCTTGCTTTGTGTGCCTTAGTGAGAAGGAGCTTAGTTGCAGGACGAGGCGATGCAATATCAGCAACCTTTAATTGTTGGCATATGGTTTCATATGAGCAACCATATTCAACCTCTTTATCCAGAAAAACAGACTGGTGTCTTAAAGGCTGATTTCTCACATCTGCTACCAGGGCTTTGTTTAGAGCAAATGTTGTTGCACAAGTCCTATGTGAACACTTGCATAATTTGCCCTATTCAACTTCTCCTTCATGATACCTATCCAGCCAGAGCTTCATTGTTCTTCGGTCGCAAGTCAGTACTGTGGCATTTTTTAAGAGTTTGCATCATAAGTAGCATAGTTTAGAGTATCAGCCTATTGAGCTACAGTTAGCTCCACACAACCTCCTGGGCTGGGCATGCTGTTTTACTATGATGAAGTCATTGTGAAAGATTCAAAATACAGGGTATAAAGTATAAAGTATGCGATCCATATAAACCTGAACCATTTCAATAGGCCATAACTTTTGAATCAATAATAGGACACACATGCAACTTTTGGGAGAGTATAATACACAATTGGGAGATTACATTACACTATTTACATCTCAGAGAAAATGTTGGAAGTGTCCTCCACCAGCATGTATACATGTTTGAACTCGTCTCACCATATTCTCTGAAGTTTTACAGAGAGTATCCTCACCAATGTTACTTATTTCGGTTCGAATGGATTCCTTGAGAACATCAATTGTCTGTGGCCTATTCTTGTACACTCTATTGTTTAGATACCCCCACAAGAAAAAATCCAGTGAGGTTAGATAAGGAGATCTGGGGGGCCACAGACCTTTTGAGATTATTTGATCATCAAAGAAACTGGTTACAGGTTCCATGGTGTCAGATGTATGGCACATTGCTCCATCTTGCTGGAAATAACCTTCTCTCAGTTCGATATCATCTCCGTTGTACGTGTGTCCTATTATTGGTACAAAAGTGATGGCCTATTGAAATGGTTCAGGTTTATATGGATTATACTATACTTCCAGCAATATTTTGCACATGCATAAGAAAAACAAAGCAAAAAAAATATTACATATTGAGGGTTCGAACTGTGAACCAGCAGTTTACTTGACACAGTATGTGTTTTATCACTGAGCTATGACAACACACATAGTGTTGGTTGTATACAATGTAGATGTTAGTTTTATTAAAATCCCTATTCCACATGTTCTCTCTTCTCTTTCATGTTCTCCAATGCTATATATCGGGTTGTCTTATAAATTCGTTCGATTCTTGTTACGTGTTGACGACAAAGAACGCCTGCACTGTATGCCCACATCACAACTACGGCAATGAAGTTGCCTAATTATCTAGGGGTAATCTGTTTACATATGCAAGGTCATCAAAAGTAAACATGGCAATGAACTTTTCAAAATGAACTTTATTTTGTGCAGTATGCACCATTATTATCAACAACATATCTCCATTTCTCAGGAAGCTTATCAATTCCATTTTTCCAAAATCTTGCAGTTTTCTGGTTGACGAACTCTTCTAGGGCGAGTCTGCAATCCTCCAAGGAAGTAAGACATTTGCCATTAAGAAAGTTTTGCAGGGATCGGAATAAATAATAGTCAGGTGGGGCAATGTCTGGAGAATAAGGCGGGTGAGGTAACACATCCCAGTCGAAATCCTGTAATTTCTGACGAGTTACCATAGAAGTGTGTGGTTTGGCATTGTCTTGATGAAAGACGACTCTACCATTAGATGCTAATTCTGGCCTTTTCTCTTCTAGGGCAACCTACAGACGATCCAACTGAGAACAGTATTTCTCTGAATTGATGGTCTCCCCAGTAGGAAGAAATGCGTAATAAATAATTCCTTTCCAATCCCACCAAATGCACAGCAGAATCTTCTCAGGTTGAAGCCCTGGTTTAGGAATTGAGAGTGGTGGTTCCCCTTTCTTACGCCATGACTTTCTCTTTCGGATGTTGTTGTACACAATCCACTTTTCATCTCCTGTAACCAGCTGTTTCAGAAAAGGGGCAGTTCCATTGCGTCTTATCAATGCGTCACAGATGGAAACGCGCTGAACTAAATTTTGTTCACTCAGTTCGTGCGGAACCCATACATCCCGAAGATTTACGTAACCAAGTTTCTTTAGGTGCCTGGCTACAGTTGCATGAGATAAGTTTAGCTCCTGACATACCTCCCGAGTTGTTATTCTGGGGTTGTTTGTAATCATGTCCTTTATCCTTTCCTCATCCATAACCACAGGTCGTCCAGAACAAGGTTTGTCTTTCACAGAGAAGTTCCCAGCTCGAAATCGAGTAAACCATTTTTGACATGCCCGATTCGTCACTGCATCTTCTCCGTAAACAGCACAAATTTTCCGTTGAGTTTGTGAGGCAGTTTTACCTTTACGGTAATAAAACGGCATTAAATGTCGAAAATGTTCCTTCTTGCCTTCCATATTAACATTCACAAGTTACAACTCCACACTGTTGCATCCACAAACTCGTACTGAAGTTTGGTCACCAATTCTTACATAAGTTGACCTATTTACCTTTGGCCATGAGGTTGCTGTTGTTTGTGTTCATAGCATTCTTTTCAATTATTGTATTTGTACACAAACCCCATATTGTTAGGCACGTAAAAGTAATGGGGGCATGCAGTGTTCTCAGGAGTTCTTAGTTGTAAACACATAACGAGAAGCAAACGAATTAATGAGACATCCCAATAGTAACAGCATATTACAAGAGAACGGACGAAAATTGGTCTATTGCTGTATCTAACAAACTAAAACAATTTGTAACAATAGGTATAACATGTTGGGGTTCGAACCATAAACCTCCGATTCACTTGTTTCAGTGTAGTGTGGCATATATACAAGATGTAGATATTAGTTCTGTTAAGATAATTCCACATGTTTTTCGTTTTCTTGCATATTCTCCAATACCATGCGGTTAGCAGCTCGACTGCAAGAGAATTGCTAGAGATATTCAGTCCATCTTTGGTCATACTGGGTTTAATATAGTCACAAAAATCTTAAAAGTGAAAGCCAGGTTAAAAGGTCGACCACAACAGTATACACCTACCATGATAGCCAAATTAATTATACTTCCTATTCATGGAACACCTGAATGATACTGACTCGCAAAAAGTCTACATTTACGTAGAAAATTAAGCTAGTTATATTGAAGCAGTAAATATTACACAAATATAAATATTTGTTACTAAATCTCCACTTATCTTAAGAAATTGATGTTAATACTTCTTTCTAATGGAAATTGATTTCAAAGGCAAATCACATTCGTCCTCAGTCCATCCAAAAAACAAATTCCGTTGTCAAGGAAATCTTGGTTACCATGTTTTTTCTTTGTTATGTTATTTTTTTCAGCATTACCAACATCTGAAGACAAAGCAAACCTAAAAACACAATCAACTACCGGTATGTCAAAATAACATGGTATAGATATGTTGATGATATTTTTGCTATTGTTCCTGAAAAACAAATTAACAGTGCTTTAAAATTACTAAATTTACAAGATAAAGCTATAAAATTCACATTAGAAACTGAAATTAATGGATTTCTTCCTTTTCTAGATTTGAAAATAATAAGAAATAATAACAAATTAGATTTTGATATTTATAGGAAGTTTACTCATATTGATAATTACATAACAATGGAAGTGTTAACCCTTTTTCACCTAAATTTGCTGTTTTTAATAGTTTGATTTATAGATTAATAAATACACCCCTGAATAAAGAGGAATTTAATAAAGTATGTAAACATTATTAATACTGCTTTAATTAATGGTTTTAATAAAGATTTTATACAAAAGAAGATTGAAAAATTTAAATATCAAAAAACTCTTAATGATATTTCTACTCTTAAAAAACTAAGATGATTATAATTTCAAAAAATTTATTTACCATCCTTTGGTTAATAAACATTTTTAAAATTTTTTTAAAGAAGTTGGTATAACTTTAGTTCCTCAAAATAAATATAGCATTAAACATTTACTGCAATTTTCTAAAAAAAGATAAAATTCCTAATAATAAAAAATCTGGTATTTATCAATTTAATTGTTTAGATTGTGATCAGGTTTATATTGGAAAGTCGAAAGGTAGTTTGGAAACCAGAAAGAAAGAACATTTTTGTAACATTAAATATAAACAAACTGATAAATTGGCCGTAGCAGATCATTTTTGGTCATTTAACCATGAAATAAATCCCGAAGTTAAATTATTAAAACAGTTAAATGGTCCCATAGATTTAATAGCTTGGGAAAATATATTTATTTCAAAAAATAAACATCGCATAATGATTAATTTATAGATGAGTCGTATTTATTACACATATAGCATAATGAATTTTTACATACCGGCAGTTGATTCTGTTTTTAGGTTTGTTTCGTCTTCAGATGTTGGTAATGCTGAAAACATAACATAACATAAGAAAAAACATGGTAACCGAGATTTCCTTGACAACAGAGTTTTTTTTAATGGACTGAGGACGAATGCGATTTGCCTTCGAAATTGATTTCCATTAGAAAGACATATTAACATAATTTCTTAAGATCAGTGGAGATTTAGTAACAAATATTTATATTTGTGTAAGTCTACATTTACTTTCTTGAAAGATAGTGCAAGATGGGTACCATGGCAGTCCACTCCAGAATTTAGTGATGGTGGTGACATGAGAGAAGCACTTTTGTGGCTGCTTTGAAACAGAAGTGATGGCTTTGCGAGGATCATAATGGGAGACTTTTATTTCTTTCTCGTTTTGATAGAGTAGCATCAGCGGTGATGAGTGGCTGCACGCATGACCAAGGTTAATTTTTTTCCCAAGGAATCTGTGCACTTATATACTGGCCTGCCTCTGTAGCATAGGTGGTAGTGTGTGTGCCTCACATTCAAGAGGTCCCAAGTTCGAATCTTGGTCAGATTGAGTTATCTGGATAAGATTTTTATTGGGGGAGGGGTTTCCTTTATCCTGAAAGATGAATGTCTGGTAACTCTGAGCTCTATGGATCCTGGTCCCATTGAGCATTTCACTAATTTTATGATGACTAAACATTGGAGGACGTTAAAAAATATATATAAGGGAGACTACATTAAAAAATGATACACTTGTGTTCCACTTTTGTTCAGTAAAAAAACAGAAAATTTTTAAATATTTCAGGTTTTCATTTGATTCCTCCTTTAAAAAAAAATCATTCACTTACACCTCCACCTGTGCCACTGGTTGATGGTTTTATTGTTTCCTATGTTGCTTCATGGCCACTTTTTTTTTTAGTTTTTATCTCTGTTCCTTTTTAGTGTGAATTTTTATAACTTCATGTACTTTTAACAGTTTGTAGGTCTCATAAGCTTAGATCCTCAATCTAATTTTTCTGCACTATTTTAGGCAAACCTATTGAGGAATATCGTCGTCAGCTAGGCAGCTTCGGTATAACAGGAGACATGGCACTGCAGACAGTGGGTAGCCTCTCTGGAGGACAGAAATCACGTGTTGCCTTCGCTAGGATGTGCATGGGCAATCCAAATTTCCTTGTTCTGGATGAGCCCACTAACCACCTTGACATTGAAACAATTGAAGCTTTGGGGAAGGCCATCAACAAATATGTGGTAATTATGAATTTCGGACCTTTTAGAAATTAAAGCTTGTAAGTTTAGTTCTATTGAAAGTGAAATAAAATTACAATTCCTTTCTTGGAAGTGTTGAAAACAGTGTTGTTATGATAAATTAAATTAGTTTGTTATGGAAGGTACAAATTTGAGATTACAATCTTAGTTTTAAGAGCTATGCCTCTGTGCTCACTCATAAATACTCTCTTCAAAAAGGAAACTTATTATAGAAATATGCAAGAAGTATTCTTTGGCATAAGTTATTTTTGAGCTCATCCTCCCAACATGATAATTCGTTATAAGCAAATTTGAAAGACTTATGTAGATAATAGTTGAAAAAGTTGGCAGGAGTAGCAAAAAGTACATTAAATTCACTGGTTTTATGTAATAATAATATTTGGTATACTTTTGTAATTCTATATATATTAGTAATTTTGTAACGTTTGCTATATTTGAACAGTGGGAGCAAGTAATATTTTTCTTTTTTCTCCGAAAAATCTGTAAAATGTTAATACTTTAGCAAATTTAGTGATGAGTATTTATTTCTAACAGTCATTTTTTTATTTTTAAAATATGTAAAAACATGGAAGAGTGAGTGAGTGAGTGAGTGAGTGAGTGTGTAATGTTTTAGGGCCCGTCGAAACATGGAAGATAAAATCTTGTTAACAAAATAGAGAATTATAGTTAATCTTTCCAGTTCATCATTCTTTTTATTCAGGCGTGTTGTAATACTGGGAAGAATATAATAAAAGTTCTCTTTTCTTACAGGGTGGTGTGATACTGGTCTCTCATGACGAGCGACTGATAAGAATGGTGTGCAAAGAACTCTGGGTGTGTGGAAATGGAAGTGTTAAAAGTATTGAAGGTGGATTTGATGAATATAGGCAAATAGTAGAACGTGAACTAGAAGCACAAACAAAATAGCAATAAAATATGTACTGTTTTAACCGGCCATTCCTTGTTAAATAATTTGCATATTAACAATTATATTAATATTGTACTATTACCATCTTGTACTCTGATTTGAATCAAATCAACTATTGTATTTATTACTTACAAAGCAGTTGTATGTGGATTGCAAATTATATATACAGTATTTATAAAACTGGTTCTAAAATTATTTATAAACAATGTTATTTATTGCAGAATAGTGATTGAAAAGTATGTTTCCTCTTCATCAATTTTTTTCAGTTCAGCTTTTTGTAAGTAAATCCTGAGGATATATAGGAATATAATTAATTACAGGATTGGCAACACTGTATCCACATTCATTTGGTTATTGTTTTGTGTGTTGAACATTATTTGCAGTGGCAAATAAATTTAGTAAGAAACAACACATCAGTCATTTCAATCATTTGGAATTTTCATCCATTTCTTAAAAGATAAGTGAAGTTTTGTTACAAATAATTATATTTTATGTTACACATTTACATGCTTAAATTAATGTGGAAGTACAACAAAGTGACAGCCAGAGTTCATGATGACTTTGAACAAGATTTCCTAATGCACCATTACTAACTTGGCAAGGAAACTTGGCATAAAATTTGAAAGAATAGGGAGTGTTGCAGATGCTTTGAAATCTGGTCAACCACGAAATGTCTAAAATAAAATCTTCACTTAGTGGCTCAGGCAAATCATTTAGGAAGGTATCTGCGTAATTGAGCATATCTTGACAGTCTGAAGAGAATCCTAAAAAACATAAAATTCAAACATTTTCGCCCAAAATTACTTCATGTACTACATGAAGATAACTGTAACAGAAGACTTGAGTTCTGTGGGTCATTTGTAATATGTAATGAAGCAGATCCTAATTTTTGGTGGTCAGATTTGTGTACAAACAAGGCAAATTTCAAACTAAATGGAAATGTGAATTGCCATAATTGTGCTTATTGGTTTAACACAAACTTCCATGAGATAATAGAGAAAGATCTCAATTTTTGAGTTTGATTTATGAGTCACTATGTTTACACTCAATTTCACTTACTATGTTGTTGTATAACTGAAACGTTTTCAAGATCATTCAATCTCATCCTCAGCTGTTTGGTAACTAAATGAACATTCTTCTTCCCCCACTACTACGGCGCTCCGATCCCTCTGCCATCTGGTGTTAGAGTCACTAAGTTTTAATACTTCATTTAATGCTGTGATTTCAAAATTTATAACTTTATCATGGTTTTTGCTTATGAATATTTTTTTCCCAAATATCCAATTCTATGGGTGCACTTAAAGATTTTAACAGTTTTATGTTATGGCCAGTGTTGTTGTTTTCTGTCCAGAAATGGTGTAACACTGCTGTTTTTTCTGTTTGTTTCAACTTTATGTTCCTCTGGTGTTCTTTTTGCCTGGTTAACAAATTTCTCTTAGTTTTTCCTATGAAGCTTGTATCACAGGTTTCACAGTTTATCTGATAAATTCCCGATTTCAAATTGTTGGGGATTGAATTTTTTAGTGGTTTATTTAGTTGGTTCTTCAGACTGAATTTGTTTTGGGATGCTAGTTTTAAGTTTTGTCTTTTGAAGATTCATTCAAATTTTCTAAAAGCCCATGGATGGTAGGATAATTTTCTATATTGCCAGTTTGTGTTTTTAAACGGTGTGAGAGTGGTCTTTTTTTATATTATCTTGAGGTTTTCCTTTCTTTTCATGTTCCTTATGATGGCTGGGCTGAATCCATTTAATACTGCTATCTCTTGTTCTTTCAAAAAGTCCTCCTTACTCAGTGGGATGTTGTATTGCCAGTAAATTAGACTTCTAAAGGCAGCTAGTTGATGTGAAACTGGGTTGTATTCATTTTTCTTAATGTAATTATCTATGTGTGTGGGCTTCCTGTATATTCCAAAATCTACACCATGACGATTTCTAGTTATTTTGAGGTCCAAAAAGGGTAGGGTGTTGTCTCTTTCTACTTCCATTGTAAACTGGATATGATTATCTTGCAGGTTTAGTAATTTTAGAGAATCTTCTTTAAGTTTTTCCGGAATGATAGCAAAAACATCATCAACATATCTATGCACATTAAGGCACTTTTTACTAGCATTCCGGTAGAAAAAATACCTACACTCCTAAGAAAATGGCTAACTCAGTCTACAATGGACCACACAGAAATAGATGACATTATCAGTCTTACAGATTTATGCACAAGGAATAATTACTTCATGTTTAACCAAAAATTCTACAGACAATCAAAAGGATTAGCTATGGGGAGCCCACTTTCGTCTATCTTAGCAGACCTATACATGAGCTATTTTGAAACACACATAGTAAAGGCCTTCCCACAGATTTACAAATTTTGGCAGAGATATGTTGATGTTTTTGCTATAATTCCGGAAAAACTTAAAGAAGATTCTCTAAAATTATTAAACTTGCAAGATAATCATATCCAGTTTACAATGGAAGTAGAAAGAGACAACATGCTACCCTTTTTGGACCTCAAAATAACTAGAAATAGTCATGGTGTAGAGTTTGGAATATACAGGAAGCCCACACACATAGATAATTACATAAAGAAAAATGAATACAACCCAGTTTCAAATCAACTAGCTGTCTTTAGAAGTCTAATTCACTGGCTATACAACATCCCACTGAGTAAGGAGGAGTTTTTGAAAGAACAACAACACATAAAAGAGATAGTATTAAATGGATTCAACCCAGCCATCATAAGGAACATGATGAAAAGAAAGGAAAAACTCAAGATAATAACAAAAAAGACCACTCTCACACCGTTTAAAAACACAAATTGGCAATATAGAAAATTATCCTACCATCCATGGGCTTTTAGAAAATTTGAATGAATCTTCAAAAGACTAAACTTAAAACTAGCATCCCAAAACAAATTCAGTCTGAAGAGGGAGTACCAGCTGATGATAAGAGCAAAAGCTCTTGAAACATGTCCTGTGAATAAACAGTGTGAGTGAAGCAATATGTCAATATCTTCTCAATTCACTTTTGTGCTAATTTGTACTTCACTGTCCCTTTGCTTCTTTCAAGTTTATACTTTCAGTCTGAAGAACCTGCTAAATAAACCACTAAAAAATTCAATCCCCAACACTTTGAAATCGGGAATTTATCAGATAAACTGTGAAACCTGTGATAAAAGCTACATAGGAAAAACTAAGAGAAACTTGTTAACCAGGCAAAAAGAACACCAGAGGAACGTAAAGTTGAAACAAACAGAAAAATCTGCAGTGTCACACTATTTTTGGTCAGAAAACCACAACATTGGCCATAACATAGAACTGTTAAAATCTTTAAATACACCCATAGAATTGGACATTTGGGAAAAAATATTCATAACCAGAAACCGGGATAAAGTTATAAATTTTGAAATCCCGGCATTAAATGAAGTATTAAAACTTAGTGCCCCTAACACCAGATGGCAGAGGGATCAGAGCACCATAGTAGTGGAGCAAGAAGAATGTTCATTTAGTCACCAAACAGCTGAGGATGAGATCGAATGATCTTGAAAATTTTTCAATTATACAACATAGTAAGTGAAGTTGAGTGTAAACATAGTGACCCATAAATCAAACTCAAAAATGACGAGTACTTCACTGTTAATAATGCTTCTGCTTTTAATATTTAGAGACCTCAGTGTTCCAGTTGTTATTGTCTGGGGAACAATTTCAAGTGTTGGATTAATAAAACCTTATTTTTTGAAGATATAGTTACTTCTGCAGCTTATTTAGAAATGCTGCAGAACTGTGCAGTACCCAAGATGGAAAACAACCACATTCTGAATTTCATTTGGCAACAAGATGGAGCTCCACCCTATTTTGGATTGAACATTCAAAATTTTTTAAACAGCATATTCAAAGAATAGATTGGATGCCGTGATACTTCTGATAGGCTACCACATTCTTGTGATTTGACATTATGCGATTTTAGTCTGTGGGTAATTCTGAAGGATATGGTGTTTCTCGCATTGCCAAGAAATTTAGATGTGCTGAGAAATATCCATACAAAATGGATTTCATATTATCAATAAGGTATGCCTTTATTGTCCCTTATTCAGTTGTAAGGCATTGCCTGAAAAGTATTGAGCATGGAGGTGGACAATTTGAACAAAAATGAATGTGTGTATGTGTTGCCAACAATTTAAAATTATCTCTTTATTAATTTATAGATGAGTTGTATTTATTACACATCTGCTTCACTTTCGTACCAATTTTGAGGACATGTTTCGCAAATCATCGTTTGCATCTTCGGCTCTTATGCGACTAAAGCTTGATCCAGTGGTGTGGGTAATTCTGGAGTTGCTGCTGCCATCTGTTGATTTCATCACTAAATCAACAGATGGCAGCAGCAACTCCAGAATTACCCACACCACTGGATCAAGCTTTAGTCGCATAAGAGAAAAGATGCGAACGATGATTTGCGAAACATGTCCTCAAATAGGTACGAAAGTGAAGCAGATGTGTAATAAATATGACTCATCTATAAATTAATAATTATTTCGCTTCACTGTGGTGTTCCAATACAGTTAAATCTCGTTATCTCTTTATTATTTGTTCAAGTAAAACAGAATATGTATTAATATAATTTTGAGTCAAACTAATACTCAATGCTCCACTTATAACTAGTATTTACCTAGAACGCATTTCGTTAGGATCTTCCTAACATCATCAGTTGTTGTCGACTAATGGACATCAGTTCAGTGAACTCCTCGGAGGTGATAGGTGCATCTCTGTCAGTATCTTGATGAGCTTAAAATTTGGGTTTTCTTCAGAGGTAGTGTCGAAATTAAACAATTTTCTTTCATGTTTCTTTATGAAGATATTTTCCCATCTAGTTAAAGCAGCTGGACCTTGGACACTTTTTAATAAGTGAATTTCTCGTTCTATATCATGATTCTCCTTCCAGCTGTTCTATATCATGGTTCTCCTTCCAGCTGATGATGTTAGGAAGATCCTAACGAAACGCGTTCTAGGTAAATACTAGCAATAAGTGGAGCATTGAGTATTAGTTCAACTCAAAATTATATTAATTTTGTGCTTCATTGTATCATAGTCCTTACACAATGGGATGAAAGAATATGTATCTTTGTTATGTCTTAATATAAGGGGAAACTGACTTGCACAAAGCTGTATATGGGACTATTATTTTCTTAAAAAATATTCATCTGAATGGAATACAAAGTGTGCCACATATCCTTTCAAGTGCAGTGAATATTTAGTTCTGATGGAATTGCATAAGATAAGATTGCACTTCTCAGGAACTTAGTAATTTAGAAAGTATTTAAAAAGTTTGGTATGTTTCAGGGAAATTGATTAAAAATTATGATGTGTTTAATAATTTATACTGATGAAAACATGGTTATAACTGGTAATAATAGTGTTAGTGCCACAAGATAGTCATATCAAAAGTTTAAATAAGGCAAACAGATTCTAATTAGCACCTTCAAAGAAACCAGGGATTTACAAAAACAGCTGTGAAGATAGTGAGAAAATACATACAAGAAAGACTAAAAGAAACATAAAACTTATCTCCAGGAACACCTTAGGCACACAAAGTACAAATGTACAGAAAAATCAGCATTAGCACACCATAGATAGTCAACACGAAAAATTCAATGTCACGGCCAGGATTTGAACCACGGATTTCATGGTTTTCGTTCAGTCGCTCTAACCCATTGAGCTATCATGGCCAACTTGCCATCATGACATTAAATTCTCCACTTTAATTATTTATTTATTTATTTATTTATTTTCATCCTTTTATAACACAATACATGTTTTTTGGATGCGTCAGTTAAATTAATATTACGTATTAAAAAAAGCATACAATATTACATAATTATATAACATTTCACATTAATAATAATAATAATAATAATAATAATAATAATAATAATAATAATAATAATAATAATAATAATAATAATAATAATAATAATAATAATAATAATAATAATAATTCATCATCATCATATGATAGTTACATAGCAACATTTCAGTTTCTACACCATCCTACAACAATAATTATTACTATCTATTTTGATATTCCTCAAGTGAATAGAAAGAAGATGTTATGCAGAATTCTTTTAGTTGCCTTTTAAATCGGTTTATTTCTTTTATATTTTTAATATATTCAGGTAATTTATTGTAAAGCTCGGTTGCCGCTGCTGTAGGTTTCATATTGTATAGTTGTAACGCATGTGCCTGTATATGGTAATTATTTTTTCTTCGTGTGTTATGATCATGAATTTGTTGATTTGTTTCTGTGGTGGAATTTTTATTTTTAGGTATATTATTGTTTCGTATATGTACAGGGAGTATAGCGTGAGTATAGTTAATGCTTTGAAACTTTCTTTACACAATTCCCTGTATTTTAGACCTAAAACTAATATAATTGCTTGTTTTTGTAGTATAAATATTCGTCCTATATTTTTCTTTGTACTGCTTCCCCATACTATTATTCCATAAGTTATGTGTGGGTAGATTTGACTGTAATAAATTGTCTTTTGAAGTTCTATATTTTTTAAATTTTAAATTCTTTTCATTATAAATAGTCCTGAACATAAATCCTTTCATGGAAGTGTTGAAAACAGTGTTGTTGTATAAATTAAATTTATTGGGAGTCGATTAATGACACTAAACAACACTTACTTTTAAATTTTCCCGGAACTAGTTTCAGAGGCCTTCCCTCTATCATCAGCCGGACATCGACTGGTTCTCCTTGGTGTAGCTGGCAACATTTTGTCATCAGTCTCCTCTGGTGGCAGTTCGAGGAACTTACTGAACAAATCTTTCTGGGGTATGTCGAAATTGAATACCTTGTTCCTATTTTTTGAAATAAAATTTGTTCCCACGTGGAAAGTTCTTGTTTTCCTGTTGTATGTTTTAGTAATTTTGGTTCTGGATTTATGTTTTTTTTTTCCCCCAAAAATGCGTGGCAACTGCTGATTTTTCTAATTGTTTGTATTTTATGTTCCTAAAGTGTTCCTTTGCTCTTGTTTCTAAATTTCTTTTGGTTTTTCCAATATAAATTTGACTACAGTCACAGCATTCAATTTGCACACAGACTGGTCAACACCCCTCTCACAGCAGAAGAATACAAAATAGAATACAAGAAAATTATTGAAATAGCACAGAAAAATGACTTCCAAATCACTAGTAGACAAAAAAGTGAACTTAGCAAAAAAGAAGAAACTACTAAAGGAAACCACAACCCTCTTAGCTACAAAAACTAAAATGATCTTCAAAAAATTCACTTACCATCCATGGGCCTTTGATAAATTCAAAAAAGTCTTCAAAAAACAAAACATTCAACTAGCACCAGTGAACCATTACTCCTTAAAAGGCCTAATTTGCTCAAACATCAAAGATGCCATTCCAGCTAACAAAAAATCTGGGATATATCAAATTGAATGCTATGACTGTAGTCAAATTTATATTGGAAAAACCAAAAGAAATTTAGAAACAAGAGCAAAGGAACACTTTCGGAACATAAAATACAAACAATTAGAAAAATCAGCAGTTGCCACGCATTTTTGGGAAAAATACCACAACAGAACCAAAATTACTAAAACATACACAGGAAAACAAGAACTTTCCACATGGGAACAAATCTTTATTTCAATAAATAGGAACAAGGTATTCAATTTCGACATCCCCCAGAACGATTTATTCAGCAAGTTCCTCGAACTGCCACCAGAGGAGACTGATGACAAAATATTGCCAGTTACACCAAGGAGAACCAGTCGATGTCCGGCTGATGATTGAGGAAAGGCCTCTGAAACTAGTTCCGGGAAAATTTAAAAGTAAGTGTTGTTTAGTGTCATTAATCAACTCCCAATAAATTTAAAAAAATTTAGTCCTGAACATATTTTATTACACAGTTTGTCTATATGTTTGTCCCATTTCAAATGTTTGTCTACCACTAACCTTAAAACATTTTGTCGAGTCTACTTCTTTAACTTCTTTATCCTCAGTGATAATTTTTTAATTTGCGCAATTTGTATTTTGAATGGTTTAGAAACGTATATAGTTAGTTTTATCTGTGTTTATAAAAAGGCTGTTTTGTTTAAGGTGCAGGATAATTTGGTTCTGATTTGTTACATTTTCCAAGTTCTCTATAGTGTTTCCTGTATTTATAATTGTTGTATCATCTGTGTACATTATGATTCTACTTTTTGGAGGATTAGGTATATCATTTATGTGTATGATGAATAGGAGTGGTCCTAAAATAGAACCTTGTGGAACTCCTTGTTTTACTTCTATACTTTTTGAATAATGGTCTTTCAAGCATTGATTTGCTAGATGAGTTATTTTTACTTGCTGTGTTTTATTATTTAAATATGTTTTTGTTAAATTCAATGCAATTCCTCTGATTCCGTAGTGACGCAACTTATCTAGGAGTAATTTATGATCTACACAGTCAAAAGCTCTAGTTAAGTCTAAGAAAATGCAATTGTTGTGTACAAGTTTATCCATATTATCTATTATGTAGTCTATTATTTCTGCTATAGCTTTAATTGTCAACATATTTTTTTCTGAAACCATACTGAGCACTGTTTAGTATTTTGTATTTTTCTAAAAAGGATATGATTTTATTTACAATTATTTTCTCTAGCAGTTTAGATAGTGTCGATATCAGGGCTGTTGGACGGTAATTACTAGCTACTTCTTTATCTCCTTTTTTGTGTAAGGGCTTTACAACTGTTTTCTTTAGGGATGTTGGGAATATGCCTTCTCTTAAGGTTGAATTAATTAAATGAATTAGCGGTTCTAGCAAGTATAATGCACATTTTTTTAAACGTTTTGAAGAGATTTCATCAAGTCTGGCTGAATTGTTATTTTTCATCCTATTTATAGTTTTTAAGACCTCTTCTTGTGATACATCACCAATATAAATTGTGTTGTCTATAGATTTTGTGTTAAACTTATATGTGCAACTACTGTTATTTTCTGATATTAGCTGTTTAACCTGTTCTAGAATTTATTATTGAATATATCACTCAGGGTTATCTGTTATTGTATTTCCGTTCTCTATACTCAAGTTTCTGTGCATTTCATATTTTATGTTTCCACAGTCTTTATTTATGATATCCCAAATTGTTTTTGTTTTGTTAGTAGAAAGTTCAAGTTTTTGTTCAATGTGTTTGGATTTGGCCTGATTTAAGATAACTTTAAACTCTTTTTTACTCTCTTTGTATTTTATCTGTTTCTAGTTTTGACTGCTATATTATATCATAATATAATTTCATTTTAAGTTTTGCTTCAGATACTTTCTTATCTATCAGCTTGTTTTGTTGATTTCTACATATTTTTTCACTAACGTAGGGCATGCTATGTTAAAGTAATGATTAAATGTTTTATAGAAATTGTCCCATTTTTTACTGTTTTATTTCATTGTAGACTTCCCCCACTTTTCTTCCTGCACTAATATGCACAGTTCGTCAAAAGAGTCATTGTTTAAATTCTTTATTTGTTTATAATAGAAGTTTTGTACCTGAATATTGAAGTGAACTTGTATTTCCTTTGCATAATGATCTGAAAGATGGCTCTGTATTACGCTTACTTTATATTCGCTTGAGGGTATGTTTGTGACAAACTGATCAATTATTGTTGCAGTTTTGTTGGTAACTCTAGTAGGTTCATTAACTGTCAAACACATCTTATACATGTTTGCTACATCTAATAGTTGTTTATATTCATAATTGTTTTCATCTTTATTTATGTTTATGTCTCCTAACAATATCACATTTTCCCCTTCAATTATATCTAGTATTTTAGTTAAGTTTTGGCAAAATTCCTTAGTACTGCTGCATGGAGATCGGTAGCATACAACTATGATTTTCCCTTGACAATTTTGTACTTCAATTCCTGCCAGTTCGCATACCTTTTCTATACTTTTCTCTTTTAACTATGTAAGTGGTTTAACATTTTTTTATATTTTTATTTACTAGTAGTGATATCCCTCCACCTTTAAAATGTTTTTGACAATATGAAGTAAAAGTTTCTGTAACCATCAAATTGGCATCGACCTATTTCGTTATCATTTAACCTATATTCTGTGATTGCCAACACCTCTGGATTGTGTTTTTTCAGAAATAGAGCTATTTCGTCTAACTTAGATACTCTACATTCTGATGAATTATTTTAAGCAGGTTTGAGTTCTTACTATGTATGTTTGTACTAGCAACTGGCTAAGTTTCTAACAACCCAGCCCTGTTTAAACGTTTCCCTGTTCTGACCTATTTTTCTCTACTAGGGATATTGGTAGTTTTTGATTCCTTCGATTTCTTATCATTTATTGCCTGTATCATTCTGTTTGCCACCCATTCTTTCCCCCATATATTTAAATGAAGCCCATGTGTTGTGTGTAAATCCCTGTTTAAATTGCTTATATCTATTACCTTAGCATTATGGAATCTTTTGCAGATATTTGTTATATTTTCATTACATTCTCTTACCTTTGTGTTGACATAGGGGTTACTATTTTGGTCATGTCTGTGTGGTAAATTTACAATTAACACATTAGTATGTTGCAGTTTTGCTAAGCATCGTTTAAGATTACTGTACACACTTTGCACTTGTTGTTTGACACATTATTTGAACCGCCCATTAGTACTAAATGGTCTTTTAAGGTTAGGTCATCAAACTGTCCACAGTTTTTTGTCAGTTCACTTAACAGTGCACCAGGTTTCACTAAGCCTTCAACTTGCATTTCTTTTTGCTTGTCCGCTAGTATCCCACTGAGTCCTTTACCATGGCTGTCTGCTAGAATTCTTAATTGCTGCACTTTAATCTTCTTCCTTGTAGGTGCATGTAGCTTTGTTGATTTGTGCCATCTGCCCTCGTATATTTCCCCAGTAAACCACTAGAGGCTCTCAGCTCAGGCCAAAGTAATATTGTGCTCTTTGAAGACCTTTTGGAAAAGGTGTGTAGCTCTGGGATGATATGTAAATTTTCTGTATAAAGTTTCATTGCTGATTGGGGAAAGAGTAGTTAGTTTGCATCTTTGTTGTCTGTTGAATTTATCAATTTTCTTTTTGACCAATTCAGCACTGAATCCATTGTATTCTGCAATGTGAATGATATTATTGTACTCTTTGATATATTCCATCTTGTTTAAAGGTACATTAACCAGCCTGTAAGTTAAACTGTTGATAACAGCATGCTTGTGTTGTCTTGGGTTATATCCATCTGATTTTATGAAATTTTCTGTTATCTTCCTATGTATGCCAAATTCAAGTTTTGTATGTTTTCTGGTAAGTTTCAAATCTAAGAAAAGGATTTAATTGTTTGTCTCTTTTTCTATGGAAAATTTTATTGCAGGATTCTGTAAATTAAGTAGTTTTAATGCATCATCCACTTGTTTCTCATTTACTATTGCCCATATGTCATCCACATATCTATACCAATGTTTGAAAATTAGTTGGAATGCCTTTGTGATATGGGTTTCCAAAAAGCTCATGAAGAGGTCTGCTAAAAATGGGGATAATGGGTTGCCCATGGATAGTCCTAATTTTTTTTTTTTTTTTTTTTTTTTTTTTGAAAAATGTTTTATTGAATGTAAAAAAGGATTGTTCAATGCAAATATTTGTTAAGTGAAGGTATTCCTCTATGATGTTTTGGTCTAATTGTAGGGACTGAAGCCATATTTGCATGTATTCCATGAGTTTGTCTTTTGACACACTTGGGAACAAAGAGATTACATCAAAAGATACCATTTGGTCGGTGGGAGAAAATTGTAGATTTTTAGTTCTGTTGATGAATTCCAATGAATTTTTAATACTGTGGCTTTTAAATTTTGGTAGCTCCTTAAATTTTTTGTTTACTCACTTGGATAGTTTGTAGCAGGGTGTGTTTATGTTAATGATTGGGTGCATCTTATTTCCTGTATTATGAATTTTGTGTAATCCATATATGTTAGCTACTATAGGGTTGTTGTTGTTGTTGTTGTTAGCTACTGTTTGGTTCATTTTATCCTTGATTGTTTCATTTAACTGTTTTACACACATATTTAAAGGGTCAGACCTTATTTCCTGGAATTCATCACTTGCCAATAAATCTGTCATTCTAGAAATGTAGTCTTGTTTGTCCATGATGACTGTCTTATTTCCTTTGTCTGCTTTCGTATAAACAACATCTTTTTTAATATAATTTTGAGTCAAACTAATACTCAATGCTCCACTTATTGCTAGTATTTACCTGGTTGACAACAGCTGATGATGTTAGGAAGATCCAAATGAAACGTGTTCTAGGTAAATACTAGCAATAAGTAGAGCAGCATTGAGTATTAGCTCGACTCAAAATTATATTAACTTTGTGCTTCATTGTATCATAGTCCTTACACATTGGAACATCTTTTTTATTCAGAGATTTAAGTATTTTCAAGTATGGTTTGGGTTTACCGCTTTTCCTTTCTATTTTTTCTAAGATCTTCCCACATTTTCTTCTAATTGCTGATTTCTGTCCAGTATTTAGACCCTCAGTAGCTACTTCAAAGTCAACTATATAATCTTCTGTGTTATCGGAGAAATCTACGCAAGTTTTTAACCCTTTGTTTAAGAATGCAATTTTCACATGTGTGAAATCCCGAGGGATTTATTACTTCATTCTGATTCTGTTTGTAGGCCGGCATTTCGTATTGTTTGCTACCCCCAAGATTAAACCCTCCATTTGCCTTTTTTTTTTTTCTTTCTTTTTTTTTTTTCTTTATTGTTCATGCGTAAAAGCTCAGTTTTCCAAGTTGTCCCAAACGATGTTTCCTAATGTTTTGCACAATTTCAGATGTAGTTCATAGAGGTTCAAATCTAATTTTGATAATTTACTGTAGTGTTTTGAAATTTCCATTTCTATTATTTTCTTTTTGGCTGCCCTTTTTTGTTTAAGTTGTTAAATTAATCCGGCCATGGCATTGAATTTTTCATGTTGACTCTATCAAAGATCTTAGCCTATACATGGCTAGTGTGAAGAAATGATTAATTTCCATCAATTAACTAAAATAATAGAGTTAAATGATGAGACCTGGGACTCAAGTACTTACAATAGTAAGTCGCCACAAACAGTGAATCTCGAATGTGAGAGCCCCTTGTGGACTACCGGGGTAATATATGAGTCAACTGGAGAATTTAATGTCAGGACAGCACATTGGACGGAAACCAGGAGATCTATGGTTCAAATGCCGGCCATGGCATTGAATTTTTCATGTTGACTCTATCAAAGATCTTAGCCTATACACGGCTAGTGTGAAGAAATGATTAATTTCCATTAATTAACTAAAATTGAAAACCTATTTTCTATTTTTCTCAAACTGTAGTTTTGTTTTTCCTGAAATATTTTTAGCATTATGCATGTTTGGAGGAATTTAGTGACCAATGTCCAAATTAAGTGCCGAAGTGTTAAAAACCAACTACATATAATTTTTTAACATTCTCAGACTTCTATTTATGTTGTGTTGATTTTTCCAAAAATTCCAAGCTTACACTGATTTGTCTTTCTGATTTTGTTTTATGTTCCTTGTACATTCTTTTATTCTTAGTTTAATGTTTCTCTTATTCTCCTTTATGTAGATTTTCTCGCTGTTTCAGTATATCTGCTATATTACTGTTGTTTTTATTATTAAAAATATATTGAAACATTTTACTATCTTTATATATTTCTTTTTCCTTGTTTTTGCTGGTTTTACTTTTCCATTGCTTTACTGCTTGTTTGTTGTCTTTTTAAAATATATATACACAGAACACAGAAACATGCTTGCCCAAGGCAGGACTCGAATCTGCACCCCTCTACACGAAGAAATGCCAGAAACTTATGCTGTAGCAACCAGGGCTACAAAGGATGGCTTTTCATGAAATCTGTTAATTCACATCACTTTCACAAAGTTCAACAGTTCTAAGTGAACTCCTTAAGCCTTTGTTTGGAAGAATCAATAAAAATATGCCCATTAGTTTATGTACTTCTTTGTCCAGCTGTTGAATAAGATTACACACATCCACATAAAACACAAGTTAATCTTCTTCTGCATAGTAGTTGTGGAACTATATTTCATGATTACTACAAAATGTATTGCCAGTGATAGCAAATTCTTCTCCTGTGGTTTTGAGCTGTAGATGAAGTAGCTAATGCAGAAATCTATGGACATTAAAAGTTGTTGCAAGTAAATACCAAGGATAAATAAATAACAATAAGTAAACAACAAAATGAAAAATTCAATACCATAGCCGGATTTAAACCACGGATCCTGGTTTCCATCCTGTCACTCTTACCCATTGAGCTACCATGGCCAACGTTCCACCATGACATAAATTCTCCAATTGACTCAACGTTTTCCCGGTAAACCACTAGGGACTCTCGTATTCGAGATACTCTGTTTGTGGCGACTTACTATTGTAAGAACTTGAGTCTCAGGCTTCATTGTTAAACTGTTATCATTTAAGTTAGTTGATGGAAATGAATTGTTCTTTCACACTAACCGTATACAACAAGTTCCTGTGCAGATATAGTGCTGCATTAGAATTAATGTTACCTGATAGTGCAACTGAGTCACCATTTAGCTTTTGTGAAAGTAGGTGTTCCTATGTGTTTAATCATGGAATAACACATTTCAGCAAGGTATGAATATACAATTTGTAAGTTGTGTAGTTTATCTTGATAAGTCGTTAATTAAGGTAACACAAGAGGACAAAAGTATCTTATCAACAGATTTCTTTATATCCACACTCATAACATTGTTTCCAGATTACATAGAAAATGAAGCTAGTTACAGTGAAGTAATAAATATTACACAAATATAAATATTTGCTACTAAAGCTACACTTATCTTAAGAAAATTGATGTTAATACTTCTTCTCTCCAAAGGAAATTGATTTCGAAAGCAAATCGCTATCATCCTCAGTCCATCAAATACAAACTCTGTTGTCAAGGAAATCTCAGTTACCATGTTTTTTCTTATGTTTTATCAATATTAGCAACATCTGAAGATGAAACAAACCTAAAAACAGAATCAATGGCTGTCAAAATGTCAAAATTCATTACGCAATGTTTATTTTTTAAAATATCTTTTCCCAAACTATTAAATCTATGAGACCATTTAATTGTTTCAACAATTCAACTTCGGGATTTGTTTCATGGTTAAATGACCAAAATTGATCTGCTAAGGCTGATTTATTAGTTTATAGTATTGTAACGGGAGCACTGGAGCACCCTGTGAACCAGCTGCGAACGGAAGGCAGGGCGGAGGACCGCGTTAGCCACACCTCCCCTCGTTTGTCTTATAGTGGTGACAGGGACGACTGGGGAAAGAAACATAATTGGGCGGTCTGTTTCTCTTCCACCTGGTTCCAGAAATTACGGGATCTTTCATCATCTGGAAACGTCTAGAAGACGGCGAGATGCTTATAAAAAGGGCTGCAGCTAGTTAGTTAGTCAGTCAGTTGTTGGTTGAGTTGGTCAATCAGTTGGTTAGTGTGTGTGAGTGAGGACAGTTCTTGGTGTAAGAAGGCAGTGTTAGTCGGTGACGTGTTAATGAACGAAAGGGTTGTGCAACGGAAGACTGTACGAACTGTGAATGTGTACCGGAGCTTATGTAATCGCGAGTACAAGTGAAGTTGTAACGGACGAACTGGTAAATTGTAATTGTGTGCAGCAAGTAATTCTGTGTAATTGGCAAGTGTTAAACTGTAAGTCGGTGGAAATAAAGAACATCTTTTGGGTGGTGTAATTGGACTTTTTATTTCACGAACCCACAAAGTCACACTGGTGTCAGGAAGCGGGAAGATAACATCACCGAACATTACAACGATGGAGGCAGCATTAGAAAAGATTTTAGCGGAACTAACAGAGATACTGGAGACTAGAAATAACCTGGCCACGGAACTGAAACTAATCAGGACGGCTAGGGACAACATCGCCGAGAAGATGGAACAAATGAAGGCCGAGTTAACCACGGAAATGAGAGCAGCGAATGACGGTCTGGCTACCGAAATGAAGGTGGCGAACGAGGCTCTCGCCGCCAAGTTTGAGGAACGGTTGGCAGACGTGAGGGATGACGTCATGAACCTGGGCAAGCGGAAGGGTCAAGTAGACGATCGCCTTAATGATTTAGAGGAAAAGGCCGACAACTTCGCAAAACCCCTCACCCGCCTGACGGAGGAAAACCGGCCTTACGTGTGGACGGAGGACGCCGAAGACGCTTTCCAGCACCCGGAGGGGACCCTGTGCAGTGCTCCAATTTTGGGTTTCCCACGACCGGGTGGCGCCTTCATTGTGGACACCGACGCTAGTGACCATTACATTGGAGGTGTCCTACCGCAGATCCAGGACGGCCATGAGCGCACAAGAGTGGAAGAGAAGGAGCGTGCCACAGCAGTCCGAGTAGTTGTGGCAGTGCCTGCTGAAGGCTGGGATAGCGCAGGCCTGAGGAGGGAGCAGCTGGCGGACGCAGACTTGGGGCCACTCTTGAGGGAAGTGGACGCAGGGACGAGACCGACCTGGGAGGACATCGCACCGAGGAGCGCCACCTACAAGTCGCACTGGGCCCAATGGGACTCGTCGAAGACCATAGAGGGCGTGCTGTTCCGGGTATGGGAGTCACCCGATGGGAAGGCGCAGAGAGAACAGTTGGTACTTCCCCGGAAGTCTTGGAGGAAGTGCACGCCAGTACTTCAGGAGGACACCTGGGAGCGAACCGAATGATTCACAAACTACGGCAGCGCTACTTCTGGCTGAGACTCCGAGCAGATGCTGGTGGTACACCTGGACCGCCTCGCACGCTACGTTGGGGCTGTTCGGGGGCGAACAGCTTTGAGGAGGGAGCAGTGTAACGGGAGCACTGGAGCACCCTGTGAACCAGCTGCGAACGGAAGGCAGGGGGGAGGACCACGTTAGCCACACCTCCCCTCGTTTGTCTTATAGTGGTGACAGGGACGACTGGGGAAAGAAACATAATTGGGCGGTCTGTTTCTCTTCCACCTGGTTCCAGAAATTACGGGATCTTTCATCATCTGGAAACGTCTAGAAGACGGCGAGATGCTTATAAAAAGGGCTGCAGCTAGTTAGTTAGTCAGTCAGTTGTTGGTTGAGTTGGTCAATCAGTTGGTTAGTGTGTGTGAGTGAGGACAGTTCTTGGTGTAAGAAGGCAGTGTTAGTCGGTGACGTGTTAATGAACGAAAGGGTTGTGCAACGGAAGACTGTACGAACTGTGAATGTGTACCGGAGCTTATGTAATCGCGAGTACAAGTGAAGTTGTAACGGACGAACTGGTAAATTGTAATTGTGTGCAGCAAGTAATTCTGTGTAATTGGCAAGTGTTAAACTGTAAGTCGGTGGAAATAAAGAACATCTTTTGGGTGGTGTAATTGGACTTTTTATTTCACGAACCCACAAAGTCACAGTATAGTATATTTATTTCCTTTTACATCAACAAATGGAAATACAAAATCAAGATTACAATTATAAAATCCATACTGAAATATGCCATATATTCCTAAATCCTGAAAATCCTATCATGTTATCATGTTGCCCACCATTGAATAGTAATTCGGTCCCCATACACCTAACCCTAGGTTTTTGTGTATTGGAGGCCCTCTGCTCCTTTTCACAGTTTCTGCCATTTCACCTATCCCACTCTACATTTTTCTCTTAATTGTTCTTAGCCATCTCTCTTTAACTTTCCTTAAATAATTCCCTATATTTCTCCTGTTCTTTTCTCCTTTTACTGACAACATTTTTCTAATTACTACTTCACCCCCCAAATTGTCCCATTTACGCAGCCAAGCCTGCTCTCTCCATATCTTTGTTTGACTACAATTTAATATACGATGGAAATCTGCATTCTCTTCTCCACACAATGGACATTTATCTAGCTCCCTCTCTTGACCTATACCTTTCAAGTTTCTCACTCCATATTAGTTTATATTTAATGTTACAAAAATGTTCTTTCTTTCTGGTTTCCAAACTACGTTTCGTCTTTCCAACATAAACCTGATCACAATCTAAACAATTAAATTGATAAATACCAAATTTTTTATTATTAGGAATTTTATCTTTTTTAGAAAATTGTAAATTTTTAATACTATATTTTGAGGAACTAAAGTTATACCAACTTCTTTAAAAACAATTTGAAAATGTTTATTAACCCAAGGATGGTAAGTACATTTTTTAAAATTATAATCGTCTTTTATTTTTTTTAAGAATAGAAATAACATTGACGTTTTTTTTTTATATTTAAACTTTACAATCTTCTTTTGTATAAAGTATTTATTAAAACCATTAATTAAAGCAGTATTAATATGTTTATATTCTTTATTAAATTCCTCTTTATTCAGGGGCATATTTATTAATCTATAAATCAAACTATTAAAAACAGCAAATTTATGTGAAAAAGGGTTAAACTTTTATTTTTTATGTAATTATCAATATGAGTAGATTTCCTATAAATACCAAAATCTAATATGTTATTATTTCTTATTATCTTCAAATCTAGAAAAGGTAGAAATCCATTAATTTCAGTTTCTAATATGAATTTTATAGCTTTATCTTGTAAATTTAGTAATTTTAAAGCATCATTAATTTGTTTTTCAGGAACAATAGCAAAAATATCATAAACATATCTAAACTATTCCGTTGTTTAAGGACTATGATACAATGAAGCACAAAATTGTATTAATATCTATACCATTTTAGTTAATTGATGGAAATTAATCATTTCTTTACACTAGCCGTATATAGGCTAAGGTTTTTGATAGATATACTTAACATGAAAAATTCAATGCCATGGCCGGGATTTGAACCACGGATCTCCATGTTTCAAATGCCGGCATGGCATTGAATTTTTCATGTTGACTATATGTATCTATACCATGTTTTAAAAATCAAAGGAAAAACTCATAAAAAGATCAGCAAGAAAAGGTGAAAGAGGATTAGCGGTTGCTAAGCCAGAAGTTTGTTGAAAAAATTCACCATTAAAAGTGAAAAAATGTTGATCCAAACAAGAATCAGTAAGTTTAACAAAATCAACTATTAAGTCCTCATGTAAATTTATTGAATTCAACCACTTTTTAAAATAAATTAAAAGTTACAATTCCTTTCTCTAGGAATACTAGGAAATAAGGCAGTTACATGAAAAGTTTATCAGTTTCAGATAATACAACACTATCAATTTTTTTTATTAGTTCAAAAGAATTTTTAATACTTAAACTTTCAAATTTATCAAAATTACTAAATTTTTTTTGTAACCATTTAGCTAAATTGTAAGTTATTTCCAGGCTTATGAATTTTAGGATGGGCATATATTCTAGGTAAAACAGGATTACTAACTTTTACAAAATGTTTTTCTTTGTCCGATATAACATTCACTTCATTAAGTATTTTAAATAAAATTTGTAATACAAGATTTTAAAGGGTCTTTATTAATTTTTATAAAATCTTCACCTTGAAGTAGAAGGTTTACTCTATTAATATACTCTAATTTATCTAAAATTACAATTCTATTACCTTTATCCACTTTAGTGAAAATTAAATCTTTTTGATTTAATGATTTAATATGTTTATTATTAATTATTATTATTATTATTATTATTATTATTATTATTATTATTATTATTATTATTATTATTATTATTATTATTATTTGCTAGTCAAGATTTAAGTGAAAATAAATCTTTGATTAAATTAAAATGTAGCAAAATATTACAAAATTTATATAAATACCAACCTAAGATAAATCACTCGAGCGGATGGTGGTGATGGCGCCCCTCGCCACGATGGCCTTTGCTCATTTTCCGGTTGCTCTCCCTGGTGTGGGCAATCTCTCTCCAGGTGTCCCGGCTCTCCACACCCACAACACACGCCACTAGGTCTTCGCCGGCGTCCCTCGACTGGTCTTCGGTCTCCATTATAGCGGATACTCCTTGTTCTGGAAGTCGGAGTAGCTGTTATCCTGGCCGCCTCCATCCTCAGTGCTGCCGTTAGCGCCTCGTGGATGGTTTTGTAGTCGCCGAGCATTAGGCGCTGACGTATCTCGGTGTCTCTTACCCCGTCAACGAATGTGTAGGCAGCCTCTCGGGATACGAACTCGGGTGGGAGGTCGACTAAGGCTTTGCTGGCCAGCTGCTCAATTGTCAGGGCGAAATCCTTTAGCGTCTCCCCTGGCTGCTGTGATCTTGACTTTAGCTGGCTGCGGTACGCTGCGGCTAAGCGGTGGTTTCCAAAGCGGTTCTCCAGGGCCTCCCAGATGTCCTTGGGCGCCGCCGCTGTCTGGACCGCGTTTAGGACTTCTGCGGCCCTTCCCTGGAGGCTGGCTATTAGCTGTGCGGCCTCTTCCTCCGGTGACCACTTGTTGTGCTTGGCTTCTGTGTTGAACTGGCGGCGGAAGACTTCGAAAGTTGTCGCGCCGTCGTATTTAGGAGGTTTGACGCGCGTATATGTGTCGCGTCGGTCTTCAAGTCCTTCAACCTCCTGCCGACGATGTCCTCTACCATGGCGTTCAGGGACTTAGTGTTGCTGTCGGCCTTTCCCTCCAGGTCGTTAACGCGGCTCGCCAGGTCTTCGACGCGCTCGCCCAACTCCGTGACGTCCTCCTTTACGCAGGCCAACTGCTCCTCGAACCTTGCGGCGAGGGCCTCGATTGCCGCTTTCATTTCCGTGGTCAATTTGGTCATCTTCGCGGTCAGGTGTTTGTTTGTGGTCTCCATCTTCTTGGCAATGTTGTCGTTAGCCGTTTTCATTTCTTTCAGTTCTGCGGCCAGGTTTTTATTTGCTGCTTCTGTTTTCGCAGCGAGGTTGTCATTCGCCGTCTTCATTTCTGTTAGCTCCGCGGCCAGGCTATTATTTGCCGCTTTAATTTCCGTGGTCAGTTCGGCCTTCATTTCCATCATCTTCTCCAAAATCTTTTCCAATGCCGCGTCCATCATTGAATGTTCCACTTCCTGGCACCAATTGTGACTTTGTGGGTTCGTAGAATTAAAAGTTTCAGTTGTAGAAATTCAAAATGTTCTTTATATCTGTAGAAGTACACGTACAGAAGCAGGATTACGTCACATACACAATTACAATCTACCAAGATCGTTGACCACAACAAAGAGCTCACTTTCCAAACACACTAGTTTCAATTGCAACTCTCGTTCTGTCTGGGTTTATGATTGTTTACGACTATCTTTACAACTGTCCCTTGGCAAGTCGCAGCTTCCTTATATATACCATGAGTCATATTACTAGATATTTCTGGAACAAACAAGAAATCAAATGTTCTGTAAGACAATCAAGATGTTACTAGAATGTTCCATTTATCTCTTTATTTGTTTCCGCAGACCTTTATCTCCGTGCTATGTTTACCTGCTTAGGCAAGCTGTTTATCTTTAACCAGCACCATCTGTCCCTTATCTTTCTGCAGTGCGCTATCGTAAATAATGGGTTAGTGACAGTACCATACACATCATTCACCTGGTGGTATGTATTTGGAGAGAAATTCTACAGATGTGTTTACTGTACCCAACATGTATCTCAAGTTGCAACAGTGCACATCAATTAAATGATGCGATTTTCTCCATTACAAACATTGGAAATGTTGCAGCAAGTTTACAAAGAGCAAGCCATGGGAAAAGCACATGTTTTTGAGTGGTATAAATGATTTTGGGAGGTTCAAAATGACCTTGCAGATACTCCATGCCTTTGAAGGCCCTCAACTTTGAAGACTGAAATGAATGTCAACACAACTGATGTCTGTTGTGGGAAGACCAGCATTTATCATTAACAAAGATTGCAGAGATTAAGAATATATCCTAGCAAGGGTGTAGGAAAGTTGCAGTAAAGTGGGTATGAGTGACAAACAGAAGTCTCGCTGTGTCAACAATGGAAGACCAGACTTTTGGACAAAATCATCACATGCGACGAATCCTGGTTTCATCATTATAACCCAGAGACAAATCAGCATATGCCCAATGGAAAGATCCTTGAAGTCCAAGATCCAAAAAGAGCAAAGATTAACTAATTGCAGGAAAAGTCATGCATTTTGTCTTTTTTGATAAAAAAAGGCATTGTGTACAATAATGTGGTGGATAAGCAATGTACTGGTACTGCGAATTACTATTTTGAGGATTCAAGGGACCACTAAGGAGGTAAATTACCAAAAAGAGCACATCTCGCTCAAATTGGATGAATCTTTCATCAGAATAATGCTGTAGCTCATCATGCCATCAAGCCTCAAGAAACAATCACTGAATTAGATATTAAAGTCATGCCACATCCACCTCATTCACCAGAGCAGTACCATGAGACTTCCATTTATTTCCTGCAGTGAAAAAGAGCTTCAAGTTTCTTATTTTCTAAGTAATTGAGAGCCAAACAATAACATTTCAGATGTACTCAATTATCAGAAAGATGCTTCAGGACATATTTTCAACATTGAACTAATCGTTTTGTGTCAAAGCTAGAATGGAATTTGGGTAAAGGGGAGCAGTATTTTCCAATATAAAATAATTTTATTTCTTGACACCCTTAAGTACATTGACTGCAATGCAGATCTTTACATAATAATAAAAACAACAAACACCAACTTAACATGGTTTTATTTGTAATTTCTCTGTACAATTAATACTTGGTCATATTTTCCTTAATTTGTATAACCTTCATGAGTCTCCTAGCCATTGAATCTGCTAGATTTTCAAAAGAGTTTTTGTCCATTTCCACCCATAACTTCTTCAACATCTTCTGCAACTCCTTAATTCTTTATGGTTGCATGCTCTTCTACTTTAATTTTCATTTGATCCCAAGCATCTTCTATTGGATTTAGGTCAAGAGAGTTACCAGGCCAGTCAAGTACAGATATATTGTTGTCTTTCAGGTACTTCTGAACGAGCTTTGTTCTGTGACAGGGGCACTATCATGTATAAAGAACTGACACTGTTGCAATACTTCATTACTTTGCTTTATTATTACATTCTTAGGGAGAAAATACAAGGGGTGTCCAGAAAGTAAGTTCTGTTTCAATTTATCTCCGCTGCAGCGCTGCGATTGCAGCTCCGCACATGCACGGTAGAATCTCTATATCAAGGAGAAAAACCATGGGCCATTGTGAGATCACTGTCAGCAATGTACGCTTTGTTGTGCTTGTTTACAATGTCAGTGTTGATTGAAAATCCTGCCGCTTGTGAAATCAGATCTATGATTCGTTTTCTGAGTGCTATGAAAGTGAAACCAATTAAAATTTATCGGCAAATTTGCGATGTCAAAAGGTGTTGTGTTTCTTCACGACAATGCACGTCCACACACTGCAAAATTTAACAGTGATGTCAAAATTAATTGTAAAAACTATTTGTAGTCGGTTTATTGACACTCGTCACTTACTTTTTTATATTATCGAGGGACTAGTTTTGAAAGCCTTTTGCCTCCATTTTCAACCTCTCTCCAACTAGCATCTGTTGTTGTCTACTCTCCTCTCTCTGGCAGTGGAACTATGACACCAGTAGACAATTTGACAAAGATGTTCATAGTTCCAATGCCAAAGAGAGGAGACAACAACAGATGCTAATTGGAGAAAAGTTGAAAATGGAGGCAAAAGGCTTTCGAAACTAGTCCCAAGATAATATAAAAAAGTGACAAGTGTCAATAAACTGACTACAAATAGTTTTTATGGTTGAGGTAGCTAAACTTGATAACAGAATTAGTACAAAGGAGGAACTCATTAGTGTCAGAAAAAGAAATGCTTGGTTTTAAATTTGAGTGTTTAAATCATCTCTGTAGTGCAATTTATCATGGTCCTCAAAATAGCTGTTTACCACATCAATGAACTCCTCATTGCTGTGAAATCTTCATCCTCCAAGAAATTTTTTTGAGGTTTAGGAATAGGTGGTAGTCACTGCTTGCTAGATCTAGTGAACAGAGTGGATGTTCAAGCAATTCAAACTTTAATTTGCACATTTTTCCCATTGCAATATCTGAACAATGAGCTGGAGCATTGTCATGAAGGAATATGACTTTTTCTTTGCAAAATGCAGTTTTTTCTCTTTTCGCCTCATTACTCAAACATTGCAGTAAGCTTACATAGTAGTCACCAGTGATACTTTTACTCTTTTCAAAGTAATAAATAATAATTCCCTGTGCATCCCAGAAAACACTCACCATAACCTTGTTAGATGACAAAATTGACTTTGCCTTTTTTGGAGTTGGTTCACCTGGCGCAATCCGCTGTTTTGACTGTGATTTACTTTCTGGAGTGTAGTGATGTATCCAAGTTTCATCCATTCTAATAAGCCGTCTCAAAAATTCACTGGAATTTTTACAGTAGAGCTCCAAATTTTTAACAGAAAGCTTTTCTTTGCAACTTTTGATCAGGTGCCAACAAATGCACCACCCATCTTGCATAGACTTTGTGAAAGCCCAAAACATTAATTAAAATATTACATACACATTCTTTTGATATGTTTACAGCCTCTGCTACCTCAAACAACTTTAATCTGTGGTCTTCCAGTACTAAACGATGAATTTTTCCAATAATCTCTGGAGTTGTGACTTTACAGGAAGTCCAAAATGAGGCTCATCACTAGTACTCATATATACCATTTTAAACTCTGCAACCCACCTTTTAATCATTGTATTTGAAGGGACAGAGTCCTTCAATGTACTGTCTATTTCCTCCTTGATTTCTTTAGGCAGTAAGCCTTTCAAATGGAAGTATTTAATCACTGCTCATTTTTCCAAATCCTCTGCTTTCGTGAAACCTCTACATTTGTCTTGTTTAAAATGCTGTCATTCAAAAACTAAACAAGCTATTGGCCTGTAGCTATTCAAGCTAGTCTAAATTTAAACTACATGATGCTATCTGTCAAACTGGCCAAGTGGCCAGTGGCCATCTTTGTGTGAGGCCTGGGATTTATCAGCCGCTCCTCATATACAGTCACAGCTCATTCTTTCAGATGCAGCTGCATAAACTGTATAACAACGTCTATTAAGTAAGAATTTGTAAACTTGCTTTTTAAATATTCCGTTGTTTAAGGACTAAGATACAATGAAGCACAAAATTAATACAATTTTGAGTCGAACTAATACTCAATGCTCCATTTATTGCTAGTATTTACCTAGAACGGGTTTTGTTAGGATCTTCCTAACATCATCAGCTGTTGTCGACTAATGGATGTCGGTTCAGTGAACTCCTCGGAGGTGATAGGTGCGTCTCTGTCGGTATCTTGATGAACTTGAAATTTGGATTTTCTTCAAAGGTAGTATCGAAATTAAACAATTTACTTTCATATTTCTTTATAAAGATTTTTTCCCACGTGGTTAATGCAGCTGGACCTTGGACACTTTTTAGTAAGTGAATTTCTCGTTCTATGTCATGATTTTCCTTCCAAAAATGGTACGCTACCGCCGATTTATCTATTTCTTTATTCCTGATGTTCCTAAAGTGCACAAGCATGCTGTTATCAACAGTTTAACTTACAGGCTGGTTAATGTACCTTTAAACAAGATTGAATATAACAAAGAGTACAATAATATCATTCACATTGCAGAATACAATGGATACAGTGCTGAATTGGTCAACAAGAAAATAGATAAATTCAAAAGACAACTAAGATGCAAACAAGTAACTACTCTCTCCCCAATTAGCAATGAAACCTCATACAGAAAATTTACGTATCATCCCAGAGCTACACACCTTTTCCAAAAAGTCTTCAAAGAACACAATATTACTTTGGCCCCACAGAACAAATTTAGTGTACAACACCTTTTGAAATCACCTAATACAAAGGAGATACCCACAGGCAAAAAATCAGGAGTGTACCGGATAAATTGCAAGGACTGTGAAAAATTCTACATTGGAAAAACAAAAAGGAACGTGAACATTAGGCTTAAAGAGCACTTTAGGAACATCAGGAATAAAGAAATAGATAAATCGGCGGTAGCGTACCATTTTTGGAAGGAAAATCCTGACATAGAACGAGAAATTCACCTCATTCACCTCATACAGAAAATTTACGTATCATCCGAGAGCTACACACCTTTTCCAAAAAGTCTTCAAAGAACACAATATTACTTTGGCCCCACAGAACAAATTTAGTGTACAATACCTTTTGAAATCACATAATACAAAGGAGATACCCACAGGCAAAAAATCAGGAGTGTACCGGATAAATTGCAAGGACTGTGCAAATTCTACATTGGAAAAACAAAAAGGAACGTGAACATTAGGCTTAAAGAGCACTTTAGGAACATCAGGAATAAAGAAATAGATAAATCGGCGGTAGCGTACCATTTTTGGAAGGAAAATCATGACATAGAACGAGAAATTCACTTACTAAAAAGTGTCCAAGGTCCAGCTGCATTAACCACGTGGGAAAAAATCTTTATAAAGAAATATGAAAGTAAATTGTTTAATTTCGATACTACCTTTGAAGAAAATCCAAATTTCAAGTTCATCAAGATACCGACAGAGACGCACCTATCACCTCCGAGGAGTTCACTGAACCGACATCCATTAGTCGACAACAGCTGATGATGTTAGGAAGATCCTAACGAAACCCGTTCTAGGTAAATACTAGCAATAAATGGAGCATTGAGTATTAGTTCGACTCAAAATTGTATTAGTATTGCTTTTTAAAGTTTGTTATAGATTGTATACTTTATATTTCCAAAGGTAAATTAATGTAGAATTTGATACCTTGATAATAAAAACTATTCTTAAATAATTTACTGTAATGACTTTACTTCTTGTGGCATGGTTATTATTTCAGGATTTGCACTGAAGTGTTCAATACATGTTTGCATTTGTACAATAGTTTCATATAAATACATACAGGGTAACAGTAATATGTTTAAAAATTTAAAATATGACTTACAATTTGTGGTCTTAACTAGTAGTATAATTCCGGAAATTTTCTTCTGTACTTGGAATATTGTTATTATTTCACTGCTATTTCCCAATAAGACTATTCCATAGGCTATAAGTGAATGAACTTTTGCAAAATAAACAATTTTTAATGTCTGAATACTGTGACAGGATTTCTGGATTGGGATGCTGCAGCATCCTGTCTTCAGGGCTGGATATGTTACTCTGGGTCACAATGTCCTCTCGTAGTTATTTGCTAAGTTGTTGCCTGAAAATCTCTTACCTCGGGTGTAGTATTGGATGGGGGTAGAATGAAAGTAACTGACTAAATAAATTGAAGAATTGTTTGACTTCTTTTTATATTCAAATTTTAATTCCTTCAGAAGTTAACAAACATGTAAGACAAATTATTAAATTTTAGATGAGTCGCGTTTTTTACACATCTGCTTCACTTTCGTACCTATTTTGAGGACATGTTTCGCAAATCTTCGCTTGCATCTACGGCTCTTGTGCGACTGACGCTAGATCCAGCGGTGTGGGTAATTCTGGGGTTGTTGCTGCCATCTGTTGATTTAGTGATGAACTGAAATGTGGGATTCTCTTCTAGCGGGATTTCAAAGTTCATTAGTTGGTTTTTATGTTTTTCTATGTATATCCTCTCCCATATGACGAGTTCACTATGTTTTTGTACGTATTTTAGTAATTTTGTGCTATCTTCAATTTCATGATTTTCAGACCAGAAATGAGCTGCTATTGCGGACTTATCAATATTTTTGTATCTTAAGTGCCTGAAGTGTTCTTTCTTTCTAGTGCCTATGTTCCTTTTTGTTCTTCCTATGTAAATTTTTTCACAGTCTTTACACTTAATTTTGTAAATGCCTGACTTTTCCTCTGGTTTTATCTTATCAGTATTATTACTGTGAAGTAGGTTTTTAATGTTGTAATTGTTTTTTGGTGCCAATGTTATATTGTATTTCTTGAAAATTTTTTGGAACTTTTTTGTGGCCCAGGGGTGGTAAGTAAATTTAGCAAATCTAGTTTCTTGTTTTATTGGTGTGAGAGCTGTGATCTGTTTTAATTTCTTTTGAAGTTTGAATAATTTTAGTTTTTTATCTACAAGGTTTTTTCCATATCCATTTTTGATTGCAGTTTTTAAGATTTGATGGTATTCGTTTTGATATTCTTGTTGGCTGAGAGGTAGATTTACTAATCTGTGTGTTAGACTGTTGATGGTTGCATGTTTGTGTGGAATTGGGTTGAAACTATTTGCTTTGATGTAATTATCTGTGTGTGTTGCTTTTCTATGAATGCCAAATTCTAGTTTTTCATTGCCTTTTTTGATTTTAAGGTCTAAAAAAGGTAGAGTACAGTCCTCTTCAGTTTCTACTGTGAATTGTATGCTGGGTTCTTGCAGGTTGAGTAGTTTCAAAGGTAAAGACTGTGAAAAAATTTACATAGGAAGAACAAAAAGGAACATAGGCACTAGAAAGAAAGAACACTTCAGGCACTTAAGATACAAAAATATTGATAAGTCCGCAATAGCAGCTCATTTCTGGTCTGAAAATCATGAAATTGAAGATAGCACAAAATTACTAAAATACGTACAAAAACATAGTGAACTCGTCATATGGGAGAGGATATACATAGAAAAACATAAAAACCAACTAATGAACTTTGAAATCCCGCTAGAAGAGAATCCCACATTTCAGTTCATCACTAAATCAACAGATGGCAGCAACAACCCCAGAATTACCCACACCGCTGGATCTAGCGTCAGTCGCACAAGAGCCGTAGATGCAAGCGAAGATTTGCGAAACATGTCCTCAAAATAGGTACGAAAGTGAAGCAGATGTGTAAAAAACGCGACTCATCTAAAATTTAATAATTTTTCGCTTCACTGTGGTGTTCCAATACAGTTGAATCTCGATAATGTAAGACAAAATTAATACATGATTTCAGAAGTGTCGCAATTCCTTTTACATTGATTATGTATTTCTCCTTGACGATTCTACACAGATTGTTTTGCTTCCATCCTCTACACCATCCATGTACAGAATGAAGTTAATTCTAACTTATCTGAAATTATTGAATGGACCATTGCTAAGGCAATTCAACAATTTCTCATTGGTTCGTGTCATCTCTTAGTTGCACACTTTTCATGGTCATATTTGGTGATCTTCATAATATTTTCTTTAAATTATTTTTTATTCAAACAACGTTTCTTAAAAATTTAAACTAATGTTATCATTGTTAAACACATTAATAATATTCATTTTCTTTTGCTTCCACCTCTTCAATCACTATTTTACCTTCAAATATTCTTTTTAATCTCATTCCCTATCTACTTCAATTTTTTAATAAATTCCAATGAATTCTTGTCTCAATAAATTTAAAATCAAATCAAAACAATGAAATTCCTATGAGATTTGGTCTAAAATAACTGCTTAAACACTTAGTTTTTAGAGCAGATACTTGATAACATAACTGACTGAGTCTTTTCATTAATTCATAAATGTGTATATTCCAATTTAGATTATGATCAACCCAAAATTCAAGCAATTTTGTTTTATTTGAGTATTTTCTCTTTTCTCTATATAGTTTTCACTTTAGAGAATTTCCTTTTTATTATTTTTATGTTGTGAACTCAGTGCTAAACATTTTTCTTTCTTAATACAAAATTTGTTCTCTTTGAACACAGAAGATATATAGGTAAATAAACTATTTACCTTTGTATTTAAACCATCTTGATTTTTATCGGAGATCAAAATACTTGTGTCATCAGCAAATAAAAAAAATATATCCTGATTCAGGTCAAGATTTGTGAAGTATATATATATATATATATATATATATATATATATATATATATATATATATATATATATATATATATATATATGCAGTAGGAAAAGCAAGGGACCCAACACAGAAGCCCATGGCCTGCCACATTCAATTATATGCATATTTGAATATGTTGTTGTTGTTGTTGTTGACTAATGGCACTGGGGATTAGTTAATTCACATCATTTTCCCCCTGGCTTCCCAATATAAAGCCTGTAGGTTCTCACTTTTGAGATCATTACATTTGTCCAAATGGTGTTTGTTCATTATATAGAATAAAAAGAAGTATTTCAGAAAGTGGAGTGCCATTGTTACTAAAATTAGGCAAGTGAGTCAACCTTGTATATACTTTTCTCCACTTACAAGTTTTTTTATGAAGACTAGTTTCTGGGGACTTCTCCCCTATCGTCAGCTCTGTGGTAGTCTGTGGTAGTCTGTGGTAGGGGAGAAGTCCCCAGAAACTAGTCTTCATAAAAAAACTTGTAAGTGGAGAAAAGTATATACAAGGTTGACTCACTTGCCTAATTTTTGGTGTTTGTTCATGATGACATCCTCTTTACATATAGTGCACTTGGGTGTAGGTATGCAATGTATTTTATAAAGGTGTTCTGCAAGACATTCATGGCCAGTTTCCATTCTAAATAGGGCCACTGCAGTTTTTCTTGGTAGTTTTTGTATATCAGTTTTGTCTCCAATGTTCTTATAATCCTTGTCTTTTAGTTTATCTTCTTCATCAAGACTCTGCTGTCTTTTAAATGTAGCTTAATGTTGTTTAATTTTTTATTAATTTCAATTTGTCTTACAGGTTTTATATTTTGAATTGCACCCTTTTTTGCTAGTTGGTCAGTATGTTCATTACCTAAAAGTCCAACATGGCTGGGATCCATTGCAGGATGACACGATTCAACAATTTTTCTTGATTCATCAATTTTAATTAAACTTCTTCTTTCTTTGATGTTTCTAGTTATTTTGTTTTTATAATTTACAATCCCATCTAAGGCCAATTTTGAATTTGTTAACTATGTTTTGCTTTATGTACGGTCTGTATAGGATGTTCTGCAGTGCTGCTTTTATGGCTGTTAGTTCTCCGTCATAATGGTTTGAAGTTTTGTCTAGTGTTAAATACTGTGCGAAATGTTTGCAGTATACTCCTGCACCAGCATCTTGTTTGTTAATAAAGGATCCATCTGTATATATTCGGAGCCATTATTTTTCTGGAAATCTTTCATTTTCTGTGGCTATTGCTATTGCTCTCATTTCATCTGGTGATTTTTTTTGCTTATTTATTGTATATAACAGGTCATTCTTATAATGTATATCAATATATTCTGTTGGGCTCATTTCCTCTATTATACATATTTGTTGCTATTATTTTATTGTGTTTTGAGTTATTGATGTATGTTCTGAAGCTTGTTTGGGTTTTTAGATTGCTTATATTATCCGCTGTGTGATACCACTTGTGTCTATTTGTGGTAACTTGCAGTTTTTGTGCTAGGGTAATTTGCCTTTACTTCATGTTCCAGTTCTTTAGCCATATTTTTTGTGAAACTTTGTAGTATGGCAATTGGTGGTGTTTTTACAGCTCCTGTTATTCTTAGTGAATTGTTTTGTGAAGTTTCTATTTTCCTTTTGAGTTTCTTGCTTACTGTTGCCAACAGTTCTCCTCCAATAGTAGGTTGGGTTTTATGTATGTTTTATATGTGTTATTAAGGAGGTACATATTTCCACCCCATTTTTTTCCTGCTAGGCGTTTTAAGATGTTTTTTATCTTATTTGTTACATTGTTTACATGTTCTTTCATTGATAGTTTCTGGTCTAGTTCTATTCCTAGATATGTTGTTGTAGATGCTTCTTGTAAATTTTTGATATTGATTTGCAGACATATATTTTTTGTGTATATTTGAATACGCTGATCTAAATTCTTTTCTGCAGTTATCAAAATAATTGATTTCTACTGTTGTTTTCAGTTCTGTAGATAGGATCTGAACTGTTATATGCTACTCCTTTGATTCCATATTTATGAAGCTTTCAAAATTTCAAGTAAAATATTATGGTCTATAAAATCAAAACATTTGAATGATCTAGGAATATGCTATTGCAGTGCTGAGAATCATCTAGTTCTTATAAATTTCATTTATAAAGTGGATTAATGTTGAAGATGTTGATTTTATTTTTTGAAAGCCTCTCTCTGAAGCAGATAGTATGTTATATTTGTCAGTCTATTAGGTATATATAACTTTTTCTATTACTTCATAGAAAACATAAAAGAGAAATGGTCTGTAATTTTTTAACTTCTGTATGTGCTCCTTTTTTAAATATTGGTTTTACTTTAGCTATTTTTAGACATTTTGGAAATTGACTATGGCAGCACTGTGGTTATGAAAGATACTTTCAGTGGGGACTCAGGGGCGACAAATCAAAATTGAGCAACTGTTTGTATTTCAAAGTAAAGATCTCCCTTGTGTCCAATACTGCTGTATATCTGGTCAGTTTTATTAGTGTAATGTTCAGTTTTATGTTGTGGTGGTTATCAAGAAATGGTATGAAACTGCAGATTTGCGTATCTGTTTGTATTTTAAGCTCTCATATGTTTCTGTAGTCTGGTTTCCAGATTTCTTTGCTGTACTTTTCTTCTGTACTTTATTAGTCGTAACAGTTGATTTTATGAATTGCAGGTTTTTGTCTTGTGATATAGGATCTTTTAATCTATTACAAAGTAATTTCTCTATAATACATAAGGAGCTGAAGCTAATAACAGTGAAGCAACACAAATATTACAATAAAATATAATTTGTTACAAACTTCACTTATCTTTTTAAGAAACCATAAATTATTCACAGAATCTCAGGAGACTAGTCTTACAAATACTCTTGATCCTCGTCAAATTGCTAGTCACTAGGTAATGGATTATTTTTGTATTTAATACCAATCTCTGACAGTAAGACAAACTTATTTACAGAATTGATTGGCAGTATTTCAAAATTCATCACACAATTACTATTTTTTGAGATAAATATTTTATCCCAAACTATTAAATCTAATGGTCCATTTAACTACTTTAATAACTGAACTTCTGGATTTATTTCATAATTAAATGACCAAAAATGATCTGTTACAGCTGATTTATCAATCTATTTATACCTAGTATTTCTAAAATGTTCTTTCATTATGGTTTCTAAATTACATTTGGTCCTTCCAGTGTAAACCCAGTTGCAATCTAAACAGTTAAATTGATAAATACCAGATTCTTATCTGAAACAGTCTGAGATGAAGCTGTAGCTATCGACTAGCAACTGGCCGGGGTGAGGAAAGATGCAGAGGAATTAGGCGGTGAGTCGACGGCGATGCTAAGGAACTGAAGGGCGTGATGGAACAAGTGATTAGCGGAAGAATTTAAAGTTGAGACACTAGGACGCGAAATATCCACGTGTGTCAATTCTCGAGAAGTGGAGCTTCAAAGTCTTCCGTTGACAATTTGCTGTCATTGCTGTCCACAACCAATGGTCTGCAGAAGTCCTGAACACAATTCCAACGTCAGCAGTGTCTGAAGAAATCTGGAAGGCTCTCGAAAACAGGTTCGGAAACCATCGTCTGTCTGCAGTCTATCGTAGCCAGGTCAAGTCGTGGCTGCAGCAGTTTGCTCTGGCATTTGAGCAGTAAAGCTCTAGTGAATCTCCCGACTAGTCTCGTATTCCAAGAAGCTGCATATTCATTTTTTCCACAGGTTGTGCAACGACGAGACATGAGAGCGCCTTAGGCTCTGCGAGACTATCCATGAGACTAGTTGCATTGAGTATGGACGAGACCGAAGTAACAACTCTCTGCCTCGAGGACCAGGCGCATTCAGACCGAGGAGCGACCCAAGGATGTCGACGGAGAACTTCCAGTGCTGTATGGTGAGGATGTGGCCAGCTAGGACACCTATTGAACTACTTTCTTCACCTGGGCTACGAGCGTATGGGAAAACAAAGGTCGTCACACCGGGACCATCATTTCCAACCTCTCGAGTAATGCTGTGCACCTTGTGCACATGGATAATTGACAATCTAGTTACAGACGGATGGGTACAAGTGTGTTGGTATTGGATGTCTAATAGTATACACAGTTGCAGCAGTGATAAATCAAACCTGATGCGGAAGGGATTGCCGTAAAAGAAATCCAATCACCCTACTAGCTAGTGACGGCATCAGGCCACACTTAAGCTGTGGAAAAGGAGTCTTGCCTTAATTGACTATGGGGCAGAGCAAAGTGAGTGTTTGTCGTTAAAAGTGACTGAGAAAGTGATAATAGGACTGGATACCTCAGGGGCTGTAATGCAACATTCGACTTGGGCAGGAGCTTCTTGTAACTTGGCTAAGACGAGGTGACGCCCTGGAGCCCCAATAAACATCAGAAGAGGAGGAGTTACCAATGTGGATGCCTCATTAAGAAGTCCCTGCACTGCACAGGGTGGAGGAGAAACGGGAGATGCAGCTGTCCATGTGGTTTCGGATGATGAAATATTGCAGGCCTTGGGAGTGAGCAGCTTGCAGAGACTAATTTGAGACCGCTCCTCAGAGAAGTGGAAGCAAGAAATAGACCATTCTGGGAGAACATCACACCCAGAAATAGTAAATATAACTCTTATTGGATGGGAAGATAAAGAACATCTGGTGCTCTGGGAGTAAGGTTGTTGAAGTTTTGGAAGAAGTATATGCTAGTTCCTCAGTAGGACATCCTGAACCCAATCAAAGTCAACAAGCTCCAACAGAGTTACTATTGGTTGAGGCTACAGGCAGATGCTGAGACATGGTGCTGCTAATGTCACGTGTGCTGCAATTCGTGATCCCCAGACAGAGTACCTGTCAACCATATGTCTATCAACATTGCTAGACCATACCCTGTGACTAAAATTGGCAATAAATATCTGCTGTTGTTCATGTATTACTTCAACAAGTGACCAGAGTAGTATGCTGTATCTAACCAGGAGCCCAAGATGATTGCGGCCTCTTTCCTGACAGGACATGCGGAATCTTGGATTTTGGTGGTAAAAAGTGTTTTCTATCCAATGAATTTTCACCAGGAACAAATTAGACAGGTAACTGTACATTTGCATTATTTCTACTTGAATATACTTGTGTGTAATATTGACATTTTCTATTCATTTGAGGAAAATTTGTAGCAATGAGGTAGACACATTAATATATTCTTGTTAGTATTAACATTTTGTATAGTGTTACCCTGGCGGTAGGCTCGCGAAGCCGATGAATAAATGATGGCCGGTGGAGATTCGGGAAACTTCGGGGCTGATCGTTACCGGAAGCGACAGACCGTTGAGAGTAGTGTTTGAGAAAATAAACAGTTTTGAGGTGATCTAGCAATTTGTAATGGTAAACGGTGTATTGCTAGGAAAATAAAGTGTAGTTTTTGCGTTTGTAACCTCGTCTTGTTATTTCACGAACCCACAAAGTCACAACTGGTGTCAGAAGTGGGATATACGACAATGGAAGCTGCATTGGCAAAGATTTTAGAGAAAATGGAAGAAATGAAGACGGCAAATGAAAACCTCGCTGCAAAAACGGAAGCGGCAAATAACAACCTGGCCGCGGAAATAACAGCGAAGACGGAAGCGGCAAATAACAACTTGGCCACGATAATGACCGCAAAGATGGCCGAACTGACCACAGAAATGACGGCAGCGAACGACAGCCTGGCCACGGAGATGAAAGCGGCAAACGAGGCCCTTGCCGTGAAGTTTGAAGAACCGTTGGCCGGTGTGAGGGATAACGTGACGGAGCTGGGCAAGCGGATGGGCCAAGTGGACGAGCGCGTCGAGGACCTGGCGAAACGCGTTGACGACCTGGAGGGAAAGGCCGACACCAGCGTCAAGTCCCTGAACGCCATAGTAGAGGACGTCGTCGGCAGGAAACTGGAGGATTTGAAGGCCGACGCGCCGGGACGCGACACAACATCTGCGCGCGTCAAACCGCCGAAATATGACGGCGCGTCAACATTAGAGGTCTTCCGCCGCCAGTTCGACACAGTGGCCAAGCACAACAGATGGTCACCGGAGGAGGAGGCCACACAGCTAATAGCCAGCCTCCAGGGACGGGCCGCGGAAGTCCTAAACGCGATGCAGACAACGGCGGCGCCCAAGGACATCTGGGAGGCCCTGGAGAATCGTTTCGGGAACCACCGCTTAGCCGCAGCGTACCGCAGCCAACTAAAGGCAAGGTCACAGCAGCCGGGGGAGACGCTGCAGGAGTTAGCCATAGCGATTGAGCAGCTAGCTAGCAAGGCCTTGGTTAACCTGCCACTGGAGTTCGTATCCCGGGAAGCCGCCTACAACTTTATCGACGGGGTACGGGACACGGAGATTCGTCAGCACCTAATGCTCGGCGATTATTAAACCATCCACGAGGCGCTGACAGCGGCATTAAGGATGCAGGCGACTAGGTAGCATCTATCCCGATGTCGAGAACGAGGAGTGTCCGCTACACCGGAGACAGAAGACCTGCTGAGGGACGCCGGCGAACACCTAGTGGCCTGTGTTGGGGGTGTGGACAGCCCGGGCACCTGCAGAGAGATTGCCCACACCAGGAAGGGCAGCGGGAAGAACGAGTAAGGCCCAGCGTGGAGAGGGGTACGTCGGCGCCATTACCACCAACCCCTCGAGTGACAATCCGCGCCGTCAGCCGGCGGATGGATGACAACCTCATCGCGAACGCTGGGTAAGAGGAAAGCCGTGCCGCGTGCTGGTGGACACCGGGGCGGCCGTGACCATCATCAGACCTGACGTGGCGAAGGGTTTGCCGACGAGGAAGCCGAGCCGACCATACGAGCTTGTGACGGCATCGGGCGACACCATGCCTGTGGAGAAGGAGGCCCTGCTGGAGCTGACCTTGGGACGGAGTGCCGTGCGTCTGTGGGTGTTCGTCGCGAAGGTGGCTGAGGAGGTGATTCTGGGACTGGATCCCCTCAGAAGCCACGAGGCGACGGTCGACGTCGGCAGGAAGGTCCTACGGCTCAACGGAGAAGAGGTTATACTCCGTCAAACTGAAGAGCGCCTTGGAATCGGTAGGGTCATCTTGAACGAAGACGTGGTTGTCCCCGCGAGGAGCGAGGTGATGGTGACGGCGCGACCGGAAGGCCGGACAGCAGGTTTGATTCAGAGGCTGCAGGAGTACGACTTCACCTCGGAACATCGCAGAGGGAAGAGTCACGGTAACGCGGACGCTATGTCACGAAGACCCTGTCCAGAAGAGTGCGGCCAATGCACAAGAGTGGAGGGGAAGGAGCGTGCCGCAGCAGTTCGAGTAGTCACGGCAGTGCCTGCGGATGGCTGGGATAGCGCAGGCCTGAGGAGGGAGCAGCTGGCGGACGCAGACTTGGGGCCACTCTTGAGGGATGTGGAGAACCTGGTGGACCACCTCCACGACATGCACGAGATGGCTCGCCAGAACATCCAGAAGGCGAGCGACCGCATGAAAACCCGATACGACAGGCAAGCCAACAGCCAAGGGTTCCAGCAAGGTGACCTGGTCTGGTTGTACCGCCCGACCCGAGCCAAGGGACGCTGCCCGAAGCTTCAGCAGCCATGGCAAGGACAGTACCGTGTGGTGAAGAGGATTAACGACGTGGTCTACCGCATCCAGAAGGTGGCCCGAGGAAAGATGTTGGTGGTACACCTGGATCGCTGGCCCGCTACGAAGGCGCTGTTCGGGACGACCAGCCTTGAGGAGGGAGCAGTGTTACCCTGGCGGTAGGCTCGCGAAGCCGATGAATAAATGATGGCCGGTGGAGATTCGGGAAACTTCGGGGCCGATCATTACCGGAAGCGACAGACAGTTTAGAGTAGTGTTTGAGAAAATAAACAGTTTTGAGGTGATCTAGCTATTTGTAATGGTAAACGGTGTATTGCTAGGAAAATAAAGTGGGGTTTTTGCGTTTGTAACCTCGTCTTGTTATTTCACGAACCCACAAAGTCACAATATTGATTAATGATAATAATTGTATTAATTTTCAGCTATCCATGCAAACTTTAATATGCCTATGATTTACATACATTCTTTGCAGCTTTATGTTTGAAGTCCCAGATGGATACTGAATATTAAGGTATGCTATTCATTTTGACGAACATAAAAAGTAAGGCTGGAAGGAGGGACTTTGGTTTTTAAGAGCTTTTTAATATGTCATTTATATTGGAAATTAATAAACTTGTCATACATTAATATACTAATCCATTCCATTGTGTAAGGACTATGATACAATGAAGCACAAAATTAATATAATTTTGAGTTGAACTAATACTCAATGCTCCACTTATTGCTAGTATTTACCTACAACGCATTTCGTTAGGATCTTCCTAACATCATCAGCTGTTGTCGACTAATGGATGTCAGTTCGGTGAACTCCTCGGAGGTAGTAGGTGTGTCTCTGTCGGTATCTTGATGAACTTGAAATTTGGATTTTCTTCAGAGGTAGTGTCGAAATTAAACAATTTTCTTTCAGATTTCTTTATGAGGATTTTTGTCCCACGTGGACCTTGGACACTTTTTAATAAGTGAATTTTTCGTTCTATATCATGATTCTCCTTCCAAAGTACCATACCGACAGAGACGCACCTACAACCTCCGAGGAGTTCACCGAACCGACGTCCATTAGTCGACAACAGCTGATGATGTTAGGAAGATCCTAACGAAACATGTTCTAGGTAAACACTAGCAATAACTGGAGCATTGAGTATTAGTTCAACTCAAAATTATATTGATACTAATGCATATTTGCCATGTCTACGGCAAGGTTTGAATCAGACTGAAAACTTCAATGCAATAGCCAGGATTTGAACCAGGATCTCCTGGTATCTGCCCAGTTGCTCTCAATCATAAGCCGGCCCTCGTCGCCATGGTCGTTAGAGCATATGTCTCTAGCATTCCACCGCATAGAGGGTCATGGGTTCGAGTCCTGCCTTGGGCATGGGTGTTTATGTGTATAGTGTTCATGTGTGAAATTACAGAAAACACACAGAAAATAAATGGAAACAATAAAAAATGCTTAAAGAAGGAAACGAAAAATATATATCTATATACATATATAGTCACCTTTTGTGGTAACTTACTATCCTGTAATACCTAAGTCCCAGGCTTCATAGTTTAATCACTGTTAGATTAATTGATGGAAATTAATTGTTCTTCCATACTATTCATGTGTATGGCAAGTTTCGGATAGGTAGAATCTGGCTGAAAAATTCAATGCCATAGCCAGGATTTGAAACACAGTAACATGCCAGCATGACAAATTCTCCAACTAACTCAGGCTGGCATGTTACCATGGTAGCTCAATGGTTGAGAGCAGCCGGATGGATTGGGAGATCTGTGCCAGATATACCTGACACTACCTGTCCAAGACATTTATGTTGTCCACATTGTATTTACTTTATCGATAGGAACATGACACATATGTATAGGGCAGGGGATTTGCTTTTCAGACAAACCAAATCATCCAAATATAATGCAATACATTAATTTTGTTGTTTACACTTCATAACTGATGGGGCGGAGAGAAGAAATAGGTCAAAGGTCCAAGATCAAAAGAGGTAAGGTAAAAATAAATTCTAATGCAAATACAGTAGTATGCTGCAATGCCATTATTGAAATTTCTGAAGATACAGAAAATCCAAGTGATATTCTTGTGTAGTTTGAAAATGCAGGATTACTGATGGGCTACAAACAAACTCATATACTTACAAATTTATGAAAGTAATAACATCATAAGCTTTTTATTGAAGTGGCTAATTTTTGATAGAGTCAACATGAAAAATTCAATGCCGTGGCCGGGATTTGAACCACGGATCTCCTGGTTTCTGTCCAGTCGCTCTAACCCATTGAACTACCATGACCAACTTGCCGTCATAACATTAAATTCTCATCTACGACTCATCTATAAATTAATAATTAAATTCTCCATTTGACTCATATATTTCCCCAGTAGACCACTAAGGGACTTTTGCATTCGACATACACTGTTTGTGGCGACTTACAATCGTAAGTACTTGAGTCCCAGACTTCATCATTAAACTCTTATTATTTTGCTTAATTGAATTTTTCATGATGAATATCAAAAACCTTAACCTATATACCGCTAGTGTGAAGAAGTGATTAATTTCCATCAATTGGAGAATTTTTGCAAACATTTTATCTTTAGCGTTAGCAACTCGGAGAGGGTTATCCCGAAAACTGACACTTTTATTATAATTTACTTTTGGAAGAAAATTAGAGTTAATTGTATAGGATAGCTGATAATACATAGTAATTCTTCCTAAGCAATGCAGAATACACAGCTTAAATTTTCTAATACAAAAGGAAGAATGTTACTTTGTGTAATTCACATATGTTTAATGCTTTGCAGCAACTTCCTCACTTTAGGACAGTATTTCTAACTTACTAAAGTGCCTTTTTATGAACTGCATGTTGCATGAAAATAGGAATTCTGGAAACTTTTCTATGTGTATCTGGTTGCCACACTCAAAAGAATTTGTTTCTAAGAAGAATTCTCAAGTGTAGATGGCAACTTCAGTATGTGTTCTAAGGTATTGAAATTCCAAAATGGTTGCTATCTTTAATGCTGTTTTGTACCACATAAATAATTTTTTGATGATCAAAAACCTTTCCTTAGAAGACATGCAATAACAATCACAATTGTGGGTTACTATGAGAAATTTATATTTAAAAAATTATATATTGGTATTCGTGAAAACCCAAGGTTTGTAACGGCGACATAATGTTTTGGTGAAAATCTGTTTTACTTGGATAATCAAGCTCGCCTCTGTAGTGTAGGTGGTAGCATGTCCTCACGTTCAAAAGGTCCCAAGTTTGAATCGGTCAGGGTGAGTTATCTGGATAAAATTTCTTTTTCCAGTGTTTTCCCTTATACTGAAAGATGAATGTTGGATAACTCTAAGCTCTATGGACCCAGGCTCATCTGAGCATCATTTCTCATTCATTATCCAATATGACTTAAAGTTGGAAGACATTAATTACATCATCATCATCATCATCATCATCATCATCATCATCATCATCATCATCATCATCATCATCAACAACAACAACAACAAAAACAAGTTCTTGCTCTATCTGCCATCTCATTTTTTTACCCATCCTGCTATATCAGAACACAGAGCTGAGATAAGATAAGATGCTTTATTGTCAGATACGCTTACAAATAGTGAGTAAAAACTCTGTAAACAAGTGACGCGTCAAGTGAACAAAATTTCAATTAACAATAATTACACAAACTAACAAACACATAATATAAATACAACATTTTACATATGTGATATAGTATATACAAGTACTGTTATAATTATCACAATGCCCTTGGAATAATATTGTCATTTATTATTAGAATTTAAATAATTACAGAATGACAAAAAGTTTATTGTAATTCAATTTCATCATCGAGTAATACGCTTTGTCCATTAGTAGGCTTTTTATTGCTTTATTAAAGCATTTGAGGTTTTTCATTTCAGGGATTCTTACAGGTAGTTTATTATATACAAGGGGCGTCCGGAAAGTCAGTTCTGTTTCAATTTATCTCCGCTGCAGCACTGCGATTGCAGTTCTGCACATGTGCAGTAGACACTCTGTATAAAGGAGAAGAAACGTGCGCTATTGTGAGATTGCTGTCAGCCACGTACACTTTGTTGTGCTTGTTTACAATGTCGGTGTTGATTGCAAATCCCGCTGCTTGTGAAATCAGATCTGTGATTCGTTTTCTGAATGCTAGGAGAGTGAAACAAATTGAAATTTATCTGCAAATTTGCAATATCAAAAGGTGTTGTGTTCCTTCACAATGCACAATCACACACTGCAAATGTGACAAAAAACATCCTACAGGGATTTGGCTGGGACGTGTTTGACCACCCCGATACAGACCTGACCTCGCTCCTAGCGACTTTCATCTGTTTTTGCATCTCAAATCTTTCCTTGGCAGTCAACACAACAATGTCGAAGAGCTGAAAGAAAATGTTTCCAACTGTTTGAAGACACAGGCTGCAAACTTCTATGAAGAAGATATAAAAAATTGTGTGCCTCGCTATGATAAATGCCTGCAAAATTTTGCCAGTTATGTGGAAAAGTAGTTTAAGAGTTGTAGAATTTTGGGCAATAAATAATTTTTCTGTCTCTGTACACAATTTAATCTTATTACCAAACAGATCTTACTTTCTGGATGTACCTCGTACTTTTAATCCTGCATATTGTGGGCTTTTTTCACACAGTGCTAATCTGTGAATGGGTGGTTTCAAATTATTTTTATTTCTTGTTCCATGATTATGTTGCATTTGTGAATTATAAATTGTATCAAAGTTTGAGTGGATGTATTTATTTATTTCTTGATTGAGTCATTATGTGAATTATTTTTTTTTTACTTTTAAAGATCGTTTCCCACCCAGTAGAGTTCCCCCATAGTATTATTCCATGTCATCATGAAGTGCACTATCTTCCTTGTTTCGAGGTATGTTATTTTAGCTATGCAGCTCATATTGAAGGATGCACTATTTCATCTTTTGGAGAAGTAAACGGATGTGATCATCCAATTTTAATAGTTGGTTTAAAAATACCCCAAATTTTTTAATTTTCTGTATGATTTATAGCATCAGTTGTGATAATCTTATCGCAATTCTTATCTTGAGTGCTGAGCTGCAAAATGAATGTTTTGGAGGTGTTAAGTTTGAGGCCATTACTTGTGAACCACTTCTGTGAGTTATAGTTTTGCTTAAATTAGATTTTAACTCCTCTATATTGTACCCATTTAGTAAAATGGAAGTGTCATCAGCATACGTAATTGTTTTCCCTTTTATGGAGTTAGGTAAATCACTGGTGTAGATTATATACTGTAGGGATCCCAAGACGCTTCCTTGTGGGACTCCTGTTTTTATTTGTCCCCAATCTGATTTTATGGTTTCCTTTAGATTATTGACTGTTTTTTGTTTACGACAATTAACATAATTTTGAAACCAGCCTAAAGCATAGCTTACACCATAGAATTCTAATTTTTTTTTTTTAGTAATATATCAAGGCAGATGCAATCAAAAGCTTTAGAATTCTCACATATCAGAACTGCTGTCAGTCTTTCTTATCATTTTAGAAGCATCATTTGCCAATGTTATTAGGGCTGGTATTGTTGAGCACTTTTCTCAGAATCCATGATGTGAGTTACTTAACCTGGTGAATTGTTCAAAGTACGACGAGTTGTGCATGCACTATCTTTTCAAGTATGGTGGAGAACATAGGAAGGATAGAGATATGTTGAAAATTTTTAAATTCTGCTTTCCCTTGTTTGTGTATAGGTTTAACTAGGGCATATTTCATTCTCTCTCGAACAATACCCACAGCTAGGGAATTGATTATTTAACTAATTTTATGTTTTATTTTCTTAATTAGAAATAGTGACAGTTCATCCCAGACATAGGAAGATTTTGGTTTGAGTTTACTGATAATTTCAATAATTTTTTCTGGTGTAACACTTGAAAATTGAAATGGGGGGGGGGGGGGGGGTTTGCATTAGGCAATTGTTAAGCAATTCAGTTATGGCATCTTGCATTGATTGGTATTATCTCAAATTTAATTACCAATATTTACAAAATAATTATTTAATGAATCTGCTTTGTTAGTACGCATATTATTTGAATTATCTAAATCGTTTGTACTGTTTATTTCTAATTCCGCATTTATTCTTTTCCAAGTTGCTTTGCTTTCATTATCCGCATTTTTGATGAGTTTTAACAAACACTACCATGCTTACACAAATGATTTAGGATCCAAGCCGCAAAGCTTAGCCGAAGTGTATTTTATAATAGGAGTGTAAGGTTGCAGTTGCGATGTGAACAAACCATAACTGTATCATATGTGGAGTAAAACTCAATTAGTGGTTTCACATCATTGCTTAGGTTGGAACTCTCATCCCTAGTATGAACAGTACTGTGAACATAGTATGGTTTGTTCTCATGATTCTTTGACAAAAGGAAACCATTTAAGCAGAGACGGTGTGAAACGAGTGGGTTACAGGTTCTAAAATGATAACATCTTCTTCCTATGCAATTCCTAAGGTAAGTTGATTAATATTGTTCATGTTTATTATAATAGAATTACTCAAGCCATGCAAAACTTTTCACCAATGTCTTTTTTAATATATTGAAGCTTCTTAAGTCAGCATTTATCATGAAAACATGAAGTAGATAATAAAAATTAATTATGAACAATTTGTACAAAAGAATATAGTGAGTAAGAAAAAATAAGATGGCATGGTAAGCTAAACATTTATAAGTCCCTGGCATAGTACTGAGTTTGTCTTATTTCTACACAATCATACTATGTTTACTTCTTGTCATGCTGTTGTAATTTATGTCCTCCAACATTGGGTCATATTGGACGATGAATGAAATGGGTGAAATGATGCTCAAATGAGTCTGGGGTCAATGGAGCTTAGAGTTACCTGACATTTGTCTATCAGGATAAGGGAAAACCCCAGAAAAATCTTATCCAGATAACTCACCCTGACCGAGATTTGAACTCAGGACCTCTTGAACGTGAGGCAGACATGCTACCATCTACGCTACCGAGGTGGGCTTACTTAATGTCATAGAGAGGAGCTTTAGAGAAACATGAAAAAAGAAATATGTACACACTTCCAGCTACTATGAATGTTGTCAGAACTGATACTATTCATGTTGTTCAAGTATGATTTTCTAATGTATGAATGCTAAATATGTCCATTATTTCTGTCTCACTTATTTAACCATATGCAGCAGAATTCTGCTTCGTTTACTTCCTGTGGTTCTTTACACTTCAGGATGTTTGTAATGTGTTTGGATCAGTTACCTGTCCAGTCAATTCATTCACTTGAATATTTATTCATTAAATCTTTTTGTGATAAATTGGCTACAGAGTACTCACTATTTCTTGCTAGATATTGGGGACCATCTAAACAAAATCATATGAGTAGAACTCGTAACAGGAAAATATAACCTGAAAGACATTAACTGATTTCATAAAAATTACCAACTTATGTAAAATAATAGAACCTCTTCTTAATGAACAAGAAACAATAACAGCACCATTTAGCCATTTTATTGAATTGCTGACAACTTTTGAATGCAAGTCTACGCAACAAGATTTCACAACTAATAATAACCTGGGTTAGGAAGTTCATGCATTTGCAATTTATTTCAAAGCATGTTATTGATATGCTGACAAATTATTTTCATTATCCTTGAATTTTCTAGTGCTCTGAGTGATTTTTATAGGGCATATAATTGCATACTTTAGCACTTAAAAAGAGAAATATTTTTTTGAAATGAATTATTTTGATTAAATGGTCAACTTGTTTTTCTGTGAATTGATATTAATGAAATGATCCTATTTTGCCTTCAGGCAAGTGAATCATGAAGAGTGAGTGATGCAATGCAATGCTGGTAAAAACTGTGCAATATTGATTTGCCTTTCATATAGGGAAATCCCCACTGTACTGAGAAATAGATTAAGCAATAGGGCAGTGACTTAATAGAGCAGCCACTGCAGGCAGTTTGTGACAGTTGATGAGGTGGTATGAATACAGACAGTATTAAAAAATGCCAAAGGTGAAAACAAGTAATGAAGCAGACAATTCTTTTTACAAAATGAATTTTCTGGTGATCTAATCAGAATGATTGTGTCTTATACTGTAAGGCATGTGATAAAGATATTGGGAGTGAAAAATAGTTTCAGGTCGTTCATATTAATTCCGCAAAATACAGGGAAATTATTGTGAAAAAAAGTGACAGAAGCGAAAGTGCTCAAGGGAAGCTTAGAAGCAAAGCTGTATGAGTTTCATCATTTACTGATACAATGAAGCACCAAATTATATTAACAATGTCGGCTTGTTTTCCCCATAAAAACCAAAATTTTTACATCAGGTTACTCTAAGCTCTATGGGTCCTGGGTTTATTTGAGCGTCATTTCACCCATTTCATTCATTCATATTTCTGGATAAGGGACAACCCAGGAAAAAGAGCCTTATCTAAATAACCCACCCTGGCTGAGAATGAAATATTGGTGAGAAAAATATGTGAAATGTTATGCATAACTAATCTTTCATGTTTATTTACACTAAGTTAATGAATGAACAGTGAAATAATTGGCAATAACCAAGGAGAGAACTATTGGAACATGAACTTTCCAAATCTAGAACAGATTTGTATCATCTTGCAACTCATATTGAAATGGATGTAAACCTGATTGATAGCTGGAATTAATCTAATATACTAACAATACCAAATACAAAATTCCAAAATGTTTACAAACTGGCTGATATACTTTTTACTAACATCTGGAGCATTCCCAGTCACAAAATAAGATGGCAGAAAGATGAGAAGCTTGGATGGTACACTTTAATATTGCAATACACAACAAGGATGCAAGAAAAAAAAATCTGATGTGTTACATTTGCATGAGTTTTCTCTACACCTACTTGTGCAAATTATTTTATTCCATATATATTCTTGTAGGTACAGTGGATATAGAGAAGCAGTAGACTATATTATGTGATGGCTTCCTTCCCTCGTGGTCTTCGCATGATCAGTAGTGGGAAAAAGAAAACTTCAGACCAATAAGGAGATGTGTCAAAAATGGTTAATCTCCATCAATTTGAGCTTTTAACAAGTTCTGCGATTTTTATGTAGCACACTTGGCCAAGTCATTCAGAATCTTGAGAAGCTATTCATAGAAAATTGAAGATAAGATTTCATTTGAGATACAAATAATTAACATGCAACAATATAACCATTTTTAAAAAATGTCCATGAAAAATAGTTTGGAATGAAGGGGAATTTTCTGAAATCTTTGTTTTATCCTTGGAGCATGCTGAACGAAATGTCAAGTTTTCTATTTAACCAACTTTTCATTTTTAAGTTTTGCTGTTCATAAGTTTTGCATTTACACATGCACACATTTTTCTAAAAATGCTTCCTTTTTTTTTTTTTTTTAATTCAGGTTATCTCAAAACATGTATTTCTGGTGGAATGTTGGTGTCTCCCCTTTGTGCAAGTGAATAGTTCAAAAAGTGAAAATTCAATGTTATCTTAGATGCTTAGTGTTGAAGTTTTGTTGAGTCACACTTGTTTACGCTCACCTTTACTTATTATTTTTAAAAAACGCTGGAACGTTTTCCAGGACATTCGCCCTCTTCCTCAGCAGTATTGTGACTCCCTATACTGCTGAGGAAGAGGGCGAATGTCCTGGAAAACGTTCCAGCGTTTTTTAAAAATAATAAGTGAAGGTGAGTGTAAACAAGTGTAACTCAACAAAACTTCAACATGAAGAAAACTTCACTGTTAATAATGTTTCTATTTGTAATATTTAGATGCTTAGTTACTGAAATATTATACACTTTGTTTTCCACATAATTTCCCACTTTATAGCTCCCATTTTCTCAAATGATCCATTTCTCAGCAACATAGGAAAGAAGGTATTAGTGTTAATGTTCTGCAAAGCATATTTGTTTCAGCATACTGCATTCTAGCGAGGAAGAAATCCATCACTAAAACCTTTTGAAATGCAATTATTTTTGTAATGCTTAGTAGATTTGGGACATCAAGAATGTTAAAACAATTCACTTTACATATATGTATATATTTATAGATTCCAGAATAGAATACCTTTGTACAGAACTGATATATACAAAATACATATATACAGAAATTAAATCCTTTCAACCTCACTTTCTGTTGCAATGTACAATGATTAGACTAGAACCTGTTTTTGCAACAGTATGATTAGCTACACTCTTCTTAAAACAGTTCATTTGCCTATTAAATGATAAAAATATTTTACTGTTATACCACTCCAAATTCTTAGTTCAGTTTCATCTAAGAAAATATTAAATGGTGGTAATTTTTTTAAAAAATTTACTTAATATAAAAGTATTATCCTTGATGTTACCATATTGTCAAGATGGCATGCCAAATATAAATGTGTTTTAAGATTAGTATGTATATAACAATCCCATTTGGCTAATTACCAGGTTGACAACAGGTTAGTAGCTATAAAACATGCATTATAAAGTTACATATTGCACCCTGAGTAATAGATTTATTAGTATGCTATGGGAAAGAAAAACTTACTTTTAAAAATCCAAAAACATTCAAATGATTACTTATAAAATATTCCTTAACTGTATTTTCAGAAATCATATATTGTCAGATAAGATATTTGTGATAAAAACAAACACAAAATGAAAACTCAAGATGCCAAAATTTATGACAATTACAGATCGCAACACTGTAAGTAATTAGCATTTGTAAACCCAAATATCCAGAGTACTAAATGTTCATTAAAAGAGTAGCTACAACAAATCTATATTTTTTTCATGTTGCTGAAAGGCAATGAAATACCTCTGCATTGCATAAAATTTGCAGTGCCTGGCCCACCACATAAATAATACTTTGACATGAATAGCATGGGAAAGGGTAAATGCATCACAACAATATTTGTTACCAAAAGTATTATTTTACTTTCCATATTAGCCTTAATGGAATTTTAAGCAATGTACTGATAATATTTGAGAATAGCTCTAAAATAACTATAATATCTCTCTATTATACAATGAAAAAGCAGTTATTCTGTCAAAGAGCATAAGCATTATTGCTGTTAATCTTATGTATACTTATTGCCAAACAATTTAAATGGAATATTCCTTATCCCCAGACTTCTATGCAGCTATATAGAAGGCTATATGGCTTTCTTTTATGTTACCCTTATTTTAAAAGCAGCTCTATAAAATGAAGATTTTTGCATTTTTTTCAGAATTATCAAGGACTATCTTCAGTTTTAAGATAATAACATGACTATAAAATAACTGCTTAAATTATCTTGCACTCCTATAAGCCTAAATTTAATACATTTTAAAAACTTTGTATAATTATGATTGCCAAAATAAATGTAAAAATTCATAGAACTGAAACATTTGTTAAAATTCATTATCCCCCCAAATCCTAATTGTGATATATGGAAATCATTTGGGGTTAAACATGGCAGAGGATGGTCAAGTGACAGCAAGTGATTAATAGCAGCAATTGCAAAGTCACTTTCAGAAATAAAACATTACAGCAAAAAATGTAATGAAGCAAAAGATAGCTTACAAATAAGCACAATGGTAAAGGAGCAATCTTCCATGGATATTAGCAGATAATGAAAAATAACCCAAAATAAATGTTAAATATCTATGCATGACTTGTGTTCATAAGTTACAGATGTCCTCATAATGCAGTGCAATGAAATGTTTTAATGGCTCTGAAGTACTTTGGACTTTTGTAATGTTTTTTTTACTGAAAATACATAGTCCATGCCTTCTGTATCCTGTTAACTTCACAGCCTGTCTCCTATACTCCAACTTAAGTATATCTAATTTAGAGTAAAAGAAACTCATACAGTGTCTCCAAAAAATACTGATCTGAAAGCACTAATGATGAACAATTAGCTGTGTATTACATTTATAGTGTTATAAGTGTTCATTCGCAATAGTACTTTAACATATAACCAACAAAGACTAATGTGCCATGATGTTTTAGTGGTATAAATACAAAGTTAATTCATGTACTTTTCTGCTCCCAAATAAGTACTGGTCTTGTGTGTAAACATGCACAGTATGATAGTGTGCACTGCTCTCCAGCTGTACAAGGTTATGGAACAATGCCCGCCTCGGTAGCGTAGATGGTAGCATGTCTGCCTCACGTTCAAGAGGTCCCGAGTTCGAATCTCGGTCAAGGTGAGTTACCTGGATAAGGTTTTTCCGGGGTTTTCCCTTATCCTGAAAGGCGAATGTTGGGTAACTCTAAGCTCCATAGACCCTGGACACATTTGAGCATCATTTCACCCAATTCATTTACCGTCTGATATGACTTAACGTTGGAGGACGTAAAATTACAACAACAAAAAAAAAAAAAAGTTATGGAACAACAGATGTGGTAATATGCAGCCAGCAGTAATGTAGTTTGGAACAGTATGTTTGTTTCTTGCAGCAGGTATGTTCAAGAAATCAAAGAAAATGATTGAATAAAAGAGGAGAGTAGTGTATTTAAAAATGGAAAATCATTCAAAGAGATAAGTGAAATCATTTCAAGATCTGTTACTACTATGAAGACCATGTATATAGGTTTAAGACAAAAACATTGAAAAATGTACTAAGAAGCGGCGGCCCTTCGAAAATATCTAGGAGAGACCAAAGAGTTAGAAAAGTAACCAGAAACCCAAAACTAAGTGTTCTGAAGAGAGCACCAGAAGTTAAAACAGAAATGGAAGTGCCTCACAAACAAAAAATTGTCCTCACAAACTATCAGAAATATCCTTTACAAAAGTGGTTACAATGGGAGAAAATCATCAATAAGGTGAACAGAAGAGAGAGGCTTAAATATGCTAAGGCACATACAAATGATGCTTATGACTTTTGGAAAAAATTTTCACCGATGAGAGTCAATTTTGTATTTTGAAATCAAAAGGCAGTGTGGCGGAAGAATACTGAGCTAGATAGAGGAATCTCACAGCTAGTGTACAACATGTGGCTGGTTCTCTGATGATATGGGATTGTATGCGTGGTTATGGTGTAGGAAATTTGTGTTTTGTTAATGGCACAATGTATCACAGAATGTATATTAACATTAGTCCCATCTTTCCCAAAGAATGTGGAAAGTGAACCCTACTGGAAATTACATTTTCATGCAGGACAACTCCAAGCACATGACAGTAAATACCAGACTGTGGTTGTTGAACTCTATGGGTTGGATGCAAATGCCATCTCAACCTCTGAATATAAGTTCAATGGCGAATTTGTGGCAAAAAGTGGAAGAAAATATATAGAAACATGAAATATCCAACAGGAATGATTTGAAAAACGCCCTACTGAATGAGTGAAATCAATTTTTTGCAGAAACGATCACTAGTGAAATCAATGCCAAGGAGATTAGCTGAACTTAGTTACCAGGAGCAAATACATGCCTACAAGTGATAAAAATGTCCATGAACTTTTTTCTTTTAGACAGATCAATATTTATTTATCACACTTAGAAATAAAAACTTTTCATTTATTTACTGTTTATTTAGAAATGAAGAAAGTTCATGTTTTGAAATCAGTATTGTGTCTACATCTTATTCTATACCTGAAACATATGCTCAAACCAATACTTTTTGGTGTCACTGTTTGCACTGTAACAACTGAGTAGCTTTAAACAAATTCTACTAACAAATAAGGCAAGATTCTTTACTTGAAAATAATAATTAACCTTTCTCTCTTTATTTCCTAGCATAAAATTCTAGTAGAAGAAAATATTAAGAGGATACATCACACACAGATAAAAAACTTGTTTTAAAACATTGGTAGCATTAATTTCATCTTTCATAATCCATCTATTAACAAAAAAGTCAGTAATATTGAAATTTATATATGAGCCAATTTCTGTCATACCAATAGTTGACCTTGAACTGAATTTGAGAGCAGTAGCTCTTAAAACATTTCCAAGTTTAAAAGTAAGTGAAGATGTGTTGAAAAACAAGAAATTCAACTCGCATAATTTCTACATTGTCAGCATGTTTGGACTTTGAGGTTACATTTTCTTTCTCGGAAGTCTGAAAGTATAAGAAATTAATATTACACGTACATTTGCAAAACTAATTTAACTATATTTAATGTAGGATGTAAGATTTAAATAATTTTATATTCCTTTTTAGAGCCCTAAAATAATTATAAACTACTAACCAAACCTCAAGAAAAAATGAGAAGAGTTAAAACCATACTGTTATATAGGAAGAGCTGTCATGCAAGAAAGACTATCATATTATCTAAAATTTAATCTATTTTCACTAGTGATGGGATGATAGGTTATTTCTCAATATTTGAATCCGACATTGATTTTTAAACATAATTACTCAAAACATAAAAAAGAAGCAAAAGCGATATGTTAACTGAATTATGTTCTTAGTAGTAGTTTTCTGTGTATAAATGCATGTAATCAAGTTTGGTTTTGCTCATCATTTTCATAGCCATGGCTTCATGTTCTGACAGTGATTGCAAATTTGTACATTGCTTTCTCAACAGAGATCTGTAAACTTTCTTCCTGTATAAATGTAACATGCTTCTTAAAATTTGTTGTATTGTGTGACTTATCACTGCGGGAGAATATTTTCTTCATTTTTATACACTGCTTTATTATAAATAGTACTGTAATAGAACTATTCAAAATAGTTCCACACTTCACTGATGTTTTATCCAATATTTGTTGTACATTCATTAAAATATTTAATTAAATTAGGTGTATGGTATACCATAAGTTATGACTGTGACCCAAGTTTGGCTTACGATATACAAACAGATGGAAGGAACAAATATTTCTAAGTGTTATTACTTCTTATGTCCCACTTTATTTCTGTTGAATCCACAAATTTTAGCCACTGGAATATATAAACAAAATGGCCAAGAGAGGTCACCATGCCATGCAAGGCAAGGAAATAGCAGCAATATACTTTAGTGCATCAGCTCAATCGGCTATCTGCCTCATTTTCAAGAAGTACCGAGTTAATATCTTGGTCAGAATGAGTTCTCTGAATTTTCTCATATCCTGAAAGATGCCTGTCGGACAACTAAGCTCTATGAACTCTGGGCTCATTTAAGCATTATCATCCATTTTGTGCATTATTCTATATGAAAAGAAGCTAAATTAGTTTCATTCACAACTTAGTTAATGCTGGTTTTTTTTTTTTTTTTTTTTTTTTTTTTTTATGAGTACTCCTATTCATTTTCCTTGTTTTAATTTAGACAAGAGTCCATAGAATTTTTCATTCATTCACTCACTCACAGAAAATGCAGTCAGATCAAAAACTATAGTACAACTTTTTGGGAACACATTGGAGGCAATAACATGAAGTCTGGACACCTTTCATCCCATATCTAGTATTAAGTTAAATGCAACAACTTACAATAATGCAAAACAAACATTTGAAAGCATCAAAGGTAAGTACAAGACATACTTCAGTGTCACAAAAATATCAATATTCCAAACATAATTTTTACTCAATGTCTTGGTAGAAACCAAATGATGACAAGTCTATGAATATGTACAGCATAAGCAACCCTGCATGCAAGAGAATAGTTTTAGTAAAAGCGGTATCTATCTTTTCAAATGCACTCAGTAAAAAGTGATAACCTCGAACCCATTCATTATGCAGAATCAACTATTATAGCTTTGTGATTCAGAATGAGATGGAATAACAGAAAGTAAAACTTATTGCAGTTATTTCTTTCATCTGAGCTTATCTTTTTAGTTTGGAGTTTAATCATTTAAATATTTTTGTTTTCCAATGGCATCTAATTTGATCGAGAGATTTACAATAAATATTCACATAATGGTGAAAATTCAGATCAAAAGAGTAATGGTCAACTAGTAGCTTCTGGTGTAATAGAAAACATAACTTTGACCACACTTCAGTCTGGATACAGTACCTGATAAAGCTTCAGATACAATTATGTGGCATTTGGAGGAATTGAGTTAACAGTGATGTCCAATTGAATTAGTTATGAATAAAAAAGTGTTGTTAAAAGTGAAGCTAATTTCATATTAAACAGACTTATTGATCATACTTTATTAAAACTTCACTCACTATTAAAAACAGGAATGTGAATTAAGTTTTAAAGACTCAGTAAGCCTTTTAAAGTAATATCCAAATTAATTCATAACACTATTTGTAGTTGGTTTTTCACACTACATCACTGGGATTTAAAATTTTTTGAGGTACTACTTTCAGAAGCTGTTGCTTCCATTTTCAACTTTGAAGGTCCAATGTCCAACAAATAAACTAGTCCCTCGAAACATTAAAATGCAAGTGACATATTGCAAAAAAACATACTACAAATAGTGTTATGAACTTCTAATACAATTTATATTTTCACCAAAAAGCAAACAGACCCATGTATTTCTGACTCATGTGTTATGGAAAGTATTTAAGAAGAGGGAAGCAATGCTCTAGTCCAAACAGATGTTCAGGCTTGCTGTAGTGCATCTGTTCTCTTAGGTATTGGTTAATTCATTGTGTATAACAGAAACTTTTAAAGCAAGGTTCATAAAACGTTACATTAACAGAGCTCATAAACAAAATAAGTGTGACTATTAAGTGAGATTTCATATTATAATCTTCACAAAAGTTAAAGGCATATGGAGGCAGGCCCTACAGCAGACTCCAGCAAATCCTAAGCTTGCTCCTCCCACCAGCGCTGCCGAATGTGGTATATGCATCTCACGCACCTGAACTGAGGACATTATCTCAATTATGCTCAGATATTAATATTTGAAAATGACATACAACAGCTGCTGTGAAGCCTACACACATTAATGTGACCTAATGCTTCAAAGAATGCTAGTATATCTCTGAACAGTCTTGTACTTTTAAGCCATAAAATATCTTTGGAAAAGAAATTATGCAAAAGAAAATCCAAATATGTAAATATCATATTTTCATATATATATTTTTTTACAGAAAAACATTGCTTTGTCAGGTTTTATCTAATTTCTTGCATTAGACCTCCCCTATTATCCTAAGAAGTATGAGAAATAAGAAAACAAAGTGTGCTTTTTAAAAGATGTAAAATATTTTCTTAAGGTTTTTGTTCTAATAGTTAACTAAGAACAAAATTGTACCCTTAGCTTATGCAGCTTTGAATGACTTTTAGTAAGGTGACCAGTGGATTATATTCCTGTAATGAACATAAAATAGCAGTGAAGTGCATCTGTGTATATGCAGCAATATTAATCACAGCCTTTATTTCACAAAGAAAGCAGAAAGTAAATATAAACATTTCGGCATCACTGACAAATAATAGCTAAATAATAGAATAAAGCTGCCTATTGATCTAGCTTCCTGTTCTAGCTCATGTGCATAGATAACAAGGGTTTTATATAAGCACATAAATATAGAGGGGTTGTAAATAAAAACTAAATATTTTTATACTAATTAAAGCCTTTCTCACTGGATTAGCCCAGTTTGCATTAAAACTGAATGATGTTTTAATTAGCATATGACATTAAATACAGCTCCACATATTTGTTAGGTTCATTGTTATAGACTTTTAGATTAATGGCAATAATTTATTTAAGAGAACACAGCTGATAGCGAAATCCTTGCAGCACATACTTTCCTCCTTTAATACCCTTTAAAACAGATGCATTTTTGTTTTTTTAAAAAATTGTATGTGTGATGCTTCCAATTAAGTGCTACAAACATGTGAAGACATAACTATGGCAACAAGAAAACAAGAAAAAGTACTCTCTGCTAAGAATGCTTTTTCCAAACCTAGTGATAGGAAAGGGAGAACTTTTCTTGTTCTAGATTTCCCAAAATCATATTTCAATGTACACCTAGACACTGTGTTAATTACTAATGTCTATAATAATTAATTTGCAAATGCATTATTTTTATACAACAGAAATCATTTTATATACAAAATTTATCCTTATTGCATGTTAGGACATTCAAGGCATATGTTTACTTATAAGCATGTTCTAATATATCTTACAAATTTCATATTTTGCTCATATTTACATTTAACAGCACCGGATTTAAAACTTAATGCAAATACCACCAGTTAACATTCTTAAGCAACAACAGTGGTATTTTCCTCCTCCTCTTTATTATTATTATTAATTTTATTCTGCATGTACAGTTATACACATTAGTATACAGTCTCTTTCATGCTTGCATCATCACAGCAGTTTTCAATTCTTGCAAAATATACAAAGAAATCTTAACATGAATAAGAAATACAGTATAGTGTCAGAATATAAGGTTAACACAAAAAATGCAAATGAAAAACTCGTAAATGCCATAACTTAATAAATACTTAAATTATTACAAAATTTTCTTTAATTTTACTTTAATTTAATACCCATAACACATGGTTAAGTTAACATAAGCTTTCACATGCTCACGATACACAAATCAAATTGCTAAAATACAAAGAGTATTTTCTAGCATTGTAACACTCACTGTTTCAGACTTCCAGGTTTAATTTTGCTTTATGTGGTCATAGTCTCACTAGGCTCAATCTTTATAAATTTGTGAAAGGAAAGTAGATATAAATCCACCACTTGAAACTGCAAAGCCACCTGCATGTATAATGAAACAGTTGCTTCTCAGTTTTGCACATGCTGAGTGATACATCCAAACCAAAGATTTCGCAAATGCATGCATATTCTTTAATCAACTATAATAAAGCTAGAGAAAATAATTTGCAGCAAATGTGATTGTCATTCATGTTCATTCACTTTATCAACAAATGTATAATGTATAGCTTCTTTTGTAAAGTCTTATTAGTTTTAAGTTAAACTTGCTACCACTGTTACAATAACAAGAACTGCTGATATTTTATGCCTTACATGTAAATTTTTATGTTTAATAGTAAGATGTAAGTAAAATGTATTTACATATAAAATAAAATGCATTATATTTTACATTTTCAAGAGAAATATATAATGGGTCTGCCAAGAATGTGAACCTAATCAACTTTGGCTATTTTGACATTTTTCAGTTTATAGTCCTAATGTGTAAAAATCTGGTATTAATATTTTAGATTCAGGAAATATCAATACTTGTGAAATGTGTAATATTTTATACTTAGAGCCACATCTAAGTATAAATTTGAACACAAGGGTTTACACTGCAAGTACATGGAATACAACAGTTCAGTCTTGCACTTATTCTAGGGACAGTGCTTACAAGGCTAGGCTGTAGAACTTGTAAAGAACGTCTATTTTGAATGACTTCATTAAAAACTGAGATAAAAAGGTTGCAGTGACACTAACACTTCACTTTACTTTAGTTTAAATGGCAAATTGACAATGTTCTTCTTCAGCTCTGCTCCTATTTGTAAATATTGGCAGAGAATCTTGCCACCAATCATCAGTTGGGACAAAGCTGAAGATAAAGAGGAAGATGTTTGAAATTCTTCCATTGAAAACAAGAAGTGTTTATGTCACTACAGTCTATTTATCTCAATTTTTAATGTTTCACTTCACTGTCAACAATACATTAATATAGCAACACTTTTAGGAAAGTATACTATGTACTACCAATAAGGTAGGTCCTATTGATTATCAAATAAGAAATTGCATCTTTTATACTGTAATATAAATTTGGTAGAAAATTAATAAAAGTGCCTGCATGTATAACAGACTATAATGCTATCCGATGTGACCTCTGGAATTCAGGAAGAACAGCAGAAATTATTTAGAATTTAAAAACAGTTTGAGAATGTAGTCAAATTGTTTTTTTCTTAAACTTTTTAATTTATGTATAACTATGTATGTAATGCTTTCAAGTGGAGGCAAAATGCATTGAAAGAAAATTGAGGTACCATGTGAAGTACAGAGTGCCTCAGTGAACTTATTGTATAATTTTTAATTATATATGTATATGTTTGTTACTTTATAGGCAATATGTTTCTGAACAAGCAGAAGCTTTGTAAAATACTCATTTAACAATAGTGCTCACCTATTACATGGCACATGGGCAAGTACTCAACCTGTGGTTCTTATGATTTTCATGATATTCTTAAAAGTTTTTCATTAAGGAACTACAAGAATACAATCAAAATGTTATTTAAACTAACATGTTCAATGTATGGTAATCACCCTCTCCAATTCATACTCTATACCTAGAAGGGAAATAAGAAAGCAGAGAGCTGAGCAATCTGTGAAGTTACAAAAATATGACAGTATCTACTGCTACAACAAATTTGAATATTAAAATGAATAATAAAGTGAAATATCATAAATTAACGTAAATTGATTCTAGTACATAACTCCGGTAATGGAAATTAAATAGGGTTATCATGCTGAGATAATTTGACATTTGGTCAGATGTTTGCCCCTTAAGAAATCTACAATGTCAGGTTATAATATCAGGTCATTCTATGTGGCACATAAGCATTAACTGTGTCATATATTTACAACAAAAAGTTCATAGGGAACGTATTATGTTTTTTGTTACCTGTGAGGCAAGTGCCAGTAACAATACACATCATGAAAGAATAGGTTCTGTTATTAGCTGATGCTGGGATAGTATCACACCAAAAACTGAACTGTCATCTCCCTTTTTGGGATTTAAGTATTATGGATAGAAACTATTATAATCAAAACATAACTCAGAAATGATTTTAGCACTCCACATATTGAAGTAAAAATATTAAATCCATTCCTCAAATTAGAATAACCACAAATCTTCCATCAATCTGATGCATTTTAGATACAAACGATTGAGATAGTGATTGCTATCAAAATGCACTGAATATAATTTCTAACATAAAGAATGCACTTAAATTCATTTGGCACAGTAGACATACTCTTGATTAGTGTACTAACACAAAAGATAAAATTGTAGCCAACATAATTGTCAGAAGTTTCAAAGCTTTTCACTACTAGAGTAAAGATGTCTAATTCTATGATAACCACTAATAGTATGATACAAAGTTCAGTATCCCACCTTGGTCTTATTCTACAACAGTTAGTAGTTCTGAAGGATTCAATAAATTACTGAAAAGTTCTGCTTTCCAATTGTTTATACCCCAGTGCTCGCTAAGAAAAGGAGAAAGCTACAGAATATGTTTTTCAATAAATATTGATGAAACAATTAAGATTTTCTAATCACTGAAACTGCTGTTGAAAAAAATATTTTCAAATAATTAACTGAGAGGTAAATATAAATGCAATAATGCTAATAATGGTTTGTAATGTAGATGCAAAGAATCATTGTACATTGCTACTATTTCTGATACCACAGAACTACACTGTGCAGTAAATTCGGACACCACTTTCATAGATTTAGAAATTCTATCACACATTTAGGAGCCACTGTCGCACAAATTATTTCTATAATGTTTTACTATATTCATACAAATTTTCTATTGTCAATCAGAAAAAAGGATATATATAAATGTTCGAGAATGTTCAAATTGTGTTCTTGGATCTTTATCTTTGTCCATTTATGAACATCAAATACTTATTTAAAAGTATACAGAATTGGCAAGCTTATCCTCCTAATTACTATTACTTTTATCTCATGTTATAGAATTCTGCTTACTTTCCAAAATTGAATCAAATCTGAATTTTTTAATATGAATCCAGCAAAAATGTCATCTAATAATAGCACTAAAGTATGTAGGATAGTAAATGAACATTCCATCAGCTATGTGATGGACAGATCTTCAATCATCTCTGGATCATTAGGTTACACTGCCAAAACCATTAAACTCAACAACAAAAAATTTTATTACAAATTTAATATCTTATATTATACTGCATAATAATTGCAGATGTGGACCACTGATCTTATCCAAAAGCTGCTGAAAACAAGAACTAACCATTGCAAATACTTGACTCATTCCACTAATAGTGGATTAAAAGAGAACAAATGTCCAGGCATAGACAATGTATACACTGAGTAACTCAGCTTAGGAGAGGAAGACTTAACACCAACAATTACAGAACTATTCAACCAGATCATTTTAGAAGAGGAAATACCGATTGAAGACAAAGTTTTATTATATTACACAAAAAGGGAACCAAAGATCACATAAACAACTACCAACCAATCAGTCTGATCTCAAAACTTTACAAACTATTTATGAAGATAGTAAGCAAAAGGCTAGAGAAAATGCTTGAGCCAATAGAACAAGCAGGATTTAGGTCCAGTTACAGCAACACTGATCACCTCCATAGATTATAATAAAGCTTTTGATACTGTGAAACATGGAAGTGTGTTACAGGATTTAAAACAATAAGGGATTCCCATCAAATACCTAAGGTTGTTAGGTAAAATATATCAAACCAGCTCAGCAAAGCTAAGAACAGAAAGAGACGGTAGATGGTTTCAGATAAAGAGTTGTGAAAGAAAGAGACCGTCTATCACCAAAATTATTTACAAGCATGCTCTAACGTCAATTCACAGAAATGTAATGGAAACAAACCTGGAATAAATATAGATGTTCAGAAATTTACACACCTTTTATTTGTGGATGACATTAACCTAACAGCAAGGTCAGCAAAATTGCTAAAAGAAATGATTAGGGAGCTGGACAAAGCAGTGAAATAGGCCTCACAATGAATCCCACAAAAATGAAAATATTGACTAATGTAACAGAATATCTATTCAAACCCATCAATCATCACTTTAAGTACAGCAGTATGTGTACCTAAGACAAAGCATCTCCTTAAACAAGGACTTAGAGAATGAAATCAAATGTAGAGTAGGACATGGAACAAATTTTGGTCACTCAAGTTCCTGCTCACAGACGAGAGATAAAAAGTAAGTAAAAAATCAGAAATAATAGATAAATGTGTCATGCCAACATTACTTTATGGTTGTCAAACAGGGTCCTTGACACAAAAATTGAAAAAGTAGTTACACTATTATTATTTCAAAGGAGAATGGAGCAAAAAATTATAACCTTTTCACTAAAGGACAGAATTAGAAATGAAGAACTAAGAAGTAGAACAAAAATGTGTGATGCGGTAGAAACGGCAAAAAAGCCTGAAATGGAAATGGGATGAACATGTATCACGCATGGATCACCAGAAGTGAACACACGGACCACAAGGTGGAATCCAGCAGAACAACGAAGAACCAGATGGGTTCAGCAAAGCAGGACAATGGACAAGATGAACATCTTGTCAATGGATAAGATGGCAAGAAACAGAAGTATGGAGACAGCTGACACCAAGCAAGAATCAACAAGTATCAAATGCAACAAAAAGACAATGATAGCAAGTGCAGTGTAGAAGTGTTTGGGGAACAAGTAGAGTGGAAACGATAGAGAAAATAAGAAGTAAAAACACGACAAAGCTCCCAAGGATTTGCTCATCCTTGTGTAAACAGGAGGCCTTTGCCTTTATGGGATGTCTGCTAAATTTTTTTATTATTATTAATTATTATTATTATTATTATTATTATTATTATTATTATTATTATTATTATTATTATTATTATTATTATTATTATTATTATTATTATTATTATTATTATTATTATTATTATTATTATTATTATTATTATTATTATTATTATTATTATATCTGTCCCAACATAAAAATAATCCACATACATATTTCAGGTTTTCCACACTAACATCTGTATAAACAATTTACCTATTGGATTTATCAGATAACATGATTTTGTCATGAACTGAATGGTGCAATCACAGCTGCAGTTTTTTCTTTCTTTTTTTTTTTCTAAAGCGGAAAGTTATATAATTTATGGAAGATACAGTTCTTCAGGAAAATGAGAAACTATTCACTAAAAAATAGGGAATAGCTAAAAGACTCAGATTTTCAAGGTTATCTGAAGATTCAAAATAAGAAGGGTTGAAAACAAAACTATTCACTGAAATTCACTGGAAGGAGGAAGGCAGTATTTTGAAACTTAAAAGCATGGAATATGTAGTTGAAGTTATACATTTTCAAGCTGTATAATGTAGTACATATCTTTATAGATTAGATGTTCAATACTTCATATCAGCACTTGACCTTAAGACTCTAAATCTACATCAGTGATAAACTCCAATTATGCTCATGTTCATTGCACATTATTTTGCATTCCATTTATTACTTATGCCCTGTTGCTTTATAATTTCTAATTATCATCATCATTTTAATTTTTAAAAGCTATGTGATGCAGTGGATGCATGGATACAGAATATGCTTATCACAAAGTTTTTTGGATGTTCACTCCTTGTGCTCAATTGGCAATTTTTGCTCAAGCTTATACTGAAAATACAAAATATGCCTTTACCATGTTGATGTGCACAACAATGAAAAAGTATTTTCCCTCACATGATGGAAGCATGCACATTATCTAGGAAATATTAAATCAATCAAGCAATTCTATTGCATGTTATATAATACTCTTTTTTGTATTACTAAGAAATATCTTTTACATCTCAGATGTTCACTTACACAATGTTTTTTAAAAACTCCTAAAGCTCTATCGTCAATTGAAGTGAATGATTTAGCTCAGCTATTACATGTTTAATACATTAACTCATCAATACACATGGTAAACAAAAACACACAGCATGTAATCACAATGTCTTAAATATTTTCTTACATTACTGTAACAGTTTCTTGTAAATACTATATGCAAAAGAGACATCAGTATTTTATTACAATAAAATATAATACTTTCCTACAAACTTCACCTAACTTTTTAAGAAATTGATAAATTCTTCACAGAACTCAACAGACTAAAAAGAAAATATTTAAATATTTTATTTAAAAAAAATAAAAGATGATTGCAATTCTAAAAAATGTACTTACCATCTTTGGGCTAATAAAACAGTTCACAACATTTTTAAAGAATTTGGTATAATTTTGGCTCCTCAAAATAAACTTACATATAAAATTTACTAAATTTTTCTTTAAAAAAAAATCTGATAAAAATCTGGCATTTATCAATATAACTGTTTAGATTGCAACTGGGTTTACAATGAATGAAACAATTTAGAAACTAGAATGAAGGAGCATTTTAGAAATATTAGGTATAAACCGATTGATAAATCAGCCATGGCACATTATGTTGGTCATTTAACCATGAAATAAATCCAGAAGTTAAATTATTAAAGTAATTATATGGTCCAATAGATTTAATGGTTTGGGAGAAAATATTTATCTTATAAAACAGAAATCAAGTAATGAATTTTGAAATACTTCCAATCAATAGTCTTTTGTTTTATTTTCAGAATTCCCGATAATAATCTGTCATCTAGTGGCTGTTATAACAGGAATAAATGGATGACTAACAATGCAAAGGATATATTTGTGGAAGTAGCCTCGAGTTCTGTGAAGAATTTATCGATTTCTTAAAAAGATAAGTGAAGTTTGTAGCAAATTATTATATTTTATTGTAATATTTGTAATGTTTCACAATTATTAGCTTCTGTTTGTTTTACGCGTCAGTGTTTTATTTGACATCAGTATGACACTGCGCTTGTTTACACTGCCTATTCTTCTTTTCAATCCTCCCTAAAGATTCAAAATTGTCAAGTAAATATGTGATTTACTATTTTTTCCATCCATTTACTTCTCTTTGGTAGCAGTAACCTTTTCCCTTCCCTGCACAACCATTCTGTTAATCACTGCCTAACAAATCTGAAAAATAATGTTTGTAGCACATACCATTATTTTTCAGCTTGTATGAAGTTAATCTGTTCATGTAATACTATGCTAAAGTCATCAATAGCAGGGAATAACTTGCAATATTTGCTTCCATGTATAAGAAAATCTTCTAAAAGCTCTTTGTAAAGGACAGTCATAATACACAAGCAGCATCCTTTTGAGCACCAACATCATTGCTAGTTAAAGCATTCTTTCCTTATTGAGTTTATGAAAAGAAACCTGATTAAAATCATACTGCATATGAAATATTCCATAAATTTCTGACTTACAGCTTAAGTCAATTTCAAAACTGATCATAAAGCATAAGGTCAGTCAAAAAATGTCATCAACATATTTACTGTATGTTACTTTAATATGTTATTTATAAATTTCAGTACTAGATTCAACTGAAATATATTCATTAAAACTTATTCATAGATTCTTTTATTATTCTTTTTGTTTTAACATGTTACTTTATTAATTTTCTAAATAGAAATTATGCTAATATTATTTTCTTGTCGTAACTAAATATGGAAAGTGGCTTCCAATAAACTTCAATTTTACAAAATGAACCTACAGTGACCCTGTCAATATTAAATGGTGTTCTACCATATCAAGCTTTGGTATTTTGTAAGTTAACTAAGGTTGAATATCTATGGCTCAGCTACTGCGAAGGTAAATAAGGAGTATAAAATCCTTATATTTAAGATAAAAACAGGATATACAAACATATCCAAGTGAAACTGAACCATAGTGGGTTTCCTAAGGGACATGTCAAAGAACAAGTTATACTGACTGATGTAACAAGTTTGCTTATAGCTCAACTTTCCTCTCCAATGGCAGAGTACAAATAAGGAAACACTAATAATCAGTACGCTATGCTTCTCAATATATTTCCTTACGCATTAAAATATAGAAAATCATGTTGATTTCATGATCAAAGACTTCACTGACTTCTACCTGCATACTAACATATTTAAAAACATAACAATGTTACTGATTCCTATAAGGTGGAACAGTTTGTAACTATACACTTAGCCTTAGCAATGTAAGACAATAGTCTTGTTTAACTGGAATTTCCTTGCCTTGTACATATCAAAGTAGTTCATCCAGTACTTTACATGGAGTCATACGTATATTTCATAACATATGGTTGAATGAATGCACAAACAATTTATAAATCTAGCATTCACATTTTGCATAACCAGTGTAATTTAACAGTATGAGCATTTTAACTTGGCACTACTCTACATCCTACCTCCAGGTAATAACAGTTTAAAAATTAATGTTATCACAGGAACAATATAACACGCTCTTTACATGTTTACCACTTTTTAAGTTCATTTAGGTTTCTCCCTTTCCTGGATTTTACTTCCCAGCCGTTAAAGTGGAAGTATTCTAACGTAATAGCACCTATATAACAGTCAAATGTAGTTGTTTTCTGATTTTATATTTTAAATTTTCTAATGTACCTTAAATAACTTCACCAGCAATAAAATGCAGCATCACATACTTGGTCAATTACACAAAGCATACAAAAATATGATTAAATGTTCTGTAGAATTTCAATTTACTGAATAATGACTACTATTTTGAATTTAGGAGAAACTTAATTGTGGTGTAACTTGGTGAACACTGCTACTGGTGGATTGAAGACCTGATGGTGCTAGCACGTGGAAGTGTCACTGCTGTACATCTTTCCACTTAGTTGTATGTGCATTGGTGGTTGTGGTGCTTGCTGCTTGGCAGCATAGGGCATTTGTTGTTTCACTGAAACATTCACAAATATCCTTGTTACTAATCAGTAATAATTATCACTTTTACTCCTAAACCAATAACATTTTAAAGCTGCTGATATACTTGGATTAAGCTATGTGCAATGTATTTGAGGAATTAGATGCTTGCTTAATCAAGTTTTTATCACATAGCAATTTCTAACTTCAGTTGGTCAAATCAATTTAATTAAACTGTATTTATAACTTCAAGAAAAGAAAAGATATATTTTTTGCAGATAGTTGTTTTTTAAATCTTTGCTTAAAACAGAGTAGCACCCATGTTTGTTAGAAAACCATTATATTTCAAAATGATAGTTCTCAGCAAATCGTGGCAAAACAAAAAGTTATTCAAGTCAAAACCTTTTCAAAATTTAATGAATACTGACTTAAAATTATATTGTTTATACCTTAAATTAATAAACGTTTTAGGTAAGTCAGTTTGGCTTAATTTGGAATCCAAATTATTTTAAAATGTTATTTTCAGCATAAAAAATAAAACTAAAAAGTCAAAAACCAAATTAAATTATGCGTAAAACATAAAACCACTTAAACACAGTAATAAAAAGGATAACACAACGAATCTTTCAAAGTGTAATCTTAGTGAGAAAGAGCTGAATTTGCTAAACAGAGGCATAAAAAACATGTATAAATTTTTAACAAAATATGGAGTGTAACGATATGTTTTAGTTAAGCTTTTTACATGAACATCCAGTTGGAAATTCTTGTTTTCTGATATGCCATGTAATGACAATATAAAAAAATATATGTGTAATTTTGTGATTGGCCATAGTAATAATTGTATTACGTATTGTGATGACGTAGCAGTAAATCGGCAAATCACAAAATTAATAGAGGAGTAACGATAGTTACGGAAAATCAATAATGGAAAAATGTCGCGGTGAATATAAAAGTTTTGTAAAAGAAAATGAATAATCTTCAAAAAGGAGTTATTCGGTATTCGTAATAGTGATGAGAGAAACAATCAAAAGTGAGGAATTTTAAGTAATTAACAGAAATTATATTACAATTGAAAATAAGGATTTATCGATGTGTTGGAGGTAACCTACAGTGATTGATAAGAAAGAAAGTTCCAGTAAAATGTAATCAAGATTATACAATCAAATTATATATTTAATCAAACTCAATCATCAAGAAACAATTCAAACTATAGTAAAGTAATTCTGTTACATTTGGCTTCTCGACCTGGATCTTCGAAACAGTCAACGTGCATCCTATCTGCTGCGAGTGGAGAATTATATCGCCACAAATATGGCGTCCCAACTTCAGGGCTTCGAATTGGTAGCAAGTTTACTTAAACAACGGTCAACAGAAACTTCCTACTATTATCTACACATCGTTAGAGAATCAAGACGACCAACTGCAAGTTAAAATACTTCAATGTATGAGACTCCGAAGCGGGCGTAAATTGCCAGAAAGGATGGATCATCGCCAGCAATTTAGTGAACAAGTGCTTGAAGCAAACGTGCTTGCACAGGGTGAGGGACATGTTAGCGAATCACCAGATGTAAGTACTTTAGAACAGATAGTGAAGATGTTAGCAGAACTCAGTAACAAGTTAGGAGACGTAAATAATAAGATAGTCAATATGCAGATTTGAGCAGAAAAATAGAAAGTCAGTATGCAGATTTGAGCAGGAAAATAGAAAGTGTAAATGCAAATCTTAGCAGGGAGATAGAAAATCAGAATGCAGAACTCAGTAGCAAATTAGATGCTAAGATAGATAATGTGAGTCAATTAGGCTCACAAGAGAAAGATATAACTAACCTAAGTGAACAACAAGAGAGGTTAGAATTTGTACAGAATAGCCAATCTAATAAACTAAGGGAACTAGTTAGCCAAGAAATAAGAAATTTACAGACAAATGTTGACTTACCAAACAATGAATGTTATAATACAGATGGTTATCATAAGATGTATGTTGTAAATTCAAACAATAAGTATTTTGATGTGAACTGTAATGTATATGTACACGAAATGTTTCCACAAACACAAATACACAATGAAGGTCATAGTGGTCACATATATGATACACCACACGAAATAATGTTGTTAAAGTTTTGTAAAAGATTTGAACACACAACTAACCTAACCTTCAAACAGCGTTATAATAGGGTAAGGTGGTACAATTTTGATATAGGTACTATTTCGATCAACATAAGGTTTAGTGCCATTTTTTAGTTTCGTATTATTGGTAGCACTTGCCTTAGAGTAGCACTGGAGTGTGTCAGGACTCTGTAGCTCTGCCTGTGTTTTGCAATACAACACCAGTTTGTGATACGGAGATATAAAGCTTTTCTTGTTTAGAAGTAAGTGGAGTTGCTTAGTTTTATGCGTTCTTATACAAATTGCCTAGTTTTAAATGCGTGTAGATGTTATGTTAGTGAGGTTAGTGATTTGCATTACGTTCCCACATGTTCTGAAGCAACTATAGATAAAGACTGCATGACATGTGGCGCCATCTCTTGGCAATGCTCAGAAATATTTGGTCATAACTTAACTCTTACCAACAGTACATTTTCGATCAGAAAAAAGGTACAATTTCGATACCGTAGTACAATTTCGATCACTGCGGTTATTTAGTTTTTTCGGTCTAACTGGTTAACATAGGCATATCATACAGCACTGCAAACTTGCCCAAATTTATTGATTATTTAGGTTAATGTTAATTGTACATTTTTATCATACTTTATTTCAAACAAACCTCCATTTTCCTTTTTAGATGCCCCGAAAAAGACCAGAAAAGAAACTTTACAATAAACGGAGTTAGACTGCTTTAGATGAGGCCTTGAAGAGTGTAATGAATGGGCATTTAAGCATTAGAGATGCAATCAGAATTATGTGGCATTCCTTTCAGTATTTTGTATGGTAAAGTACAAATTAAGAAAATGCGGGCTGGTTTACCTCCAACTAAAGAAAACAAAATTGGCCATCCAACAGTTTTCAATTCCGAAATGGATGAGGCTTTGGTCCAGAGAGTTTTATTTCTAGAGAAGCGAGGATTAGGTCTGTCGCCACTCCAGTTAAGAAGAGCTGCATTTCAATTGGCTCAGAAAAATAATTTGAAACATTTGAGACATTGTGTCCAAGGAGATATTTGCACCTTCGAGGCTGCTGTTCTATCAATTCCCCACAATGAAGCTACTACCAGCATTCACGGTGCAGAGTTCATATCTTCAAAAGAAGTAAATGAAGAGCACGGCAAATCCATAACACCAGCACCCAATAATGTTTCTCCGCACGATGTTGTCAAGTCCATTTTGCCAACTAAACAGGAAAAAGGGTCTTCTCAGAAAAGGTCCGCTGCAAGAGTTGTCTTTTCCAACATGGAACGAAGAAAGAAATAAACAAGAGCAACAAGAACAATAAACAGGATTGCAAATCTACAAAAAATGATAAGGGAACTATAAAACTCTTCGTATCACCAGCAGAAAACGGTGATAATTGTGGATTTTGTTTATTGAATTATTACAGTGCGGAATCAATGGAAAAAGGTGACTTGGATTTGCAGTCAAAAGTGTAATATTTGGTACCGCAAAGTTTGTGTTGGTGCACGAGGGAAAAAGTACTTTTTATGTGGAAGATGCCTGTGATCAAAATTGTACCAACAAGTGATCACAATTGTACCTAGTGTGGTACATTTTCGATCAACGTTAGAACATTTCTTTAAACGTCTCCTGTGTTTGAATAAATGGTAGTAATGTTGTAATATTTGAGTTACATATTCATTAAACTTCAAAGAAGAAATACCATGGTTGATATTATTTCTTTTCTCAATATATTTTCAGCAAAAATACGATTTGTCCAAAATGATCGAAATAGTACCACTTTACCCTATACATAAAAACAAAAGATGGATTTATCAAGTTCTGGATGCTTGCAAAGATCAGGTGAGCCAACTGAGAAAAATGTATCACACTAACTGTTCAAAAGTTACGAGTATGAAAATTGTCTTTGATACAGGACAAATAGAAAAATTAATTATGTGGGTGAATCACCCAACTTGAATAACAAAACAGAATTTTTTTGTATATAAATTGTATATAAATTGGTTAAAATTCAGTTATTTCATTTTAATTATATATTCGTTTACCAACTGTTATGTTAGTAAAACAAATATTCTTTATATTGTTATAGCATGTTGGTTCATTGCCAATAATTTAAAATGTTAATTATAAAAATACTTTAATGCAAATGTGGGGCGGGGCACACCCCCCTCATAAAGACAGAGATATATATTTAAAAAAAAGTGTTATAGTAATGCTAAGTTGTTGTTAAATGTTCATTTATTATTATATTTCATTCAATGTATGTTTATTGTTATATGTTATGTATGTTATATTTATGTTATAGTTCATTGTTGTAAACAAAATTGTTAAATTTGGGGCATTCTTCAAAATATATGGAAACACATTGTTGAAGTATTTAAATTAAAATTATTTTCCATATATTTTGAAGAGGGCATTTGTAACGATATGTTTTAGTTAGAGCTTTTTATACGAACATCCAGTTGGGAATTCTTGTTTTCTGATCTGACTATTAGTAGGCCATGTAATGACAGTATAAAAAAATATATGTGTAATTTTGTGATTGGCCGTAGTAATAATTGTATTACGTATTGTGATGACGTAGCAGTAAATCGGCCTATCAAAAAATTAATACAGGAGTAACGATAGTTATGGAAAATCAATTATCTTGATAGATATATGTTCTTTAGTCTTGTTTCATGACAATGGAAAAATGTCGCGGTGAATATAAAAGCCTTGTAACGGAAAATGAATAATCTTCAAAAAGGAGTTATTCGGTGTTCGTAATAGTGATGAGAGAAACAATCAAAAGTGAGGAATTTTAAGTAATTAACAGAAACTTTATTATAATTGAAAATAAGGATTTATCGATGTGTTGGAGGTAACCTACAGTGATTGATTAAGAAAGAAAGTTTGAGTAAAATGTAATTCAGATTATACAATTAAATAATATATTACAAAATTGGAGTCATATAAAATGTTATTTCTGTCACTAAAAATCCACACCTGAAAATAGATCTCATGGCTCTTAATAAAATTCAATTCAGACGATACAATTAGTGACATGAAGAAACTGAGCCGTACAAACTGACGACATGGGAAAGAATTGTGCTTGCAGCGAAGAAATACTGCTACATATGGCTCCCGAACGTGTGGCTGATTAAGTTGGAGAATTATATCGCCACAGGATGATTATGTTGCCAATATCGAAACTGCCAGTAAGGATTTAAAAGAAAATGATAAATCATTGCTTAAAATGAAATGTAGCAAAATATTACAATATTTGAATAAAAACACCCAAAAGGAAATAATAGTGAACAGATTATTAAATCCTTAAATGAAAAAGATGTTATTTTTTACTAAAGCAAAGGCAATATGATTAAAATCTTAGAAATTTGGACTATATTAATAGAGTAGAACTTTTACTTCACAGTGAAATAAGAATTAAGAATGATCCTTTAAAATTTTGCATTGCAAATGTTAATAAAACTCTTAATGAAGTAAAAATCATACCAAATAAAGAAAAACATATTGTAAAAGTAAGTAATCCAGTTTAACCTAGAATTCATAAACCTAGAAATAAAATGAGACCCACTGTAAATTTTATAATATATCTACTTACAATCTAGCTGTATGGTAAAATAAAAAATTTAGTACTTTTGATAAATTTCAAATTTCCTTCACAATTTCTATCATAGTCGCCTCATTTGATTGACCACTGCGATGTTTGTCAAAGTAGCTCATTCGACCTCACCCACCTAATATTTTACAGTTGTAACAGAAGGAGCAGACTCCCACAAAGTGGAATCTAACTCACCATCATATTAGAATAAAACCTTTCAATGAAAGTAGTGACATAAGGATCATCAGTTTTAACTTGTTTACAAATTTGCTGAGAAGCTATTAATGACTACTAAACATACATTAAACAAACAGATCAAACTTCAAACTCAAGCTTTAAAAGGATAGTATTTTCTACCACAATAATTTGTTTGAAAAAAGAGGGGTGGAAAAGAAATGAAAAAAATGGGGTGGAAATATGGACCTCTTTAATAACACATATAAAACATACATAAAATCCAACTTACTATTTAGAGGAGAACTGCTGGCAACAGTAAGCAAGAAACTCAAAAGGAAAATAGAAACCTCACAAAACAATTCACAAAGAATAACAGGAGCTGTGGAAACAACACCAATTGCCATACTACAGAGCTTCACAAAAAATATGGCCATAGAACTGGAACATGAACTAAAGGCAATTACCCTAGCACAAAAACTGCTAGTTAACAAAAATAGACACAAGTGGTATCACACAGTCGATAATATAAGCAATCTAAAAACCCAAACAAGCTTCAGAACATACATCAATAACTCAAAACACAAGAACATAATAACAACAAATATAACAACAATAGAGGAAATAAGCCCAACAGAATATAATGACATACATTATAAGAATGACCTGTTATATACAATACATAAGCAAAGCAATTTACCAGATGAAATGAGAGCAATAGCAATAACCACAGAAAATGAAAGATATCCTGAAAAAGAATGGCTCCGAATATATACAGATGGATCCTTTATTAACAAATAAGATGCTGGTGCAGGAGTATACTGCAAACATTTTGCACAGTATCTAACACTAGACAAAACTTCAAACCATTATGATGGAGAACTAACAGCCATAAAAGCAGCACTGCAGAATGTCCTGTACAGACCGTACATAAAGCAAAACATAGTTATCTTAACAGATTCAAAATCAGCCATAGATGGGATTGTAAATTATAAAAACAAAACAACAAGAAACATAAAAGAAATAAGAAGTTTAATTAAAGCTGTCGAATCAAGAAACCATGTCACCCTGCAATGGATTCCAGCCCATGTTGGACTTTTAGGTAATGAACACGCTGACTAACTAGCAAAAAAAGGTGCAATTCAAAATATAAAACCCGTAAGACAAACTGAAATTAATAAACAATTAAACAACATTAAGCTACATTTTAAAAGACAGCAGAGACTTGATGAAGAAGATAAACTAAAAGACAAGGATTATAAGAACATTGGAGACAAAACTGACATACAAAAACTACCAAGAAAAACTGCAGTGGTCCTATTTAGAATGGAAACTGGCCATGATTGTCTTTCAGAACACCTTTATAAAATACACTGCATACCTACACCCAAATGTACTATCTGTAAAGAGGATGTCTTCATGAACAAACACCATTTGTTCAAATGTAAAGGTCTCGAAAGTGGGAACCTACAGGCTTTATATTGGGAAGCTAGGGGGAAAATGATGCAAATCAACTAATCCCCAGTGCCATTAGTCAACAACAACAACAACATAATTTGTTTGAAACAAGGACATCTATACAACAGTTGGGTAGTTTTGGAACAGCCCTCATATTATTATGCTATATGTAAGATAAGATGGACGTGGGCAGTGTAAAAGTGTTACGTTCTTATAAATGTGCACACGTAACTGGAAAACAAGGTAAACTAGCCTTGATGTTAAATTAAGAGCATTTGTTCTGTCACATACTTGTTACACTTGCATAATAGAAAAGCGAATGCATAATAGAAAAGCAATTTATGTAATATCAATACTCACCATTTCTACTGTTATACACTTTGGAGACTCTTTTAAAAGTCTGTGGAGGGGGAAATTCATGCACAAGATGAAATAAATCAGCAAATCGTGTTTCAATTTCAGTGCAACCAGATGAAGCTCCATTTCGCATAGAGGTATTTCTTACAGGAGGTGGAGGAGGTGCAGAACACGGAATCTGCAAAAACATTTATAGTTCAATTAATGTAATTCAGAAAACTGGACTATTATAAAATCAAATAAAAATGACTGAACAATAAAACACAATGAAAGACATAATATGTTCATTTTCTTATCACAAGAACAGTGTTTCTTAAAGAAAATTAACGATTATGTACAACTTCTGAAATAGAATATAAGATAGGAAATCTCGATTTCATATACAACAAAATGTTGTGCTGCAGGTTAACATTCCTGCAATTTATTCTTCCTTCCAATTATAGAGCCAAGTGTTGAGCAACAAATACCACACAATTCTATCACAGTCAAGAGATCAATAGATGTGCACCATTCTCAGGAACAGTGAGATGATACATATGCTTTCAATTTGGGCTTAACATTCATTTTTCCATAATTGGGCAAACAAAGTTCTTCATCCATTAAGTTCTTCATACATTAAAAAATGATATTATAATATAAAATGATAATATTAGTTGCTGTTTATTAGTTGAATAATTTAGTGCAATAGCATACAAGTTGTGGAGTGCAGCATTGCAGCTATAAAAGGTTTAAGTTTAGAGAATCACTCAGAAAGCTTGAACTGCCACTACATACATGTTTTAATTGTAACCTAACTTTTAAAAGTAACCTCTTAAAGAAGGATAGTCTGTACTATTAATTTCATCAACATTATTGAAAAGGTAGCTAAACAGCTTTTTAGATCATTCATACCCTTTAAGTAAGGTTAAATTGCCTCTGTATCTGATGGGGAAATGCTTATAAATTCTTTGATTTTAGGAGGGGGAAAAAAAGTTACATGAGGCAATTCAGATTTGAAGAATAAATTAAAAAAGTTATTAGAGATCCTGGAGAGAGAGATAGGTAACTTATTTAATAGTAGCTTTGTAGACAATAAAAAACTGACCAATTCCATTGAACGATTACAAAGGCATTCTTAATTCAATTTATATTTCAGAAATAAAGAATAATTACTAACAATCACACATGAATTAAAAAGCATAAAATCAGTTGATAACGATGAGACATCTACCACACTATTAAAAAAAATGTGCATCTAATTTGCTTGCACCCTTAGTAGAATTAATGCATCAGTAAGTTTTGAAATGTTTTCTGATTATTTAAAGAAAACAATAGTCATACCTTTGGCTATTTGCACCAATTCATGATATTTTCTCCCAGTTTGTAGTGAACTACCAGAAAAGTTATTTGGTTGGGAATAATTGCACTTTGGATGAAATGCTTCCAGTTTTTCATGGAAACCGGTCCTTTTCTTCAATTCATTCTATTAAAGTCCAGTAAACACAGGATAAAAATCTATGCACTTGTTGATGCAAAAGTGTGTTATACATAAAACCTACAAATTTACACTGAAAAGCAATCTGAAGGACCTTTCTTGATGAGTAATAAGACAGTGATGCGGTTATACATATGGTCCAGCCCTTGCTTAATTTAGGGCATAATATAATGCAGGTAGTTGGTTCAGCAACATAGAACTTTCTGAGGAACTAAAACAGAAAATAATATTTTATGTACATATATTAGAAAAAAGAAAAAGGAAGAGCAGTTACCACCTCAACTTCTCGCCACCAAAGGAAGAGAAGAATATAGCAGTGTTTTCACCTTCAGAAAATGTCATACATCCTATATATATATATATATATATATATATATATATATATATATATATATATATATATATATATATATATATATAAAATAAAGGACTGTAATTCTTATGTCAATGTTTATAATAATGTGCCAATTTATGTTAACTCAAAAGAGAAAAACAACTATCATAATCTTTCATAACTCAACAAAGGGGGAGTTGACATTGCAGAAAAAATGTGCACTACATTTGACATGACTAGAAACCTAAAATGATGGCCAATAATGAATTTTTAACTACACTAAACGTAAACAGTATCAATTCCCAAAACATATTTGGGGACCAGATTAAAACCAATGCAAAGGAAGCGTATTCTTGTAGCAATTGTTACATGAGCTTATTGGAGACATAGCTAGAAGTATAAAACCCATAGGAATGCCCCTGGAGCTTCAATAGATATTACAAAAATTTCAATCAACAATGCAGGAAGAAAAACAAGATGAGTCAAAGAAGATGTGCAGCATGTACTACAGAAATTTGTATTAGAAGGGTATCTAAATACGTGTGCAAAAATGTTAAATGTCTGTATATCACAAATTTTTTGTAATTCTATTATTTTTGTACTAATGAAAATGCACATTACATTAGCCAATAAAAATGAAAGAAACTTGAGTAACACATTTTCAAGGGAAACTTGTTACATAATGAAATAATCTTTAGTTTGGTAATATTCATATAAGCATAATCCAAATGTATACTATAAGATACAATTAATAAAGTAACATAATATCCAAATATAAAAAAATTCATTACGTTATTAACATACTTTTTAAGATGTGCCTGTCAGGAGGCACACTATATACCCTCTGATGCTGATATTATGCCTGATTGAAGATAAACATACAATAGATTAATCAGAACTGTTGAGAGCCATTTGAGAAAATAAAAATTTTTGAAATATGTTCCATGCAAAGGGCAGTTTGGTGTGGGAGGCTTCTTGAAAATGTTTATTATATCTTTGTAAGATGGTGAAAAATAATCAATTTGGTTTTAAATGACTATTTGCTTTAGTTATGCTTGTTCACATGCGTATAAACACCTTTTTCAAAAAATACTTTTTTGTTGGGTTCAGGTTGCCTCAAAACACATTCCGTAAAATTCCAACATCAAAGTTTTGGGTGGAATAGAATACTTTGGCTAGTTACTTTATGTGGTAGAGAAAATACAAAATAGTTGATATGAGTAGTATCAAAGGAGAATAACTATTACACCAATAACCTAAATTAATAGGTACATTTTCAGAAGGAATGGACTGTACTGGATTACACTACGGAGGGTATTTGGCATGGAGGTCCAAACTTGGTCTATTGTACCTATGCTGCCAAGTAGGTACCCTCGGGAGAAAGGATGAGGCAAAGATGGCAGTTGTCCCAAGGAGCCACAACAGTGCAAAGATCAGGGTCCAAACACTTTACCAGTTGGAAACTCCATGGTAGGCCAGTACAACCAACAGCCCACCCTACTATGGTACAGAAATTGCCCCATCAGACCAGGTTTGGAGACTGTCCTGCCAAAGGAGGAAGTTTTACCAACAGTATATCATTCCTGCCATGCAATGCCAAGACTCACGCCAACACTTCTACCCTGAAAGAGACCACCAGATGAGAGATGATATGAAATGAGAATGAAGATGAAATGGAGGGATAGGAAATTCAGGGGACTAATTAACCTAACAGCATTCACCTGACTGGGAAAAACCTGGGGTAAAAAAACCCATGAGCCACAGGAATCGCACCAGACCTCCTGAATGCTGGCCACAGACTTAACTGCATGAGCCATCCCAATCAGTTTTCAGAAGGATACTCATTTCCATTCTAAGAAACTTAGTGCTGCATGGGATTGATGATGCCACCTTGCTACTGCTTCTCCTATGTAGGGCTCCAAGAACCTTATGAAATTTTTTGGTGACTTTAAAATTGAGTATCTCCTTGTTCTTTCAAATAAATGCCATCCTCTTTAGCCTATTGTGTAACATAATAGCCCCTGGTTTCCAAGGTTGCAAGTTGAAATCCAGCAGAAGTCGGATTAATTTTTTTGGGAGGAGGGGGTGCAAAAATCCTTAGTCCTGCTTCCTCCAGAAGGGAAATTAAAACAGTGGTCCTGTATCATAGATTTACAGCATGTGAAAGAACTTCAAACCTGATAAAACAGCCTATGAGCAAAATTAACCAGTCTTTCAAACCGAATATAGAATGGGATGCCAAGAACCATAGCAGTTAAAGAGCGTCCATAAATAAAAGCTCAATTTACAATTCTTTCAAATAAATTTGTTTCCATACAGTGAGTTCCTGTTTTCTGGTAACATAAGTTTAAGATTGGAGAGTTTGTTGGGAAATTATGACCTTACATGTTTGATAAAAAGGTGCAGTTTAAAAGATTTAAAAGCAAGCACCTTCACAGAACTTATTTTCCCGGTTCATATTACTTGTCTTTTGACAAAGTTAGCCATGTACATGTCAGAAGAGGAGTATTTTTGGAGTTGCTCTCTTGTGAATGCAAGAGTTACTATGCAGTTTACAACAAGACAAAGTATTTTCATTTGTAGTAACCTTAGAATCGCCTGATCTTTGCCACAGTGAATTACAAGTATGTTTTCCTGAAACTGATCCACCAGAGAAATGCAAGTCCATATTTAAGTTAACATAACCTTCTATAAATTTACAGCTATGGCTGTTAACTGTCTAAAATCAACTCCATTCCCTAGACATTTCAATTCTACGTAATCCATTATTTTTATATGCTTACAAGTATCTGAAATTGTCTTTTTTGTATAGTCACCTTTTCAAGCAAAGATGTCTGCTGTTCTTCATACTGTTTTAAATTTTAGAGCTGGCACCAGGAACTCCAGCATTATAGTACAAACAATATGACAAGGCACATTGACTGGTTCTAATTTACTTTTTTGGTCCTTTTTATAGGTAACTTATATTTAATTATTCATTTCATGTATCAAATGTTTAAAAAGCTCTGATTTTCCTCACTGATAGTTCAATGTTTTTAATGGCTCATTCACAGTTATAAAATGAAAACATCACAGCTATGTGTGTTTAGAGGAATTTAGTAACAGTTACGTTCAAATTAAGTAAAAGAATTATTTGTAGTTGGTTTTTAACACTGTCACTTATATTATTTAAATAGTAGCCATGAGAATGCTGACAGGAAAAGGGGAAAAGAAAAATAATAAGAACATGGGGGAGTTTTTAAAAAACATGAATGAGAAATGGAGTAGGAGAAAAAATGAGCGGAAGAGAATAGAGAATGGAGGAGAGAAGGAAGAGAGAGAGGGTAAGGAAGAAGTACGAAGAGGACACCTTGGAGTGAGACCAAGGCCAGGGAGCCAGGTAACAAGGGGGACAAGGGGATAATGAACGGCTAGACTATAATTTATATTAAATGTAAGGTAAGCAATAGAAATATTGTGAAATACTGTAAATTATGTAAATAAAAATGAAGGTACATTCACTCATAATTTATTTTTTGAGGGACTATTTTTGGAATATTTTTATTCTTTGAGAAACAGTTTCAGAAATTGGCCCCTAAAAAATAAAAGTGTAAGAAACAGTGTTAAAAACTGACAAGTAGTTTTTTTTTTTTTTTTTTCAATTAACTTCACTCTATGAATAATGCTTACATTTTTAATATTTATAGTACTAATTTTTTCAAGGATGTCTAAATAAACAAGAAAATAGTTCATTCATTGTTTATATTTAAATCAATTTAAAAAGTAGGACATAATGAGAAAAAATCTGATACACTACATTTAAATGGCATTCTTTACCCAATATTGTTATATTTTATACTTCTAAATCTATTTTACCAAAGCTCTATCTACTTCATCTGAATTGATGTAAACTTTTGCAGAAAAAGCTGGACACATTTCATTGTGGTACAAGGGGATAGGGGAAACTGAACTGAGAGTAAGATAATTAAAAGAAAGAGGCACTGAAATGTCCTACTCTTTCTTGACAATGGAAAAAAACAAAGGAATAATGACAAAACAACAAAAGCAGTGAAATTTTCAAACTAACAATTTAGATCAGAAATGGATGATGCCACAATAAAAGTTATTTCAGTTGTGATTTATACACATCTACATTTTCTTGTGTAGTATATTTTGGTTTATTATACAGCTCGAGATGTGCAAATTTAAACAAAATTAATTTTGAAGTAAAGAAAACTTTAGAGGCTATATATACATTTTATTTCTATATAAGGAGTAGTTGGAGCATAAGGATTTTCTTGAAAATCTATGGTCACCTCTTCAGAAGATAATGAAATTAAGGTATTCATATAGCACTTTGATGCACAAGCACATTTGCACTCACTGATCCACCCATGCCCTCTTTTTCTGACTTTTTTCAACACTGATTTCTTTTGAGCATCTCAAAAAATGTACTTCTGGTGAAATCTCAAAACTGAATTTTGGGCAGTATGCTATACTTCCTTGCTAGATACAAAGAGAATAAAACACTGCATTTATACACAATTATGAATGTTTCACTTATCAAGTAACTTATTCAGTTCAAAGAACAAAGGAAAATCTAAATGTTGAATGAATTCAGAAACAAAATGTACTTCGTATGACAAAATTCAGAATTTTTATAGCAAACCTCACAAAATGAGGATCTAAAATTACACCTATGGCTTGGCATGCCACAGAAAAAGGCATTAGCTTCAACTTCAATTTTCCAAATCCAACTGATCTAATGACTCACGATCTTTAGTTTTTAAAAATTAATCAATTAATATACTTTTACTATGCATCCCACATTTTGCGTACATTATTATTCTGATAAAGAAATAGTGGTTCAATTGTAATAAGCTATTTTGCAAACAGGGTAGCACAAGATCTTAATAAATGATATGCATCAACTACAAGTTATTATGTTACACATATCTTGCTAGCAACAGGATAGCAGAAAGATACATATTATCTATTTTGCTCATAGGTGTTATTACAGTTGTATTAAAATACAAAGCTAGTACCAAAATAGTTAACTGAAGGTTATTGACTTCTAAATTACTACTTTGCAAAATTATGGCATAGCAATTGGTTACTCAATTAAGACAGATATCATAGATGAAACCAAAACACTATGGTCAAAGACTGAATCTGACAAGCTTATGACAAACTACACAATCGAATTACACAATCTGTCAACAAAGAACATATAATTAGCAACTCCTGGCTAAACTGCACACATAAGTGACTGAAGCTGTATTAAATGAATTTAGCATTTAATGAGCACTGCAATGCCACCCTACAGCAGATTGCTTTACAGTAAGACACCTACAAGTAAACAGATAACAAATCACATTTTCACTAAACGTTTTAAAATGCTTACTGTCCCTGCAAAATTATAATGCACACAAATCAATCTAGAGTGAGTAGCTAAAGCATTTTGAGTGACTCAGGAATAGCAAATATGCTATCTACATTCCGCAAAAGATATGAAATAAATTGAACATTTACAGACCTAAATGTGTAATTGTTGATGCTGTTCAGCAGATCTCAACATGTTATATCTCCCCCTGTAAAAGATCATCTTGACAATTCTGATACATGAAATAATTATGATGACAAATAAGGTACTCATAAATGTTAACATGATTTGACATTTTATTTGTTTCTTTGAACTGAATAATAGTAAATTAACTTAGTCTCCTACATGCTGACAGACTGCATATTTTAAAATTTATAATGGGCTCTTAACCTAGCATACAAGATGCATTTAAAAACTTTCCAGCTGATTATCTACAATTTATGGCAGATGTTTCTTCATTTAAGGAGAAAAAACATTAGTTATATTTTATTTAGTGTATATTTTCCAGGTGATTACACAGTCCGCTCAACTTTTTTTTTTTTTTTTTTTTTTTTTTTTTTTTTTTTTTTTTTTTTTTTTTTTTTTTTTTTAATGGGGGACCCATTTTCCTCCCACAAAGTTTTGCTTTGCTCATAACTAAAAACGTTTTTTTTTTTTTTTTGTTTTTTTTTGTTTTGAAACACTTTACTAAGTTAACTATTATTTCATACAAAAATTTAAGTAAAATTTAATGTTAATACTTTGAAAGACTAATTTATAGATTCCATTACCTGCAGCTTAACAAAACAGAACCTTAAATAAAAAAATCAGATTTCCTTTTAACATTAGATTTCTTTGCACACTTCTTAACAAATATAACAATAAAATTGAGCTGACAATAAAGTGAGATGGAAAATTTAACTAATTTTACTATTTTGCCATCTCAAATGAGAAAAACTCACCATAAATTGTTTTCTTGAAAAATATGTTGTTTTCAAGATAAGTTGCTGGAAAGCATTTTAAAGAACACCCTGTCTAATGCTAACCAGATTTTTTAATAAGGTTGGGACTGAAACCAATTGCTAAGTAACTCCTGCACTAGAAGAGCAAGTCATTAGAGGAAAAACACAATCACTAACAAGAATCAAAGCACAGCATTTGATACCTTCTTAGTATAGTATTTTCTTTTACTACATAATTTTAAGGTAAAACAATTGCAGCTCACATAACTTGATCAAAATGTCCTGAGAAAAGCTTAAATAGTTAGGAAGTTGTTGCTGATTTTACACATTTGTTATTTTCTATATTTTTTTATAAACTGAAGATGTTTAACATGAAATTCACAATGTCCATAATTAAATATCAATGTTTGTAGTATTCTGCATAAAGAAATCAGGAAACAATTTTGGGAGTAGGTACTATGACTAACTGGGCCTACAAATTGTAAGTTAAAATGAACAGAAATTCTGCAGCATTCTGAGATTTCATTTTCTACTATTTTTAATTTGGCCATTAGGGTAGAAAAAATATTTTATGCACTTCATAAAAAAGTAATTTTCTTGCTAATGGAATATTTCAAAACTTCAGTAAACAACTAAATGCTAGAAGAGTATTTTACAGCAAAACTAGGGTAATTCAACAGTTTTAAATTCAAATTGTTTTTTAACTCAAGCCCTTCTTTTCTTCCTCTGAATTTAATATGTGATCAAAGCATAAATATTGCCTTTTATTTAAATATAATTTTGTTCAATTTGAATAAAAAAATGTCTGGATTAGTGGCAAGTTATGGAAAATGGTAGACTAGGAGGGTGATCTACAATGAGACATTTCTAATTCTAAAACTGAAATGTTGTACCTTTCTGCTTTCAAGAAACATAACAAGAACTACCTCTCAGGGTAATCATGTATTGCCTTCATATACAAGAAATTCTCCGAGAGGAATTTGTATAGGGGGAAGTTACCCCGTATTGGATGGAACTCTATATCGGACAGTATCAATTTCTGGTTTTCAGTATGATGTGTCAACAAATTAAGTTCAGGTAGTATTAGACCTTCTGGAGGCATTGTGTGACTGTGAACTTAAACCACTGATCATGTGAAAGAGAGATTCCTTATTTCTGATCTGTTCCCTGTTGCACGAAGATTATTTTGTGAACCTGATAATAAAATATTGGTGAGTCAAATATACTTTTAAGCATTGTAAATCATTTACTATATTATTAATTTTTAGATGAGTCGTATTTATTACACATCTGCTTCACTTTCGTACCTATTTTGAGGACATGTTTCGCAAATCATCGTTTGCATCTACGGCTCTTATGCGACTAAAGCTTGATCCAGCGGTGTGGGTAATTCTGGGGTTGCTGCTGCCATCTGTTGATTTAGTGATGAACTTAAATGTG